>CM057349.1:100644565-101244565 GCA_030015575.1 Agapanthus africanus
CGAGCGTCCGACATGTGGACTGCCGTCACTGCCTGTTTGTATTATTATTTTGGGGCACGACCAGGTTGCGGTCGATGTACCCGGTGTATGTATATTTTACTTTCTGTACTAGGATTACCCCGCGGAGGGGTGCACGGATAGCCGGGTTCTAGAAGGCAACAAGCCCGCATCTCATGGCATTGGGACGGAGGGGGCTTCACTCCAGTATTGGCTGGCTATTCGCCGCACTCGTAGGGGGTATAGGATTTCATTGCACAGGCTATCCACACGACCAGGGGAACGTCGGGTTTCAGTAGTGGCTCTGTGAAACCCGGGGATCCCAGATATCTGTATTGTTCTGTGATGCTGTACATTTCTGTGATGTTGCATTTTATTCACGCCTTGAGCGAAATATAATATATTGGTATATATATTAGTAGATGTTGTATATGTTTTTCATCCGCGCTAGTCCAGTCCCCGCTCTGCCGTTAGTTAGCTAACCTAACGGGTGATGACGGGACCCAGTGGCGAATGCAGATGGGCATATACGTACGTCAGTATATTTTCGTTCTTTATGGTGTGATCAATTGATGGGACTGCATTGATTCGGATCAATGCAAGATAAACAAACCTAATCTGATGTTGTTGGAACACTTTTCAAAAAGCTGTTATTGCAAGGACGTTCACTTTTGTTTTGCATCGTGGTATTCATTTGGAATATCCTGCTCCTCAGTCGACGAGGCAAGGGCCGAGATCCCTTCACCGGTAGTGACCCCTTGGACAGAAGTTTTGCGTCAGGGCATTAACTTCACTATAGCCGATTACTTTTGCTTTGCACCGTGGTATTCATTTGGAATATCCTGCACCCCATTCTACGGGGAAAGAGCCGAGATCTCTTCACCGGGAGTGACCTCTTTAGTAAAGGTTTTCGTCACTATATTTTCTAAAAAGCTATCCGTTCCTTCAACGATATCAAGTTCATTACGTTAAAGGTTTTCGCCAGAAACCATTCGTAGCCCTCCGTCGTTTCAGATGGGTAGTCAATAGTATTCAAGCTGTGTTTGTTGGCCATAGTCAAGGCACAGTGTTTGGTAGCTATTGGGTATTCATATGCTGCATAGATAGATACGTTGGTTTGGGACAGTCGTATAGCCTTATTGGCCCTAGTCAAGGGCTTGTACGGGTGGGTTCAAATCAACCTGGACAATGACGGGTAGAACTTGACATGTGACTTATGATTTGTTGGCCTTAGTCAAGGTCATAAGAGCATGGGGTAAAAATCACATCGGGAGTTTCAAAAGAACTGAAACTTGCCAGATATGTGCATACCTTCTGGAGTGTGATACCGTGAGCGGATTCCGTCACGTTATCATGCGATGAGAGTTGGAACCCGATTCCCACTGATGAGT
This sequence comes from Agapanthus africanus, assembly GCA_030015575.1. Lineage (NCBI taxonomy): Eukaryota > Viridiplantae > Streptophyta > Magnoliopsida > Asparagales > Amaryllidaceae > Agapanthus > Agapanthus africanus. The sequence goes on from CM057349.1 coordinate 100,645,954, forward strand.
TGGTTTACTCCTCGGGTGACCCCGACTAATTCTTCTTTCAGGTTTGGAGGAGAATTTGAGGTACAGTGGGAGGTTTCCAGATTAGATAAATTGGTAACCATTCTGATCTTGGTTAGAGTGCACGCTGAGTGTTTCTTTTCTCTCTCTCTCTGGCAGTGACCATTGACCCGACCCTACACTATAACTCAGTGACCAAGTTGACCGAACCTTCTTAACACTGGCTTTTGGATTGTCAGAGTTGCAGACCTCATTGCCACTCCTACTTTTACCCTTTTCTCCAGGACACCCCGTATTACTACGAACGTCCACTTCCATTGGACAAAACCATCGTATGGTTAGATACGAACTCGAAGGAATTATTCGAGGATGGTTTCTGGTTCTGGAGGAAAACGGATAGGATTATTCAGTTGTCTTTTCCTTTTACCTTCTCTCAGGTTGCGAGTACTCCTTGGTTTAGGGGATAGTACACCTATTACGCAAATTAGATAGTCTTCTTCCAAACCTTAGGCTGGTGCCGACCGGTAGGGAATGAAGAAAACCAATTAGCATAACGATGGTGTACAGAAGGTATTAAGATTAAGACAAAGCAAGGGATTAGTAAGAGGGCAAAGTAAATTGCGACTGATATTCACGACCAAACCAAGTATTTCTTCGCCAATCCTAAATCACCTTTGTATCTCTCCAGGACACTCCGTATCACTACGAAGATCCACAGTTTATTGGATAATCCATCGTATGGTTATATACGAACTCGAAAGGAACTTGTTCCAGTTCGGGGATGGATTCTGGTCCAGGAGAAATAGGAATAAGGTTTATTCGGCTGTCTTTTATCTTCACCTTCTCTCGCATTGCGAGTGCTCCTAGAACTAGGACAGTACACCCATTATGCTTATTGGATAGTCTTCTTCCAAACCATAGGCTGGTGCCGAACGGTAGGGAAGGAAGAAAACCAATTGGCCTAAAGGGGTGTGCAGAAGGTAATGACTAAAGACATATAAAGGGATTTGGAGAGGTGGCAAAGAATTATACGGTTATAGTTGTGAATCTGGATAATGGTAGAGGCATTACTAGGAATACCAGGATACCCCATCGAAACATTTCAATGTTTCAGTTCAACTGTGTACTGTTAAAAGAAAACTGATTTCCCGATTAGACACTTGCTCCAAGGTATGTATTTACCAGGATGATTCTCACATCTGTATGGTTTTACAGATGATGAGTGAGAGTAAGTTATTGGGAATTGGGTGATCATCCTCATTATATAGGGATTCGTTGTAATCGGTGATATTTGAGGAGATCACCAGGGCTGTTTGCCGGTCGGCAAATATTTGGTTTTGAATATCCACTGTTGTGCACCAATTTCAAATTGATATATCTGTACGTCTATTTTCATAGAGTGAGATATACCTTGTGATATTATGTCGATGACATTTACCTATATCAGTGGATGGTTAGGTAAGGAGCATTAAACAGCGGTGTAATTCTTCTTAACCATAAGTAGAGTTTTCAAGCTACGACACACAGTGAAAGAGTTGTTAGACTCAGCGGACTTATACAGAGTATTGTATGTTGTCCAGTGTCCATTAGGACAGAGGGGTTGGTCCTCATACTATATTCTGTTTACTTTTAACTTCTCTAGTTCTTAGACATGTGTTTCGTAGAAACACAGGGTCTAAGTTTTGAGGAGTTATAGGTATTTGAATAGAGTAGAGAACCAGGTGTAGCAAGTATCGGGATTCTTCAAAGTGATAGAAGATGTAGATACTTGTGTATGGTATTCAGTTGATAGTAATGATAAAGAGAAATTGCTTCTCTTTCAGGTTACTCATAATTGGAAGCGTTCCTAAGTTGAGTAACGCTGATCGGCCTCCTTCCATTTAGTTGACATGCACTGGAGATAGCTGCATGATTTGAATCTGGATTCAATTAAATCAGTGCCTCTGGTGCTATATTGGATATAGTACAGTTCATATCTTAACATTGTTAAGGTACGGGGAGTTGTTCGGCTTATGATTAAAACCAGACTCTGGATAACTCAAGGCACGTTTCTGTAATAGCTGTTTGTGGGTTGACCCAGGCTATGACGAGGGTTGGCTTTTCTATCATCTGGGAGATCAATAGTAATATTGTTCTAGACTCGCCACAGTTTTATTAAAAATGGATTTTTCAAAAACAGTAGTGGGAGTATGGTAGAACTGGAAGTGATTCCAGAACCGCAAACGATTACTGGAGATTTGATAAGGAACCTAAAGATTCAATCTGTTTTGACATACCATTGGCCACTCCGCAGATAAGGTGGGTAACTTCAGGCACCCGAGAGGTACTCCGGTAGCCTCAAGGATGGTGACAGGGAAGTTCTTGTTTACCCACACTTGCCATTGTTATTGTTCCAGGCTGCGAGACCCGGCAGGAGGATGAGTATGGCGTCGTTCTAAACTAGCTTTAGAAGTGCACATCTATATGACTCTGCCAGAGGGTTGTCGTAGTCAGTGGAGCAGTGGAAGCATTGGTGGATATCAGGCTTATGTCTATTTATAGACTAAAGCAGATATAGCGGAGATAGATCATCTATTTCTGATGTGACAGTCATGGGTTTGACGTTATCAGAATAAGGGATGGATCTGTTGAGAAGGTAGCAGGAAGTGATATTCCTATACTACGATCGGTTATACTTTGGTCGTCACACAGTGTTTTCTCCACATGGGACTTGGACATTATATCAGACATACTGGTTACTAGATCTATGGTTTTAGATCTAGATTTGGGTGGTTTCCCAATCAGGGTACTTTGACAGCATTCTAAGAGTATTTAGAATGGACGACTCCTGGCATGGTAGTGTACCTGCAGGTAATGGAGTCACCCTCTCTAAAGGTGTCTTATAGACTAAAGTAGAGAGGGATGTGCATGATTGGCAGATCACTTGCTTAGGCAATTGAGTCAATCATGAGATGTCAAGTACCACACCAGATGTTGTTCTTGCACTAGATGCAATAAGTTCATATTGATCCAATCCTGGAGGAACAGTCGGAAGCAGTTTAGAACATAAGTGAATGTTCTAGGGATATGATAACGGCTGCCTCCTTTAGGAGACGGTTATCACTCCAGGCTTCCAAGGTGACATGGACGACAAGGAGGTTGTCAGAGTTAATAGTTTTCCCTCTGACGAGGGACAGTATTCTGGACAGGTGATCCAGGCAGATACTGAGGGAGGCATGGCGCAGGATACTGATTAAGTTCAGTTGACGATACAGTCTAAGAGGTTTGGATTTGGAGTTCATTTATGAGCTCGGTCCCATCAGACATCCAGACACTCTAAGACAAGTATTGCTCATTTCGGGAGATGGCTTTCTCCGCGAACTTGAGATATAGAGAGACATAGAAAGAAACCTCAAGGAGGATCCACTCACTGAGGCTATTCCTCGAACGCAATAGTCTTCCAAACAGGCTTTGTGAGACTGACTAGTAGAGGAGTTGGGTGTTCGGTATCACACGGGCTGTGAGTATGCGACATCGCAATAATTAGCCTTGAGTGCAAGTGGGAGATTGTTGGAGATAGTGCCCTCAGAGTCAATTATTGGATCACAGGCACGTGATTGCAATGATTGAGGGAGGACCTATCCCGGTATGACAGTCTTACTCGAGATGATAATATGCTATCTGGTTTACCTTTATCATCGTGTACTGCTTTAGGTGACCTGACAGGTCACTATTGCACGTTGATAGAGCCCCTAGGATTCTTGCTTGGCTGCCAGCAGTATGAGGGCGATCATATAAGTGAGAGCTGGAGTCTATAAGCACATCCTTAAAAGATCCCTAGTCGTGGGAGTTTCGAGACAGGGCATCGATTCTCCAGAGTAGACTAGTGTATACAGTCGAGACCCCGACGAGGGGCGGTGGCCGGTCTCACAAGCCACTGGTGTCAGTTGGATCACCTAAGATGTATACAGGTGCTCATTGGGTTATGAGTACACCGGACAGGACTCGCCGGGAACATGCTGGTTGGTCTTATACCTGACGTCAGATAGCAGTTCCCAGGTGACATGTATACAGGTTAGTTCATCGACCTAGGGATCGTCATTTGTCTCGTGTGAGTTCCCACTGTGCTTTGATTACTACCCTACCACGGCTCAAAGGAGTCGTGCAAACAGGTTTTAGTTGGGTACAGTCCCGAGCCACATGGAGGCAGTGAGCGGATCTTCGGGGGTTCGTCTCTCCCGGTATTGGGGGTGAGGTCGCGCTGTGTCTAGGAGAGCCATTACATGAAGTCCTTGGCCAAGGCAGGAGATTTACTGGTAGGTATTCCAGTAGTATCTCAGGGTGTTCTGGGCTACACTCCGACACGACTTGTACCGCTTTTGGGGGTCTGACTTTTACCAACCCCCTAGGCCCGACATGCGATGCTCATAGACGAACGGACCGGACTGTACGGATATTTTCACTGACAGGCTCAGTAGGGTGTCAGGATGAGTTCGCTCATCGACGTCCCTTTTAGTCAATAGCTGGTGGCCCGTCACGTATTGGCTTATACCTCTGACGTGCTAGTGGTTAAATCCACAGCCATAGTATTGACGAGTCTTTAGAGTCCACCACACTTTCAGTTACTCAGCTTTCGGGCGAAACGCTGTAGAGGCCGTATGGAGATATGGCAGGGTCCGATCAGATACGTGCGGTATTGCACGGATCAGGATCGGACGGTTTGTACTAGAGGCCGTATAGATATATGGCAGGGTTCGATCAGATACGTGCGGTATTGCACGGATCAGGATCGGACGAACATTACTAGCCGGCTTTGGTTTAAGCCGGATCCTAGTTTAGTACAGTGTAGATTTTGTCTCTTTGCATTTGTATCCGGACGGAATACAGATACGGGTGTGTATGCACAGTATCGGGGTTTTCCTGTAATTTATTACGGGACCAGTTTTCTGGAGTTGCCAGTTTGCATTCCGTTCCGGTCGGTTTTTCTTTGTTCTTTCCCGGCCGGACTTTTCCGATGGAGGGGGTAATTTGCAGTTTTGCAAATTACATTTGTGGAGGGGGTTTCTTGCAAATGTATTCATTATGATAGGATTAGAATCTTTCATCCATGCTTTTGCATTAAAGAGAGGGTATGGTTTTGTTGTGCTTTAAGCATGGTTGATGTTTTGTTTAAGGTCACCACTTGCTTTATCCTACCATCACCTCCCTTCATGCATAATTTCCATTCCCTCCACCATTCTAAAAGGAAAGGGGCCGGCCACTTCAATTTGATAGAATGAGAGAATTTCATTTTTGAGCTTGTGGCATTCTTGATCTCATTTGATGCTAGAAAAATGCAAGCACCATTTTTCTTCTTGATTCCTCCATCATCTTTCAAAGGCAACATAACCCCAAAGAGACAAAGCACTACACTTCCTACAGCACATCTTGGGCATGTCGACTTGCCAGCTTCATGCCCGAGTTGCCTCGGTTTTGAGGTGGGAGCCCATAAAAGATGCAGGCGGTGTGGTGCCCTTCCGACGAGGAGGCGACGACCGAAGTTTCCGCAAGAGATCGGGACGACGACGAGAAGACCAGAGGACTCGGATCACTCGGTATATCTCTTCCCTATCTTGTTAGTTAGCTAGGACAAGTTTAATGGTCAGATCCGGGGTGTAGTGCGCGGTGGTGCCGGTTTGCTAAGTTCGCAAAATTAAAGTTTATCACCGCTTCCGCATTTGGCCGTCGGATTGACGACCGGGGAGCAGCCGTGCACTTACAGTTGCCAACTCATGAGTAATAAATAACATCTACACAGGCTATCGAATGCATGCACACAAGCATCCTAGCATCTAAAATACAGGTAAGGCAGGACATAATAGCAGGTATGTATGCAATATGAATATACTAGCAGGTATGAATGCAATGCGAATCAACTCATGACCTGAATGTGTAAGTATAAGAATCATGTTTTTCCTTTAGGAATCTCTTTTGAAATACCAGTACAATACCAATAGAATCAATAAGAACCTGTGTCCAGCAACGACACCTCAAAACTATCACAAATCTCATATATCCATGTCATAGTATCTCTGGCCTCAGCCATCCGGCTGACCCATCTCAATATCAATATCCCATCATCTCGCGGCCACGGTCGGTATCCTCTGGATATCCGCCGTCCTAAACAGTCACCGGTAGGTAATCCGTCCCCCGCCAGGCTCATCGTCAGCAACACGAGCTTCTTGCCCCGGGGTACCTTACCGGGCCCACCATGTACCCGAGACGGTTCATCCAACTCCTCGAAACGGGTCTCGAAAACCACAGCAAACTCATGGTGGACGACACTTACATCACTAGAAAACCGTAATTTACATATTTTAAAAATATAATAAGTTTAGAAATTTTGCGGCTTTCCCCCAAAATCCAGAAATATCATAAAATCTCAAGAAATCCTCATAAGTGTATATGTCAATGATAATGAATGCATATGGTATCAATAATCAAGTTGCGATGTATGATTAATAGACTAGGCATGAACAAATAATATGATGAGGTACATGCACATGAATAGCAATCCTACGATTTCATTTTAAGGAATTAAAGGCAATAGCACAAGTTTAAGTATCAATTATAGTAACAGGTTTCAATTTAAAGGTTATCTAGTGTGGTGGCATGGCAATTACCAGGGCGTGGGTGTAGGCATGAATAGTGCTCGTGCGGCATATAAAAACCCTGGCAATGGTGCAGGTGTCCTATAGAATGGGTTCGCGTACGTATGTCAATATAAGGCATGAATGTAGCAAATAATCATACAAGTATTACACCCCTATTTACTAACATTACTAAGAATCTTTTTAAGCTACTAAAACTATCGGGCGACTTGCGCCATCCAACGATAGTCCCCCGTAGATGTTACATCTACTCACCGGAATCCCTAGCTAGTCACGTCCAATCACCGCTTTCCCCTTTCGTGCCGCGTCTGACGTCTCCGCGACCGAACCTGGAATTTACATCAATACCAAACATAAGGTTACATATCAAGAACGACGCAAAACCCAAACGAAAATACTAACGTTCACAAGCTAGGTACAACGTGCACAAGGTGCGCGGAACACACGCGAAAATCACAAAAACTATCTAAAACGTCGATTGGTCGCCCGGCAAAACTAAAACCTGACCACTCCAAAAATCCACACTCACACATCCTAAATGTCATAGGATAAGCCAAAACAATCATCAAGATATCAAAAATAATTCATCACAATATTTTTATAACAAAACTAGTAAGCACAAACATTCCAAAAAAAACGACGCAACATCGCCGTTATGCGATAAAGTGCTCACAATCCAACACAAACATCCAAACTAACCCACTAGATAGACACTACACAATTTTAACCATTAACTATGCTTCAAAACCTATATTCCAGAACCAACCCTTTCTTGATTTTTGTAACCTAGCAATTCCAAATCAAATTCCACACTTGAACATTTAAATTAACACAAATAAAAGCCCACATAAGAAAATTGACCTCTTAGATTAGGTTAGCAAAATAACTAGATAGAAAAATAGATTTAATTAGCCTAGTAATGGTGTGCTAAAACCCTAGTTCATATCAAACTACCCTCTTTAAAAAAACTAGATTAGAAATTAACAAAAGATTTAACACTAAACAATTTCAAAGTTCTAATTAGCACACTTAAGCTACAATGTAACCATTTGATTAGAAATTATACCTCACAAGTCCAAACCCTAGCTTGCTCTAGCCTTCCAAGATGCCATCTTTCCCTTTGATTTGAACCAAATTAGGTTTGAGAAGAGATGGAATAGGGTTTTGTGTTGAATTTGTGAAGGAAATTGTGGATTTTTCTTGGATTTTGATGGAATTTGACACAAATGAAATGGGAAAAAAAAACTGAGCTGATGCAGGAAGATCTCGGCCAAGGGGAGGATGGGGAGAAAGTGAGGGGATTGTGTGGAAAAATTCAAAGTCAAAGGACCCCCCCCCATACCTCCTAAACCCATACTTCAAATTAGTATATTTTATTCCATTTCAAACACTTTCCTTCACAAGAATGAAGTCAAACAAGAGTGAAAAAAAACACATGGGCTGTTGGTGTTAGGGCCGGCCAAAAGAGGGGTGAGGTTGTGAAAGAGTGCTAAAAAAGAAGTTCTATGCAAAAAGACCCCTCAAGTTACAAAAATTGCAAGTTTAAGCTCAAAATAAATATATTTTTGTTTTCCATAATAAAAACCCATTAAAACTTGAAATAAAATACTAAAAATTTATATTACAACTAGATTTTAATTAACATGATTTTAAAGATTAAAATTAGCCCATTTAAATTTGTATTTATCGCTAATTTAATGTATTTTCTTACCGGCTTAAAATAATATTAAAAATTGAAAAATTAGGGAAAATTTTTAAACGACCAGAATTTCATAAGTAACTCATTAGCTACTAAACACTAGCAATTACCTATCCAAATTAGGTATAATTAGTCCTAAACTGCAAAATAACAAAAAGACGGTTTACGGAAAAATACCGAATTTTCACCGATTTTCAGGAAAACACCAAAACGACTTTTCAAGGCGCTACAATCTTCCCCCCTTAAAGAAATTCGGTCCCCGAATTTAAAAAAATATAACTACGCGTACCTTCAAAGAGATGGGGATATTTCTTCCTCATCTCACCCTCGGTCTCCCAGGTGACCTCCTCGCTGCTCGGGCCACGCCAAAGGACCTTGACGGTCGGTATAACTTTCGATCTCAACTTCTTCACCTGCCGATCCAGGATAGCCACCGGCTGCTCTGCAAAAGAAAGGTCGCGCTCTAGCTGGACTGTCGGGTGCTGAATCGCATGCAAAGGGTCATGAAGGTACTTGCGGAGCATCGAAACATGGAAGACGGGGTGAACATCGGGAAAGCTGGGTGGAAGAGCCAAATGATATGCAACTGCGCCGACACGCTCGAGAATCTCGAAGGGACCCACAAATCTGGGACTAAGCTTCCCTTTTCGCCCAAATCGCATCACGCCCTTCATCGGAGAGACCCTTAGAAAAACATGATCGCCAACTGCGAACTCTAGTCTGCGACGACGCCTGTCTACATACGATTTATGCCTGCTCTGAGCCGCTCTTATCCGGTCTCAGATCAATTGTACCTTCGCTGTCGTCTCCTCAACAAGCTGCGGCCCCAAAATACTGCTCTCGCTGAGCTCTGTCCAACAAACGGGCGATCTGCATCTCCTCCCATACAATGCCTCGAAAGGTGCCATCTGAATAGTATCCTGGAAGCTGTTGTTGTAGGAGAACTCCACTAGAGGTAAATGACGATCCCAGCTACCGCTGAAGTCTAAAACGCACGCTCTGAGCATGTCCTCGAGAGTCTGAATGGTCCGTTCTGACTGTCCATCGGTCTGCGGATGAAACGCTGTGCTGAAGCTCAAACGAGTGCCCAAAGCCTCCTGAAGTCTCTGCCAAAGTCGGCTGGTGAACTGGGTGCCTCGATCTGACACGTTACAAGTCGGTACGCCATGCAACCGCACGATCTCATCGATGTAAACCTAGGCATACTGAGCGAAGCTGAAAGTCGTCTTCACTGGCAGGAAGTGAGCCGCTTTCGTCAATCGATCTACGATCACCCAGATGGAGTCATACCCTCGACTGGTCCTGGGTAGACCCACAACGAAATCCATCGAAATCTGCTCCCATTTCCACTCCGGAATAGGTAATGGCTGTAGCTCTCCTGGGGGCCTCTGGTGCTCGGCCTTGACTTGCTGACAAGTCAGGCATCTCGATACAAACTCCGCAATATCCCTCTTCATCCCGTCCCACCAGTAAGTCTCTCTCATATCATGGTACATCTTGGTGGAACCGGGGTGGACACTATACACTGATCGGTGTGCCTCCTCAAGAATGTCGCGCCGTAATCCATCAGCATCTGGTACGCACAGTCTAGATCCATAGCGTAAAATCCCCTGATCATCAATCACGAACTCGGAAAATCTGCCCTGTCCCATCTGTGCCATGATCTTTGAGCAACGGTCGTCTCTGCGCTGTGCCTCATATATACGGTCAAGCAACTGTGGGCGTGCACGAACATGCGCGAGCTGTCCCCCTGTCTGAGTGAACTCGAACTCAACTCGGCTGTCGCATAAAATCTGCCAATCTCCTGACGACTGCCTCTGCACTGCGCGCAAATAGGATAGACTACCCCTTGGCCTCCTGCTCAAAGCATCTGGCACCACATTGCCTTGCCTGGATGATATAAGATCTCGCAGTCATAGTCTTTCACCAACTCCATCCAACGACGCTGTCTGAGGTTCAGGTCTCGCTGCTGAAATATGTATTTTAAGCTCTTGTGGTCTGTGAATATTTGGCACGACTCGCCATATAGGTAATGTCGCCAAATCTTCAGTGCAAAGACCACTGCAGCCATCTCCAAATCGTGAGTGGGGTAGTTCTGTTCATGCTTCTTCAACTGCCGAGAAGCATAAGCGATCACCCGGCCATGCTGCATCAATACGCATCCTAACCCTACTCGCAAAGCATCACAGTAGACCACAAATCCGCCTGATCCCGAAGGCAAAGATAATATCGGCGCCGAAGTCAAACAAGTCCGTAGCTGCTGAAAACTGTGCTCGCACTCCTCTGTCCGAATGAAAGGAACTCCCTTCCGGGTCAAACCGGTCAAAGGTGCAGCTATACGGGAGAAGTCCTGAACAAAACGCCTGTAGTAGCCCGCCAGGCCAAGAAAACTACGGATCTCAGTAACCGATGTAGGTCGGGGCCACTGCTGAACAGCCTCAATCTTCTTCGGGTCCACACATATGCCGTCTCTCGTAACCACGTGACCCAAGAATCCGACGCTGTCCAGCCAGAATGCACACTTGGAGAACTTTGCGAACAGCTGGTGCTCCCTCAGAGTCTGTAACGTAATCTACAAGTGCTGCTCGTGCTCCTCTCTGCTCCGGGAGTACACCAAGATATCGTCGATAAACACGATGATGAACAAGTCAAGATACGGCCTGAATATACGGTTCATCAAATCCATGAATGCTGCTGGGGCGTTGGTGAGTCCGAACGACATCACCAAAAACTCATAGTGGCCATAGCGCGTGCGAAAAGCTGTCCTCGGTATATCCTCCTGTCGAACTCGCAGCTGATGGTATCCTGATCGCAAGTCGATCCTCGAAAAATACCCCGCACCCTGAAGCTGGTCGAACAAATCATCAATGCGTGGCAACGGATATCTGTTCCGCACGGTAACCTTGTTCAGCTGGCGGTAGTCGATACATAAGCGCAAACTTCCTTCCTTCTTCTTGACAAACAGGACCGGAGCACCCCACGGAGAAACACTAGGTCGAATAAGCCCCTTATCTAACAAATCCTGCAACTGATCCTTCAGCTCTCGAAGCTCTGCCGAGGCCATCCGATAAGGCGGTATAGAAATAGGCCCCGAGCCGGGAATCAAATCGATGCAGAACTCAACGTCGCGCTCAGGTGGTAGCCCAGGTAGCTCATCAGGGAAAACATCAGGGAACTCACAAACAACCGGGACCCGGTCCAACGGAACCTCTGCAGCTCGAGTATCACAAATATACGCTAAGAATCCCTGGCATCCCTTCCGCAAGAGCTGACCAGCGCGAAGAGACGAAATCAAGCTGGGAAGGGTGACGTTGCGGTCTACCTGAATAACAAGGACTGACTCTCCCGGAAAGCTAAATCTGACTGCCTTCTCACGGCAGTCCACCAAAGCATAACAAGTGGTTAGCAGATCCATGCCCAGAAGCACATCAAAGTCCAACATATCGAGGAGAATCAAATCAACCGATGAATCCCTCTCCCCGATACGAACGGAACACAATCGAAATACAAAACGAGCGACAAACGACTCGCCTACCGGAGTAACAACAACAAGCGGATGATCTAACGACGACGACTCACGGCCCAACATCGTTGCAAAGTGTGTAGAGACGTACAAATGTGTGGAACCTGGGTCGAATAATACCCGAGCGTCGAAAGAACATACGGATAAGGTACCTGTCACAACGGCATTGGATGCCTGCGCATCCTGTGGTGTCAAAGAAAATACTCGGGCCTGTCCTCCACCGATAGCGGGCTGACCTCGACCTCGGCCTCTGCCTCCTCATCCTCTCTGAACAGGACCGCCGCGTCCACGGCCTCTGGGTGCACCTAACTGGCGTGGAGCATCGCCTGTGGTAGGAAGTAGGGCTCTCTGAGGAGGGGGTGGTGATGGTGGTAGGGTCACATGCGGAACTGTCGCTGCTCCCTGTCGTCTCGCCGGACAGTCTCTGACAAGATGGTGCGGACTCCCGCACCCAAAACATCCTGGCGATGGCTGCTGTCCCTGGGGATAAGAACCATATAACTGTCCCCGTCTAAATCCTCTGCCAGGCCTATCTCTCGGAAAGAATCTGGCGCGCTGCCTCTGAAATGGTACATCGGTGCGAATCCTCTTCGGCCCAGAAACGGCCGAAGTCTATGATATGCGTGCCTCCATCCGTAATGCCGTATCCATAGCAGCTGAATAAGTGTCGTAATGCTGGGCGCCAATGGCAAGATATAGCTGGGCATCAAGTCCCTGTACGAACCTCTTCACCATCTTCTCTTCGGTATCCACCAAATACGGAGCATATCGGGATAATTGTGTAAACTGGATGTCATACTCAAACATCGTCATCCCAAGTGTCTTGACTAAGGCCTTGAAGCTACGAGCTCTGGCGTCACGAACGCTCTCTGGGAGGAAACCAACTAGAAAGACCGCTGTAAACTCGGCCCAAGTCATAGGCGGTAGACCTGCAGCTCGACCTCTCAAGACTGACTCCCACCATGTCTGCACGAGACCCTCTAGTCGGAAACTCGCAAGCTCTACCCATCGATCATCCGAACATCTCAGCGAACGGCAGATCCTGGCTAAACTGTCAAGGAACGTCTGTGGGTCTTCCGCTGCCTCGGTGCCGGTGAATACTGGAGGTCTCAGCCTCATGAAATCCTGTAGTGAAACCGGAATGGCCACGGTGGTAGTAGTAGGAGCAGGTATCATGGTCATCTGTGATGTAGTAGGTACGTCATCCAGCCTCGGTGTACGACTAGCTGCAACTAGGGATCCTACCATCTGACGTAGCTCCTGCATGCTCCCCGTCATCTGTCGCAACTCCTCCATACCAGTCTCGAGCCTATCCATACGGCCTGGGGAAGGTGGATCGGTCTGTCCCTGCGGCGTAGGCATACCACCCTGCTCAGTCCTAGTCTCGGACGAGCCAGCTCGAATCTCGTCTCGGGCGGCAGCCCTCTGTGCCCTCGTAGCCTTCGGCGGCATAGTGGCTGTTACAGGAAAACGGATAATAAGAACAGCGCAATAGGATCATAGGATACACGGAATTGAAGAAGGAATTTCAAGCAAGTATATCCTAAAGTCACTTAGGCGGAGTACCGTATCGCAAGTATGCCGCGGACATACACACGCTACGTTACCCTACTTAAGTCACTTACTCCATCTACCAAGGGTCATCCTACACTCAAAAAGGTAAAACCTATTGCTCTGATACCAACTTTGTCATGACCCGCAGGGTACGGAACGTGACTGGCACTTAAGTTACGAAACGTCTCAAGACATCCGTAAAATAACTAAGCCAAAGCCTAGAAACCAAAACCAAATAAGCAAAAGAATGAAGGAAAACCAATCAATTGAAAGCGAGTTTATCAAATGAGTCATATCAAACCTTTTTAAAAACAATATCAATTTTTCTGAAAATTTCGGCAGAGTCTCCTTTGTAAATACTGGCCCCCAAAATGGGTACAACAAGAATATATATAAATCCAACAAATAAGGCATCCCCAAGCGGGAGCTAGCTCTTCGCCACAAGGCGGTCACAAATCCCACGCAATATAAACCAACAACATGCAAAATAATCATAAAAAAGCATGAGAAAAACAGCATGTCGACTCAAGTGAGCTCGACCCCAAAATACAACAAAAAGTCCACAAATCTCACAGTCTCATCTCTAGGTCAATATACAACAATACTGGTAGATACAGTAGATGGAGTACACTAGATACAAAAAATATACAAGATGGTACAAAAATAATAATATAACCCACCTAAGAGCAAAACCTCGAGTCCAGGCAAAAAAGGCAAAAGAAGCAAGTGCGCCCGCCGCTACTGTACTGACGGAGCGGACCTGCAAAAGGCTGTGGCACAATGGGGGTGAGTTGCCAACTCGTGAGTAATAAATAACATCTACACAGGCTATCGAATGCATGCACACAAGCATCCTAGCATCTAAAATACAGGTAAGGCAGGACATAATAGCAGGTATGTATGCAATATGAATATACTAGCAGGTATGAATGCAATGCGAATCAACTCATGACCTGAATGTGTAAGTATAAGAATCATGTTTTTCCTTTAGGAATCTCTTTTGAAATACCGGCACAATACCAATAGAATCAACAAGAACCTGTGTCCAGCAACGACACCTCAAAACTATCACAAATCTCATATATCCATGTCATAGTATCTCTGGCCTCAGCCATCCGGCTGACCCATCTCAATATCAATATCTCATCATCTCGCGGCCACGGTCAGTATCCTCTGGATATCCGCCGTCCCAAACAGTCACCGGTAGGTAATCCGTCCCCTGCCAGGCTCATCGTCAGCAACACGAGCTTCTTGCCCCGGAGCACCTTACCGGGCCCACTATGTACCCGAGACGGTTCATCCAACTCCTCGAAACGGGTCTCGAAAACCAAAGCAAACTCATGGTGGACGACACTTACATCACTAGAAAACCGAAATTTACATATTTTAAAAATATAATAAGTTTAGAAATTTTGCGGCTTTCCCCCGAAATCCAGAAATATCACAAAATCTCAAGAAATCCTCATAAGTGCATATGTCATTGATAATGAATGCATATGGTATCAATAATCAAGTTGCGATGTGTGATTAATAGACTAGGCATGAACAAATAATATGATGAGGTACATGCACATGAATAGCAATCCTACGATTTCATTTTAAGGAATTAAAGGCAATAGCACAAGTTTAAGTATCAATTATAGTAACAGGTTTCAATTTAAAGGTTATCTAGTGTGGTGGCATGGCAATTACCAGGGCGTGGGTGTAGGCATGAATAGTGCTCGTGCTGCATATAAAAACCCTGACAATGGTGCAGGTGTCCTATAGAATGGGTTCGCGTACGTATGTCAATATAAGGCATGAATGTAACAAATAATCATACAAGTATTACACCCCTAATTACTAACATTACTAAGAATCTTTTTAAGCTACTAAAACTATCGGGCGACTTGCGCCATCCAACGATAGTCCCCCGTAGATGTTACATCTACTCACCGGAATCCCTAGCTAGTCACGTCCAATCACCGCTTTCCCCTTTCGTGCCGCGTCTGACGTCTCCGCTACCGAACCTGGAATTTACATAAATACCAAACATAAGGTTACATATCAAGAACGACGCAAAACCCAAATGAAAATACTAACGTTCACAAGCTAGGTACAACGTGCATAAGGTGCGCGGAACACACGCGAAAATCGCAAAAACTATCTAAAACGTCGATTGGTCGCCCGGCAAAACTAAAACCTGACCACTCCAAAAATCCACACTCACACATCCTAAATGTCATAGGATAAGCCAAAACAATCATCAAGATATCAAAAATAATTCATCACAATATTTTTATAACAAAACTAGTAAGCACAAACATTCCAAAAAAAACGACGCAACATCGCCGTTATGCGATAAAGTGCTCACAATCCAACACAAACATCCAAACTAACCCACTAAATAGACACTACACTAATTTTAACCATTAACTATGCTTCAAAACCTATATTCCAGAACCAACCCTTTCTTGATTTTTGTAACCTAGCAATTCCAAATCAAATTCCACACTTGAACATTTAAATTAACACAAATAAAAGCCCACATAAGAAAATTGACCTCTTAGATTAGGTTAGCAAAATAACTAGATAGAAAAATAGATTTAATTAGCCTAGTAATGGTGTGCTAAAACCCTAGTTCATATCAAACTACCCTCTTTAAAAAAAACTAGATTAGAAATTAACAAAAGATTTAACACTAAACAATTTCAAAGTTCTAATTAGCACACTTAAGCTACAGTGTAACCATTTGATTAGAAATTATACCTCACAAGTCCAAACCCTAGCTTGCTCTAACCTTCCAAGATGCCATCTTTCTCCTTGATTTGAACCAAATTAGGTTTGAGAAGAGATGGAATAGGGTTTTGTGTTGAATTTGTGAAGGAAATTGTGGATTTTTCTTGGATTTTGATGGAATTTGACACAAATGAAATGGGAAAAAAAAACTGAGCTGATGCAGGAAGATCTCGGCCAAGGGGAGGATGGGGAGAAATTGAGGGGATTGTGTGGAAAAATTCGCAGTCAAAGGACCCCCCCCCCCCATACCTCCTAAACCCATACTTCAAATTAGTATATTTTATTCCATTTCAAACACTTTCCTTCACAAGAATGAAGTCAAACAAGAGTGAAAAAAAAACACACATGGGCTGTTGGTGTTAGGGCCAGCCAAAATAGGGGTGAGGTTGTGAGAGAGTGCTAAAAAAAAAGTTCTATGCAAAAAGACCCCTCAAGTTACAAAAATTGCAAGTTTAAGCTCAAAATAAATATATTTTTGTTTTCCATAATAAAAACCCATTAAAACTTGAAATAAAATACTAAAAATTTATATTACAACTAGATTTTAATTAACATGATTTTAAAGATTAAAATTAGCCCATTTAAATTTGTATTTATCGCTAATTTAATGTATTTTCTTACCGGCTTAAAATAATATTAAAAATTGAAAAATTAGGGAAAATTTTTATAGGACCAGAATTTCATAAGTAACTCATTAGCTACTAAAAACTAGCAATTACCTATCCAAATTAGGTATAATTAGTCCTAAACTGCAAAATAACAAAAAGACGGTTTACGGAAAAATACCGAATTTTCACCGATTTTCAGAAAAACACCAAAACGACTTTTCAAGGCGCTACAACTATGTCCGCTTGCTATCTTCCTAAGCCCAAAGCTCTATAAGTAGTAGCTGGTTAACGGACCGAAACGTCCTTAAACTAACAGCGGACCGAAACGTCCTTAAACTAATGACGGACCACTATGTCCTAAAATTAGCTGTTGACCGAGATGTCGAGAAACTACGGCGGATTGCAGCATCCCAAAGCTGATAAAAAAATGGTATGTCTATAAGCAAGATGGGCACGGATGAAAACCCGAAAGGACTCCGTGAGTAAAAACGGCAGAGCTACCGCCGAGTCTTGTGAAAACCCGAAAGAGCGCAACCTCGTTATATATACAAAAAAAAAGAGGAATAAAAAATAATAATAATAATAACGGTATGTCCATAAGCAAAATGGGCACGAATGAAAACCCGAAAGGGCTCCGTGAGTAAAAACAGCAGGGCTACTGGCGAGTGTTTGTGAAAACCTGAAAGGGCGCAACCTCGTTAAAAGACACTTACAAGGTCCTCTCGAGCTTGTAAGGAGAAACCACCCGCGTGAAATCCTTACGACTCATAAAGGAGAAACACACTTAGGGATCCCCATAATTCCTAAGGAGAAATTACACTTGCGAGATCCTCACGACTCGTAAGGAGAACTCTCTTATGGGACCCTCACGGCTCATAAGATTTGAAAGTCATAAGTTACAGAGACCTGAACCTGTTCTTAAGCAACCCCCACAACTTCCGATATTTCCCTACAAGTGGCTCAATGCTGACCCTTGTATACAATCCACGAGCGCGAATAAACATTTCCCTAACCAAGTCCCATCCGTGACTAGGGATATGTTCACACGATGAACAACCCTTATAAGTCATCTCGACTTATAAGGAGAAAACTCTCTTGTAAGATCCTTACGACTTACGAGAAGCCATACACTTAGGAGTCCTCACGATTCCTAAGGAGAAAACACACCTACGAGATACTCACGACTCGTAAGGAGAACTCTCTTTGTGAGACCCTTACGGCTCATGAAGTCAAAAGCCTTAGTCGACAGGACCCTGTTCATATCAGATTTTTGCATTTTCATACCGCCCAATTTTTATCACATTGCATATCCGTAGATACTCTTGAGCCGTGTTTGCTAGTCAATTGCAGGATACAGGTTCTCGGTTCCAAAACGATGAAATTCATGGAAAAGACGAAAAAAATCCGGGTTCTTTCCGACCACAGATAAAACACGGTCTCCGTCCCTCATCCGTATGTTGCCAGATACCAGTAGGAAGACAAAATGTCAAATCTATGCACAAGGCTCAATGGTGGCACAAGATCCAAGAGATCTACGCGGAGCTCGAGGCAATCATGACAAAATCTTGACAAAAAGTCCACCTTTCCCTCAACAGAAATTCTGGAAAATTCGTGAAGAAATTATGAGAAAATACATATACCAGAATGCAGTACACACCAAACCAGGCCAGCACCAAAAAGATATGGGCCCAACTCCTCTAAACGGCCGCGGAAGCGCGGCCAAATGGGGGTTTTGGCCGCCCTTCCGCGGCCGTTCTGGCGCCAAGTGCGCAGGGCTTTTGGGGGTAGTTGGGTCTTTTCATGTATGTTCTGTTGGTTGCCCTAGGGTTTCATGTTTTGGCCTATAAATAGCCCAGAAGTTTGTGAAGGAAAGGGTCCATAACTTTGTATTTCTTTTGCTAAGTTTTAGTTACATGTTCTTCTTCCTCTTCTCACCTCTTCTCCATTAAACTTGTAAGTGAGCTTTTGAGTGAAGAGTGATGAATAAAGAAGACCATTTTCATTATCATGCTTGTCTCTTTCTTTACTTGTTATAATTGTTGTAATTTTAATTGTTAAGTAGTTGTTGTTATTTCCTTGTTGTTTGTTTCTTCTCTCTTTTTCTTTATCCTTACATACGACAATGATACTTACGCTTGATCCTCGCCAAGGTGAGGTCGCAAACAGTTAGTCGTATTCTTCTAATCTCCTTCTTTCTATCTTCCTCTTTTGTGTTGTTTTATTTTTCCGTATTATGAAGTGTGAGTAGTTCTATACTTGTTAGGGTAGGATAAGGGAAGTTTGAGAGAAGGAAATCTCTCTCACTCTTTCCTTGCCCAACAACTTAAATCAACTCCCGTTAACCCAACCACAATCCGCTCCTTACGGCACCCTATCCTACATGATAGCGGTGATTCCGTAGTGAGACCGGTTGTGGTTGAATTAACCGGAGGTTATGGATAAGAGCCAAGAACGGACGGACAAGCACCAAAAGGAAGGACTATGCGTTGGAAAGCCTAGCTTATACTCGCAAGTTCCTTCCTAGTCGTGCTAATCCCCGTTGTTGCCGATTACCGTAACACCGATATTAAGTGGGGCAACGAAAGATGTGGAGACTCCTAACTCAAACTAACCTAATCCTAACCCTAACAAGCTCTCTTTAAATATCAACTAAACACTTAGATAACTACAAACAAAATCTGAACAACCGGACTTAACTCGTCGAAAAACACATAGAAAAAGATTCCCATCTCCCTGCGGACGACCCGTACTCAACCGGCTAGCTACGTGCGAAACCGTCTTGATTGCGGTATTTAAACTAAAACTTGAACACGCTCGTAACCTATTAATCAAATGGCTCCGTTGCCGGGGAGACGGTAGTTTATTTCCTTGTGTAATTTCGGGTTAATTTGTGAATATAAAAACAACCAAAAAACCAAAAAAAAAAATATATACTTTGTAAAAGAAACCATCTTGTTATTCTTGATTAGTTTTTGTGCAAGTGTGCAGGAAATACGAAGCTCAAGATCGACGCCAAGGACGTTGGAAATACGGAGTTCAAGTACAGTGCCAAAGACGTGGGAAGATAGACCCACATTTCGCGGCTACACCGCGACGGACAAAAACGAAGCATCCGGTCTACTGTACAAATCTGGAGCAAAAACAGTGAGCAAGTAAAAATTCCAAACATCCAGACAACTAGAGGGGACAAAGAACAGCATCTCCAAAAAATTCCAAAGCCCAAGCCCACCATATAGCCGCGGAACCGCGGCCTTAGTACCTGTTTGGCCGCCCTTCCGCGGCCATTTAGTGGCTTAAGGGTCCCAAATTCTCTCTGTAAGCTCCTCTGCCTCTCTCCACTCCTCTAAGCTCCACTGAATTGTGTTTTCTGCAGCCTTCTTTGCGCAAATTCTTCTCCCCCTTCCAATAAACTGTTCTTGTGCAGGATTCTTTGCGCCGCAATTAAAAATTGTTTGCTGTTGATATTGTTACTGTTTTGCATTCTTTAATACGGACTTAAGGGGCTTGAAACCAATCCAGATTGGGTGGGGATTTCATCACCCTTCCCAGGACCCCAAAAATCACTAAAGCATATGCATTGTCCATTGTAAATTAAAAAATACTAGACTTCAGCCCTAAGGACTTCGCGCTCATTAGGAGAAGATAAACCTTGTTTAGAACCTTGCTTAACCGTATATTGTTTACGGGGTGTCTAGGAAAGTGTTAAAGGCGCAACCGCCGAAAGAGAAAGGGTTATTTAATTAAGGAACTTCGCGAAAGCGTTGGACAACCTCCCCTTATCTCTGCACTTACCTGGCCTCTTGATCAGTGTATTTTTAAGCTTGTTTCTCGACACTGTTTAACTTCGACAATCAAGTTCAGGAGCAGGTCTAGTAGACCTAGGTTACCCTAGATCTAGGTGTGATTGTGCATATCTTGTTTGTGATTGCTTAAGCCGTATTCCCGTACATACTTCTGTAAATCTTTTTCTAAAAAAGAAAAAAAGAAAAAATCAAAAACTTTTACAAAAACTTGCCCTTTTGTCGCCAAATCCATTTTCACCCTACACCCTTCGCCTTTCTTCATTGACGTTTTCTTACCCTCACCTTCTTCGCTTTGACTATACTAAACTCGTTTAGTGTATGTCCGCTTGGACTCGGGACACTAGCGCCCGTCTAGTCCGCGTTACGTTAGTCGCGACCGACTACGCGATCGACTCCGAAGTCGATACTCCGCCCACTCCTCTTTCACCCCTTCCTTTGCCGGCCAACTCCGACGTTGACCGGAATTCTGTTCATACATCTTCACCGTCACCTTCACCTTCACCAACCTCTTCTTCCGCGATGTCGGGATTTAATCCGAACATCTCGTTGACCACCCCTGGATTGGCTCCACCTCCTATGGAGACCAATCTCCCACCACCTCCGCCTGTTGTAGCGCCGCAGCGAATTGCGCTCCAGGATCGTTTCTACCCTACCCGTTCTGCACTTCCAACCTGCCTTTCTCTTCCTCCGGCCAATGGGGACAACTTTGAAATTAAGCCCCATTTCATCAACATGCTTCCACGTTTTCATGGGCTTGAATCTGAAGATGCCTATATCTTCATTAACAAATTTCAAAACGTCTGTGCCATGATGAAAACAACCCAGCTGTCGGACGATGCTATACGTCTACGGGTCATTCCGTTCACTTTATGCGATCTCGCAGAAAAATGGCTGTATAGCACCGCTTCCCACTCAATCACCAGCTGGGACGAGTTTGTTAAAGCGTTTCTGAAAAAATTCTACCCAAATCATAAGACCGCAAGAATTCGAAATGAGATCAACCAATTCTCCCAGCTTCCTTCTGAACCCTTTTGGAAGTGCTTTGACCGATACAAAGACCTTCTTGTTCAGTGTCCTCACCACGGTATAGAGAAATGGCAACTCTGCCAAACCTTATACGAGGGACTGAACCCAGCAACGAAGCAGTTGCTGGAAACCATCTGTCAGGGCCACTTCCTATCCAAATCTGACGAGGAAGCGTGGCAGTTCTTTGACGATCTTGCGGAGCAAACGCTACAGTGGGAGAGCACCAGACCGACTCCTTCTTCTTCTTCTACCTCCACTTCTACCGGTCAGTCTAGGGTAGGAATTCACCAGCTTGATGTCTCTATTGCGATGAGAGCTGAAATGGCTGCAATAACAAAAAAGCTTGAAGCAATAGAGAGCAAATTTTCTTCTCCTACTCCTGCCCCTGTTCTCCCCCTTCGTACCATCTGCGCTTGTTGTTCCGATCCGTCCCACTTGACTGAAGAGTGTCCTTACAATCCACCCTCGCAAGGACAGGATCAGGTTAATGCATTCCAGCAAAGACCGAGGAATGATCCATACTCTTCCACCTTCAATCCCGGTTGGAGGAACCACCCCAATTTCGCCTGGAATCAGAATCAGAATCAATTCCAGGGCAACAATTTCCAAAGGGCCCCTCCACCGCAACAACAAGCGCAACAACAAACTCAGTATCAGCAGCCCTTCCAACCCCAGCCTTACCAAAACCAGACGAACAACTTTGCACCGAACAATTCCTTTCCACCAAACAACTTTGTTCCGTCGAACAACGATAAGGTTTCCTCGCTCGAGCGAAGTCTGGATGCGTTTGTTAAACAATCGACTCAATCCACCGCCAACATCCAGTCTTCGATCCAATCTTTAGTGCAACACACCGCCGCACATGGGCAGAGCATCAAGACCATCGAGGCCCAGATTGCACAGCTGAACGCGGCCTTGAGCGAGCGAGAGAAGGGGAAGCTCCCGTCCCAGCCACTTCCAAATCCCGGCCACCCACATAATGCACATGTTGCTCTTGAACAACAAAACCATAATGTGAGTGCCGTGACCACACTGAGATCAGGGAGGGTGCTGCAAAACAACATTGGCAAGAAAATCAACGATGACACCCCGGCCGCTTCTTCTTCTTCTTCTTCTTCTCCTGCTTCTTCTTCTTCGTCTTCCGAGCCTATTCTCCGTTCTTCACAAGGCTCTCCTTCCTCTTCTTCTCTAAACGGACCCGCTTCTCACTCCACGAAAACACCTATTCTGGGATCCGTTCCAACTCCAAAATCTCCTCCTCCAGCATTAGACTCAACCAATTTTCAAAATGTTCCATTTCCAAACCGGTTGAGGTCTAACAAACAAAATCCACAAATAGAGAAGATTTTGGAGTTATTCAAGCAAGTTAACATTAACATTCCTCTTTTAGATGCTGTCCAACAAGTCCCTTCTTACGCGAAAATCTTAAAGGACTTGTGCACGAAAAAGAGGAAGTCTCAGGTACCCAAGAAAGTTTTCTTGGCTAGTGCTGTGAGTGATGCCCTTACCCAATCTTTACCACAAAAACGGAAGGACCCTGGCTGTCCTACGATTTCAATTACTATTGGGGATAAGAACATCAACCGTGCACTATTAGATCTTGGTGCCAGTGTTAACTTGCTTCCGTATTCAGTATACGAGCAATTAGGCGTCGGAGAGCTGAAACCCTCACACTGCACTCTCCAGATGGCCGACCGATCGATCACCCATCCTAGGGGTGAGCTAGAGGATGTGTTAATCAAAGTCGGGGACTTCATATTCCCCATCGACTTCATTGTCTTAGATACACAGCCTGTAGCTAACCCCCGGAATCAAATTCCGGTGATACTCGGTCGCCCATTTCTCGCAACCTCAAATGCTGTGATCAATTGTCGCAATGGTTCAATGAACCTCTCTTTTGGAAATATGACAATTGAACTCAACATTTTTAGGTTGGGGAATCAGCCCGCCGAACCTAATGCTCATATACTGGATGTTTGCTCGATCCAGGAGATCACCCCCGAAGAGTGTGAATTCGAGGAGTTTTTGTTTGAATACGATAATCTTGACGCCACTAGTGCGTGTCTCTTCGAACCTGCTGCTGTTTCTGCGCCCGATAACGACTACGAGTGTTTCACGTTTACGAACGATCTTAGCCGCGCACAACCCGAGTTTGAATCTTTCGACTTTTCGGATGAGTTACCTGAACCGTCCGACTCGGTTGCCTACACTCGTTTTGAACCTTTGCTGGAGTCCTTTGAGTTCGAGACCTTTGCACCAGTCTTGCCTTCCATCATTTCACCTCCAACGCTCGAACTCAAGCCGTTGCCGTCTCACCTTAAGTATGCTTACTTAGGTGAGAACGAGACCCTCCCTGTCATCATCTCGGCTTCTCTAGCTCCAGAGCAAGAGAAAGCCCTTCTCGCGGTCTTGCACAGCAACAGGCAAGCTTTTGGCTGGTCCATGGCGGACATCAAGGGGATTAGTCCCCTGATCGTTGAGCATCACATTCATCTGATGGATGATGCCAAACCAGCCCGGGATCCACAAAGACGTCTTAATCCAGTCATGAAGGAGGCTGTGAAGAAGGAAATCGTCAAATGTCTAGATAGTGGTATCATTTACCCTATCTCTGATAGCCAGTGGGTTAGCCCCATTCACGTTGTCCCCAAGAAGTCGGGCATCACGGTCATAACCAACGAGGCGAATGAGTTAATCCCTACTCGCACCCAAACTGGGTGGCGAGTTTGCATTGATTACAGAAAACTCAACGCCGCAACGCGGAAAGACCACTTTCCGCTACCTTTCATTGACCAGATGCTGGAACGATTGGCCGGACATGAGTACTATTGTTTTCTTGATGGCTACTCTGGCTATAATCAAATTCCCATCGCCGAAAAAGACCAGGACAAGACCACTTTCACTTGTCCTTTCGGCACGTTTGCATATCGACGCATGCCCTTTGGGTTATGCAATGCGCCCGCTACCTTCCAGCGGTGTATGATGGGAATTTTCTCAGACATAGTGGAGAAATTTCTGGAGATCTTCATGGACGACTTCTCCATCTTCGGCGACTCCTTTGACGAGTGTCTGCTGCATCTCGACGCTGTCCTTACCAGATGTAAGGACAAGAATCTCACTTTGAACTGGGAGAAATGCCACTTCATGGTGCGCGAAGGTATTGTCTTAGGACATATCATCTCGCAAAATGGCATAGAGGTTGACAAAGCAAAGATTGAGGTCATTTCCAATCTACCTCCTCCCCGATGCGTCAGAGATATCCGAGCCTTCCTTGGTCATGCCGGTTTCTATAGACGGTTTATCAAGGACTTTAGCAAGATTGCTAGGCCCTTGACGCTTTTGCTGGCCAAGGACACGCCTTTTGACTTCAACTCGAGCTGTGTAACTGCATTCGAGTCACTAAAACGCTCACTCACTTCTGCTCCCGCTCTTTCTTCTCCTGACTGGACGCACCCATTCGAGATCATGTGCGATGCATCCGACTTTGCCATCGGTGCTGTCCTTGGACAGCACATCAACAAGATGCCGCACGTAATCTATTACGCGAGCCGAACCCTAAACGACGCCCAACTTAACTATACAACAACTGAGAAGGAATTCTTAGCTGTTGTATTTGCCTTAGAAAAGTTCAGGCCCTACCTCATCGGCTCTCCAGTCATTGTCTACACTGACCACTCAGCTCTGCGCCATCTTTTTGCGAAGAAAGATGCCAAATCTCGGTTAATCCGTTGGATCCTCTTGCTTCAAGAGTTTGACCTTGTCATTAAGGACAAACGGGGATGTGAAAACGTGGTTGCCGACCATCTCTCACGACTTCCTTCTTCGCCTTCGCTTCCAATTCCGATAAACGACGTTTTCCCGGATGAACAACTCTTGACAGTATCTTGCGAACCCTGGTTCGCAGATATTGTGAACTATTTGGCCACGGGATTGCTACCGACCGAATGGTCACGTCAGGACAGACTTCGCTTCTTATCCCAAGTAAAACACTTTTACTGGGACGAACCCTACTTGTTCAAGTACTGTCCCGACCAGATTATTCGTCGGTGTGTCCCTGATGAGGAATTCAAGAGTGTGCTGTCATTTTGCCACGACCAAGCATGTGGCGGGCATTTTGGGCCCAGAAAGACAGCCGAGAAGATCTTGCAATGTGGTTTCTACTGGCCACAACTTTTCAAAGACGCTCACGATTATTGCAAGACTTGCTCCCGGTGCCAACACATGGGCCGGATATCCCGGAGGAACGAGATGCCGCTCCAACCGATCTTGGTTGTGGAGATTTTCGATGTTTGGGGGATAGACTTCATGGGGCCGTTTCCCAACTCTTTTGGGAACTTGTACATTCTTCTAGCTGTTGATTACGTCTCTAAATGGGTCGAGGCTGTGCCCAGCCGGACTAACGACAACAAGGTTGTCGTTAGGTTCCTTAAAGAAAACATTTTCTCACGGTTTGGGCACCCCCGAGCGATCATTAGCGACAATGGAAGTCATTTCTGCAATAAGACTTTCGAGGCCTTGATGAGGAAATACTCCATTAATCATAAGCTTTCTACGCCCTACCACCCCCAAACCTGCGGGCAGGCCGAAGTTTCAAATCGGCAGATCAAGCAGATACTGGAGAAAACGGTTTCCAAGAACCGTAAGGATTGGTCTTTGAAACTCACTGATGCCCTTTGGGCATTTAGAACCGCTTATAAGACCGACCTTGGCATGTCTCCCTATCGGCTTGTGTACGGAAAAGCCTGCCACCTTCCTGTCGAAATCGAGCATCGCGCGTTTTGGGCGATAAAGGAGCTGAATCTGTCTCTGGAGGATGCGGGCAGCCATCGGAAGCTGCAGCTGAACGAACTGAGCGAGCTTAGGGATGAGGCTTATGACAACGCGGTTGTCGTTAAGAATCGAACGAAGGTGTTTCATGATAAACACCTTTTGCGCAAAACCTTCGTACCTGGTCAGCAGGTACTTCTTTACGACACCCGACTTCACTTCCATCCTGGAAAGCTCCGATCTCGCTGGAAAGGGCCGTATTTTGTGCGGACTGTGTATCCGCAGGGCGCTGTGGATTTGGAAAATCCAAAGGACGGTTCACTCTTCAAAGTGAACGGACACCGATGCAAACCGTACCTTAGCGCCGAACCAACAGAGGAGCTCCTGTTCTTACAGGAGCCGGTTTACCTTGCTTGATCTTCCTCTGCCTACCTCCAAACTTCGGTTATCCAGCCAAGAACAGTGGACACTGTTCCAAATAAGTTTGGGGGTATGTACAAACCATTTTGTTTATATTTGTGTATATTCTTTTTTCTTTTCTTTCAAAACAAAAACAAATAAAACTTGTGTATCGCTAACCAACAATTTTGAACCTTCAAACTACTCTCTTCATGCAATGACAGTGAGGACACTGTCCAGTTTAAGTTTGGGGGTACGCTCGGTACGCATTTCTTACCTTCGCATTCATATGTATATTTTGCATCTGCATATTAAAATCCATAAAATCCATAAAAATTTGAAAATTTTCCAAAAATATAAAAACTTTTTTGTCAAGTTAGCTTGTGGAAGAACTCTGATTCAACATTCGACGGTTTTTGTTTGATAAAATAGGAATAACTAGATCTTATGTTTGGATTTTGAAAACCTGAAAGATAACTCTCCTTTGAAGTTAACTATAGCTGATATACGTCTTTACATCACACTACACGTGTCGTGAGTTTTGGGAATTAGATGACAAGTCTTTCATGTTCAAACTTTTAAACAAATAAATGATTTTCTGAGAATCAAATAGGTTTGTTCTGAAATAAGTAATGACAAGAATAGTTTATGAAGTAAAGCGAATATGAAGGAATGTTATTGATGACGTAATAGGAGCTAAGTCTGAAAAATAACCCATCTAAAACTTGATTGGAATGATTACACACCAAACCCACTAGACACGTCTTTTATCCAAAAAAAAAATATTTGAACTGCCGGTTATATCTCCGTTCGTATTAAATCATCTGATTTTCACGCCAAACTGTCTTTTGTTTTTGGACCTAGGTAACTTGAGTAATTAAGTCCGCTGGGGTGTTTCTACACCTAATGCCCTAAAACCAACTGGTTTGGGTGCATTGGCCCAAAGCTCGCTAAGAAGCCTAGAAAGTCCAGTTTAAAACAAAGTCAAGCAAGTGTTCTCTCCGAGTTAAAATTCCTAACGGTTCTTTGTGTGAGAATAATCTTGATAAAAGACAGGCTTTTATAAAAATTTTAGCGGAGATATGAAGGTTTATTCTATGATAAAGACTATTGCACATTCACAGAGGTGTGTATGAAATGAAAATAAGAAAAAGGTGGAGTGAAAAATACGACTTAGTTTCCTGTTAAGGAAGATTGAAATTCTGAAGTTGAAACCTTACTGGAAAACGAAACTTGAAAAAAATGCTTAACTCGTTATAAAACTTATGTGATCCTTTTAAAATTGTTATCTGGGCTTTATTGTGCGACATGATGACTCTAATCGATCCTTCTGGAACTTAACGACACTATTTGCACTGCACGTAAAGACATATAAAATCTGTGGTTAAAAAAAAAAAGAAGCGAGGTGTGAAAAATAAAGGTTCGATGGTCTAGACTTAGGATTATAGAATTTTTATTTTCTAAAACAAAACTTTAGGGTTTGAAACTTAGTCATTTTTACAAACCAACTTGACCGGATTTTGTGGGTAGTATCCGCTGAAAACCCTCAGGAGACAACACTCCTCCTACTAGGGACACCTAGAGGTTTAACGGCTTGTTGCACATGCTCAGTGCAATCGCGTTCCCTGCGAAAGTGAGGTTAGGAAATTTTTTGAGAATAAATGGACTTCGCTCGGGACGAGCAAATGATAAGTTTGGGGGTATTTGTTCATATCAGATTTTTGCATTTTCATACCGCCCAATTTTTATCACATTGCATATCCGTAGATACTCTTGAGCCGTGTTTGCTAGTCAATTGCAGGATACAGGTTCTCGGTTCCAAAACGATGAAATTCATGGAAAAGACGAAAAAAATCCGGGTTCTTTCTGACCACAGATAAAACACGGTCTCCGTCCCTCATCCGTATGTTGCCAGATACCAGTAGGAAGACAAAATGTCAAATCTATGCACAAGGCTCAATGGTGGCACAAGATCCAAGAGATCTACGCGGAGCTCGAGGCAATCATGACAAAATCTTGACAAAAAGTCCACCTTTCCCTCAACAGAAATTCTGGAAAATTCGTGAAGAAATTATGAGAAAATACATATACCAGAATGCAGTACACACCAAACCAGACCAGCACCAAAAAGATATGGGCCCAACTCCTCTAAACGGCCGCGGAAGCGCGGCCAAATGGGGGTTTTGGCCGCCCTTCCGCGGCCGTTCTGGCGCCAAGTGCGCAGGGCTTTTGGGGGTAGTTGGGTCTTTTCATGTATGTTCTGTTGGTTGCCCTAGGGTTTCATGTTTTGGCCTATAAATAGCCCAGAAGTTTGTGAAGGAAAGGGTCCATAACTTTGTATTTCTTTTGCTAAGTTTTAGTTACATGTTCTTCTTCCTCTTCTCACCTCTTCTCCATTAAACTTGTAAGTGAGCTTTTGAGTGAAGAGTGATGAATAAAGAAGACCATTTTCATTATCATGCTTGTCTCTTTCTTTACTTGTTATAATTGTTGTAATTTTAATTGTTAAGTAGTTGTTGTTATTTCCTTGTTGTTTGTTTCTTCTCTCTTTTTCTTTATCCTTACATACGACAATGATACTTACGCTTGATCCTCGCCAAGGTGAGGTCGCAAACAGTTAGTCGTATTCTTCTAATCTCCTTCTTTCTATCTTCCTCTTTTGTGTTGTTTTATTTTTCCGTATTATGAAGTGTGAGTAGTTCTATACTTGTTAGGGTAGGATAAGGGAAGTTTGAGAGAAGGAAATCTCTCTCACTCTTTCCTTGCCCAACAACTTAAATCAACTCCCGTTAACCCAACCACAATCCGCTCCTTACGGCACCCTATCCTACATGATAGCGGTGATTCCGTAGTGAGACCGGTTGTGGTTGAATTAACCGGAGGTTATGGATAAGAGCCAAGAACGGACGGACAAGCACCAAAAGGAAGGACTATGCGTTGGAAAGCCTAGCTTATACTCGCAAGTTCCTTCCTAGTCGTGCTAATCCCCGTTGTTGCCGATTACCGTAACACCGATATTAAGTGGGGCAACGAAAGATGTGGAGACTCCTAACTCAAACTAACCTAATCCTAACCCTAACAAGCTCTCTTTAAATATCAACTAAACACTTAGATAACTACAAACAAAATCTGAACAACCGGACTTAACTCGTCGAAAAACACATAGAAAAAGATTCCCATCTCCCTGCGGACGACCCGTACTCAACCGGCTAGCTACGTGCGAAACCGTCTTGATTGCGGTATTTAAACTAAAACTTGAACACGCTCGTAACCTATCAATCAGACCCTAACCCTGTTTACTAAGCCACCTTTGTTCGATATCGACAGAGGCAAATGATGATTCGCTCCTGGCAATATCCCAGTTGTAGTGGTGCTGATGCCGAAATCGGTGTCTAATCCTAAGCTTGCGGCGAAAAGCCAGCAAGTCACACATGCATACGAAATAGCCGAAATGATGGGGCAACTTGCAACAGAAGAAGCAACTAAAAAAAATGTATGCATGCAAAATAGCCGAAATGATTGGGCAACTCGCAATAAAAAGCAGCGAGTAAAAATAAAACGAATAGCCGAAATGATTGGGCACCGCGGAAAATAGCCGAAATGATGGGGCAATCGCGACCTTCACGATATAAAAGCTGAAATGATTGAGCATCGCGGAAAGAAATAAAATAAAAATAAAAATGAAATTTATGCCCTACAGGTGATATCATGTCAATCCCTGTATACAATCCAGGGGCGCAAACAATGAGGGAATCACACTCCTCTCTCAGGTTTCATCAGAAGAGGAAGCCAAATCTCGATGAGTCGCAAATAGCTTGGAAATCGTCTCAACATTTGTCCCGGCAGACACAACATCAAACAAAGCGGAACAGCGGCAACTCCCAGTTCCATGACTCGGCGGTACACAGATAACCGAGAGTCAAATCCCAACTCCGTGAAATGCGGATATAATCAACAAAATTCTTGTTCACGTGGAACACGGATAACGTCACTTCTGACCCTATGGAAAATGTCCATAGAGGATCCTGGTCCTCGCAGAGCACGGTAGTGAACCCGCGTGAAGCATCCAGAGTGGAGCCTAGTCCTCGCCAAACACGGCAGTGAACCCGTGGGAAGCATCTAGATCAAATTCCTGGCTACGTGGAACGCGGATTATGTCACTTCTGACCCCGTGGAAAACGTCCAGAGCGGATCCTAGTCTCGCAGAGCACGGCAGTGAACCCGTGTGAAGCATCCAGAGCGGAGCCTGGTCCTCGCCGAACACGGCAGTGAACCCGTGGGAAGCATCCATAGCAAAATTCCTAGCTACGTGGAACGCGGATTATGTCACTTCTGACTCCGTGGAAAACGTCCAAAACTGGTCCTCGCAGAGCACGGCAGTGAACCCGTGTGAAGCACCCAGAGCGGAGCCTAGTCCTCGCCGAACACAGCAGTGAACCCGTGGGAAGCATCTAGTGCAAATTCCTGGTCACGTGGAACACGGATAATGTCACTTCTGACCCCGTGGAAAACTTCCAGAGCGGATCCTAGTCCTCGCAGAGCACGGCAGTGAACCCGTGTGAAGCATCCAGAGCGGAGCCTAGTCCTCACAGAACACGGCAGTGAACCCGTGGGAAGCATCTAGTGCAAATTCCTGGTTACGTGGAACACGGGTAACGTCACTTCTGACCTCGTGGAAAACGTCCAGAGCGGATCCTGGTCCTCGCAGAGCACGGCAGTGAACCCGTGTGAAGCATCCAGAGCGGAGCCTAGTCCTCGCCAAACACGGTAGTGAACCCATGGGAAGCATCTAGTGAAAATTCCTGGTTACGTGGAACACGGATAACGTCACTTCTGACCCCGTGGAAAACGTCCAGAGCGGATCCTGGTCCTCACAGAGCACGGCAGTGAACCCATGTGAAGCATCCAGAGTGGAACCTAGTCCTCGCCGAACACGGCAGTGAACCCGTGGGAAGCATCTAGTGCAAATTCCTGGTTATATGGAACACAGATAACGTCACTTCTGACCCTGTGGAAAACGTCCAGAGCGGATCCTGGTCCTCGCAGAGCACGACAGTGAACCCGTGTGAAGCATCCAGAGCAGAGCCTAGTCCTCGCCAAACACGGCAGTGAACCCGTAGGAAGCATCTAGTGCAAATTCCTGGTTACATAGAATACGGATAACGTCGCTTCTGACCCCGTGGAAAACGTCCAGAGCGGAGCCTGGTCCTCGCCAAACACGGCATTGAACCCGTGGGAAGCATCCAGAGCAAACATCAGACTGTGAGGTCCTTAAACTCACGGACTATGATGTCCTTAACCTTGACCGTGATGTCTTAAAACTAACAATCAAACAAAATGATTTTAAGCTGATTTTACCTTGGTTCAATGGTACATCTCGTCACCCCTTTGATATTTGTCGTTGTAATTCCTCAACGTCTTCAAAGAGGTGGAGGGTCCCAGTAACCACGCATTTCACGGACTGTGGAGTCCTTAAATCCACGGACTATGATGTCCTTAACCTCGACCGTGATGTCTTAAAACTAACACCGTATTGTGGAGTCCTTAAATCCACGGACTATGACGTTCTTAACCTCAACCGTGATGTCTTAAAAATAATGTTGGACTGTGAGGTCCTTAAACTCACAGACTATGATGTCCTTAACCTCTACCATGATGTCTTAAAACTAACATCGGACTGTGAGGTCCTTAAACTCATGGACTATGATGTCCTTAACCTCGACCGTGATGTCTTAAAACTAGCAACGGACTGTGGAGTCCTTAAATCCACGGACTATGATGTCCTTAATCTCGACCGCGATGTCTTTAAACTACGGTATCCTGGAAAACGTCCAGAGCGGAGCCTGGTCCTCGCCAAACACGGTAGTGAAACCGTGGGAAGCATCCAGAGCAACCCCTGACCCGTGAAATGCGGATAAGGGCAACTTCACCCATCACTTGCGGGTCCTCACGACTCGTAAGGGAGTAAATTCTCTTGTGAGATCCTTACGACTCTCAAGAGGAAACACACTTAGGAATCCTCACGATTCTTAAGGAGAAAATGCACCTACGGGATCCTCTCGACCCGTAGGGAGAAAATACTTTATGAGACCCTCAAGGCTCATAAAGTTGAAAAGTCTTAGGTGACAGATCCTAACCTTGTTTTCTAAGCCATCGCCACTCTGCAAAAAGTATAAGATTGACAATCATTTACTATCTACTGATCGCACTTGCTAAAATCACAAGACAAACAACACAGCAAGAAAGAAGAAAGCAGAGAAATGACACGAGACATTATGAAGAACGTGTATCTTTTATTCATGAATTCGATTGAGTACAAAATACATCATGTTAAAGAATAAAAGAAGCAAATACATTTTATTCACAATTACAAATGATACAAAATTTTCATGGATAAGGAAGCGTCTTTAACAAATCCGCAAGTTGCTCTCGCACTTCCTTCAGCGCCTTCTCATGATCGGATGTCGCGGCCAACTCTGCTTCCACTTGGGCTCGCTGCTGCAAGTGGGATGAAAGTTGTTCTTTGACGGCTCGCCGAGCTGCTTCACGACCTTGGGCATCATGCTCAACGGCATCGAACTTCTGCTTCAATGTTAACCCATTAGAGATACTTTGCAGAAGGCTCTCGAAGATAACTTTCACCTGGGCAGCGTTCGCGTTGACCACATCACGCAGTCGTACAGACTCGCTTGAGGTTTCTTTGCATTCCTTCCGCTTTAAAGCCGCTTCTTGTTCAAGATGGCAGAAGTAAGAAGCACTCTGCTCGATCCATGCCGCCCGTTGAGTGCTCGTGGCCAAGATCTCGGGGGCAGGACGCATAAGTTCCAGCTGATACAGACAGGCCTCGATCTCCCTGCAGTGATTAACCCAAGACTCGACGACACCTTCATTATGGAAGTTTACAAGCATCGCCAGCATTGGATTAACCTCGGCAGCGAAATCTGCGGCAGATGTGGGAACTTCTGTGTCAAGCTCCTCAACGCTTCCGCTCAGCATACTCAGACTCATCGAAGTGCCCTTTGAGGATGGACATCTGGAGAATGGGCCTGCCGGCATCATAATGTGAGACTCAAAACGAACCAGAGTCGGAGAGACAGCTGCAAAAAAATCACAATCAGATGATGGATCTAGGAATATAAGAGATTCGTGAACAATGGGATTTACTATACCAGCTGCAGCAGGCGGCACGGCCGGGAGGACCGGTGGTGCAACTGATCTTACATCTCCTCCTTCAATCTGTAGCACTGCAATCAGGGCAAAGAAAAATCAGAAATAATTTCATTATCGTTAAAAGAAAGAGCATTAATTGAAAGTTATATTCACCAGCGCCACTGGATGAAGCAAGCTCCGACGGGAAGGAGAAATGGGGATGCAGCACATGGTACAGGTGGTCAAAAAGGACTCCTGCAAAGACGCAATAGTACAACGTCAGTACATAAATTATACACCCGAAGGATAAGACTAATGGGTTCTAAATCCATACCTTCCAGCATTTGCGACGGTGCGAGAGAAGGCAGAGGAATGGTCACCGTCAGAGCGGTAACTGACGGCGCTCCCTCGGGTAACGCGGCATCAGCACTAGCCGCACCTATGTTAGAAACAAGATAAGCCCTGTCGGGAAGGATTGCAGAATTAAAAGAAGGACAGTAACCCAGAATTTACCTGAAGAGTCGCCGGCCGGAGCCCTAATAAGGGCGTCACTTGATGAAACGGTTGCGTCTCCCTCCTCCATTGGGATGGTCTCACCTCCCGTTGCCTCATCGCCCGACTCCATAGGAGCCGTCGTCACGCTCGCGGTGCCGGAAGACGACAAGGAACCGTAAGCAGGGAGAACGATGATCGGAGCGTTGCCCGACTCTTGAGAAAGAGCGGCCATCTCTTGCTCAGCGACCATAGCAGCCGTCTCACCCGCTACCACCTCGGGCTCAGCGGTCGCGGCCGTCTCGTCCACCGCTGCCATAGGTTCATCCGTAGCAGCCATCTTATCCGCTGCTGCCTCAGGCTCAGTAGTAGCAACCGTCTCACCCGCCGCCCCTTCGGGCTCGGCATCGGCAACCTTCTCGGGCATAGCGGTTGTGACTGTCTCGCCAGCCACTATCTTGGGCCTGGAAACCCCGGCTACATCGCCTACCATCGCCTCGGGTTCAACCGGTACTTCCTCCACCGTCCCCTCAGACTCGACAGTCGCCGCCGCTCCTCCAGTGAGACTTAGCCCTGCAGGACAAGATATATAAGAACCGAGGGTTTTAAAACTTTGATAACAAAGCCTCGAAAACACATTACCTAAGGCGGATTTACCGTTGGCTTCCCGAGCTGTGCATGCCGCTTGTCTATGAGTAGTAGACAAGGCGGCCGGGAGCTCCTCTGAAGGAGTAGCAGCGGAAGTAACGGCGCTTTTAAAACTATGATCCCGCAGCCAGAGCAGCGCTACGCTCCCTTGCCGCACGCCTCAAGCGTTTCCTCTCGTCCCGGGCCGTCACGACAGACCTTTTGGAAGCCTCCTTCAGCAAGGCGTCGTCATCCGCATTCAGGGTTTCCTCCAGAGCCGTCAAGGCTTCCATCATCGGCTTTTTAAGTTGAGACTCTTGCGGCAATCCCAAAGAGGTCGGGACTTCGGTAGCTGGCTCGGGAAGAATCTCCACGTCAGCTTGTGGGATAGGTCTTGTGGTCCCTGCGATAAGACAAAAAGAGGGTCAGATTACTCATAAAAAATGGAAGGAGAGACATGGTAAACCAAAATGTACCAAGGCCTAAGGATGCTCTGAGTCGTTCCTCCTCCTCGAAAGTTTTGAGAGAAGCAGTGATGGCTTCTTCGGTGGAAATGCCTGTTAAAGAAGGAAAAGCGTTAGTAAAAAACAATGATAGAGGTACGACGCAATGACGAAAAATACAACTAGTGATTACCTGATTTCGCGAGTTTAGCCAACCACTCGTCGCGCCTTGCCAATCGCTTAGAAGCTGCGATGGCGGCCGCCAAATCAGTGTCGTCTGGCGGCATACATAAGCCCTCGTTGGTCCTGTACTCACTCAAGCCTTCGCTGTAAGGAGCATGAGGTTTCTGACCAAATACAACGTCAGCAAAGAGG
This sequence comes from Agapanthus africanus, assembly GCA_030015575.1. Classification (NCBI taxonomy): domain Eukaryota; kingdom Viridiplantae; phylum Streptophyta; class Magnoliopsida; order Asparagales; family Amaryllidaceae; genus Agapanthus; species Agapanthus africanus. The sequence goes on from CM057349.1 coordinate 100,681,823, forward strand.
ATCGACTTCTTCTTTCTCTTCTACGCACGAGCGCCGGTCGCACCCAAAATCATCTTACGCTTCGTGGGCACCTTGGGACGGCGGGTCCCGATATCCGAGCCCACGCTAGATTCGGGCGAAACCACATTCACCGTCTCCACGGGAGCACGGGGCACTGAGGGCACATCCACAGGATCATAGGGCAATCCACGCATGGGGATTAGCACATGTGGAGGCTCATCTCTAGCATCTCCTCTTAGTGGAGGAGGGACAGGGGTCCTTTGCCTTAGGGGAACATTGCAATCGCTGGCCGGGGGCGCACCCTTGCGATCAAGCAGCAGCCATTTCTCTTCCCGAATAACAGCGTCCATCGCATGCTGATACCAAGCCTCATATACGTTGAGGGCCCTTGGAATGGAAGTCGGCTCGCTAATGAAGAAATGGGAGCCCGTATTTAGCAGCATGAAGTGATGTAATGCATTCCGTATCCCCTCTCTGGTGGCCGCAGGCTCCTCCAAAAACGCCTCCAGTGGGACCCCCTGGTTATAACTTAACTGCCGGGCGAAACGATGAGGGTTGTACCTCATAAAAAGCGCAAAATCATTCTTCCTGAACACAAGGAAGCCCGGCCGGATGGAGTATAAATGTAGAATCTCCCGGGCTTTCAATACGGAGGCCCCGTCCTTGAAACTAACACGCAACGCCAACACCACCTTGGAAGTCTCCGGGCCGATGGTCATGACCTTGTCCGTAAAAGAAATTCCCGCTCCGACCATGCGCGGACGAAGAAGCAACCCCTAGCCTCCCGTGGAGGCGGATTCACAATAGAAGTGCCAATCAGCCGTATGACTCTCGGGAGTCTGCACTTCTCGTAGAACGAGGGTCTCTTATGAATACCAAATACCCCGAGCACATGCATTCCCATCCATGAAGTAAAATAGTGCATAGGGAAATTGGCGGGTTGTACCCCTGGTTCATTTGCGTCCGCCGCCACGCTGAGACCATGGTACAAGTGGGCCAACCCGGCGATTCCAATCGACAATTGTATGCCAGCCACCATCCGATGCGCTGGGTAGAAGACAGACGGCCTCATGTAGCGCGGGTGCATAGGGAGCGTGAACCAGCACAGCCATAACCCCAGAAACCCGAGAAAGAAGGTCTCCTCGTCGATGCCCGGAGCGGCGATTTCCGATAAGGGCATGATTGCAGCATCGGGAAGGTAAAAACCCTTTTGGTCATCCTCCAGTACTGGTCGATGATCTAAGCCAAAGCCGAAGGGGTCGTCGAGCTTGGCGAATTTTTCGCCCCATTGTGATAGAATCTTCGGTCGAAGAAAAAGGGCGATGAAATCTGCAAAACTAACTCCCCGGCCTCCCGATTCCAAGTAGAGACTTTCATACATATTCAGCACCTTTACCAGGCTTGAAAACTGGTGCTGAATAGCATTCTCCGGCGTTAGGCCCATTACCAACGGCTTGGCGGCGAAGACATATTCATCCGGAGGAAGTAGCTCCTCATAGTGCTCCCCCCTCACCGGCAGACCGAAAATCTCAGCAAATTCTTCTAGGGGGATGGAGACTTCCCTGTCCATCAGAAGAAAGGTATGGGTGGGGATGTTCCATTGTTCCACGAATGCCTTAACCCACCACGTCGGAGGAGCAGGGTACTAGAACAACGAGGCGTAGACTGCAGGATACAGACCGATCTTCAGCAAATGGGCCTTCTTCGCTGACAAGATGTATCTGGCCCACTGCAAATACCCGGCCGAATGTCGAGGGGTCAATCCAATGTTATAAGGTTGTCCCCAAGGGCGCGACTCACCCTGGCATATGCGCCGCCCCAAAATATCCACGGCTACCGGCGGCTGCACGGGTATGGCAGCAATCGATGGTTGAAGAAGATCCTCCGAATTCCAATTTACAACCTCCACGGCATAGTTCACCGGGGGTACATCTGCATATAGGATCGATGAGATCGGCTCTGACAGCGTAGCACAAGAGAAGCTTCAACGATCTTTGATAATTTTGCTGTACCACCTACCCCATGGATGAAGTTCTTGTACTCCGGGTCGTAATCCTTAATGAGAGCAAGAACCTCCTGGTCCACCGGCGCCTCAGAGAATCCTCCCTCTGAGCGGAAAAACGGGAACGAAAGTTCAACAGACATGTTGCCTGCAAGAAAAAGCGAAATTCAATTATCAGGATCATAATTTTAAAAGCCTGACGCTTGGTACCTTAAAAAAAAATTTACCACACTGCAATGCAGTGGAGAGGGGACCAAAGGGGAACCCACAAAATCCAGATGACAATGCATCAGTTAATAAGACAGCCTCATCATTGGATGAGACTGTCAATTAATGAGGAAATCCTCAAAGAATATTCTCATTAAATGAGAAATCCCCTGAAACAAGGAGAAAATCTCCCTTTCAGAGCAAAGCTCTGTCACAGAGTGACATTTGTCAAACTCTTGTCACAAAGGAATAAAATTCCTTAAAGAGCCTAGCTCTGTAATAATGATGGAAAAATCCATCAAAGAAAAATTAATTCCTAAGAATTAAAGTTTTAGGATCTTAAAGATCCATGAAAAAACTCTTAAGAGTTCTTCATCAAAAGATCAAAAGATCTATATTTTGTCAATGAGCAAAGCTCTGTTCATGGGTTAAGAAACCCTGAAACAAATTCTTGAGAGCAAAGGTCTGTTTATGAAACCCCAAAGGGGTTTTCTTCAGATCAAAGGATCTATGAGAGCAAGGCTCTGTTAAATAAAATTAATTTAAGTTAAGTTAATTTTTACCTAAAATTTTTCTAGAGTTTAACTCTTGAAGTTCTTGAAAATGAGAGCAAGGCTCAGAAAATAAAAATCTCGAGAAGATAATAATCATCTGAGGAAGACCAAGGGTCCTATTTATAGACGCTGAAGCGCCTCTTCAATTCCTGAATCGATCCAACGGTTCAGATGTTGCCACCGATGCACTCACGTGTGCGCCACGTGAGCGCAACGGTGGGGGGGCATTTGTTTCCCCCAATCAGAGCAAAGCTCTGTTTGAATTTCAAAAATTCAAAATTTGAAGCAACGCTTCAGATTCTTTACACTGCGCGCAGCGCGCCGCGTGTCAAAAGCTGACACGCCAGTGCAAGGAGTGCTGCGCCCAAGGCAGCGCACCCCCAATCAGAGCAAGGCTCTATTTTAAAATTCAAATTTTAAAATAAATGAAACAACGCATCAGATCACTTGCGCTCTGCGCTGCGCGCCACGTGTCAAACAGTGGTGCGCTAGCGCAGTTGCGCTGCGCTCTGCGCTGTATGCCACGTGTCAAGCAGTGGTATGCTAGCGCAGTTGCGCTACGCTCTGCACTGCGTGACACGTGTCAAGCGCAGGTGCGCTAGCGCAGTTGCGCTCCGCGACACGTGTCAAACACAGGTGCGCTAGCGCCAATTGCGCCAGCACTGGAATTTAAATAATAAATTATTAATTAATTAGAATAAAAATTCTAGAAAGATCTTTCCAATCTTATTAAAATAAGAGGATTGTCTTCTGTAAAACAGAGGCTTTAGGATCAAAGATCCAACGGTGGGGAAATATCCCCAGATCACTCAGAGAAATATCTCTGTAACTAACTTAACAAACCAATTGGCCCTATATAAAGGCCCCTAGACTCCAAGTCTCACATATACAGACATACAGAAAAGAGAGAACCCTCTCAAAAATTTGAAAGGCAAGCCTTTGAAGAAACAAAATCATCTTCTTCATCTTTGAAGGTAAAGAATCTGATTCTTGAAGGACAGAGATGAAAATACCTCATTTAAAAAGAAGAATCTCTTCTAAAAAGATCAAAGATCTAAGAACAAGATCAAGAACTTCAATAAAAAGAAAAATATCAGAAAGATCTAATCATAAAATTTTTTTAAAGAAGTATTACTTCACAGATCATTTGATCTATATAAAGGCACAGCCTTTTGATAAGAATAAGAACCATTGGTTCTTGAATCTTGAGGTAGAACCTCTTTCATGAGAACAAGAAAAACTTGTTTCTTTGATCTGAATTGGATCAAGATGCGCTCTGCACTATTGGACAGTGCCTTGCACTTTTGAAATGCACCTTTGCGCTCCTTGGATTGGCGCACTGCTCCAGAGAGTGCCACGTGTCAGTCACAGAACAATCTGCGCTTTGCGCTCCTAAATACAGCGCACCGCGCTCTTGGGATGGCGCACTGCACCAAAGCGCGCCACGTGTCATTCACTGGCGGAGCGCACTGGCGCAGCGCAGTACGCTAACAGACTTGCGCTTAGCGCAGAGCGTGACACGTTTCACCTCCACATGCACTAGGGCCTTGTGCTCTTTAATTAGCGCAAAGCGCCTGACAAGCCACGTAGCGCACTATCAGACCACTAAAATGCTATGCATTAGTTAAAAGGGCAGAGCCCAAGTAAAGGCCTAACAGACCAAATATAAATGCTATGTATTATTTAAAAGGGCAGAGCCCAAGTAAAGGTCTAACAGACCAAATATAAATGCTATACATTTAAATACAGGGCCCAATGCTATGCATTGTAAAAGGGCAGAGCCCAAGCAAAAGCCTAATAGGCAAAACATGAATAAAATGTTGAACATTTTCAAATGGACTTAGCCCAATTCTGGCCATAAGTCCTCAATTTATATTGAACTGAGCACAACCGCTCTCCCAATCAATTTACACCCGGTTCGAGGGTACATCTCTTTACTCCTCTGACATCTGTCGTTGTAATCCTTCAACGTTATCAGAGAGGTGACGGGTCCCGACAACCACACACTGTTACGGACTGTGGGGTCCTTAAACTCATGGACTATAATGTCCTTAACCTTGACCGCGATGTCTTAAAACTAACAATGGACTGTGGGGTCCTTAAACTCATGGACTATGATGTCCTTAACCTTGACCGAGATGTCTTAAAACTAATACCAGACTATGATGTCCTTAACCTCGACCGTGATGTCTTAAAACTAACATCGGACTGTGAGGTCCTTAAGCTCACGGACTATGACGTTTTTAACCTCGACGGTGATGTCTTAAAACTAACACCGGACTGTAAGGTCCTTAAACTTATGGACTATGACGTCCTTAACCTTGACCGCAACGTCTTAAAACTAACATTGGACCGCAATGTCCTTAAACTACTTATCGGCCACAACGTCACTAAACTAAACAATAGAGCCCCCAATTGCTCTCTCGTTGGATCTAAACGATCCCATTAAGTCGGTCTTAGTCTAAAATTAGACTAACGTGTCCTTAACGAACGTTTAAGTTGATCTTAGCCTCGAATAAGGCTAATGTATCCTTAAACACACACACACCCAAACCCAAATCTAAGAAAGCTACGGATTTGGACTAATCCACATCCTACGGGCGACAGCATAAATTAGTCTCCGTATACAATCCACGGGCAACCAAACACAAAACAAACACACACGACACGAAGTGATCACATGGAGAAGGAGAAAGTTGTTACCGCGATGCGGTAGAGTAATTAACTGCAGGGGCTTGCGCCTGCAGGGAAGAGCGTCCCCACAATCAAAAACCCCTCAAACGAGGGGGAATCTGACGAAGTTTGCTACATCGGCCGCATCCGTTTAAACCTTTGATACATGGTTCCATAAATCAACTTGGCATCTTCAGAGAGGTGGACGGATAGCACCAATTAGCATCTGCCCTGAATTTCAGGCGAGACGCCCGCCATGTCTCTGCCGCGTCTTTCGGAGGGGAACAGTTGTCGTATCTCAAAGATCCATCTTCATGGATGATGAAGTCTGTTCTGAGTCCATTCTCCACTTGTTCTCTGATCTTTTGCAACTTAGTATCACTTGCTAGAGCTGCTTTGATCTGATTGACAATTGTTGATTGAACTTGTAAATTCGTCAAACATGAAGCAATACTTGGCATGATCACTTCAATCTCCATTTGATGCAAGTCTTGTTGAAACTTCCACTGTGCGGTGAGATTCATCGATAATGGTTGGAGACTAAGGGCATCAGGTACCACATTCACCTTCTGTGGGTGATATTGCAGGTTTATATCAAAGTCCGCCATGAGTTCTAACCATCGTCTCTGCCATATATTAAGATCCTTCTGAGTAAACACATATTTCAGACTCTTGTGATCTGTGTATATGTTCACTCGCTCACCAAGAAGATAACGGTGCCAAATCTCAAAAGCAAAGATAACGGCTGCCAATTCCAAATCATGCTTCGGATAACTGCGCTCATGAATCTTCAGCTGTCTTGAAGCATAAGCCACAATCTTACCGTGCTGATGTAGAACACATACCAATCCCTTACCGGATGCATCGCAATGCACTTTGAAACCTCTTGGTCCGGTATAACGAGAATAGGCGCTGATGTCAACCTTGACTTGAGTTCTACGAAAGCTTGTTCGCATGCTTCTGACCACACGAATTCTTCATCTTTACGTGTGAGCTTGGTCAGGGGTGTTGCTATCTTCAAAAAGTTTTCAATGAACCTTCTGTAATATCCAGCTAGACCCAAGAAACTTTGAATGTCCTTCACTGACTTTGGTATCGGCCGTTCGCTTACTGCTGAAACTTTTGCTGGATCCACAGAGATTCCTTCGCCTGATACAATGTATCCAAGGAAACCAACTTGATCTGGTCAAAACTCGCACTTGCTGTACTTAGCATATAGTTGATGTTGTTGTAGAGTTCTAGGACAATTCATAGGTGCTCGGTATGTTCTTTCCGACTCTTTGGATACACCAGGACGTCGTCGATAAAGATGACAATTAACCTGTCTAAGTACTCCCGAAAAACTTGATTCATCAGGTTCATGAATATTGCCGGTGCATTGGTCACTCCAAATCGCATCACAAGAAATTCATAATGACCATAGCGAGTTCTGAATGTTGTTTTATGAATATCAGCTTCCTTGACCTTCACCTGATGATAACCTAAACGAAGATCTAGCTTAGAGAAAACACAAGATCCATTTAGCTGATCGAATAAATCGTCGATGCGCGTACAGGATACTTGTTCTTTATCGTTACTTCGTTCAAGGCTTTATAATCGATGCACATTCTATATGAACCTTCCTTCTTCTTTACAAGTAGAACTGGAGATCCCCAACTTGAAGTGCTGGAAAAAATCCATCATTTCGCCAATAATTCGTCCAACTGAGTTCGGACTTCCTTCAAACCTTCCGGACTTAATCGATACGATGCTTTGATCACCAGTTGCACTCTTGGTACTAAATCAATATTGAATTCAAGAGTTCGATCGGGAGGCAAACCTGATATATCGTCAGGAAACACATCGTCGAACTCTCGAACCATTTCAAGTTTTGATCCTTCCTCCACTTGAATTACTGCAATCACTACCTTTTTTGGTTTCGCCTTGTAAGTACTTGGCTCCAGGGTACGGTCTCCACTTTTAAAATAGAAGACCGGATGCCCTGGAATCTCGAATACTACCCTCCTTTGATGACAGTCAATGGTATCATAAAATGTTCTAAGCCAATCCATACCCAAGACGACGTCGAAAATCGGTATGTCCAGCACCTTGAAGTAGCATAGAATTCTCAGTTGCAGATGACTACTGGACACAAGCTGTATCCCATTGTTGCCTTTAGAACACCATTCTCTAAATTGACATTCCAACTAGATACAAGCGGTGACTGGGATCGCATGAGTTCAGACGAACCGATGCGACATAAAGCAATGAGATGCTCCAATATCGAATAGTGCTAGTGCAGGAAGTGAGGCTACTGTTCTCTGCCGAAAATCGGGAAGACAAACGTCTTGCATGAATTTGGGGGCAGATGCTATTTGGTTTTATCCGTCCACCTCTCCGAAGATATCAAGTTGATTTATGGCACCATGTATCGAAGGTTTATACGGATGCGGCCGATGTAGCAGACTTCGTCAGATTCCCTCTCATTGTGAGGGGTTTTTGATTGTGGGGACGCTCTTCCCTGCAGGCGCAAGCCCCTGCAGTTAATTACGCTACCGCATCGCAGTAACAACTTTCTCCTTCTCCAGATGGTCACTTCGTGTTGTGTGTGTTTATTTTATTTTTGGTTGCCCGTGGATCGTATATGGAAACTAATTTATGTTGTCGCCCGTAGGGCGTGGATTAGTCCAAATCCGTATTTTCTTAGATTTGGTTTTGGTTTGGGTTTAAGGATCATTATTCTTATTGAGATTAAGATCAACTTAAATGTTTGGTAAGGACACGTTAGTCTAATTTTAGACTAATATCTACTTAACATGATCATTTAGATCCAATAAAAGAGCATTTGGGCTCTATTGTTTTAGTTTAGGGACATTGCGGTCCATAAGTTTAAATACATCATAGTTCATGAGTTTAGGGATCTCATAGTCCATAGTTTAAAGACGTCATAGTCTATGGGGTTTAGTTTAAGGACGTTACGGTCCATTGGTGTAAGAACATCATAGTCCATGGAGTTTAAGGACATCATAGTCCAGTTTAAAGACATCATAGTCTGTGGGGTTTTGTTTAGGAACGTTGCGGTCCATAAGTTTAAGGACATCATAGTCCATGGAGTGTCTGGTTGTCGGGACCCGTCACCTCTCTGAGACGTTGAAGAATTACAACGACACATATCAAAGGTGTGAAGAGATGTACCCTTGAACCGATGTAGGTTGAGAGATCTATATTCAGGTTTGGGACTAAGACCGATTAAAAATATTGGGAGCACATGGGCTCAGTTAATCTGAATTGGGGGATTTATGGCCAGCTTGGGCTCAGCCCACTCAGTTAAAATGTTGAACATTTATTTGGGCTCAACCCTTTTTATTTAACAATGTTGAGCATTGGTTTGGGTTCTGACAACTTTTTGTTTTTTGTTGAGTATTGAGCACTCATTATGGCTCTGGGGCTTTATTTAAATAACAGTTTATGTTCTCTCAGCGCACACGTAAAGAGCACGTGGCGCACTTGGCGCTGAGCGCCAGACCTGGAGCGCTAAGGCGCTTCTTATGAAATGGCGCACACGTGAGGAGCACGTGGTGCGCTTGGCGCTGAACGCTAGATAATGAGCGCTAAGGCACTTCCTGTGAGACAGCGCATACGTGAGGAGCACGCGGCGCGCTTGGAACTGAGCGCCAGACTTATAGCGCTAAGGCGCTTCCTGTGAGATAGCGCACACGTGAGGAGCACGTGGCGTGCTTGGCGCCGAGCGCCAGTCAATGAGTGTAGAGCGCTCTTTATAAAATAGCACCCACGTGAGGGGCATGTGGTGCGCTTGGCACTGAGCGCCAACCTTGGAGTGCTGGGCGCTTCTTTTAAAATAGCGCTTGGATTGTTGGGCGCTGAGCGCCAGACTTGGAGCGTTAAGGCGCTTCTTTAAATTGGAGTGCTAGGAGCGCTGCGGCGCTGTGCGCCAGTCTTGGAGTGCTGAGGCGTTTCTTTGGTAATTCTGATCAACTTCGTCTCATAGTTTTAAGAACAAGGTTCTTATCTTATAGGAGATGTTACAATTTCTTATGTTTTTTGTGAAAGACATTGTCTTTATAGATCTGTGATCTGAAGAGAATTGAATTCTTCTCCCCCCTTTTTATGATGAGATGCTATGATCTCTTTTTGTGAAAGACCTCTGTCTTATAGATCTATGATCTATTCTTTTTTTTACGAGATGCTTTGATCTCTCTCTTTTATTTACCTTGAAGAAATTCTTCTTCCGAGAGCTTGCTCTTCTCTTTGAAATTTCTCAAAATTTATGGGGGGGTTCCTCTGTACAAGACTTGAAGTCTTGGGTCCTTTATATAGGGGAGGCTGATTTGTTGAATCAGTTAGGGAAATCTCTCATTGAGAGATTTCTGATTGATTTGGGGAATGTTTCCCGCCGTTGGATCTTTGATCCTAGGGCTTCTGTTTTACAGAAGGCAATCTTCTTGTTTTTAACAAGATTGGGAAAATATTTTCCCATACAGAGCTTATTCTGTATCTTGGTGATTTTTAATCACCATTGGATCTTTGATCCAAGGGCGCTCTGATTTTCTGAGGTAGTCTGATGATTTTTAGTCATTTTTGTAGGATCTTTGATCCAAGGGTGGGGAACATTTAGTTCCAACGCTAACGCTCTCGTGTTTTGCACGTGTGTAAGTCGACGTTGTACACCCCACGACTTGCGGGGAGGCGGAAATATGAAAAACAATCATTTTGTTTGAAGCAACATCGACTAACCGAAAGGATCTTTGCTAAACTATAACTAACACTAACATAGGGGTTGTTAACTACTATGGAAGAAGATTATACCTAATGAACCGTGTCCTTCTTCTTTTCATTATCCACCTCCTCGTCGGCCTCCTCTATGTAATAGATGATCCACCCGAGAGCTTCTACTCCAAGCTTTGCCTCTAATCTTGAGGTAACTAAGTTTCTCTAATTGCTAATCAAAGTCACCTAGATGATATAGAGTATGGATATGGATTAATTAGTCTTGCTAATCCTTGATCTCAACACATGAGAGGGTAGAATTAGGGTTTGAAGAGAGAGAGCTTAAGGAGAGAGAAGGTGAGGATGAGAATGATAATGAAATAATAACTTATCTTGAATATATGAAGCATAATGATTTATCAAATAAATAAATCAAATGATTTATCATCATGCTTCATTTATTCATTATGTGTGATTCATCTCATGAGTCATTAGCCATTTAATGCACCATTAACTACATGAATGAATCACACAAATGAGTCACTAAATCAATAAATGCTTATGCCACCTTAACCCCTAAGTCATCATCCTTCTAGAGGCTTCCCGCCAAATTACGAGAGCGCCCCTCCTATCCGTGAAAACAAGGAAAAACTTTAGACTGTATAAATCCAATAATCCGATACTAGAATCTGGCATAAACCAAAGCCGGTTAGTAAAAACTGTCCGAACATCGTACGTGCGTTTAAACACGTATGCGTTCGAACCCTTGTCGTAAAACCATACGACCTCTATATCGTTTCACCTTGAGCAGGGAAACTCTCTGTATGGGACTCTAAAGACTCGACTACTACGCTGGCAGTGGGTTTAACCACAGACCGCAAGCGGCACTAGCTGTACGTAACGGTCCCAAGGTAGATGTCGATAAGAAGGCCGATGAGGAAAACCCATCCGAACTCCTACTGAGCCTAATGTGACAATCTCCGTACAGTCCTGTCTATTCGTCTAGGACTATCACATATCGGGCCTAGGGGCGGCAAGCGTCAGTCCCCTAAAAGCGGTATAAGTTGTGTCGGAGCGAAGCCCATTACACCTTGAGAAACTACTGGAAAACCTACCAGTAAATCTCGCTTGCCCGGGCCAGGGACTTTGCGTAATGGCTCTCTGACACAGCGCGATATCAACTCCCAATACCGGGAGAGATGAATCCTGTCTAACCGCCACTGCCTCCAAGTGCTCGGGACTGCACCCAACTGCTACCTGTTTGCACGACTCCTTTGAGCCGTGGTAGGGTAGCAATCTAAGAACAGTGGGACACACTCGAGGCGAAGTAGTAGTGTCAAGTCTACGGACTATGATGTACTAAAATCACCTGGGAACTGTTAACTGACGACGGGTATAATACCAACCAACAGTTCCCAGCGAGTCCTGTCCGGTGTACCCGTAACCCAACGAGCACCTGTATACTATCTCCAGTACGACGTACTGATGGCTGTGGGACAGACCATCTCCCCAACTAGGATGAGTAGCGTACACACTAGTCTACTCCGGAGTATCGATGCCCTGTCTCGATAATCCTATGACTAGGGACCTGAAAAAGGATGTGCTTGTAGACTACCCAGCCCCCACTAGTGTGACTGCCATCACAACGCTGGTAGTCAAGAAAGATCCTAAGGGCTCTATCAATACGTACACATACTGAGATAGATAAAACCAAGTAGCATACTACCATGTTTAGCAAGACTGTTAATATAACTGTGAATATCCCAAGCTTCCATTAAGTAATATACAAACTAGTATGATACAATAATGGCCCCTAGAGCATATACACTAACAATCTCCCACTTGCACTAGGGCCATGTACCGGCATATCGAAGACCGATCATCTCGAGTAGCCTCTCGAACTGAATCTGAGGTAAGGCCTTTGTGAATGGATCGGTAATGTTCTCCTCTGTAGCAACTCTCCGGACCTCAATCTCCTGGCGATCTACGGTCTCCCTGATCAGGTGATACCGCCTTAAGATGTGTCTGGACTTCTGATGGGACCTGGGTTCCTTCGCTAAAGTTATAGCTCCGTTGTTGTCGCAATACAGAGGTATTGGATCAACAATGGTAGGAACCACCTGAAGTTCTGTTAGGAACTTCTTCATCCAGACCGCTTCTTTTGCGGCATCGCAAGCAGCAATATACTCCGCTTCCATCGTTGAGTCTGCAACGGTGTCCTGCTTGGAGCTCTTCCAGCACACCGCCCCTCCATTGAGGGTAAAGACATAACCCGACATGGACTTGGAGTCATCTTTATCACTCTGGAAGACGGAATCAGCAAAGGCCTCAATCTTGAGGTCTTTTCCGCCGTAAACCAAGAACATCTCCTTAGTCCTTCTTAGGTACTTGATAATGTTCTTTACAGCTATCCGTGCTTCTCCCCTGGGTCTGACTTATACCGGCTTACCACGCTCAGTGCATAAGCTACATCTGGTCTGGTGCACAGCATCGCATACATTATAGAGCCTACCGCAGAAGCGTAGGGTATAATAGACATGCGTTCCCTTTCCAAATCAGTCTTGGAAGACATCTCTTTGGAGAGGGTGATTCCGTGAGAAGCCGGTAGATTACCGCGCTTAGAATCTTCAATACTGAATCTTTTCAATATAGTGTTGATATACCTGGACTGCGAAAGTCCCAACATCCTCTTGGATCTATCACGATAAATCCGGATTCCCAGAATGTAAGAGGCATCACCCAGGTCTTTCATGGAGAACCTGTGTGACAAGAATCCTTTGACAGATTATAGCATAGGAATGTTATTTCCTATTAATAGAATGTTATGCACGTACAAGACGAGGAATACAACAGTTCGTGCTACAATTTTACTATATATACATGGTTCATCTGGATTTTTGATAAAGTCATATTCTTTGACCGTTTCATCAAAACAGATGTTCCAACTCCGCGATGCCTGCTTTAGTCCATAAATGGACTTAAGCAACTTGCACACTTTCCCGCGTATCCCACTCTGATTGAAGCCTTCTGGCTGATCCATATAGACGCACTCTTCCAAATTACCATTTAGAAAACTCGTCTTTACGTCCATCTTCCAAATCTCATAATCATGGAAGGCGGCAATAGCAAGAAGGACTCGAATGGATATGAGCATAGCCACTGGAGAAAAATTCTCGTCATAGTCCAAACCAGGTCTTTGACGAAAACCCTTTGCAACAAGTCTAGCCTTATAGGTTTCCACATGTCCATCTACTCCAATCTTTTTCTTGAAGATCCATTTGCATCCTATGGGTTTTACCCCATCTGGAGCAAAGTCCAAAGTCCATACTTTGTTGGTGTACATGGACTCCATTTCGTTCCGCATTGCATCTAGCCATCGTACCGAGTCGCCGCTCTGGATGGCCTGCTGGAAGCTAGTAGGTTCATCATCATCAATGACGCAATCCTCTGTATCCCCATCTATGAGAAAACCGTAGTATCTCTCAGGCGGATGAGACGGCCTACTACTCCTGCGGAGGGGTGCGGAAAAGTCCTGTTCTTCTTGAACTACTGGTCTTACCAAACTTTCAGTAGTAGTTTGTGGTTCTGGAATTTCTTCCAGTTCTATTTCGCTCCCACTTGTTTCCTTTTCTATAAACTGCTGTTCTAGAAAATGGGCATTACGAGAAACAAAAACCTTTTGTTCCTATACGTAATAGAAATAATACCTCTTGGATTTCTTTGGATATCCCACAAACTTACACTGTACTGATCGTCCCTCGAGTTTGTCCGCATGCTGCTTTTTAACAAAAGCTGAACATCCCCATATCTTCATATGCTGAAGATGGGGTTTCTTCCCACTCCACATCTGATATGGCGTGGTAGGCACAGTCTTGGTAGGAGCCCTATTCAGAAGATATGCTGCTGATTCTAGCGCATAACCCCAGAAAGATAGCAGTAACTCAGCATTACTCATCATGGAACGTACCATATCCAATAGGGTTCGATTCCGTCTCTCCGATACACCGTTATGCTGTGGAGTGTATGGAGGAGTAAGCTGAGAGAGAATTCCTTTCTCTTTTAGGTAACCTAGGAACTCGGCACTTAAGTATTCACCACCTCGATCAGATCTTAGTGTCTTGATACTTTTGCCGGTTTGGTTTTCTACTTCATTCTTATACTCTTGGAATTTCTCAAAAGCCTCGGATTTATGTTTCATCAAGAAAATAAATCCGTACCTAGAGTAATCATCCGTAAAAGTAATGAATTAGGAAAAACCACCTCTTGCATGTGTAGACATTGGACCACATGCATCGCTGTGTATGAGTCCTAAGAGCTCGCTCGCTCTTACTCCATGTCCAGTGAATGGAGTCTTTGTCATCTTTTCTTTGAGACATGATTGACAAGTGGCATAAGTTTGATATTCGAACGAATCCAAATATCCTTCTCTATGTAACTTAGTTAACCTTGTCTCATTGATGTGACCCAGTCTACAATGCCATAAGAAAGCCTTATTTAAATCTGGAGACTTTCTTTTTAGTGTGTTCTGGACATTGAAAATCTGTAATTGGTTTAAGACATATATACCGTTATCTAGTGTACCGGACCCAATCAAACCATGATTAAGGTGGATGTTAACAACATCGCTTACAAACGTGAAATCATAACCTTCTTTTGATAACAACGAAACCGATATGATATTACACGTTAAACTGGATACACAAAAACAGTTATGCAAAACCAAAATATGTCCACTCGTCAATCCCAGGTGATAATCCCCTACGGACACAGCTCCCACGCTAGCTCCGTTAGCAACCTTCAGTGTCATATCACCAACCTTCAGCACTCTACAGTTTCTCGGTGCCTGCAATGAATTGCATATACAAGATCCTGATCCGGTATCCAATACCCAGGAAGTAGAGTTGATTGATAGACAATTCTCAATTCCAAACACACCTGAAGTCGAAGCCACAGCTTGCTTCGGTTCATGGTTCTTGGCGTTCCAAGCCTTACAATCTTTCTACCAGTGCCCTTTCCTATGACAGTGGAAGCACTCATCCTTTGCTACTACTGGCACCGCAATATTTTTCTTTCCCTTCACTCCCACCTTACTAACACCTCCTCTAGGTTTGGTGGCGGCCTTAATCTTCCTTCCTTTGGCCCTAGCCTTGGACCCGAAAGAAGAAGCACCGCGAACAAACATAGCGGGTGTATCCCTTGCCTTCTGTAAGGTGCCCTCTGCACTCCTCAACATGTTAAGGAGTTCTGGAAGTTCAACTTTTTTTCTTTGAATGTTGAAATTCAGAATAAACTGGGCGTAGGTGGAAGGAAGGGACTGGAGAATCTAGTCTGTATAGAGCTCGTTCTCCAAAGTCGTCCCAAGGTCTGCAAGCTCTTCTATATAGCCAATCATATTTAGTACATGTTCTCCTACCGATGATCCGACGGCCAACCTCGCCTGAAACAAGTTCTTTGAGGTCTCGTATCTTGCTATACGAGATTGCTCTCCATAAAGTTCCTTTGTATAGAGAAATATGGCATCTAGATCCATATCCCCGTGCCTCCTCTGATGTTCATTATTCATCGAGGCAAGCACGATGCACTTGGCCCTCGCGCAATCTAACTCCCAGGTTTTGCGGATTTCCTTATCCGCATTACTGGATTTGGGACCAGGGACAGCAGGTGCCTTAGCGGTAAGGACATACCCCAATTTGTCATAGGCCAAAGCCATCTTGACATTCCGCAGCCAATCTTTATAGTTTAGCCCTGTCAATATATTTTTTTCTAGTAGTAACTTAAGTCCTGTCATTTTCTGGGTCGCTGCAATTAGGAGAGAGAGAGATAACACTTTAGCATGATGCTCTTGCAAGTTTAGAGTAGTTTTTAGTTTATCTAAACTGGATGGTTCCCATTGTTTCTCGAATCCCTCCTCAAACCAAAAAGGAAGAACTAGACAGGACTATTCTCACCGTACAATACTTACTTAACCATTCAGCCAGGCCGGTGTCGGTACTTCGAGGGAGGTTTTCCAACGCTTTCGCGAAGTTCCTTAATTAAAAAACCACTTTTCTCTGGGGGCGTAGCCCCGCTTACACCTTTCTTGGCACCTACTTGGTTTATAGCATTGATCGTTAAGTGACTAATCTCCTGATGAGTAGCATATACTCACAGTAGGATCGGGATCCAAATATCATCATGTGATAATGTTGAAGGAATCCTACCAACATTCATCAAACTCCAAATGGTATGCATCTCTTTGCAAATTTCAGTTTCTTTAGAAATTCCCGATATAAATTTCTGCCACATGCTCTTATGACCTTGGCTTTGGTCAAAATATCATAAGTCACATGTCAAGTTCTACCCATCATTATCTTGTTAATTTGAACCCATCTGTACATACCCCTGACTTTGGTCAAATAATAATACAACTGTCCCAAACTAACTCATCTATCTATGCAACAAATGAATACCCAGCAGCTACCAAACACTATGCCTTGACTTTGGCCAAAATACATAGCTTGAATACTACTGAATACCCAAATGAAATGACGGAGGGCTACGAATGGTTTTGGCGAAACCGTGAATGTAGTGAACTTGATATGACCTAAGGAACCTGATAGCTTTTAAAAGGAGTGGTTAAAGCTCCGCAATTAAAAAATATCTTCTGTTTTAAAAATAACCGAGTGGTTTCTTTTAAACTATTCCAACGATTCAACTTTGGTTTATTTTCTTTGCATTAATAAAAATGTGTCCCATCATTAACCTATCATTGTAGAAAACAACGAAAATACAACGTCCTCTTATGCCATCCGCATTCGCCACTAGGTCCCGTCATCACCCGTTAGGTTACTTAACTAACGACAGAGCGGGGGCTGGGCTAGCGCGGGTGTAAAACATAAGTGACGTCTAAATAGCTATCATATATAGATATTGTACATTCGTCAGATGCAATAATAGGCATTCCAAATCACAGATGAACATTATTGGATATACAATCTGTTGGATATAGTGCCCTCAAAGTCAATTATTGGATCGCAGGTACGTGATTGCTATGATTGAGGCAGGACCTATACCGATATGACAGTCTTGCTCGAGATGATAGTATGCTATCTGGTTTGTCTTTATCATCGTATACATGCTTTAGTTCGCTATTGCATGTTGATAGAGCCCATAGGATTCTTACTTGACTGCCAGCAGTATGATGGCAATCATATACGTGGGAGCTGGTGTCTGTAAGCACATCCTTAAAGTGTCCCTAGTCGTGGGAGATTCGAGACAGGGTATCGATACTCCAGAGTAAACTAGTGTATACAGTCGAGACCCCGACGAGGGGCGGTGGCCGGTCTCACAAGCCACTGGTGTCAGTTGGATCACCTGAGATGTATACAGGTGCTCATTGGGTTATGAGTACACCGGACATGACTCGCCGGGAACCTGCTAGTTGGTATTATACCTAGCGTTAGATAGCAGTTCCCTGGTGACATGTGTATAGGTTAGTTCATCGACCTGAGGTCGTCATTTGTCTCGTGTGAGTTCCCACTGTGCTTTGATTTCTACCCTACCACGGCTCAAAGGAGTCGTGCAAACAGGTCTTTTTTGGGTACAGTCCCGAGCCACATGGAGGCAAGTGAGCGGATCGATAGGGGATTCGTCTTTCCCGGTATTGGGGGTGAGATCGCGCTGTGTCTAGGAGAGCCATTACACAAAGCCCTCGGCCGAGGCAGGAGATTTACTGCTAGGTACTCCAGTAGTATTTCAGGGTGTTCTGGGTTACTCTCTGACACGACTTATACCGCTATTGGGGGTCTGACGTTACCAGGCCCTAGACCGATATGCAATACTCATAGACGAAAGGACCGGACTGTATGTATATTGTCACTGTTAGGCTCAGTAGGGTTTCTGGATGAGCTCGCTCATCAGCTTCCCTTCTAATCAATACATAGGCAACCGTTACGTACAGCTAGTACCTCTGACGTGCTAGTGGTTATACCCAGTGCCAGTGTGTTGATGAGTCATTAGAGTCCCCCACAGACAGTTTCCCAAGTTCGGGCGAAACGTTGTAGAGGCCGTATGGTTTTATGACAGGGTTCGGAAAATGCACGTGCGTTTACGCACGTGTCATATTTCGGGCAGATAATACTGGTGGGTTTTGGTTTAAGCCGAATCCGAGTATTATACTGTGTAGATATAATATATTTGTCTCAGTTGCATTTGTATTCGGTTATAATACAAATGCGGGTATGTTTATACCATTACGGGGTTATCCTGAAATTCGTTTCAGGATAGTTTTGGAAGTTGCCAATTTCCTGTTTTCTATCACCCGTATTTAACATTCGGTTAAATACGGATTTATCTTTTCTTCATTGGGTGAGTCATGGTTCTAGAAGTTTCTAGTTTGGTGACAAGGATAGTGATTCATTCATTTGCATTAATAGAATGGTGACTAAGATTATAACTCACTCTTGCATTAATTGTGTTTATGCAAGGTGTCATTTGTGAGTCATTCATTCTTTAATGAAGTGATAAGCTTTCATGTTTATGGTCACCCTCTCCCTTGCTCCTACACTCACCCCCCTTGATATATTGGCCGGCCATTCATTCTTGGCAAGCATAGTTGTTAATTTGGAAAAGATTATAGTTTTGGATTTATGGAAATTAGATAGCCTCATTTCACCCGATCCAAAAGGCAACTTCCTTAACCGTTCGTCCATAGCTTTGGACGTAACGAGACAAAATGTTTTACTCATTCTCTACATTAATCTTGGTTATCTCTTTTAGCAAACTTGATGATCGAGTTGCCTCGATTCAGAGGCGGGAGCCCGTTTAAAGATCCGTCGACGTGGTGCCACATGGACGAGAAGACTGGAGTTCAGGAGATCGGAGCAACCACAACAAAGCGTGGGATGATGGTTGAAGACCGAAGGACTCGGATCGTTCGGTATAACGTTTCTACCCACTTTGTAGTTAGTTAGTTTAGCTTTAATGGCAAATCCGGGTTATAGTATACGATAGCGCCAGTTAAAAAGTTTTTGTTCCGCATTTGGCGTCTGTTAGACGGCCGGGGTGCTACCGTGTACTTACAGTGGTATCAGAGCCTCACCATTAAGCTTTATTAACTTGTGCTAACACGTTCAAAATATCGATCGAACGGATTTTCGAAAACTATAATTTTTCTGTACAAAGTTTCTGTCGATTTTAAATCTGGTCTAAAAATTATTTTGCATGTCATAGAAAATTAAGCAGGCTTTTTGAAGCATTCTGGTGAAATTTAGGCACGTGATCCCACAGTACTGCCGCGGATCAGCGATCAAAGCTAGGGTTTGACCGCGGAACCGCGGCCAGTATGTGGGAACAGTGCACTAAATTTTTCCAGTGAGCTTTCCATGGTAAATTGTGGTTTTTTGGTATATTTCTTTTGGGCCCAGTTTTTGTTACTGTACAGCAGATGTTTGTGCGGCCCACTTTGGGATATTTTGTCGATCGAAATTTAAACGTGTTAGTTTACAGTACTTATATTATATCTCCGACCGGGAATGTCATTCGAGCGGTAAATTGCGTCTAATTGTTATAGTCCTTTTAGACGGATTTGCGAACGTGACATTCGCATTGATGTTCTGTGTTGTGCTGTGATGTTGCGGATTTGTCGTGGTGGATAGCAGTGTCCAATGGTAGTGCTTTTTGAATTTATTTGTACATTTGATATTGCGGGGCGAGCATCCAACATGTGGACTGCCGTTACTTCCTATTTGTATAATATTCTTTTGGGGCACGATCGGGCTGAGGTCGATGTACCCGTTGTACATATTTTTATTTCTGTACTAGGTTTATCCCGCGACGGAGTGCATGGATAGCCGGGTTCTGGAGGGCAACGGGTCCGTATCTCATGGCTTTGAGAGGCAGAAGGGCCTCACTCTAGAATTGGCAGACTATTCGCCGCACTCGTAGGGGGTACAGGTTGACCCAAAGAGAGGTGCTCAAGTTACCGGATTCCGTGAAGTGCCGGGTGGTCATTCATTTTGCTGTAGGAGGCTGCCTCGCTTCAGGTTTTGGCGGGTAACTTTCCGCACCCGTAGGGGTCTAGGTTTCATTGCACAGGCTATCCACACGACCAGGGGAACGT
Source organism: Agapanthus africanus (assembly GCA_030015575.1). Lineage (NCBI taxonomy): Eukaryota > Viridiplantae > Streptophyta > Magnoliopsida > Asparagales > Amaryllidaceae > Agapanthus > Agapanthus africanus. The sequence continues at coordinate 100,702,065 of CM057349.1, forward strand.
CGAGTTTCAGTAGCGGCTCTGTGAAACCCGGGGATCCTAGATTATCTGTATTGTTCTGTGATGCTTATTACTTTTCTGTAATGTTGTATATTATCACGCCTGGAGCGATTATTGTATATTGGTATATATACTATTAGATGTTGTATATGTTTTACACCCGCGCTAGTCCTGTCCCCGCTCTGTCGTTAGTTAAGTAACCTAACGGGTGATGACGGGACCCAGTGGCGAATGCGGATGGAATATACGTACATTATATTTTCGTTCTTTTCTAGTGTGATTAATTGATGGGACTGCATTGATTCTGATCAATGCAAAGGAAAACAAACCTATATTTGATGTTGTTGGAACCAATTTAAAAAGTGTTATTACAAAGACGTTTCCTTTTGTTTTGCATGGTGATATTCAGTTAGAATATCCTGCACCTCATTCGACGAGGCAAGGGCCGACATCCCTTCACCGGGAGTGACCCCTTGGGCAGAAGTTTGCGTCAGGGTAATAACTTCACTATAGTCGATTACAAGTTGCTTTGCATTGCGGTATTCAGTTAGAATATCCTGCACCTCATTCCACGAGGAAAGAGCCGAGATCCCTTCACCGGGAGTAACCTCTTTAGCAAAAGGTTTTCGCCACTATATTTTTATAAAAAGCTATCAGGTTCCTTCAACGAGATCAAGTTCATTACGTTAAAGGTTTTTTGCCAAAAACCAGCCGTAGCCCTCTGTCATTTCTTATGGATGGTCAGTAGTATTCAAGCTATGTTTGTTGGCCCTTAGTCAAGACATAGTGATTGGTAGCTGCTGGGGTATTCACATGTTGCATAGATAGATGCGTTGGTTTGGGACAGTCGTATTACTTTGTTGGCCCTTAGTCAAGAGTAAGTACGGATGGGTTTAAATCAACCTGAATAATGACGGGCAGAACTTGACATGTGACTTATGATTTGTTGGCCCTTAGGCAAGGTCATAAGAGCATGGGGTAAAAATCCACATCGGGAGTTTCTAAAGAAGCTGAAACTTGCCAGGCATGCGCATACCTTCTGGAGTATGATAACTTGAGGGCTTCCATCAAGTTATCATGCGATGATAGTTGGATCCCGATTCTCACTGATGAGTTGGTTTACTCTTTGGGTGATCCCGATTGATTCTTCTTTCAGGTTTGGAGGAAAATTTGACGGTACAGTGGGAGGTTTCCTGATTAGATAAAGTGATAACCATTCTGATCTAGGTTAGAGTGCACGCAGAGTGTTTCTTTTCTCTCTCTCTTTGGCAGCGACCTTTGACCGACCCTAGACTATGACTCAGTGACCAAGTTGACCGAACCTTCTTAAAATACTGGCTTTTGGATTGTCCAAGTTGCATAAGTCATTGCCTCTCTTTCTTTTACCCTTTACATTTCTCAGAACACCCCGTATTTCTACGGACATCCACTTCCATTGGATAGATCCATCGTATGGTTATATACGAACTCGAAGGGATTTCTTCGAGGATGGATCCACGTTCAGGAGAAATAGAATTGGTTTATTCAGTTGTCTTTTATTATCACCTTCTCTCAGGTTGCGAGGGCTCCTTAGTTTAGGAGAGTACACCTATTACGTTTATTGGATAGTCTTCTCCCAAACCATAGGCAGGTGCCGAAAGGTAGGGAATGAAAAAAACTAATTAGCCTAAGTGGGGTGTACAGAAGGTAATGAATAAAGACAAAATAAAGGGATTAGAAAGAGGGCAAAGTAAATTGCGACTGTTAACATTCACGACCAAACCTCGTACTTCATCGCCACTCCTATTTCACCTTTGCCTTTTTCCCAGTTCGGGAGAAATAGAATAAGGTATTATTCAATTGTCTTTTATCATCACCTTCTCTCAAGTTGCGAGTACTCCTAGGATTAGGAGAGTACACCCATTATGCTTACTGGATAGTCTTTTTTCAAACCATAGGCCGGTGCCGAACGGTAGGGAAGGAAGAAAACCATTTAGCCTAACGTTGGTGTACAGAACGTAATGAATAAAGACAAATAAAGGGATTTTGAGAGATGGCAATGAAATATACGGTTAAAGTCATGAATTGGATTTTGGAAGAGGCATTACTAAGAATACCAGAATACCCCTACGAAACATTTTCATGTTTCAGTGGATTGTTAAAAGAAAACTGATTTCCCGATTAGATACTTACTCCAGGGTATGTATTTACCAGGTATAATTCTCACATCTGTATAGTTTTACAGATGATGAGTGGGAGTAAGTTATTGGGAATTAGGTGATCATCCTCATTATATCGGAATTCGTTGTAATTGGTGATATTTGAGGAAATCGCCAGGGTACAGTTTTCAACCTACGATGCACAGGTTTTGAGTTATTCAACTCAGTGGACTTATACAGAGTATTGTATATTGTCCAGTGTCCGTCGAGACAAAGGGGTTGGTCCTCGTACTCTGTTCTGTTTACTTGTAACTTCTCTAGTTTTTAGACAAGTGTTTCATAGAAATACAATGTCTAAGTTTTGAGAAGTTGTGGGTATAGGAATAAAGTAGAGAACCAGGTGTCGCAAGTATCGGGATTCTTCAAAGAAATCGAAGATGTAGATTCTTGTGATAGGTATTCAGTTGATAGTAACGGTTTTGAGAAACTTGTTTCTATTTCAGATTACTCATAATTGGATGGATTCCTAAGTTGAGTAATGCTGATTAGCCTCTCTCCATTAAGTTGATATGCACTGGAGATAGCTGCATGTTTTTTAAATCTGGTTCCAATTAAATAAGTGCCAAAGGTTTCTATATTGGATATAGAATGGTTCATATCTTAACGATGTTAAGGTATGGTGAGTTCTCCAGCTTATGCTTAAAACCAGACTCTGGATAACTCAAGGCACATTTCTGTAATGGCAGTTTGTGGGTTGACCCGGGCTATGTCGAGGGTTGATTTTTTACCATTTGTAAGATCAATAGTGATATTGTTCTTGACTCAACACAGTTTTAGTAAAATGTGTTTTTTCAGAAAACAGTAGTGGGAGTATGGTAGAACTGGAAGTGATTCCAGAACCGCAAACGATTACAGAAAATTTAATAGGACCTATATATTCAATCAGGTTTGACATTCCAATAGCCACCCCGCAGATATGGTGGGTAACCTCAGACACCCGAGAGGTACTCCGGTAGCCTCAAGGACGGTGACAGGGAGGTTCTTGTTTACCCAGACTTGACACTACTGTTGTTCCAGTCTATGAGACCCGGCAGGAGGTTAAGTATAGCGTCGTTCTAAACTAGCTTTAGAAGTGGACGTATATATTATTCTGCCAGAGGGTTGTCGTAGTCAGTGGGAGCAGCGGAAGCATAGTGGGCAAGTAGCTTATGTCTATTTATAGGCTTGAGCAAAGATAGCGGAGATAAGATCATCTATTTTTTATGTGACAGTCATGGGTTTGACTTCATCAGAATAGGGGTGGATTTGTTGAGAAGGTAGTAGGGTGTGATGTCCTGGTAATTGGATGACATACACAGAGTAGGAAGTAAAATTCCTATACTACAATCGGTTATACTGTGGTAGTCATACAGTTGTTTCTTCATACAGGATATGGATATAATATAAGACATTCTGGTTACTAGATCTATGGTTTTAGATCTAGATTTAGGTAGTTTCCCAATATGGGTACTTTGACAGTATTCTAATAGTATTTTAGAATAGATGACTCCTTGCATGGTGGTGTACCTATAGGTGATGGAGTCACCCTCTCTAAAGGTGTCTTACAGACTAAAGGGAAGAGGGATGTGCATGATTGGCAGATCACTTGCTTAGGCAATTGAGTCAATCGTGAGAAGTCAAGTACCACACCAGATGTTGTTTTTGCACTTGATGCGATAAGTTTATATTAATCCAATACTGGAGAAACATAAGAAAGCAGTTTTAGAACATAAGTGAATGTTCTATGGATTTAATGACGGCAGCCTCCTTCGGGAGACGGTTATCATTCCAGGCTTCAAAGGTGACATGAATGACAGAGTGATTGTCAAAATTATAGTTTTCCCTCTGATGAGGGACAGTATTATGGACAGTTGGTCCAAGAGGATACTGTGGGAGGCATGGTGCTGGATACTGATTAGGTTCAGTTATCGATACAGTATAAGAAGTTTGGATTAGAAGTTCATTTAAGAACGAGGTCCCATCAGATATCCAGACATATTCTAAGACACCTATTACTTAATTCGGGAAATGGCATTCTCCGCGAACTTGAGATTAAGAGAGACATAGAAAGAAACATCAGGGCGGATCCACTCACAAAGACTATTTCTCGAACACAATAGTTTTACAAACGGGATTTGTGAAACTGATTAGTAGAGGAGTTGGATGTTCGGTATCACACGGGCTGTGAGTATGCGACATCGCAATAATTAGCCTTAAGTGCAAGTGGGAGATTGTTGGATATAGTGGCCTCAAAGTCAATTATTGGATCGCAGGTACGTGATTGCTATGATTGAGGAATGACCAATACCGATATGACAGTCCTGCTCGAGATGATAGTATGCTATCTGGTTTGTCTTTATCATTGTATACATGCTTTAGTTCGCTATTGCATGTTGATAGAACCCATAGGATTCTTGTTTGACTGCCAGCAGTATGATGGCGATCATATACGTGGGAGCTGGGGTCTGTAAGCACATCCTTAAAGTTTCCCTAGTCGTGGGAGTTTCGAAACAGGGCATCGATACTCCAGAGTAGACTAGTGTATATAGTCGAGACCCCGACGAGGGGCGGTGGCCGGTCTCACAAGCCACTGGTGTCAGTTGAATCACCTAAGATTTATACAGGTGCTCATTGGGTTATGAGTACACCGGACAGGACTCGCCGGGAACCTGCTAGTTGGTATTATACCTAGCGTCAGATAGCAGTTCCCTGGTGACATGTGTACAGGTTAGTTCATCGACCTGAAATCGTCATTTGTCTCGTGTGAGTTCCCACTGTGCTTTGATTTCTACCCTACCACGGCTCAAAGGAGTCATGCAAACAGGTCTTTTTTGGGTACAGTCCCGAGCCACATGGAGGCAAGTGAGCGGATCGACAGGGGATTCGTCTCTCCCGGTATTGGGGGTGAGATCGCGCTGTGTCTAGGAGAGCCATTACACAAAACCCTCGGCCGAGGCAGGAGATTTACTGGTAAGTACTCCAGTAGTATCTCAGGGTGTTCTGGGTTACTCTCTGACACGACTTATACCGCTATTGGGGGTCTGACGTTACTAGCCTCTAGGCCGATATGCGATACTCATAGACGAACGGACCGGACTGTATGTATATTGTCACTGTTAGGCTCAGTAGGGTTTCTGGATGAGTTCGCTCATCAGCTTCCCTTCTAATCAATACATAGGTAACCGTTACGTACAGCTAGTACCTCTGACGTGCTAGTGGTTATACCCAGTGCCAGTGTGTTGATGAGTCATTAGAGTCCCCCATAGACAGTTTCCCAAGTTCGGGCGAAACGTTGTAGAGGCCGTATGGTTTTATGGCAGGGTTCGGAAAATGCACGTGCGTTTACGCACGTGTCATATTTCGGGCAGATAATACTGGTGGGCTTTGGTTTAAGCCGAATCCGAGTATTATACTGTGTAGATATAATATATTTGTCTCAGTTGCATTTGTATTCGGTTGTAATACAAATGCGACTATGTTTATACCATTACGGGGTTATCCTGAAATTCGTTTCAGGATCGCTTTTGGAAGTTTCCAGTTTCCTGTTTTCTATCACCCGTATTTAACATTCGGTTAAATACGGATTTATCTTTTCTTCATTGGGTGAGTCATGGTTCTAGAAGTTTCTATTTTGGTGACTAGGATAATGATTCATTCATTTGCATTAATAGAATGGTGACTAAGATTATGACTCACTCTTGCATTAATTGTGTTTATGCAAGGTGTCATTTGTGAGTCATTCATTCTTTAATAAAGTGATAAGCTTTCATGTTTATAGTCACCCTCTCCCTTGCTCCTACACTCACCGCCCTTGATATATTGGCCGGCCATTCATTCTTGGCAAGCATGGTTGTTAATTTGGAAAAGATTATAGTTTTGGATTCATGGAAATTAGATAGCCTCATTTCACCCGATCCAAAAGGTAACTTCATTAACCGTTCGTCCATAGTTTTGGACGTAACGAGACAAAGAGTTCTACTCATTCTCTACATCAATCTTGGTCATCTCTTTTAGCAAACTTGATGATCGAGTTGCCTCGGTTCAGAGGCGGGAGCCCGTTTAAAGATCCGTCGACGTGGTGCCACCTGGACGAGAAGACTGGAGATTCAAGAGATCGGAGCAGCCGCAACAAAGCATGGGATGATGGTTGAAGACAGAAGGACTCGGATCGTTCGGTATAACATTTCTACCCACTTTGTAGTTTGTTAGTTTAGCTTTAATGGCAGATCCGGGTTATAGTATACGATAGCGCCAATTAAAAAGATTTTGTTCCGCATTTGGCGTCTGTTAGACGGCCGGGGCGCTACCGTGTAGTTACACAAGCAATCTGCGTTTCCTTTGAGCCTGTAACGAAAGACGGATTACACAGTTGTGATGAATAGCCATTACCCCACCCTAGACCCCTACGGGTACGGCAAACTACCCGCCAAGTACCCGAAGTGAAGCGGTCTCCCTCAACAACATGAGTAGGCCACTAAACACTTTAAAGTACCCGGTAGTTTGTGCCCCCCACCTTGGGTCTAACAGTAAATGAAATAATACAACGGTGGCTACAACCGCAACCTGGATGTGCCCCGCAAAAGAATATTACAACATATTACAATTTACATCGAATGAATGAATATAAAAACCCATCTCAAACCCCGGCTAATCATCACAACGATCCAATCAAGTTCATAAGAACAAACAGTAAAATCATTACAGAAATGTGCAACCCCCTGCCAACCGACATACTAGCAGTTAGGGGAGGTTTACGAACACATTATACAATTCACAGATATAATCTAATTAGCCATACATCGTATAATTTCGATCAAGCAAACACATTAGATTCTACTCCAAAACTTCTCTGTGCACCTGAGACTTAAGCAGAAAATAAACATTCCAGAAATAACAAAATAACCACAGAAGAGATCTGGGGAAATTTGGGTTGAATCGGCCCCAACTCGGCGGCGGATCCGCGGCCGATCGCTTGGATCGGCCGCGGTTCCGCGGCGTCGTGGCCGATTCAGGAACCCAATTTTCTCCAGAATTCTTATATTTTCCTCCATGTAATTTTAGAGGTCCCTGAAAAATTTTTAGACCTCATTTTAAATTCGACAGAAACTTGGTGATTTCGATGTTTTTTTCCGGTTCGTTTTGCGTTCGAAATTCAAACGAATTTGCTAATAAGTTAGTTATTGTTTAGCGAGGCTCTGATACCACTGTAAGTCGACGTTGTATACCCCACGACTTGCGGGGAGGCGGAAACATGAAAAACAATTATTTTGTTTGAAGCAACATCGACTAACCGAAAGGATCTTTGCTAAACTATAACAAACACTAACATAGGAGTTGTTAACTACTATGGAAGAAGATTATACCTAATGAACCGTGTCCTTCTTCTTTTCGGTATCCACCTCCTCGTCGGCCTCCTCTATGTAATAGACGATCCACCCGAGAGCTTCTACTCCAAGCTTTGCCTCTAATCTTGAGGTAACTAGGTTTCTCTAGTTGCTAATCAAAGTCACCTAAGTGATATAGAGTATGGATATGGATTAATTAGTCTTGCTAATTCTTGATCTCAACAAATGAGAGGGTAGGATTAGGGTTTGAAGAGAGAGCTCTTGAGGAGAGAGAAGGTGAGGATGAGAATGATAATGAAATAATAACTTATCTTGAATATATGAAGCATAATGATTTATCAAATAAATAAATCAAATGATTTATCACCATGCTTCATTTATTCATTATGTGTGATTCAACTCATGAGTCATTAGCCATTTAATGCACCATTAACTACATGAATGAATCACATAAATGAGTCACTAAATAAATAAATGCTTATGCCACTTTAACCCCCAAGTCATCATCCTTCTAAAAGCTTCCCTCCAAATTACGAGAACGCCCCTCCTATCCGTGAAAACACGGAAAAAATTTAGACTGTATAAATCCAATAATCCGATACTAGAATCTGGCTTAAACTAAAGCCGGCTAGTAAAAAGTGTCCGAATATCGTACGTGCGTTTAAACACGTAAGCGTTCGAACCCTTGTCGTAAAACCATACGACCTCTATATCTTTTCGCCTGGAGCAGGGAAACTCTCTATGTGGGACTCTAAAGACTCGACTACTACGTTGGCAGTGGGTTTAACCACAGACCACAAGCGGCACTAGCTGTACGTAACGGTCCACAGGTAGATGTCGATAAGAAGGCCGATGAGGAAAACCCATCCGAACTCCTACTGAGCCTGATGTGACAATCTCCGTACAATCCGGTCTGTTTGTCTAGGACTATTGCATATCGGGCCTAGGGGGCGGCAAGCGTCAGTCCCCTAAAAGTGGTATAAGTCGTGTCGGAGCGAAGCCCATTACACCTTGAGAAACTACTGGAAAACCTACCAATAAATCTCGCTTGCCCTGGCCATGGACTTTGCGTAATGGCTCTCTGACACAGCGCGATATCAACTCCCAATACCGGAAAAGACGAATCCTGTCTAACCGCCACTGCCTCTAAGTGCTCGGGATTGCACCCGACTGCTACATGTTTCCACGACTCCTTTGAGCCGTGGTAGGGTAGCAATCTAAGAACAGTGGGACACACTTGAAACGAAGTAGCAATGTCAAGTCTGCAGACTATGCTGTACTCATGTCACCTGGGAACTGTTAACTGACGACGGGTATAATACCAACCAACAGTTCCCTGCGAGTCTTGTCCGGTGTACCCGTAACCAAATGAGCACCTGTATACTATCTCCAGTACGATGTACTGATGGCTGTGGGACAGACCATCTCTCCAACTGGGATGAGAAGCATACACACTAGTCTACTCCGGAGTATCGATGTCCTGTCTCGATAATCCTATGACTAGGGACCTGAAAAAGGATGTGCTTATAGACTACCCAGCCCCCACTAGTGTGACTGCCATCACAACGCTGGTAGTCAAGCAAGATCCTAAGGGCTCTATCAATACGTACACATATTGAGATAGATAAAACTAAGTAGCATACTACCATGTTTAGCAAGACTGTTAATATAACTGTGAATATCCCAAGCTTCCATCAAGTAATATACAAGCTAGTATGATACAATAATGGCCCCTAGGGCATATACACTAACAACGTGTGCACTGCATCAGAGTCTTTGACTCTTAGCACGGGCGCTGCTAGCGCAGGCACTGCTAGCACTTGCGCTCTCGTGCTTTGCACGTGAGTGCTGCATCAGAGTCTTTAACTCTTGGTACTAGCGCGCTTAGCGCTAGCGCTCTCGTGCTTTGCACGTGAGCGCTGCATCAGAGTATTTGACTCTTAGCGCTGGCGCTGCTAGCGTCAGCGCTGCTAGCGCGGGCGCTCTCATGGTTTGCATGTGAGCGCTGCATCAGAGATTTTAACTCTTAGCGCTGGCGCTCTTGGCGCGAGCGCTCTCGTGAGGCACTGCCTCATTACTGAAAGTGTCTTTTCATCTTTTTTCTCCGCTTTTCCTGAGTCAAACTTCTCTTCCCCGGATCTTTGAAATAATTCCATCATGCACAGCATTTTCTGTGCCTAGACTTAAATGTCTCCTTTTATAATTTGAAGCAATGCTTCTCTTCTTTCTCACTTTTTAGAGAATCGTTTTGACCGAGAAGAGCTATGGCTTGTAATCTCCCACATGCTCGCCGGCAGCCATGGGAGGTGCCATTTGAGGAAATTGTTCCTCATTTTGCTGCACGCTTAGTGAACCCTACTTTTACGGATGACCAATGTGACACGGTGCTACATTAGCTCTTGACTCGTATAGTATCTCCTCTCCCCATCGGCTCCATTTGGCTCCAGATGGTCTTCTTATCCGTGATCAATGATATTCCCCCTCCTCCGGCGGAGATGACTCCGGCAATGCTCGACGCCGCGGAAGACAGGATCGAGTGCTTCCACGAGGCACTTCTGATCACCACAGCTCTGAGGGATCGCTCTGTTCGGCTGCTAAGCCAGATACGGGCTCAGCGGGTCGTCATGTCTGCCTTTGCTGATGGGTGCAGTGCTAATCAATAGGTAGCTACTCTTCGTAAAGATCGCCGCTTTGTTATGGTGGAGAAGGCAGAGAGGGAGTCAGATAATTTTATCTATAATTTTGTAAATCCCTATACTTTCGATCCCGTGTTTGGTGATCTATTTCCTGTAGAATAAAATGTTCAATTAAATACTTTGTTTTTGTCGTTGAATACCTGTTCTTCCCCTGATGTATGCATGTGCGTATATGAATGAGCCCGGTTTCATATATATCTGTAAACGAAACTTAAGCCGGCATAAACAGGAAAAAATAGCTCTTGACCGAAGATTTTGGCGGGAACAAATGCCCCCCGCTACTTTACGCACGTAAGTATGTACATGGGTGAAGTAGTGCAGAGTAATTCATAGCGTATGACCGGTTTCAATTCGGTATATAACTTTCAGAATCTTGATGTAAGAAAATAGCGAGCGGTCACAGGCGTCGTCATTTATCATTGACTCAAATCTTAACTCTTAAGGGATATAGTTCCAAACCCTCAGCCCCATGAGCTGCACCCTTCGATTTCTTTGTGTCTTAATCTGGCGTGAAGTAATTTACTTACTTATGAGTAACTCCTCCATTTCGGTAGCATGTAACTTTGGCAAGTGTGGCCTGTAACGGTAGATCGCTATCCATCTTGAACTCTTTATAGGATAGCGATGGCTTATGAAACAGGGTTAGAATCTGTTGCCTAAGACTTTCCAACTTTATGAGCCGTGAGGGTCTCATAAAGAATTTTCTCCCTACGAGTCGTGAGGATCTCGCAGGTGCATTTTCTCCGTAGGAATCGTGAGGATTCCTAAGTGTACTTTCTCTTGAGAGTCATAAGGATCTCGCAAGAGAATTTTCTCCCTTACAAGTCGAGAGGACTCGTGGGTGGTTGATTCCCTCCTTGTCGAGATTTTACTTTGGAGAGTGTGGCCCGTGGATAGTCCATCTTGACCTCCTCGTAGGGCAGCGATGGCTTAGAAGACAGGGTTATGATTTGCCGCCTAAGATTTTTCAACTTTATGAGTCATGAGGGTCTCATAAAGACTTTTCTCCCTACGAGTCGAGAGGATCCCGTAGGTGTCTTTACTACTTAAGAATCGTGAGGATTCCTAAGTGTGTTTTCTCTTGAGAGTCGTAGGGATCTTACAAGAGAATTTTCTTTTCATGCGCAGGGACACTAATTTCCCCGCAGGTCGAAATGAATCGAGAGATTCTCGCAAAGACACTGATTTCCTTGCGGGTTGAAACGAATCGAGGGGTTCTCGCCAAGGACGCTGATTTCCCTGAATTGAGAGGTTTTTGCCAAGGACACTGATTTCCCTGAGGTCGAGACGAATCGCAAGATTCCTGCAAAAACACTGGTTTCCTTGCGGGTCGACGCGAATCGAGTGGTTCTCGTCAAGGATGCTGATTTCCCTGAATCGAGGTATTTTCCAAGGACACTGATTTCCTCGGAGTTGAGACAAATCGAGAAATTCCTGCAAAGACACTGATTTCCTTGCGGGTCGACACGAATCGAGATGCTCTCGTCAAGGACGCTGATTTCCCTGAATCGAGGATTTTGCCAAGGATACTGATTTCCCTGGGTTGGTTGACTTGTTTCCGAGATAGAGTCATTGGATGACGTATTTCCGAGACGGGGTCATTTGATGACGTATTTCCGAGACGGGGTCATTTGCTGACGTGCTTCCGAGACGGGGTCATTTGATGACGTGATTTCCGCGATGGGGTCATTTGCTGACGTGTTTCCGAGATGCGGTCATTTGATGACGTATTTCCGAGACGGGTCATTTGCTGACGTGTTTCCGAAACGGGGTCATTTGATGATGTATTTCCACGACGGGGTCATTTGCTGACGTATTTCCGTGACGGGGTCATTGGCTGACGTATTTCCGAGACGGGGTCATTGGATGACGTATTTCCGATACGGAGTCATTTGCTGACGTATTTCCGAGACGGGGTCATTTGCTGACGTGTTTCCACGACGGGATCTGATCACACGCCAAAAGCGTGTCGGATATTTAAAAGTTCTAAAGTTTAACCGCTACCAGGACGGTGTCACTTTGCAGCTAGCCGCGATGAGCACGGGTCGATCCATAGGGAGATGGTAAGTTTTTAGGCTTGATTTAACGAGTTAACAACGTGGCGGATTTGTTCGTTATCTAACCTATGTGTTATATTCAAGTATAAGGCTTGTTAGAAAACGATAGAATAGTGTAAGTTAATGGATTCCGTATTCAAGTACTTTGAGCCGAACTTAACCAATGAAGCTAGAACAATCGGCAACAACGTAGATTAGGGGACTTAAGCATGGTATTCGTGGAATCCTGCTTATTGACCCTTGTCCGTCCGTTCTTGTCTCTTGCTTTCGCCTCCGGCCAAACCGAATGCAACCGGTCACGGTTAGGAATCATCTTTACCTTGGTAGGGTAGGGTGCCTAACGGAGCGCTTGCGTAGGGTTTGGACGGAGTTTCAAATGGAAAAGACGGGAAAAGGAAATGAAAAATGAAACGTTAACTTACAATATCTTTCTCTTTTCCTAACAACAATATTCACACCATTCACAAAATAAACCACAAAGAGATAACAAAAGAGAAGAACAAAGAAAAGAAAAGATTACAAGCAAATAGTTAAAGTGCATGGAATTTAAGTGCGAAAATTAAAAGAGCAAGAATAAAATGCAAGTAAGTAAAAGATTAGGAACCAAAGAACATATTGCAAGACATGGGTTCAATAACCCAAACTTAAACTTGCAAGCTCAATAAAGAGGTTGCAAGATCAAAAGAGGGCAAAGAACTCATGGTGAAGGAAGCACAAAAGAATACTTTATTAAACTTCAAGAATGATACAACCCCTTGAGATCAATAACTAACCCTTAAACTTCTAAGCTCAATGAAGAGGTTGAAGGATCAAGAGAAGGTTAAGAACTCAAGGGGACTAAGCTATTTACAAGAAAGGAGAATAGAAAACTTGGACAAAGAATGACAAAGAATGACCAAAGAATGATCTTTGAACCTTTGCCCCATGGTCTGTATGTAGGGTTCCTAGGCACTCTAGTGAAGTCTCACAAGTGATCAAACATGCACAAATCAAATTTTACGGGTGCCTACAAACCCGACTACGGATCGTTTACTAGATATTTAGGCGAAACAAGCAAACTAGTTAACATTTTAACTAAGGGAATGGATATACAACCTTTGTAGATCCGGTCCACCACCTCCACGGCTCCGCAATGAAGTCCCCTCGCTGTCCAAATCATGTCTTGGGCTCTAGCGTCGGCATCATCGAAGAATGGGCGGGCTTGATCGTCGGTTCGATGCCGAAGATGATCTACGTCGAGGCATCGCTAGAACAAGCTCCAACTTCACCAAGTCGGAAAAACTTGTGAAGGAAACACACTCTACTACTTGGCAAGAGGTAGAGAATGAAGAAATAGGAAGTGGGTAGACTTTAGAATTGGATTTCTCACTAGTTTTCATCACTTGCCATTGGAGTAGCAAGCTTTCTCTTTTGTTGAAGAAGATGAAGAAGAAGAAGAAGATATGATAAGTTAATTAAAAATGAGATAATTAAATCAATACTTATCATGACTTCAACTATAGTTAAGTGTAGAGAATTAACTTGGGTTAGTTAAATGGTTAGGGTTAAGTATAAGACAAGAATGAAGACTAAGTCAAAGCTTCAAGAATCTTCAACTAAAAACAAAATAAGCAACCATTCATTTATCTTTTTCATTTTCCAAAATGGATATAAATAAATAAGATAAATGAATAAGTAATCAAAACCCTAATCATTAACTTAAACCATGGTTTGATTCTTTACACTTAACCAAGTAAGCATGTATCATCAAACATGATACAAACATGTGCACAAAACTATATCGCATATACAATATGCACAATTCAAGTGAGAAAATCCATTTAAAGTGAACCAATACTAGTTAATGCAAAGAAATATATCAAATATATATAATTATACATTAAATCATTAAATCAACACTTTATTCAATGATCCGGTCATATCGGATATAACCGACTAGTATCATATGTATCGGCTTATCGAATCAATCCTTGATTCGATAACTAGGTTATATCGCATATAACCATTCGACACATTCATCGCGAGAATGAAATACGGTATCACATACACGCATTATTCTCGGTCCCGTACATATCTCATATGCGCTCCTATTTCGTTTCGCTTGAGCCAGGAAATCTCTGTGTAGGACTCTAAAGACTCGTCAATACGCCGGCAGCAGATGATGATCATATCAAGCATCCACAAGCCGCAAGCGGTCTTCTAAACGTAACGGCCACCCGGGTATTGAGCGATCAGAAGATCGACGAGCAAGCCCGCTCACACTCCTGCGAATCCAACCAGTAACACTTACCGTACAGTCCGGTCTGTTCGTCTGATATGTCGCATATCTCTCTTAGGGGTGGTAAACGTCAGACCCCAATAGCTCGATAAGTCATGCCGACGTAAGGTCCATAACATTCGTGAAACTACTGATAACTCTTACCAGTATATCACTGCAACCCTGGCCAGGGATTTCCTGTTATGGCCAGTCGAGCATAGCACAACATCAACCTCCAATACCGGGAGAGACGAATCCCCTCCTATCGCTCATTGCCTCCATGTGAATCGGGACTGTACCCAAAAACCACCTGTTTGCACGACTCAGTAGAGCCGTGGTTGGGTGGAAATCAAAGCACAGTGGGAGACACACAAGACTCTATGACGATCTCGGGTCAACAGACTAAGCTGTACCAGTGTCACCAGAGAACTGCCATCTGACGTGAGGTATAATATCATCTGGGAGTTCTCGGCGAGTCCGTTCAGTGTACCCAGTCTCCACTGAGCACCCGCATACCATCTTCGATGTCAAACACCAATGGATATGGGATCATCCATCGCCCATCGCATGGGTCGAGAAGATATGCGCTAGTCTACTCTGGAATATCGATGCCCCATCTCGATATTCCCACGACTAGGAACATTTCAAGGATGTACTCATGAACTACCCAGGCCCCACTAGTATGATCTACATCATAGTCCTGGAAGTCGAGCACACATCCTATGGGCTTTATCAACATGTAATCAGAGAGACAGAAAGTATACATGTTAAGATAAAGTGCAACCAGATAGCGTACTATCATGTCGAGCAAGAAAGTCCTTCCTATATATGTCCCAGCATCCACTACAATATACATCCAATGTACAGTAATGGCCTCTAGGGAATACATATAACTAACAATCTCCCACTTGCACTAGGGCCATCTGTAGCAGTGGTTGCAGTATCACATACTCAACCATCCCCTAAAAGTCTCTCTTTGGGAAAAAGGCCTTCGTGAGTGGATCCGCCGTGTTGTCCTCTGAGTCTACTCTCCTAACCTCGATCACCCCGGAGATCAACTATCTCCATGATCAGGTGATGCTTCCTCAGAATTTGTCTGGGTCACTGATGGGACCAGGGTTCCACGGCCAAAGCCACACTTCCATTGTCATACAATGGCAGGAACCTAGTTCATCTTATGAACCAATATACACCCAAACTTCCTCTTTGGTAGTATCTTCAATAGCGATGTTACCAGCCTTTATCGTCTAGTTTGCCACGGTATCTGGCTTGGAACTCTTCCAATCATACCGTCCCTTTACTGAGGGTAAAGACAGTGCCTGTGACTGACATTCAGTCATCTTTATCACCCTGGAACTCTTCCAGTGATTCTCCCCAGGATCGATTGATACTATCTCACTATTCCTAGTGAGAACCCTAATATCCCTTTAGATCTATCTCATAGGTCCAAATCTCAGGATTTAGGAGGTATCATCTTTATCCTATTTGGAGAATCCTTGTGATAATAGGAGATTGACCGATCGTAGTATAGGAAACTCTTTTCCTATTAAGAGTATGTTGTCTACGTACAATACGAAGATGACCACCTTACTCTCTACTACCCTTTTGTATATACAAGGTTCGTCTACCATTTTGATGAAGTCAAACACTTTGACTATCACATCAAAACAGACGTTCCAACTCCGCGATGCCTGCTTCATTATGTAAAGCAACTTGCACACGTTTCCGCTGCTCCCACTGTTTACGAAGACCTCTGGCTGTGTTCTTATAGACGTTCTCTTCTAAATCGGTATTTAGAAAAGCAGTCATGGCACCCAACCGCCAGATATCGTAGTCATGGTATGTAGCCGTGGTAAGTAGGATCTGGATAGACTTAAGCATAGCTACTGGAAAAAGGTTTCATCATTATCCATGCCTGGTCGATGACGAAAACCTTTAACAAGTCTAGCTTTGAAAGTCTCAACTTTTCCATCTACACCAAGTAATCTTCTCAAGATATACTTGCTCCTGATGGGGATTTAACCCTTCAGATATAGCAGCTAAAGTCCATACTTTGCTGGTGTACATGGATCCCATCTCAGATCGCTAAGCATCCAGCCATTCTTACAGAGTCCCTACTCTCGATGGCCTGCTCGAAACTAGTTGGGTCATCATCTCATGATGCAATCCTTGCTCCCACTGTCATCGAGAAACCGAGGTATCTCTCAGGTGGATGAGGAACCCTACTAGATCGGCGGATAGGCTGAGGTTCGTCGGGAACTATAGAATCTTATGGTTCTGTCAAATCATCTACTGCAGTTTTGTATAGCTGGAACCGTTCTAGTTCTACAGAACTGATCCTGCCTCGATCTTGTCCGGATTTTTCTTTAAACATAGGCCGGACAACCCCAAATCTTAACTCGCTTAAGAGATGGGTTCTTCCCATACCATATCTCATATGGAGTGGTAGGCACTGATTTGATTCAAACCTAATTCAATAGATATGCAGCTTCTCAAGTGCATAACCCCAAAAGAAAATAGGTAACTCAGTAATACTCATCATAGAGCACACGATATCTAATATTGTGTGATTGCTCCGCCCCGATACACCGTTGTGCTGTGGTGTATTCAGAGGAGTAACACTGAGAGAGAATCTCATTCTCCTTTAGAATAGTCCAGGAATTCTATGCACAAGTATTCTCCTCCCTGATCTTATCATAGGACATAATACTTATACCCGTATTTTGGTTCTCTACTTCTAACTTATATTCTGTGAATATCTCAAATGGTTCGGACTTATGTTTCAACAGGAACATATGACTGAATCTTGAGAGATTATCAGAGAATATAATGAAGTATGAAGAACCAGTCCTGGCATGTGTAGACAGGAGACTTTACATACATCATTATGTATCAGTCCCAAGAGTTTACTAACTCTTTCTCTGTTTCTAATAAACAGAGCTATGGTCATCTAATCTTTGTGACATGACTGGCAAGTTTCACAAGATGTAAATTCAAACTGATTTAAATATGCATCTAAAATATAACTTCAGCCAGTCGGGTCGTATTGATGTGACCTAGTCTACAATGCCTCAAGAATGATTCGTTCATTTCTGAACTCTTCCTCTTGTGTGTGTTCTGTATACGAGGAACTGTAGTTTGATTTAGAACGTCAATGCTTTTAGATAACGTGCCTGAACCGATCAAATTTTGATATAGGAAATGTTCAAAACATTATCCATCTATACAAAATTATATCATTTCTTTACTAATAAAGAGACTGATATGATTTTGTATATCAGGTTCGGTATCTAATAGCATTTGTTCAGAATCAATGTATTGGTAATACAGGGTGACAGTGACCAACAGACTTGGCTGCAACACTTGCCCCATTTTCTGCCTCATGAAACTTATCACCCGTTCTCAGTTTTTCTACCCTTTTTGTAGCCCTATGTAACATATTACATATCTGGGATCCTGATCCGGTATCATATACCCAGGATGCAGAGGATACTGAGAAACAGTTCTTTATAATGAACACACCCGAAGGAGATGCATCATATGCACTTTCTTCGTTTGGGCGGGATAGGAATTCTGGTATTCCCCAATTTCCTGCTCTGTCTTATAACAATTATAAGTTGGAGCGGGACCAACGTTCCCCAGCTCAGTATAACAAGCGGGTTCGGTCAATACATCCATATTATTATCTTGATTAAGGCGTGACATGGTCGCTACCAGGAGAGAGAGAAGAAAACACTCTGCGTGCGCTCTTGCAAGATCAGATTGGTTATATATTTTATCTAATCAGGATGGCTCCCACTGTTTTTATCAAATCTTCCTTCAAACCCTAAAAGGAAAGACTAGCCGGGATTAATTACACTCTACAAGTTCGCCAATCTTTCAGCCAGGCCAGTGTCGGTACTTTGAGGGAGGTTCCCCGTGCTTTCGCACGGACCTAATTACAGTAAACCTCGTTTTCCCAGAGGCGTAACCCCGTTGACACCTTTCTAGACACCTACTTGATCGGCTAATTGTAAAGTGCAAAACTCTCTCAGGAGTAACAATTACTCGCAGTGGGTATCGGGATCCAACTATCACATAGAAGGTATGCAATCTCATTGCAAATTTCAACACTTGAAACTCCCGATAATGGTTTTTACCCCTAGCACTTATGACCTTAACTATGGTCAACAAATCATAAGTACTAGTCAAGTTCTACCCGTCATTTCGTGATTAATTAGACCCACCCACATGACCCTTAACTAAGGTCAACAAAGTCACGCGACTGTCCTAACTAATCGCATCATATGCGGTGTAGGAAGACATCACTTAGCTACCGTACACTGTGCCTTGACTATGGTCAACAAACACAGCACGAATACTAAGTACTCTACTTCCTAAAATGACGGAGGGTTGCGGCTGGTTTTTGTGAAAACCTTTAACGCTTTGAACTTGATCTCGTTGCGGAATCAAATGGTTTTTAAATGGAATGTTTTTTAGGCTTTTCTAGTTTTGCTAAAGGGGTCACTCCCGGTGAAGGGATCGTCGGCCCTTTCCTCGTCGAATGAGGTGCGGGATATATCATATATATCACTGTGCAAAGCGGAAACTATAGAAACGATCAAAGACAAACCGAGTGTGTAGCATCTGCCAGTTATTGCTAAAGGAGTCACTCCCGGTGAAGGGATCTCGGTCCTTTCCTTATCGAATAAGGTGCAGGATGTTCTACAAGGAACACCGCGATGCAAAGCAAGAACTGTAGCTACCTGTTTTATTTTGAAATTCGATTCCACAACATCAATTAGGTTTATTTTCTTTCATTAATCTCATTAATGAATATCCCATCATTTAAGTCCACCTAACCATCACAGATAAATATAACGTACGCTTATGCCATCCGCATTCGCCTCGATGTCCCGTCTGCACCGTTAGGTTAGGTAACTAACGCCAGAGCGAGGCAGGGCTAGCGCGGGTGTAAAACATAAGCAACGTCTATATAATATATCATATATACTATATATAATATCTGTCACAGAACATCACATGATCTCAGATAAATCACAGCAAAAGAAACATATGAAATATTGGATATACTAGGACGTCCGTGTTTTCAATACGAGCCAGTATAAAACACGGATTCCACGGTCGTGATGAATAGCCAATCCCACACCCCTAGACCCCTACGAGAGCGGCAAGCAACCCTACCAATTCTAGGGTTATGAGACCCGGACTCGACTCCTCGAGATGGTCTCCCACTGGACCCCAGAACCCGGTTACTTATGCTCCCCTCCTTGGGTCTATCCTAGTGCAGAAAAGTAAATAATATACAACAACGGTGACAACTTCCGCAACCTGGAAGCGCCCCAATAAAAGAATATTACATACAAGTTTATACATGAATGAAAATGAAAAACACTCATCTCACATAAAAACCCCCCGGCTATTCAAACACGACGATCCAATATAACATATCCAGCAACACATAACATCACATGTCATCAACGTAAGTAAATATGCGCATCCCAATTGTCGTTGACATATAGCAACGAAACCGGCGATATCACATATTACACTTACGGTCACAGAAAAGAAAGTGTAAAACTACAACAGTTGGAATCCGCAACCTCCTCAGACATCGCATGCCTGACCAAATGAATTACTTAGACATCGCATGCCTAACAATTATAAACCCCGCATTTTAGTCTCATTATCGAAAACTCTTTTCAATATCAAGTCGGGCAATTCAACAAGATTCCCGACATTCTGATCGAATGCTCGTCGCAAACTTCAGTAGACGGCCGCACCCCTAACGCCGTCGACAAAGTGCACCAAGGCGGAACACCGCTACCGCGAGCACCCGAACGGATGCTTTCGGCGACGGGGTTCTCCTACAGTCACTTGGTCGGGGCTATGGAGTGAGGCTGTCTATCAAGTTTACCCGGCGAGTATCCGCGTACACTACGTGATTGCGACGGACTTTTGATCACATCAAAATTCCGTGGCAACCGACCAAGTGAGACTAAACTGCTATGTTTATAATATTCATTCCGTTATCTCATAACTATTTGTGAATTCCAATTATTGTATCACATTCCGGATAAATAGAAAATGCTAAACTTTTCGATCGAACAATCGAACACCCAAGTTTTCCCGATACGGCTCAACACATGAAATAAGTCTAACAACATTCAGTTCGTGCCTCAGTACCAACGGTCCAGCCGTAGAAGGGTCAAGCCAACGCCTCACATGTGGCACGCCGTACTGCCCCAAACCCGAAGGTTCAAAGGGCAGTTCAAGACGGTCACATAATCGAGTTAAGGTTTGTTGTCTTCTAGAGGGTCCATCGCGTTACTTGCACTACTTAGAACGTCGTTAAACTACGGAAAAATCCAAAAATTGGAAATTTCCCGGCAGGGGAAAAAGTGGGTATTTATATCCGGTCGAACTTTTTAACATATTCTAAAATTACCCGGAAAAGCACACCGACAAAAATTAGACAGTCCGATCGAATACACCGAGTCCCCAATACAACTCAGAAAATGCAACTCTGGGAAAATTATTAAAAACATCCAGAACACACAAGAAACACAAAAAGAAACAACTGAAGAAAACTCACAGCATGATCATCACAGACAGCCGCGGAACAGCCGCAGAAGGGGGGTCAACGCCGCGGTTCCGCGGTCGTACTGTTGAATCAGGCTGTCGTTTTCTGCAGTTTTTCTTATAATTTCCTGCACATTTCTCTGCATATTTTTAATGTTGAAAAATCCTCGAAATTAGAAAATGTACAGAGAGCATATTCTTAGTCGGGGTTTTGGGTCGATCGGACTTCTGATTCCGTCAGGACTTCGCCTAAGGCTCTAGCTAGGCTCTGATACCACTGTAGGGTTCCTAGGCACTCTAGTGAAGTCTCACAAGTGATCAAACATGCACAAATCAAATTTTACGGGTGCCTACAAACCCGACTACGGATCGTTTACTAGATATTTAGGCGAAACAAGCAAACTAGTTAACATTTTAACTAAGGGAATGGATATACAACCTTTGTAGATCCGGTCCAGCACCTCCACGGGTCCGCAATGAAGTCCCCTCGCTGTCCAAATCATGTCTTGGGCTCTAGCGTCGGCATCATCGAAGAATGGGCGGGCTTGATCGTCGGTTCGATGCCGAAGATGATCTACGTCGAGGCATCGCTAGAACAAGCTCCAACTTCACCAAGTCGGAAAAACTTGTGAAGGAAACACACTCTACTACTTGGAAAGAGGTAGAGAATGAAGAAATAGGAAGTGGGTAGACTTTAGAATTGGATTTCTCACTAGTTTT
The DNA here is from genome assembly GCA_030015575.1 of Agapanthus africanus. Classification (NCBI taxonomy): domain Eukaryota; kingdom Viridiplantae; phylum Streptophyta; class Magnoliopsida; order Asparagales; family Amaryllidaceae; genus Agapanthus; species Agapanthus africanus. The sequence goes on from CM057349.1 coordinate 100,723,896, forward strand.
CATCACTTGCCATTGGAGTAGCAAGCTTTCTCTTTTGTTGAAGAAGATGAAGAAGAAGAAGAAGATATGATAAGTTAATTAAAAATGAGATAATTAAATCAATACTTATCATGACTTCAACTATAGTTAAGTGTAGAGAATTAACTTGGGTTAGTTAAATGGTTAGGGTTAAGTATAAGACAAGAATGAAGACTAAGTCAAAGCTTCAAGAATCTTCAACTAAAAACAAAATAAGCAACCATTCATTTATCTTTTTCATTTTCCAAAATGGATATAAATAAATAAGATAAATGAATAAGTAATCAAAACCCTAATCATTAACTTAAACCATGGTTTGATTCTTTACACTTAACCAAGTAAGCATGTATCATCAAACATGATACAAACATGTGCACAAAACTATATCGCATATACAATGTGCACAATTCAAGTGAGAAAATCCATTTATAGTGAACCAATACTAGTTAATGCAAAGCAATATATCAAATATATATAATTATACATTAAATCATTAAATCAACACTTGATTCAATGATCCGGTCATATCGGATATAACCGACTAGTATCATATGTATCGGCTTATCGAATCAATCCTTGATTCGATAACTAGGTTATATCGCATATAACCATTCGACACATTCATCGCGAGAATGAAATACGGTATCACATACACGCATTATTCTCGGTCCCGCACATATCTCATATGCGCTCCTATTTCGTTTCGCTTGAGCCAGGAAACCTCTGTGTAGGACTCTAAAGACTCGTCAATACGCCGGCAGCAGATGATGATCATATCAAGTATCCACAAGCCGCAAGCGGTCTGCTAAACGTAACGGCCACCCGGGTATTGAGCGATCAGAAGATAGACGAGCAAGCCCGCTCACACTCCTGCGAATCCAACCAGTAACACTTACCGTACAGTCCGGTTTGTTCGTCTGATATGTCGCATATCTCGCCTAGGGGTGGTAAACGTCAGACCCCAATAGCTCGATAAGTCATGCCGACGTAAGGTCCATAACATTCGTGAAACTACTGATAACTCTTACCAGTATATCACTGCAACCCTGGCCAGGGATTTCCTGTTATGGCCAGTCGAGCATAGCACAACATCAACCCCCAATACCGGGAGAGACGAATCCCCTCCTATCGCTCATTGCCTCCATGTGAATCGGGACTGTACCAAAAAACCACCTGTTTGCACGACTCAGTAGAGCCGTGGTTGGGTGGAAATCAAAGCACAGTGGGAGACACACAAGACTCTATGACGATCTCGGGTCAACAGACTAAGCTGTACCAGTGTCACCAGAGAACTGCCATCTGACGTGAGGTATAATACCATCTGGGAGTTCTCGGCGAGTCCGTTCAGTGTACCCAGTCTCCACTGAGCACCCGCATACCATCTTCGATGTCAAACACCAATGGATATGGGATCATCCATCGCCCATCGCATGGGTCGAGAAGATATGCGCTAGTCTACTCTGGAATATCGATGCCCCGTCTCGATATTCCCACGACTAGGAACATTTCAAGGATGTACTCATGGACTACCCAGGCCCCACTAGTATGATCTACATCATAGTCCTGGAAGTCGAGCACACATCCTATGGGCTTTATCAACATGTAATCAGAGAGACAGAAAGTATACATGTTAAGATAAAGTGCAACCAGATAGCGTACTATCACGTCGAGCAAGAAAGTCCTTCCTATATATGTCCCAGCATCCACTACAATATACATCCAATGTACAGTAATGGCCTCTAGGGCATACATATAACTAACACTGTATTTATAGGCTCTAAAGAATGGAGGGAAATTCAAATTTTTAAATCAACACAAAATCTTTAGCATTGAATGCTCATTACTTCATGTCCATTTGTGCCTTGATTCTTGTCTTCCCCATCATGGTCCATGCTGATTTGTCTATTTGAATTTGATTTGCACTCAGTTTTGGAAGGAAATTTGAATCTTTAAATCACATACATAATCTTCACCATTAAATGCTCATTACTCCATTCCCACATGTGGCTTGATTCATGGCTGCCCCGTTATGGCTCATGCTGATTTGTTTGATTCCTTTTGATTTGAACACATGCTTTTTAGTCTTGAATGCATATAAAATCATCTCCTTGAATGCATATAAAATCATATCCACATGTGCTTAAAAGTCTTGTGTACACACTTATTGTGTTGGACCATTTAGATAAAAAAAATGTGTACACAACTTGTTGCGTAAAGGAACTCCTGAAGTATTGGTCGGTTTGCGTTTCTGGTCGCAGTGTCTTCCCTCAAGTGATATATCCGTGCTTTTGGATGCAGTTCCAGTATTTTGTCATGGATACCTGTAATTTGTAATACTGAGTAGACACTGGTTAATAATACCGATAAATACAACAAATAGATGATGATTGGGCGGTATTAGAATGCAGTTTTCTGATATGAACAGGGTCATTGGATGACGTATTTCCACAACGGAGTCATTTGTTGACGTATTTCCGAGACGGGGTCATTTGCTGACGTGTTTCTGCGATGGGGTCATTGGATGATGTATTTCCGCGACGGAGTCATTGGATGACGTATTTCGGCGACGAGGTCATGTGCTGACGTATTTCCGCGATGGGGTCATTGGATGACGTATTTCCGCGATGGGGTCATTGGATGAAGTATTTCCGCGACGGGGTCATGTGCTGACGCATTTCCGCGACGGGTCATGTGCTGACGTATTTCCGCGATGGGGTCATTGGATGACGTATTTTCGAGATGGGGTCATTGGATGACGTATTTCCGAGATGGGGTCATTTGCTGAGTTTAGGTTGTCTATGAACCGTAGAGTCTTGGAACTGGGGACTTTGCCGTGGCTCTGAGTGGTGGTGTCGCGTTCGTATCCTGCTGGAATGAGAATGAACGTCGTTGCTGATCTTTAGGCTGTAGATGTTGCCGGTGAGATCTGGCTTCCCTTTGATAGGGCCTGGTGGGGAAATGTGGTCCCCCTTTTGTTTACGCCTATGGATTGTATACAGGGGTCAGTATGGACTTACCTGCAGGGCAAAAGTTTCATTCTTTCATCATTTTTCATTTTTTTATTTCTTTCCGCAATACTCTATCATTTCAGATTTTTATATCGCGAAAGTCGCGATTGCCTAATCATTTCGGCTATTTTTCGCGGTGCCAAATCATTTCGGCTATTTTTTTTTACTCGCTTCTTTTTATTGCGAGTTGCCTAACCATTTCGGCTATTTTTTTTAGTATGGAACTCAAGATCTGATACCAATATTAGCATCAGCATCGCTACGACTGGAATATTTCTAGGAGCGAATCATCATTTACCGTGAAAGGACTTTGAATTTGATACCGATCTAGGTATCAGTATCGCTACAACTGGGACATTGCTAGGAGCGAATCATCATTTGCCTTTGTCGATTTAAACAAAGATGGCTTAGCAAACAGGGTTAGAATCCTATTGACTAAGGTTTTTGACTTCATGAGCCGTAAGGGTCTCATAAAGGTGTTTCTCCCTACGAGTCGTGAGGATCTCGTAGGTGTAATTTCTCCTTAGGAATCATGAGGATTATTAAGTGTATGTTCTCTTGTAAGTCGTAAGGATCTTGCAAAAGTGTTTTCTCCTTGTAAATCGAGAGGACCTACAAATGATTGTTCATCAAATGAGGGCATTCCTCGTCGTTTGTGGGACTCGGCAAGGAAATAATTATTTGTGCCCGTGGATTGTATACAAGGGTTAGTATTAAACCGCTTGTAGGGCCATCTGGGCAAGGTGATGGCTTAAGAACAGGTTCAGATCTCTGTAGCTTAAGTCTTTTGAATCTTATGAGCCGTGAGGGTCTCATAAAAGGCTTCTCGTTACGAGTCGTGAGGATCACGTAAGTGTAATTTATCCTTAGGAATCGTGGGGATCCCTAAGTGTGTTGCTCCTTTGTGAGTCGTAAGGATCTTATGTTGGATATATATGCCCTAGAGGCCTTCATTGTATAGGATGCTAGGGATATGTATGTACATGACAATCTTGCTTGATATGATAGTACGCTATTTGGTTTGTCTTTATCTTAACGTGTGATATATTTTACTTTGTATTTATATACATGTTGATAAAGCCCATAGGGTGTTTGCCTGACTACCGGCGTTGTGATGGCAGTCATACTTGTGGGAGCTGGATAGTCAATAGGCACATCCTTGAATGTCCCTGGTCGCAGGAGTATCGAGACTGGGCATTGATCGCACGCTTTCGGCGTGTCGGATGTTCAAAGTTTTAAAGTTTACCGCGATCAGGACGGTGTCGCTATGCAGCTAGCCGGTTGAGCACGGGTCGATCCACAGGGAGATGGTTGTATTTCCGTTCTTATCTTAGACGAGTCAATAAAGAATTTGTATGTGTTTGTTCGATTCTATCCTAAGTGTATTATTTGCAAGTATAAAGTTGTTAAGAAAAAGATACGAGATTATAAGCTAAAGAAATCCGTACTCAAAACCTTTGAGCCGAGTCTTGACCAATTGAAGCTAGAGCAATCGGCAACAACGTGGATTAGGGGATTTAAGCGCGGTATTCGTGGAATACGGCTTATTTACCCTTGTCCTTCCGTTCTTGTCTCTTTCTTTCGCCTCCGGCCAAACCGAACGCAACCGGTCGTGGTTAGGAATCACCGTTACCTTGTTGGGGTAGGGTGCCTAACGGAGCGCTTGCGTATGGTTTGGGCGGAGTTCAATGGAAAATAACGGGAAAAGCAAATGAGAAAAGAAAATCTTAACTTACAATACCTTATTTATTCTTAACAACGATAATTACATTCATTCACAAAAAAGAACCAAAAAGAGAGAACAAAAAGAACAAAGAAAAGAAAAGATTACAAGTAATTAAGTGCATGAATATAAATTGCAAGAAAGTAAAGCAAGGTAATAAAAAGCAAGTAATAAATAAGCAATAAAAAGAAATAAGCAAGAAAGTAATTACAAGAACATAGAACTCAAGACAAGCATGGGATCAATAGCCAACCCTTAAACTTGCAAGCTCAATCAAGAGGTTGCAAGATCAAGAGAAGGGTAAAGAACTCATGTGAAGTGAAGAACTTATTCCATAAGAAAATACGACCCTTGAGATCAATAACAAACCCTTAACCTTTCAAGCTCAATGAAGAGGTTGAAAGATCAAGAGAAAGTAAGGATCTTAAGGGGAAGTTAAACAAAAGAGAATGATACAAAAACCCTCATCTTCATTGATCTTCCACTCAAAAAGTTCTCACTACAATTTTCATGGAGAAAGAATGAAGAAGAAGAAGAAAAAGACTAAATCCTAACAAAAAGAGGCTAAAGAAGTTCACACAAAAATTGGACCCTTGGTTGGGCTCAGATCCGGGGTATTTATAGGAGGGGAATGGAAAACCTAGGGCAAGAATCTGCCAGTAAATGAATGTACCAATATACCCCTGAAAAATGACCCAGCAAGGAGCTTACATGGCCGCAGTTCCGCGGCCTAAGCATGCTTAGGCCGCGGTTCCACGGCCATAAAGAGGGATTAGGCCATCATTTTTTTGTCGTGTTCCCTGGTTCCTTTTTTCCTTGTGTTTGCCAACTTTAAACAGTACAAAATCTTCCAGAATATCTTCAGATTTCTTAGTCCAAGTTTGCTTTCTTTTCTTTACTTTTGACTTTTATCTCCCTCGAGCTCCGCGCACTCATTGATTCTTGTGCAGCCCCCTTCGTGCTCTGTGCTTGTCCGAGACACGAATGACCATTGTCATATGTCTTGTCTCTGGAACCGGTACGCAGCACTGGACGGATATGGATGACCGGAACCCGACTTTTATCTGCTGTCAACAGATGTTCTGTATTTGGTGTAACTGTGGAGATTTTGTCTTGATTTGCAATATTTGTACTGGAAACCTGTAATCTGTAAATATGTAACAAACACGGATTAAAAGCACTTACCTATAAACACACGAGCATAAGAATGGGCGGTATAAAATGCAGTATTCTGTTATGAACAAATACCCCCAAACTTAACTTTTGCTCGTCCCGAGCAAAACCAATTATTCATAAAAATATAATGATAACCGCACTTTCGCAGGGAACGCGATTGCACTGAGCGCGTGCAACAAGCCATTAAACCTCTAGGTGTCCCTAGTAGGAGAAGTGTTGTCTCCTAAGGGTTTTCAGCGGATTACACCCACAAAATCCCGTCAAGCGAGTGTCATAAGTTAACATTGATTCTACTCCTACAGTTTAGTTATTAGGTTAGAAACTCTATTATCCTAAGTCAGAAATATCCAACCCTTATTTTCACACCTCCTATCTATTTAACCTTGGATCTCCTGAGTTTTCCTTCTAAAGTGCGGCCTCAAATCAGAGATTTTTATCAACTTTACAGAAAACACAAGTCTTATTCTTTATTTCTATCTTTTATCCAAACATCGATTGTATACCCCTACGTGTGTGTATATTTGCGCCCCTACACTCAAGAATTCAATTCAAGCTATAATACCCTTGCCCTAATACCGAATACTACTTCTTTTCATTAAGGATGGACGGATTTGCCCAAACACCTTTCATGCGACTATTAATGCTTCTTGAGGCACTAACGACCGATTACTGACTGTGTGAACTTTAAAGCGTAAATAGCAGTTTCTGTTGGAGATAGTGCCCTCAGAGTCAATTATTGGATCACAGGCGCGTGATTGCAATGATTGAGGGAGGACCTATCCCAGGAGGACAGTCTTACTCGAGATGATAGTATGCTATCTGGTTTATCTTTATCATCGTGTACTGCTTTAGGTGACCTGACACGTCGCTATTACACGTTGATAGAGCCCCTAGGATTCTTGCTTGACGACCAGCAGTATGATGGCGATCATATACGTGGGAGCTGAGGTCTATAAGCACATCCTTAAAAGGTCCCTAGTCGTGGGAGTTTCGAGACTGGGCATCGATACTCCATTAGTAGACTAGTGTATACAGTCGAGACCCCGACGAGGGGCGGTGGCCGGTCTCACAAGCCACTGGTGTCAGTTGGTTCACCTAAGATGTATACAGGTGCTCATTGGGTTATGAGTACACCGGACAGGACTCGCCGGGAACCTGCTAGTTGGGATTATACCAGACGTCAGATAGCAGTTCCCAGGTGACATGTGTACAGGTTAGTTCATCGACCTGAGGATCGTCATTTGTCTCGTGTGAGTTCCCACTGTGCTTTGATTACTACCCTACCACGGCTCAAAGGAGTCGTGCAAACAGGTTTTAGTTGGGTACAGTCCCGAGCCACATGGAGGCAGTGAGCGGATCTTCAGGGGTTCGTCTCTCCCGGTATTGGGGGTGAGGTCGCGCTGTGTCTAGGAGAGCCATTACGCAAAGCCCTCGGCCGAGGCAGGAGATTTACTGGTAGGTATTCCAGTAGTATCTCAGGGCGTTCTGGGCTACGCTCCGACACGACTTGTACCGCTTTTGGGGGTCTGACTTTCACCAACCCCCTAGGCCCGCCATGCGATACTCATAGACGAACGGACCGGACTGTACGGATATTGTCACTGACAGGCTCAGTTGGGTGTCGGGGTGAGCTTCCTCATCGACGTCCCTTTTGGTCAATAGCTGGTGGCTCGTCACGTATTGGCTTATACCTCTGACGTGCTAGTGGTTAAATCCACAGCCATAGTATTGACGAGTCTTTAGAGTCCACCACACTTTCAGTTACTCAGCTTTCGGGCGAAACGCTGTAGAGGCCGTATGGAGATATGGCAGGGTCCAATCAGATACGTGCGGTATTGCACGGATCAGGATCGGACGGTTTGTACTAGTGGCCGTATAGTTATATGGCAGGGTTCGATCAAATACGTGCGGTATTGCACGGATCAGGATCGAACGGATTTTACTAGCCGGCTTTGGCTTAAGCCGGTCCTAGTCTAGTACAGTGTAGATTTTGTCTCATTGCATTTGTATCCGGACGGAATACAGATGCGGGTGTGTATGCACAGTATAGGGGTTTTCCTGTAATTTATTACGGGACCAGTTTTCTGGAGTTGCCGGTTTGCATTCCGTTCCGGCCGGTTTTCCTTTGTTCTTTCCCGGCCGGACTTTTCTGATGGAGGGGGTAATTTGCAGTTTTGCAAATTACACTTTGTGGGGGGGTTTCTTGCATAAAGTTAGATTATGATAGATTTCATTTCTTTCATCCATCACTTGATTTATATGAGAAGTGAAAGGTTATGGAGTGCATAGTGTTTTAAGCATGGTTGATGTTTTCTTTGACCTTGGATGTGGTCACCTCTTGAATGCTCCTACACTCACCTCCCTTTGCCTTATGTTTTCATTCCTCCACCATTCTCATTCTCACTAGAAGAAAGTCTTTTCATGGTTATGAGAAAAGAGAGAAGAAGAAAAAGAAAGAGAGAAAGAAAAAAGAATGAGAGAGTTCATCTTGATTATGTGAGGAATTCTTCATCTCCTTCTTCTTCTTGTTTTAGAAAAATGAAAGCACCATTTTTCTTAACCCCAATCCTCCATCATGGCAACTACAAACCCCAAATGAGACTAGCATCATCTACACTACATTCTACAGCACTTCTTGGGCATGTCGAGTTGCCGGCTTCATGCTCGAGTTGCCTCGGTATTGAGGCGGGAGCCCGTAAAAGACGAAGGCGATGTGGTGCCCTTTCCGGCGAGGAGGCGACGATATGGAGACTACACTTTCCGCGGGAGATCGGGACGATGACGAGAAGACCGGAGGACTCGGATCACTCGGTATACTTCTTTTCCCATCTCTAGTTAGCTAGCGTAGGTTAATGGTAAACGATCCGGGTTTTCTTTGTCCGCGGTAGCGCCGGTTTCCGAGCAAGGAAAAATTTTGATTCCGCAATTTGGCCTCGAGTAAGACGGCCGGGACGCTGCCGTGGCGCAACATGGTATCAGAGCCACGCCATTAACCTTACCTAGCTTCGTTTGATGTGTTTGCGTTTCCGATCGACCGAAATTTCCAAAAACCGTATTTTTATTGCACATCAGTTTCTGTCGAAATTTTTTGAAGTCCAAAAATTTTTCAGGTGGTTGCAGAATGATATGCAGGGAAATATAAGATATCTGGTAAAAATTGGTAGCCTCATTCCTTATTTTCGCCGCGGAAGCGCGGCCAAAGCCTTGCTTTGGCCGCTCTTCCGCCGCTCTTTAAATTTGTCACTATACCAAATTTTTCCAGATTGTCTCGTACATGAAAATAGGGTATTTGGAATATTAAAATTGGGCCCATGTTTTCTGTAAGTGCTACAGTTTTGGTTGGGGGCCCACTTGTTAATTTTTTGTCAATCGGAAAATTTTAAACACATTATTTCACAGTATTTACATTATATCTGCGACCGTGAATGTCACTCGATCGGTAAATCCGGTCTAACTGCTATAGCCCGGTTAGACGGATTTGCGAACGTGACTTTCACGTTGATGTTCTATGTTTATGCTGTGATGTTGCGGATCGGTCGTGGGGGATAGCCTGGATGCAATGCTAGTACAGCTTTGTTGTATTATGTACATTTGATATTGCGGGGCGAGCGTCCGACATGTGGACTGCCGTCACTGCCTGTTTGTATTATTCTTTTGGGGCACGACCTGGTTGCGGTCGATGTACCCGGTGTATGTATATTTTACTTTCTGTACTAGGGTTACCCCGCGGTGGGGTGCACGGATAGCCGGGTTCTGGAGGGCAACGGGCCCGCATCTCAGGGCATTGAGACGGAGGGGGCTTCAGTCCAGGATTGGCGGGCTATTCGCCGCACTCGTAGGGGGTACAGGCTGACCCAGGAGGGGTGCCCAAGTTACCGGATTCCGTGAAGTGCTGGGTGGTCCATTCACGGTACTGAAGGGGGCTGCCTCGCTTCAGGATTTGGCGGGTGACTTGCCGCGCCCGTAGGGGTCTAGGATTTCATTGCACAGGCTATCCACACGACCAGGGGAACGTCGGGTTTCAGCAGCGGCTCTGTGAAACCCGGGGCTTCCAGATATCTGTATTGTTCTGTGATGCTGTACATTTCTGTGATGTTGCATTTTATTCACGCCTTGAGCGAAATACTATATATTGGTATATATATTAGTAGATGTTGTATATGTTTTTCATCCGCGCTAGTCCAGTCCCCGCTCTGCCGTTAGTTAGCTAACCTAACGGGTGATGACGGGACCCAGTGGCGAATGCGGATGGCATATACGTACGTCAGTATATTTTCGTTCTTTGTGGTGTGATCAATTGATGGGACTGCGTTGATTCGGATCAATGCAAGTTAAACAAACCTAATCTGATGTTGTTGGAACATTTTTCAAAAAGCTGTTATTGCAAGGACGTTCACTTTTGTTTTGCATCGTGGTATTCATTTGGAATATCCTGCTCCTCAGTCGACGAGGCAAGGGCCGAGATCCCTTCACCGGGAGTGACCCCTTGGACAGAAGTTTGCGTCAGGGCATTAACTTCACTATAGCCGATTACTTTTGCTTTGCATCGTGGTATTCAGTTGGAATATCCTGCACCTCATTCTACGGGGAAAGAGCCGAGATCCCTTCACCGGGAGTGACCTCTTTAGTAAAAGTTTTCGTCACTATATTTTTATAAAAGTTATCCAGTTCCTTCAACGATATCAAGTTCATTACGTTAAAGGTTTTCGCCAGAAACCATTCGTAGCCCTCCGTCATTTCGGATTAGTATTGCTTAGTATTCGCGCTACGTTTGTCGTTGCTATTCGCCGAGGCGTAGTGTGCGGTAGCTCTGTAATGCTTTCTGTCGCATGGATATGTGGATTGGTTAGGACAGTCGTGCGACTTTGTTGATTATTCGTCAAGGGTCGTGCGGGTGGGTTTAACGCAATCAAGATAATGACGGGTTGAACTTGACTAGGACCTTTTGATTTGTTGATTATTCGTCAAGGTCACTTGGGTCCTAGGGGTAAAAATCACATCGGGAGTTTCAAAAGAACTGAAACTTGCCAGGCATGCGCATACCTTCTGGAGTGTGGTAACTTGAGTGGATTCCGTCAAGTTATCATGCGATGATAGTTGGATCCCGATTCCCACTGATGAGTTGGTTTACTCCTCGGGTCATCCCGACTAATTCTTCTTTCAGGTTTGGAGGAGAATTTGAGGTACAGTGGGAGGTTTCCTGATTAGATAAATTGGTAACCATTCTGATCTAGGTTAGAGTGCACGCTGAGTGTTTCTTTTCTCTCTCTCTGGCAGCGACCATTGACCCGACCCTGGACTATGACTCAGTGACCAAGTTGACCGAACCTTCTTTACACTGGCTTTTGGATTGTCAGAGTTGCAGACCTCATTGCCACTCCTACTTTTACCCTTTTCTCCAGGACACCCCGTATTACTACGAACGTCCACTTCCATTGGACAAAACCATCGTATGGTTATATACGAACTCGAAGGACTTCGAGGATGGTTTCCGGTTCTGGAGAAAACGGATAGGATTATTCAGTTGTCTTTTCTTTTTTCACCTTCTCTCATTACGAGTACTCCTTGGTTTAGGAGTAGTACACCTATTACGCAAATTGGATAGTCTTCTTCCAAACCATAGGCTGGTGCCGACCGGTAGGGAATGAAGAAAACCAGTTAGCCTAAACGGTGTACAGAAGGTATTAAGTTAAGACAAAGCAAGGGATTAGTAGGAGGGCAAAGCAAATTGCGACTAATATTCACGACCAAACCAAGTATTTCTTCGCCAATCCTAAATCACCTTTGTATTTCTCCAGGACACTCCGTATCACTACGAAGATCCCATTTTATTGGATACTCCATCGTATGGTTATATACGAACTCGAAAGGAACTTGTTCCAGTTCGGGGATGGATTCTGGTTCAGGAGAAATAGGAATAAAGTACATTCATGTGTCTTTTATCTTCACCTTCTCTCGCATTGCGAGTGTTCCTAGGATTAGGACAGTACACCCTTTATGCCTTTTGGATAGTCTTCTTCCAAACCATAGGCTGGTGCCGAACGGTAGGGAAGGAAGAAAACCATTTGGCTTAAAGGGGTGTGCAGAAGGTAATGACTAAAGACATATAAAGGGATTTGGAAAGTTGGCAAAGAATTATACGGTTACAGTTGTGAATCTGGATAATGGAAGAGGCATTACTAGGAATACCAGGATACCCCAACGAAACATTTCAATGTTTCAGTTTCACTGTGTACTGTTAATGGAAAACTGATTTCCCAGTTAGACACTTGCTCCAGGGTATGTATTTACCAGGTATGATTCTCACATCTGTATGGTTTTACAGATGCTGAGTGGGAGTAAATTATTGGGAATTGGGTGATCATCCTCATTATATCGGGATTCGTTGTAATCGGTGATATTTGAGGAAGTCACCTGGGTTGTTTGCCGGACGGCAGTTATTTGGTTTTGAATATCCGTGGTTATGCACCAATTTCAAATTGATATATCTGTACGTCTATTTTCATAGAGTGAGATATACCTTTTGATATTATGTCTATGACATTTACCTATATCAGTGGATGGTTAGGTAAGGAGCATTAAACAGCGGTGTAATTCTTCTTAACCATAAGTACAGTTTTCAACCTACGACACACAGTGAAAGAGTTGTTAGACTCAGCGGACTTATACAGAGTATTGTATGTTGTCCAGTGTCCATTAGGACAGAGGGGTTGGTCCTTATACTATATTCTGTTTACTTTTAACTTCTCTAGTTCTTAGACATGTGTTTCGTAGGAACACAGGGTCTAAGTTTTGAGGAGTTATAGGTATTTGAATAAAGCAGAGAACCAGGTGTAGCAAGTATCGGGATTCTTCAAAGTGATCGAAAATATAGATACTCGTGTATGGTGTTCAGTTGATAGTAATGATAAAGAGAACTTGCTTCTCTTTCAGGTTACTCATAATTGGAAGCATTCCTAAGTTGAGTAACGCTGATCGGCCTCCTTCCATTTAGTTTACATGCACTGGAGATAGCTGCATGATTTGAATCTGGTTCAATTGAATCAGTGCCTCTGGTTCTATATTGGATATAGAACAGTTCATATCTTAACGATGTTAAGGTACGGGGAGTTGTCCGGCTTATGATTAAAACCAGACACTGGACAACTCAAGGCACGTTTCTGTAATGGCTGTTTGTGGGTTGACCCAGGCTATGACGAGGGTTGACTTTCTACCATTTGGATGAACAATAGCAATATTGTTCTAAACTCGCCACAGTTTTAACAAAAATGGATTTTTCAGAAAACAGTAGTGGGAGTATGGTATAACTGGAAGTAATTCCAGAACCACAAACGATTACTGAAGATTTGATAAGGAACCTAAAGATTCAATCTGATTTGACATTCCATTGGCCACTCCGCAGATTAGGTGGGTAACTTCAGGCACCCGAGAGGTACTACGGTAGCCTCAAGGACGGTGACAGGGAAGTTCTTGTTTACCCACACTTGCCATTGCTGTTGTTCCAGGCTGCGAGACCCGGCAGGAGGATGAGTATAGCGTCGTTCTAAACTAGCTTTAGAAGTGCACGTCTGTATGACTCTGCCAGAAGGTTGTCGTAGTCAGTGGGAGCAGCGGAAGCATTGGTGGACATCAGGCTTATGTCTATTTATAGACTAAAGCAGATGTAGCGGAGATAGATCATCCATTTCTGATGTAACAGTCATAGGTTTGACGTCATCAGAATAGGGGATGGATCTGTTGAGAAGGTAGTAGGAAGTGATATTCCTATACTACAATCGGTTATACTTTGGTCGTCACACAGTGGTTTCTCCACAAGGGACTTGGATATTATATCAGACATACTGGTTACTAGATCTATGGTTTTAGATCTAGATTTGGGTGGTTTCCCAATCTGGGTACCTTGACAGCATTCTATGAGTATTTAGAATGGACGACTCCTGACACGGTAGTGCACCTGCAGTTGATGGAGTCACCCTCTCTAAAGGTGTCTTATAGACTAAAGGGGAGAGGGATACTCATGATTGGCAGATCACTTGCTTAGGCAATTGAGTCAATCATGAGATGTCAAGTACCACACCAGATGTTGTTCTTGCAGTAGGTGCAATAAGTTGATATTGATCCAATCCTGAAGGAACAGTCGGAAGCAGTTTTAGAACATAAGTGAATGTTCTAGGGATATGATAACGGCTGCCTCTTTTAGGAGACGGTTATCACTCCAGGCTTCCAAGGTGACATGGACGACAAGGAGGTTGTTAGAGTTATAGTTCTCCTTCTGACGAGGGACAGTATTTTGGACAGGTGGTCCAAGGCAATACTGAGGGAGGCATGGCGCAGGATACTGATTAAGTTCAGTGGATGATACAGTCTAAGAAGTTTGGATTTGAAGTTCATTTATGAGCTAGGTCCCATCAGACATCCAGACATTCTAAGACAGGTATTGCTCATTTCGGGAGATGGTTTTCTCCGCGAACTTGAGATATAGAGAGACAAAGAAAGAAACATCATAGCGGATCCACTCACTGAGGCTATTCCTCGAACGCAATAGTTTCGCAAACGAGCTTTGTGAGACTGACTAGTAGAGGAGTTGGGTGATCGGTATCACACGGGCTGTGAGTATGCGACATCGCAATAATTAGCCTTGAGTGCAATTGGGAGATTGTTGGAGATAGTGCCCTCAGAGTCAATTATTGGATCACAGGCACGTGATTGCAATGATTGAGGGAGGACCTATCCCAGGAGGACAGTCTTACTCGAGATGATAGTATGCTATCTGGTTTATCTTTATCATCGTGTACTGCTTTAGGTGACCTGACACGTCGCTATTACACGTTGATAGAGCCCCTAGGATTCTTGCTTGACGACCAGCAGTATGATGGCGATCATATACGTGGGAGCTGAGGTCTATAAGCACATCCTTAAAAGGTCCCTAGTCGTGGGAGTTTCGAGACTGGGCATCGATACTCCATTAGTAGACTAGTGTATACAGTCGAGACCCCGACGAGGGGCGGTGGCCGGTCTCACAAGCCACTGGTGTCAGTTGGTTCACCTAAGATGTATACAGGTGCTCATTGGGTTATGAGTACACCGGACAGGACTCGCCGGGAACCTGCTAGTTGGGATTATACCAGACGTCAGATAGCAGTTCCCAGGTGACATGTGTACAGGTTAGTTCATCGACCTGAGGATCGTCATTTGTCTCGTGTGAGTTCCCACTGTGCTTTGATTACTACCCTACCACGGCTCAAAGGAGTCGTGCAAACAGGTTTTAGTTGGGTACAGTCCCGAGCCACATGGAGGCAGTGAGCGGATCTTCAGGGGTTCGTCTCTCCCGGTATTGGGGGTGAGGTCGCGCTGTGTCTAGGAGAGCCATTACGCAAAGCCCTCGGCCGAGGCAGGAGATTTACTGGTAGGTATTCCAGTAGTATCTCAGGGCGTTCTGGGCTACGCTCCGACACGACTTGTACCGCTTTTGGGGGTCTGACTTTCACCAACCCCCTAGGCCCGCCATGCGATACTCATAGACGAACGGACCGGACTGTACGGATATTGTCACTGACAGGCTCAGTTGGGTGTCGGGGTGAGCTTCCTCATCGACGTCCCTTTTGGTCAATAGCTGGTGGCTCGTCACGTATTGGCTTATACCTCTGACGTGCTAGTGGTTAAATCCACAGCCATAGTATTGACGAGTCTTTAGAGTCCACCACACTTTCAGTTACTCAGCTTTCGGGCGAAACGCTGTAGAGGCCGTATGGAGATATGGCAGGGTCCAATCAGATACGTGCGGTATTGCACGGATCAGGATCGGACGGTTTGTACTAGTGGCCGTATAGTTATATGGCAGGGTTCGATCAAATACGTGCGGTATTGCACGGATCAGGATCGAACGGATTTTACTAGCCGGCTTTGGCTTAAGCCGGTCCTAGTCTAGTACAGTGTAGATTTTGTCTCATTGCATTTGTATCCGGACGGAATACAGATGCGGGTGTGTATGCACAGTATAGGGGTTTTCCTGTAATTTATTACGGGACCAGTTTTCTGGAGTTGCCGGTTTGCATTCCGTTCCGGCCGGTTTTCCTTTGTTCTTTCCCGGCCGGACTTTTCTGATGGAGGGGGTAATTTGCAGTTTTGCAAATTACACTTTGTGGGGGGGTTTCTTGCATAAAGTTAGATTATGATAGATTTCATTTCTTTCATCCATCACTTGATTTATATGAGAAGTGAAAGGTTATGGAGTGCATAGTGTTTTAAGCATGGTTGATGTTTTCTTTGACCTTGGATGTGGTCACCTCTTGAATGCTCCTACACTCACCTCCCTTTGCCTTATGTTTTCATTCCTCCACCATTCTCATTCTCACTAGAAGAAAGTCTTTTCATGGTTATGAGAAAAGAGAGAAGAAGAAAAAGAAAGAGAGAAAGAAAAAAGAATGAGAGAGTTCATCTTGATTATGTGAGGAATTCTTCATCTCCTTCTTCTTCTTGTTTTAGAAAAATGAAAGCACCATTTTTCTTAACCCCAATCCTCCATCATGGCAACTACAAACCCCAAATGAGACTAGCATCATCTACACTACATTCTACAGCACTTCTTGGGCATGTCGAGTTGCCGGCTTCATGCTCGAGTTGCCTCGGTATTGAGGCGGGAGCCCGTAAAAGACGAAGGCGATGTGGTGCCCTTTCCGGCGAGGAGGCGACGATATGGAGACTACACTTTCCGCGGGAGATCGGGACGATGACGAGAAGACCGGAGGACTCGGATCACTCGGTATACTTCTTTTCCCATCTCTAGTTAGCTAGCGTAGGTTAATGGTAAACGATCCGGGTTTTCTTTGTCCGCGGTAGCGCCGGTTTCCGAGCAAGGAAAAATTTTGATTCCGCAATTTGGCCTCGAGTAAGACGGCCGGGACGCTGCCGTGGCGCAACAGTTTCCAGGTCTTGACTTTATTCTACATTTTTTTTTCTTTTTCTTTTTCTTTTTCTTTTTCAAGACCGGATATATTTTTCAATAATACTCTTTTGGTGTTTAGCTTTAAATACCGTTTTTTCTTTCATACTAAGCTTTCAGGCAAGTGTATTTCTAGGTATCCTCTACTATCCCAAGTTTCAAGGTACGTGTAAATGCGGTTGTAGGGTATATACTTTCTAAATTTGAACTCGAGAAAAGAAACTATTTTTCAGACTTATCCTCCAGTAAAACTTAAATACTTTCCCTTCATCTTGACTTGACTCAAGAACTGAACTCAAAAATTGTAAGGACGTATACTTACCAAAGTTAGACAGAATGAGGGTTATTTTAAGGATTTTCAATTCCTAAGTCTAGAATTTAGTTATTTCTAATATATCAACTATACTTTCAGAATAAAAATCTAAGTTACCCTACTAGCTAACTTGACAACAAAGTTTTTATTTTTTTTTGGAAATTTTTTTGATTTTTGTGGGATTTTAATAAGATATGCAAATGCAAACTATACAAATGAATGCGAAGGAAGAAAGCTTACTGAGCACACCCCCAAACTTAAACTTGACAGTGCCCTCACTGTCAGGCTACACCAAGAGGGTCAAAATTGTCGGCGCTCCCTAAAAAAATTATATACAAAAGAAAACAAAAATATATACAAAAAAAGTATCCCCCCCAAACTTAAGTAAAACAGTGTTTCCACTGTTAAGCGTTGAAGTTCAGGATTAGGGGGGAAAGAACAGTATCAAGCTATACAAGGCCTTACACAGGCCAAAAGTTAACACCAACCATTCAAAGATTTTATCATGGTGAAGCAGTGGTTGGGGAAAGAAGGTGAAGAGGTAAAAAATGGAGAATACGCGAGACCGTATGGAGATAGAAGCGGGATACGGTCTCGGTATATCAGAAGAAGAATGGCGGAAGGGAAAAAGAAGTGGAGTACGAACTTGAGGGTGCAAATGGAGTGAATAGATTAGCACAATTTGTGATGAGCGATGTGTAAACAGCGATTGTGCTAATCTATTAACCCGGTGAGAGATTGGTTCAAATCCCTCAAGATTCGTAAGAAACCATGGGTACGCCGAACTTGGTAAACCAGACATACGAAATGAAAGTGAGACGGTTTCTTGCAAGGTCGGAACGATGGAAAAAATGGAGGGAAGTGATCGAGGAGGGGTATCGGTTAAAGGTTCAGGAGGGTGTACACAGTCAATGACAGGGACAGGATGAATGGGAAAATCCGACTCATCAATTAAAACTGGTTCATCCTCAAAACTATCCTCAATATTCTCCTCAAAATTTAGCACATCCATGCACTTCTCTTCAAAATCCAGACGCATATGGGGTTCGGGAAAAACATTTAATGACTCGGGATGATGATTTGAAGAGACAAACTCAGCCAAATCTACGGGTTCATCATCCGAAATATTCCCGGCGTCAATATCCTTAATCAAGTGAAAATCAAAATTCTCTGACACCTCAACAAAAGCATGGATATCAATTGATTCAGGTTCTAAAGTGGAGGTGTAGAGGTTAAAAGGTTTAGGATCAGTTTCACTTGGAAGAGACCCTTCACAATCGGGTAAATCAAACACTACGAAGTCGCACAACTCATTCATCATTCTATCTTCAATTGATAAATCATGTGGGATACTCGATAGACTTTCAAAAACAGGAGGTGTGGGATTCAATTTGGGATGGGTAGGTTTGATTTGGAAGGGGGTACATCTCACTCTCTCCACTCAAATTCACAGCCTGTCCTGCCGCCTCATCATACTTTGAAAAAGTTGGAGCTAGGTGAAAACTAGCTACCGGGTCAGTAGGTTGTACGAGAGCGGCCATGGACGCATTCAAATCCATCATCTGTTGGCTTGACGCTACCCTAAAATCTTCCAACGACTGTTCCAGACTACACATGGGTTGTGATGGGGTTTCAGTAAAAGATACAAAGTTGTTTGGATACTGAAAACTCCCAAATGGCGGTTCTGAAGCAATGTCTAGAGAAGGTGCAAAAGTAGGGTAGGATTGATAGGAATTGAATGGCTGGACAGGAGTGGGATCAACATTGGGATAAGAAGGTGAATGGAATTGTTGATCTCAAGAATTTGAAGTGGTGAAAGGAGTGAAAGATCGGCTACGGGATTGTTCAATACGTTCAGCGATGGACGAAGGACGACTTGCAAAAGGGGTATCAACATAAGCGGGTGCGGAAGGTTGAAAAGGTTGATACAAAGTGGAATGAGGAGTGCAAGTGTTTGTCCTAGACGCTGCTATGCGATCTTTCAGTGAAACTTTGGGCATGGAGGGGTCGTTCGATGTTCGGCCAAAGCAAGAACCGTAAAAAGTAATGTCTGGTTGTGGGTACCAAAGTTCGGCAAGAGTTTTGCGAGGTGGAGTACCCATGATATGAAAAGAGAAAGAAAGAAAGGCAGAGAAAAGGAGGGGAAAAAGAATGTGATTTTTTTTATTTTTTTTATTTTTAGTTTATATATTAACAGAAGAATGAAATATACACACAAAAAGAATATTGACAAAAAAAATCACGACACAAAAAATACCACACACCTAATCGTTCTAGGGTTCACCTAGGTCAACTAGACCTGCTCCAGAACTTGATTGTCGAAGTAAAACTGTGTCGAGAAACGGGCTCAAGATACACTGATCACGAGGCCAGGTAAGTGCAGAGATAAGGGGAGGTTTTCCAACGCTTTCGCGAAGTTCCTTAATTAAATAACCCTTTCTCTTTTGGCGGTTTCGCCGTTAACACTTTCCTAGACACCCCGTAAACAATATACCGTTAAGCAAGGTTCTAAACACAGTTAACTTCTCCTAGTGAGCGCGAAGTCCTTAAGGCTTAAAGTCTAGTTTCTTTTAAATTTGGTGCGGGTAAACGTTATGCTCAAGTTCGTGATTTGTGGGCCACGGAAAAGGTGATGAAATCCTTTACCATATCTTGTGGGGTTCGCTTGCCCTTAAGTCCGTATTAATGTATGCAATGCGCAATTCAAAAAAATTCTATAAAGAATCAAACAATCGTTTTTTAGTTTAAGCACGGCACTGCAACAAATACGGGTTAGTCAATTTTTTAGCGTTTGCTAGCGAACTTGCAAAGAATCCTGCAAAGAATAGTATATTGGAAGCGTCGGATTTGAGAAGAAGGTGTTAGTAAAGTACGTACCGTTAAGTTTTGGGTTAGGAAACCCCCGTTGAATCAAATCCAGTAAGCTTGAAAAGTTCGCTTGCGCGGGTCAAACTACCCGGATCTTTGGCACTGTACTTTGCAATCACCTTAGCCTTGAACGTACACTTTGCTCCCCATAATCGCAGTTTACAAATCTTCAAAAATCTGCACTCTTGCCCACAAAAATGATCAAAAAAAAAACAAAAAGATTTTTTTTTTTTATAAATATATACAAAAAGAATATTAACCTGAATAACAAGAAAGAAAATACGCTACCGTCTCCCCGGCAACGGCGCCATTTGATCGCACGCTTTCGGCGTGTCGGATGTTCAAAGTTCTAAAGTTTACCGCGATCAGGACGGTGTCACTATACAGCTAGCCGGTTGAGCACGGGTCGATCCACAGGGAGATGGTTGTATGTCCGTTCTTGTCTTAGACGAGTCAATAAAGAATTTGTATGTGTTTGTTCGATTCTATCCTAAGTGTAGTATTTGCAAGTATAAAGTTGTTAAGAAAAAGATACGAGATTATAAGCTAAAGAAATCCGTACTCATAACCTTTGAGCCGAGTCTTGACCAATTGAAGCTAGAGAAATCGGCAACAACGTGGATTAGGGGATTTAAGCGCGGTATTCGTGGAATACGGCTTATTTACCCTTGTCCTTTCGTTCTTGTCTCTTGCTTTCGCCTCCGGCCAAACCGAACGCAACCGGTCGTGGTTAGGAATCACCGTTATCTTGTTGGGGTAGGGTGCCTAACGGAGCGCTTGCGTATGGTTTGGACGGAGTTCAACGGAAAATAACGGGAAAAGGAAATGAGAAAAGAAAATCTTAACTTACAATACCTTATTTATTCTTAACAACGATAATTACATTCATTCACAAAAAAGAACCAAAAAGAGAGAACAAAAAGAACAAAGAAAAGAAAAGATTACAAGTAATTAAGTGCATGAATATAAATTGCAAGAAAGTAAAGCAAGGTAATAAAAAGCAAGTAATAAATAAGCAATAAAAAGAAATAAGCAAGAAAGTAATTACAAGAACATAGAACTCAAGACAAGCATGGGATCAATAGCCAACCCTTAAACTTGCAAGCTCAATCAAGAGGTTGCAAGATCAAGAGAAGGGTAAAGAACTCATGTGAAGTGAAGAACTTATTCCATAAGAAAATACGACCCTTGAGATCAATAACAAACCCTTAACCTTTCAAGCTCAATGAAGAGGTTGAAAGATCAAGAGAAAGCAAGGATCTTAAGGGGAAGTTAAACAAAAGAGAATGATACAAAAACCCTCATCTTCATTGATCTTCCACTCAAAAAGCTCTCACTACAATTTTCATGGAGAAAGAATGAAGAAGAAGAAGAAAAAGACTAAATCCTAACAAAAAGAGGCTAAAGAAGTTCACACAAAAATTGGACCCTTGGTTGGGCTCAGATCCGGGGTATTTATAGGAGGGGAATGGAAAACCTAGGGCAAGAATCTG
Organism: Agapanthus africanus; assembly: GCA_030015575.1. Taxonomy (NCBI): domain Eukaryota; kingdom Viridiplantae; phylum Streptophyta; class Magnoliopsida; order Asparagales; family Amaryllidaceae; genus Agapanthus; species Agapanthus africanus. The sequence goes on from CM057349.1 coordinate 100,745,437, forward strand.
CCAGTAAATGAATGTACCAATATACCCCTGAAAAATGACCCAGCAAGGAGCTTACATGGCCGCGGTTCCGCGGCCTAAGCATGCTTAGGCCACGGTTCCGCGGCCATAAAGAGGGATTAGGCCATCATTTTTTTGTCGTGTTCCCTGGTTCCTTTTTTCCTTGTGTTTGCCAACTTTAAACAGTACAAAATCTTCCAGAATATCTTCAGATTTCTTAGTCCAAGTTTGCTTTCTTTTCTTTACTTTTGACTTTTATCTCCCTCGAGCTCCGCGCACTCATTGATTCTTGTGCAGCCCCCCTCGTGCTCTGTGCTTGTCCGAGACACGAATGACCATTGTCATATGTCTTGTCTCTGGAACCGGTACGCAGCACTGGACGGATATGGATGACCGGAACCCGGCTTTTATCTGCTGTCAACAGATGTTCTGTATTTGGTGTAACTGTGGAGATTTTGTCTTGATTTGCAATATTTGTACTGGAAACCTGTAATCTGTAAATATGTAACAAACACGGATTAAAAGCACCTACCTATAAACACACGAGCATAAGAGTGGGCGGTATAAAATGCAGTATTCTGTTATGAACAGGCATCGATACTCTAGAGTAGACTAGTGTATACATATCTAGACCCTAATGAGGGGCGATGGATTGGTCCCGCAGCCATTGGTGATGTGCACCTAAGATTGTATACAGATGCTCACTGAGTGTGAGTACACCGGACAGGACTCGCCGAGAACTGACTAGATGCTATTAGACCTAGCGTCAGATAGCAGTTTCCAGGTGACATGTGTGCAGACAGTCTGTCGACTTGAGGTCGTCATTTATCTCGTGTGAGTTCCCACTGTACTTTGATTACTACCCTACCACGGCTCAAAGGAGTCGTGCAAACAGGTTTTAGTTGGGTACAATCCCGAGCCACATGGAGGCAGTGAGCAACTGTTAGGGATTCGTCTCTCCCGGTATAGGGAGTCGATACCGCACTGTGATCGGTTGGTCATTACCATAAGTCCCTGGCCAGGGCTGATAGAGAATTACTGGTGGACTGACCAGTAGATTCTCGGATGGTCTTGAACCACACCGGCACGACTTGTACGGTTGTTAGGGGTCTGACGTTCACCACCTCCCTAGACCATACATGCGATACTCTCAGACGAACAGACCGGACTGCACGGATATTGTCACGGACAGGGTCAGTAGGGGTTACGGACGAGTTCGCTCGTCGGCTTCCTTTTCGACACGTACCTGGGTTGCCGTTACGTACAGCTAGTGCCACTGACGGACTTGTCGTTAAACCCACTGCCAGCGTACTGTCGAGTCTTTAGAGTCCCACACATATGGTTTCCCTGAATCAGGCGAGACGATGTAGACGCCGTATGGTCTTACGGCAGGGTTTCGATCGCATTCGTGTACTGGCTACTCGAATGACGATCGGACATATAATACTGGTAGGCTTTGGCTTAAGCCGGATACTAGTATTGTAGTATTGGATTATACAGATCTCAGTGTATCCGTATTTTTCGGAATACGGATACAGGTATGAAAATACGGAAAAAGGGCATTCTTGTAAATTCACAAGATTGACCTTCTAGAAGGAGACACCTCATTATTGTTTTATTCTTTTTCATTAAAGAATTAATGAGGTGGAAATTAAGAGGCATGGGTTGAAGAATGGCTAAGTATTTGTTTATTTCATTTGGAGCCACTATTCAAGCATGGTTGTAGATTATATGATTTAATAATGCCATGGTTGAATTATTCGCTCAAGACTTAACCATTCTCTCTTCTCATTTTCTATTATCATTATCACAAAAGCATTCTCTCTCCTAGGTTTTCTTCTCTCCTTTTTCCTCAAGCTCATACACTTTCATGTGTTGCAAAACAATGAGCTTTGAGATCAAATAATCGAATACACTCACTCTACATCAACTTAGTCTTCTCTCTTAGCAAGTTAGATCACTAAGTTATCTCATGGAGGTTGGAGCTTGACCATAGCCCTCGGGTGGATCCATCTTTGACACAAAGGAGACCGGCAACCGAGATCGTTCAAAAGCCAAAGCAAGGAGATCAAGAAGAAGGAGCTTGAACCAAGGAGCAAGGAGCAACTTGAAGACCCGAAGGACTAGGAACGAGGGTATAACTCCTTTACTTAGTAGTTAGCTCACTCTCTTAGTCTAGCTTTATGTTAGCTAAGGTTTAAACAAGATCCTAAACTGGAACAAGTTCATGATGCAAAGCTAAAACATGTTTCTTTTGAGGTGAGAAAATCGTTTTTCAAGTATTCCGCCTCCCCGCAAGCCGTGGGGTGTGCATCATGGACTTACACCAGTATCAGAGCCTAGTTAAACCTTAACTAAATTGTTAGCAAAGTGTTAGAAATTCGATCGCCGGAAAAATCCCGAAATCATGTCCGAAAATGCCGTTTTCTGTCGATTTTGAAATCCGATCAAATTTTTCAGAAGTCTTAAAAATACATGCAGGGTTTTTTAAGAACACAGAAGAAATTTGGGCTCACGAATCGGTCAGACCACTGCGGATCCGCGGCAGAACCCAGTGTTCTGCCGCGGATCCGCGGCCGAGTCGACTCCGATTCAGTCTAAATTTATTATGTTTTTCTTATTTTCTGGATTTGTAATTTTTGGGATATTTTTCTTCTGCCCAGATATTTTGTGTACTCTGTAGAACTTGGGGTAGATTCAAATTTTCTTTATCGATCAAAATTCTAATTGCTTTAGCTAATCGGCTCTTCTGTAATATTATATGTGTTTTGAAACGTCTGCTAATCGCTATACGACGATTAGTGGGGGTTGCACATATCTGTGATGATTGGTTTGTGTATATGAATCTTATTGGATTGTCGATGATGAATAGCCGGGGGGTGTGAGACAAGTGTTTTCTTTTCTTTCATTCAATGTAATTTGTAAAATTGATGTAATATTATTTTTGCGGGCACATCCGGGTTGAGGTTGTAGCCACCGTTGTATTATTTCTTTTACTGTTTTTGCTCCTAAGATAGACCCAAGGAGGGGTGCACAAACTACCGGGTATTTTGAAATGCTTAGTGGCCTACTCACGTTGTTGAGGGATACTGCTTCACTTCTGGTACTTGGCGGGTAGTTTGCCGCACCCGTAGGGGTCTAGGGTGGGGTTTTGGCTATTCATCACGACCGTGGAACCCATCCTTCGTTATGGGCTTAAACGAAATGCGAAATTCCTAGTATATCCAATATGTTCATCTGTGATCTGGAATGCCTGTTATTGCGTGCGACGAATGGATATATCTATATATGATATTTATTAGGCGTTGCTTATGTTTTACACCCGCGCTAGTCCATCCCCCGCTCTGTCGTTAGTTAAGTAACCTAACGGGTGATGATGGGGCCCAATGGCAAATACGGATGGCATAAGCGTACGTTGTATTTTCGTTGTTTTCTGTAATGGTAGGATTAAATGATAGGACAGCATTAATTCATTAATGCAAAGAAATAAACCTAAACTAAATCGTTGGAACAATTTCAAAACCACTCAGTTTTCTTCAAAAGGAAAATTTTAAATGCGGAGCTTAAACCACTCTTTTTTAAAAATCTATCATAGTTCCTTCGATCATATCAAGTTCATTACGTTAACGGTTTCGCCAAAAACCAGCCGTAACCCTCCGTCGTTTCAAATAAACAGCATATCGTATTCATGCTATGTTTACTGGACTACGTCAAGGTATAGTGTATGGTAGCAATGTGTTGCTTATTTGTTGCACAGATAGATACATTAGTTTAGGACAGTCGTACAACCTTGTTGGCCTACGTCAAGGGCGAGTATGGATGGATCTAAATTAATCAGGACAACGATGGGTAGAACTTGACTTGCATCTTATAATTTGTTAGCCTACGTCAAGATCATAAGAGCTTGGGGTAAAAATCACATCGGGAGTTTCAAACATAAAGGAAACTTGCAGATTTAACATACCTTCTGGAGTGTGGTGACTAGAGTGGCTTCCATCTAGGGCATCATGCGATGATAGTTGGATCCCGATCCCACTGATGAGTAGGACTCTTGGGAGATTTTCTCACTTAACAATCAATGCTATAAACCAAGTAGGTATCTAGAAAGGTGTTAGTGGGGCTACGCCTCCAGGGAAAAGAGATTATATAATTAAGGAACTTTGCGAAAGCGTTGGAAAACCTCCCTCGAAGTACCAACACTGGCCTGGCTGAAAGGTTAAGCAAGTATTGTGACGTGTGATTAATCCTGACTAATTCTTTTTTTAGGGTTTGAAGAAGGATTTGAGGAAACAGTGGGAGCCATCCTGTTTAGATAAACTAATAAAACAATCTAAACTTGTAAGAGCATATGCTGAGTGTTTCTTTTCTCTCTCTCTGGCAGCTACCATGACGGGACTAAAACTATTATTTGAAAAGAATACACTGACCGGGCCAAACTATAAAGATTGGCTAAGGAACGTCAACATTGCACTGACTTATGAAAAAGTTGCATATGTTACCACCGCTGTTCCTCCCCCTATCCGTGGACCAGATTCCTCAGTTGCGAACAAGGAGGTTCGCAAAACTTGGGATCTAGACTGTGAGAGAGCTAAGTGTATCGTGCTGGCGTCCATGAACAATGAACTCCAGAAACAGCACGAGAGTATGGATATTATATCCATCTTTCTCCATTGCAAGGATATATATGGAGAGCACTCCCGTATCGCGAGGTACGAGACCTCAAGAAAACTGTTCCAGATGAGGTTAGCTCCAGGATCACCTGTAGGAGAGCACGTCCTGAAAATGATCAACCTTATTGAGGAACTCGCAAACCTGGGATGCGTGCTAGAGAATGATTTGTACATCGACTTGATTTTGCAGTCCCTTCCCTACACCTTCTCTCAGTTCGTGCTGAACTTCAATATGCACGAAATGGAAGCTGATCTTCCAAAGCTCCTCAACATGCTGAGGGTAGCAGAGACCTCCTTGAAAAAGGAGAAGACCTCCGTTCTGTATGTTGGCCAATCATCCTCTTCTAAATCTAAAGCGAAAGCTAAAGGGAAGAAGAAGATGAAAGCCACCAAACCGAAAGGCGGGGTCAAGAAGGTACAGGGAACGAACAAGGAAGGAAGGGTGAAGGCGGATAAGAACGAATGATACTATTGTCACAAGCAAGGGCACTGGAAGAAGGATTGCATGGCTTACAAAGCCAAGGACACCAAGCAAGCTGCTGCTTCTGCTTCAGGTGTGTTTGTAATCGAAAATTGTCTTTCAGTAAACTCTAAATCATGGGTACTTGATACCGGTTCTGGTTCTCACATCTGTAATTCTTTGCAGGCTCTGAGAAACCGTAGAGCACTGAAGACAGGTGATATGACCCTTCGGATGGGCAATGGAATGAACGTAGATACTGTTGCAATGGGGGAATATCACCTGGGGTTAACTAGTGGGCACATTTTGGTATTGTACAGCTGTTTTTGTATTCCCAGTATGCTGTGTAATATTATATCAGTAGTTTTGTTATCTAATGAAGGATATAATTTTGCACTTGAAAGAAATGTCATGAACATTCTCCTAAATCAAGAAATGATTGGGTTTGGCACACTGGAAAATGGCAATATTCAAAACACGCTTAAAAGGAAGGCTCCAGATTCAAAACAAGTCTTCCTATGGCATTGTAGACTTGGTCATATAAATGAAACAATGTTGACTAAGTTACATAAAGATGGATATTTAGATCCGTTTGAATATTCATCGTATGCAACTTGTCAATCATGTATCAAAGGAAAGATGACCAAATCTCCGTTCACAGGACACGGAGAAAGAGCCACGGAACTCTTGGGACTTATACACAGTGATGTATGTGGTCCAATGTCTACACATGCACGAAGCGGTCACTCCTACTTCATCACTTTTACTGATGACTTCTCTAGGTATGGACATGTGTTTTTAATGAAGCATAAATCCGAGGCTTTTAAGAAGTTTAAGGAGTATAAAAATGAAGTAGAGAAACAGACTGGTAAAAGCATCAAGACACTTCGATCTGATCGAGGTGGGGAATACTTAAGTACCAGTTTTCTTGAATGCTTAAAAGAGAATGGAATTCTCTCTCAGCTTACTCCACCATATACACCTCAGCATAATGGTGTATCAGAAAGGAGGAATCACACGCTACTAGACATGGTGCGTTCAATGATGAGTAGTGCTGAATTGCCACTTTCCTTCTGGGGTTTTGCGCTAGAATCAGCAGCATACCTATTGAATAGAGTTCCGACTAAGTCTGTGCCTACCACTCCATATGAAATGTGGAGCAGGAAGAGACCATGTCTCAAGTATATCAAGATATGAGGGTGTCCGGCATTTGTTAAAAAGCATAATCCGGACAAGCTCGAGGCACGATCGGTTTTGTGCAAGTTTGTGGGATGCCCCAAGCATTCAAGGGGATATATTGTCTACCACACTGAAGAACAAAAGGTGTTTGTCGCTCGCCACATTGTCTTCTTAGAGAGCGAATTTCTTGCAAAAGAAATTAGTGGGAGCGCGCTAGAGCTGGAAGAAATTCCAGAACCTCAAACTACTGCCGAGGACTTAGTAGAACCTCAGATTTCAATAGAGCCCGACGAACCAATGCCGCTCCGCAGATCTGGTAGGCTTTCTCGTCCTCCTGAAAGATACTATGGGTTTCTTGTAGATGGGGATCGAGAGGATTGCATCATCGATGATGATGAGCCTACTAATTTTCAGCAGGCTATCACGAGTAAAGACTCGGTGAAGTGGCTGGATGCTATGAGAACCGAAATGGAATCCATGTACACCAATAATGTTTGGACTTTAGATGTTGCTCCTCGTGGGGTGAAACCAGTTGGATGCAAATGGATCTTCAAAAAGAAGATTGGTGCATTTGGACAAGTGGAAACCTACAAAGCTAGACTCATTGCAAAAGGCTTTCGTCAAAGACCATGATTGGACTATGATGAAACCTTTTCCCCAGCAGCTATGCTTAAATCCATTCGGATCCTGCTTGCCATTGCTGCCTTCCATGACTATGAAATCTGGCAGATGGACGTAAAAACAGCTTTTCTAAATGGACAATTAGAAGAAAGTGTTTACATGGATCAACCAGAAGGTTTCTTAGACAGTAGGAGCAGCGGAAAGGTGTGCAAGTTGCTTAAATCCATTTATGGATTAAAGCAAGCATCGTGGAGTTGGAACATCTGCTTTGATGAGACGATCAAAGAATTTGATTTTATCAAAAATGTAGATGAACTATGCATTTATAGGAAGATTGTATAAGGAGCAGTAGTCTTCCTCGTTTTGTACGCCGACGACATACTACTGATATGGAATGATGTCCCTATGCTACAATCAGTAAAGCTCTTCTTGTCACAGAAATTCTCCATGAAAGACTTGGGAGATGCATCCTACATTCTGGGCATTAAGATCTATCGTGATAGATCCAAAAGGATATTGGGACTTTCACAGTCCAGGTATATTGACACTATACTAAAGAGATTTAGTATGGAAGATTCCAAGCGCGGTAATTTACCCGCTTGTCACGGGATCACCCTCTCCAAAGATATGTCTCCAAAGACTGATGAAGAGAGGGCTCGCATGGGCATTATACCCTACGCTTCGGCAGTAGTTACCATAATGTATGCGATGTTATGTACCAGACCAGATGTAGCTTATGCACTTAGTGTGGTAAGTAGCTATCAGTCTGACCTAGATGAGAGGCATTGGATAGCGGTAAAGAACATTCTCAAGTACCTGAGAAGGACTAAGAAGATGTTCTTAGTTTACGGTAATGGGGACCTACAGGTCGAGGCCTTTACCGACTCCAGCTTCCAAAGTGACAAAGATGACTCTAAATCCGTTTCGGGTTTTTTGTTTACCCTCAATAGAGGGGCGGTATGTTGGAGGAGTTCCAAACAAGATACCATTGCAGACTCAACTATGGAGGCTGAGTATACAGCTGCTAACGATGCCGCGAAAGAGGCTGTCTGGATGAAGAAGTTCATCTCTGAACTTCAGGTGGTTCCGTCCATTGCCAATCCAATACCTTTGTATTGTGATAACAATGGGGCTGTAGCATTAGCGAAAGAACCAAGGTTCCATCAGAAATCCAGGCATATCTTGAGGCGGTATCACCTGATCAGGGAGATCATGGATCGCTGGGAGATAGAGGTGCGGAGAGTGGACACAAAAGATAACACGGCAGATCCATTCACCAAGGCCATCCCTCAAGTCCAGTTCGAAAGGCTGTTTGAGATGTTGGGCATGCGGTACGCCAGTAACTGGATCTAGTGCAGACAGTGGATACTCATTGCGCCAATTACAGGCCTTAGTGCAAGTGGGAGATTGTTGGATATATATGTCCTAGAGGCCTTCATTGTATAGGATGCTAGGGATATGTATATACATGACAATCTTACTTGATATGATAGTACGCTATTTGGTTTGTCTTTATCTTAACGTGTGATATATTTTACATTATATTTATATACATGTTGATAAAGCCCATAGGGTGTTTGCCTGACTACCGGCGTTGTGATGGCAGTCATACTTGTGGGAGCTGGATAGTCAATAGGCACATCCTTGAATGTCCCTGGTCGCAGAAGTATCGAGACTGGGCATCGATGCTCCAGAGTAGACTAGTGTATACATATCTAGACCTTGACGGGGGGCAATGGATTGGTCCCGCAGCCATTGGTGATGTGCACCTAAGATTGTATACAGATGCTCACTGAGTGTGAGTACACCGGACAGGACTCGCCGAGAACTGACTGGATGGTATTATACCTAGCGTCAGATAGCAGTTTCCAGGTGACATGTATGCAGATAGTCTGTCGACTTGAGGTCGTCATTTGTCTCGTGTGAGTTCCACTGTACTTTGATTACTACCCTACCACGGCTCAAAGGAGTCGTACAAATAGGTTTTAGTTGGGTACAGTCCCGAGCCATATGGAGGAAGTGAGCAACTGTTTGGGATTTGTCTCTCCCGGTATGGGGAGTCGATATCGCACTGTGATCGGTTGGTCATTACCATAAGTCCCTGGCCAGGCCTGATAGAGAATTACTGGTGGACTGATCAGTGGATTCTCGGATGGTCTTGAGCCACACCGGCACGACTTGTACGGTTGTTAGGGGTCTGACGTTCACCACCTCCCTAGACCATGCATGCGATACTCTCAGACGAACAGACCGGACTGCACGGATATTGTCACGGACAGGCACAGTAGGGGTTACGGACGAGTTCGCTCGTCGGCCTCCTTTTCGACACGTACCTGGGTTGCCGTTACGTACAGCTAGTGCCACTGACGAACTTGTGGTTAAACCCACTTTCAGCGTACTGTCAAGTCTTTAGAGTCCCAAACAGAGGGTTTCCCTGGATCAGGCGAGATGATGTAGACGCCGTATGGTCTTCTGGCAGGGTTTCGATCGCATTCGTGTACTGGCTACTCGAATGACGATCGGACATATAATACTGGTAGGTTTTGGTTTAAGCCGGATACTAGTATTGTAGTATTGGATTATACAGATCTCAGTGTATCCGTATTTTTCGGAATACGGATACGGGTATGAAAATACGGAAAAAGGGAATTCTTGTAAATTCATAAAGATTGACCTTCTAGAAGGAGACACCTCATTATTGTTTTATTCTTTTTCATTAAAGAATTAATAAGGTGGAAATTAGGAGGCATGGGTTGAAGAATGGCTAAGTATTTCTTTATTTCATTTGGAGCCACTATTCAAGCATGGTTGTAGATTATATGATTTAATAATTCCATGGTTGAATTATTGGCTCAAGACTTAACCATTCTCCCTTCTCATTTTCTATTATCATTATCACAAAAGCATTCTCTCTCCTAGGTTTTCTTCTATCCTTCTTCCTCAAGCTCATACACTTGCATGTGTTGCAAAACAATGAGCTTTGAGATCAAATAATCCAATACACTCACTCTACATCAACTTAGTCTTCTCTCTTAGCAAGTTAGGTCACTAAGTTATCTCATGGTGGTTAGAGCTTGACTATAGCCCTCGGGTGGATCCATCTTCGACACAAAGGAGACCGGCAACCGAGATCGTTCAAAAGCCAAAGCAAGGAGATCAAGAAGAAGGAGCTTGAATCAAGGATCAAGGAGCAACTTGAAGACCCGAAGGACTAGGAACGAGGGTATAACTCCTTTACTTAGTAGTTAGCTCTCTCTCTTAGTCTAGTTTTATGTTAGCTAAGGTTTAAACAAGATCCTAAAGTGGAACAAGTTCATGATGCAAAGCTAAAACATGTTTCTTTTGAGGTGAGAAAATCATTTTTCAAGTATTCCGCCTCCCCGCAAGTCGTGGGGTGTGCATCATGGACTTACATCTTACGCAGGTAGTTTTCTCCTTACAAGGTTGAAAGGACCTTGCAAGTGTCTTTTGACGAGATTGCGCCCTTTCGGGTTTTCACAAACTCGCCGGTGGCCCTGCTGTTTTTACTCACGGAGCCCTTTCGGGTTTTCATCCGTGCCTATTTTGCTGGTGGACGTACCTTTTTTTTTTGCTGCGTCAGCCTTCGGATGCTGCGGTTCATAGTAGTTTAAGGACGTTATATGTAGCTAGTTTTAGGACATTACGGTCCATTGCTACCATATTTGAGGCAAATTTCTAGTTTATGGACTTTTCGATCCATAGTTGCTTTGAGGCAAAGTTTTGCCGGATGCTCTATGAACAAGTTGGTTTCCCCTTGATAGTCCTTGTCACGTAATCCAAGAATTTTAGTACTGCTCCTGCCCCCATCTCCTCTACGTTATCTTCTAACGCCGTGTGAGCTTTTTTGTTACTTAGCGACGAATGAGAGATCATGCGGCAACTTACCACATAATCTTCGGGTTCCTCTGACAAGTCGTCTCCTTCATCATTGTCGTTATCTTCACTTTTAAGGATGTGATTGAGAAAATATTGAAGCGTGACTGGGGTTCGCGCCTTCTGGTTGTATTCCTCCAGCGCATCAATATGCTTTTGCAGATTCGTGCGCTTGTCGTCAGACTGCACGGGCTTTTTGGTCTTCTTCTTTTTCTTCGAAGACATTGATGGCTGTGCCTGGGTATTTTTCCCATCGCTACTAACTCCCGATGTTGGGCATGGTTTCAATATCCCATCGATGATCTTCGGCTCTTGCGAGCTTTTCCACCTGATCGCCGAACATGTTTGAAGATCTTTCGGCATTCTTTTAGTTTTTGCCGAAAGAACAACTTCCCATGGAACATCCTCTATGAATGAGCACGATGCCCCCGGCATGTCCATCTTTTTCGGAGCATGTGGTTGTGGCGGGTTCACCTTCCAGTTTTCAGACAACGTGAATTTACCTTGTTGGTATTGGTCTTCAACCCAGTTTTTGAAGATGTAGCAATCTTTGATTGGATGACCCAATATTCGGTGGTAAGGGCAGTAATTAGGATTGTTATCATCGCCTGGTTGCGTTGGGCGTCTTGGCTTTGGCAGAGTGATAAGCCCGTTGCGCACTTCCGGTTCGAACAGTCTCATCATTTTATCTCGAGGGAATGATTAAGGACGCTTTAACTTTTCGTTGATAAATCGTTGTCTGTCGTTTTGGCGATCATCTGGTTTTGGACCACTCGGCTGTTCCTGAGCATTGGCGACAAAGGTCGCTTTCCCTTTTCCCTTTTCATTCCGAGGCTCCGTCTTTGAAGAGGAAGGCATATAGCCCATCTGGTCCATTTGGGCCAGCTTGTTGATCAAGGCCTGGAAAGTGGTCGGCTTGAAGAACATCATAAACTGGGAGATGGTTGCCTGCGGATCGAGGGTTCCCACAAACATGCCTACTGCAGGAGCATCTTCTATGCGCTGTTCGCACTTCGACGATAGATTCCGCCACCGTATCACGTACTAAACCCATGTTGCCCCAGGCTACACCCTAGCATTGATCAATGCCGTGATTGGGGTGCGTTCGCTAGCGCTTGCGAAACGCTGGGTGAATAGCAACTCCATCTCCGTAAAAGTTTTGACGGAATCGTTGGGAAGTTCTGAATACCATTCGAACGCCGTCTCCGCCCGGCTGCCGACGAATTGGCGAAGCAGTAGCTTATCGTCACTTCCAGTGTTGCCGCACAGGGCACTGAACTGGGCGACATGCTGGTGGGGGTTGTCTGTCCCCTTATATACATGAAATTTAGGGATTGTGTATCTTGGCGGGTACTTAATCTGATCGTACCAGCTGGGATAAGGTCGCCGATTTCTGACAACTTGGCCAGCAGCTTCATTCACTTGATGGGCCCGTATCTGTTGAGCTATATAATTATCGAGCGCAGCTTTTGAGATTGTTTCCTCCTTTGCTGCTGAAAAGGCCGGAAGAGGGTTTGACGTCTCCCCTCTGTCGTCTTCGATTACTATTGACGGATCTTCGGCTGGAGGGTCTGACTGGATCATCATGCCCACCATATCCTGGAACGATAGCGCCATTTGTTTTATATTGACTGCTTGTTCCGCTACCTCTTGATCTTTCTTTTCTAGCATCCTCCGGAGGAACTCGACATCGGTTTCCTATTCCTGGCATTGATCCGACGATGCATAGGGGCTTTCCTTATATCCCATGAGTGCAGCCATCTTCTTTATCATCTCCTGGAGCTTATGTTGCTCCTGAGCTTTTGTTACCGATCGGGTGAGTGGTCGATGACCCCCAGAGGCACGGCTCTCCTCCTTCCCAGAAGCCATATAAACAGTAGCACCACATGCCCCCAGACTTGCAGCATCTGGGTTCAGTGCCCTTGAGATTCATCGCAGGCATAGGGATCTTCCCCGCCCTCCTCTTTTTATGGATGATTGAAGTTGAGGGGGTTATTGCAGTAAGCACCTGAGTAGAAGATACTTTGCGTGGCATGGCAGAGGGATGGTCCTCTTTCTGTTGAGTCTTCATCTTCTTCTGTTGGCGGGAATAGTCCTTGTCGATCATAGAATCCTGGACTCTCTGCCAAACCTTGTGGATTTTGGAAGACAGCCGCTGAGGGGGCTGCTTCGACTTTGACTTTGTAACATTCTCCACAGGTGGAGGAAATCTTTTCAATACAGCGGTCGGAGAATTCTTACGGACCCTCCTGAGTGGTTCAAAGCTGTTCCCTGTTGAAACAGCAGCATCGACTTCAACCATCGGAGCTGGCGGAGTCAATCCAGAAGGGGAACTGCCCCCAGCTTTTCTCACTCGGCGCCAGTGGCGACATCGAGCATGCCTTGCAGATGGGACTGGCTCGGTTACGGGGGTGGCTTCATCATACCCCCTTTTCTGGTGAAGGGTTGCTGTTGGCGCCAGCCTATCGAAGACTGACGTCCGCTGAGAAGAAATGTCCAACTTGTCGAAAACTGACCTTTGGGCACGGGAAGTAGTCTAGAAGACCTCACCCGAAGCAAGAATTGGGGTGACCAGTCTCGCAAAGACCGATCCCTTAGCGAGAGAAGCCCCTTTGACGACTTTGTCCGTCAGAGTTGGAATAGTTATCCGCTTCGGGATGAATCATTCAGGTATTGCAGGCTTCTTCATGGACACACTGGAGCTCAAACTCAGCCTGTCGAAGACTGATGCAGTAGGCTTGGAATTGGACGGGCCGTTGATAGGGGCCGTGGTAGTTGTAAGCCGATCGAAGACCGACTTCTTCGGAGCTTCCTATGACGGCATTGGGACGCTGAAGCATGTCGGTGGAATCATGGTCCCAAAGAACAGTCCAGTGGTGGCTTGAGTCACATGTTCCACTGGCAAGGTGAAGATGGAGGCCGCTTGAGACCCATAGGTCACTCCTCCAACGAGGATGGAGTGGGAGTTGCTGTTGCAGTTGGTGCAGTTAGAAGCCATTTTCTCTGCATGGGAGCAAGACACCAAATCTTAGTACCTCGAATCCAGGGGAAACCACATTAAACCATGATTAGTTCATGAACACGACACACGAAGTGTGGAGTGGAAAGAGGAAAAGGTCCCACCGGGTATGCCAGAATCTGTTCTCCGTCGAAAACCGGGAAGACAAACGTCTTGCCTGAATTTGGGGGCAGATGCTATTTGGTTTTATCCGTCCACCTCTCCGAAGATGCCAAGTTGATTTATGGCACCATGTATCGAAGGTTTAGACGGATGCGGCCGATGTAGCAGACTTCGTCATATTCCCCTTTATTGTGAGGGGTTTTTTTTTGTGGGGACACTCTTCCCTGCAGGCGCAAGCCCCTGCAGTTAATTACACTACCGCATCGCGGTAACAAATTTCTCCTTCTCCAGATGGTCACTTCGTGTCGTGTGTGTTTATTTTATTTTTGGTTACCCGTGGATCGTATACGAAGACTAATTTATGTTGTCGCCCGTAGGGCGTGAATTAGTCCAAATCCGTTTTTTCTTAGATTTGGTTTGGGTTTGGGTTTAAGGATCATTATTCTCATTGAGATTAAGATCAACTTAAACGTTTGTTAAGGACACGTTAGTCTAATTTTAGACTAAGATCTACTTAACAGGATCATTTAGATCTAATAAAAGAGCATTTGGGGTTTATTGTTTTAGTTTAGGGACATTGCGGTCCATAAGTTTAAGGACATCATAGTCCATGAGTTTAGGGACCTCATAGTCCATAGTTTAAAGATGTCATAGTCTATGGGGTTTAGTTTAAGGACATTGCGGTCCATAAGAAAGGACATCATAGTCCATGGAGTTTAAGGACATCATAGTCCAGTTTAAAAACATCATAGTCTGTGGGGTTTAGTTTAGGGACGTTGCTGTCCATAAGTTTAAGGACATCATAGTCTATGGAGTGTCTAGTTGTCGAGACCCATCACCTCTCTTAAGATGTTGAAGAATTACAACGACACATATCAAAAGTGTGAAGAGATGTACCCTTGAACCGATGTGGGTTGAGAGATCTATAGTCAGGTTTGGGACTAAGACCAATTAAAAATATTGGGAGCACATGGGCTCAGTTAATCTGAATTGGGGGATTTATGGCCAACTTGGGCTCGGCCCACTCAGTTAAAATGTTGAACGTTTATTTAGGCTCAACCCTTATTATTTAACAATGCTGAGCATTGGTTTAGGTCCTGACAACTTTTTTTGTTTTTTGTTGAGTGTTGAGCACTCATTATGGATCTGGGGCTTTATTTAAAGAATAGTTTATGTTCTCTCAGCGCACACGTGAGGAGCACATGGCACGCTTGGCGCTGAGCGCCAGACTTGGAGCGCTAAGGCGCTTCTTATGAAATGGCGCACACGTGAGGAGCACGTGGCGTGCTTGGCGCTGAGCGCTAGATAATGAGCGCTAAGGAGCTTTCTGTGAAACAGCGCACATGTGAGGAGCACGTGGCGCGCTTGGCGCTGAGCGCCAGACTTAGAGCGCTAAGACGCTTTCTGTGAGATAGCGCACACGTGAGGAGCACATGGCGCACGCTGAGGGCCAGTCAATGAGTGCAGAGCGCTGTTTATAAAATAGCGCTTACGTAAGGGGCACGTGGTGCGCTTGGCGCTGAGCGCCAATCTTGGAGTGTTGGGCGCTTCTTTTAAAATAGCGCTTAGAGCGTTGGGCGCTGAGCGCCAGATTTGGAGCGCTAAAGCGCTTCTTTAAATTGGAGTGCTAGGAGCGCTGCGGCGCTGTGCGCCAGTCTTGGAGCACTGAGACGCTTCTTTGGTAATTCTGATCAACTTTGTCTGGTAGTTTTAAGAACAAGGTTCTTATCTTATAGGAGATATTACAATCTCTTATGTTTTTTGTGAAAGACTTTGTCGTTATAGATCTGTGATTTGAAGAGAATTGAATTTTTCTCCCCCCCCCTTTTTATGATGAGATGCTATGATCTCTTTTTGTGAAAGACCTCTGTCTTATATATCTATGATCTAAAAAAAATTAAGTTTTTTTTTTCTGACGAGATGCTTTGATCTCTCTCTTTTATTTACCTCGAAGAAATTCTTCTTCCGAAAGCTTGCTCTTCTCTTTGAAATTTCTCAAAGTTTGTGGGGGGTTCCTCTGTACAAGACTTGAAGTCTTGGGTCTTATATATAGAGGAGGCTGATTTGTTGAATCAATTAGAGAAATCTCTCATTGAGAGATTTCTGATTGATTTGGGGAATGTTTCCCGCCGTTGGATCTTTGATTCTAGGGCTTCTGTTTTACAGAAGGCAATCTTCTTGTTTTTAACAAGATTGGGAAAATATTTTCCTATACAGAGCTTATTCAGTATCTTGGTGATTTTTAATCACCATTGGATCTTTGATCCAATGGTGCTCTGATTTTCAGAGATAGTCTGATGATTTTTAGTCATCTTTGTTGGATCTTTGATCCAAGGGTGGGGAACATTTAGTTCCAGCGCTAGCGCTCTCGTGTTTTGCACGTGAGCGCTGCATCAGAGTCTTTGACTCTTAGCGTAGGTGCTACTAGCGCAGGAGATGCTAGCGCCAGCGCTCTCGTGCTTTGCACGTGAGCGCTGCATCAGAGTCTTTAACTCTTGGTGCTGGCGCTGCTAGCACAGGCGCTCTCATGTTTTGCACGTGAGCGCTGCATCAGAGTCTTTGACTCTTAGCGCTGGTGCTCTTGGTGCGAGTGCTCTCGTGAGGCGCTGCCTCATTACTGAAGGTGTCTTTTCACCTTCTTTCTCCACTTTTCCTGAGTCAAACTTCTCTTTCCCAGATCATGGAAATAATTCCATCATGCACAGCATTTTCTATTCATAGACTTAAATGTCTCCTTTCATAATCTGAAACAATGCTTCTCTTCTCTCTTACTTTTTAGAGAATCATTTTGACAAAGAAGAGCTATGGCTTGTAATCGCCCACATACTCGCCGGCAGCCATGGGAGGTGCCCATTGAAGAAATTGTTCCTCATTTTGCTGCGCGCTTGGTGAACCCTACTCTTATAGATGACCAATGCGACATGGTGATACACGAGCTCTTGACTCGTATTGGATCTCCTCTCCCCATCGGCTCCATTTGACTCTGTATGGTCTTCTTGTCTGTGATCGATGATATTCCCCCTCCTCCGGCGGAGATGACTCCGGCAATGCTCGACGCCGCGGAAAACAAGATAGAGTGCTTCCACGAAGCACTTCTGATCACCACAGCTCTGAGGGATCGCTCTATTCGGCTGATAAGCCAGATACGGGCTCAGCGGGTCATTATGTCTGCCTTTGCTGATGGGTGCGGTGCTGACCGATGGGTAGCTACTCTTCATGAAGATCGCCGCTTTGTCATGGTGGAGAAGGCAGAGAGGGAGTTAGATAATTTTATCCATAATTTTTTAAATCCCTGTACTTTCGATCCCGTGTTTGGTGATCTATTTCCTGTAATATAAAATGTTCAATTAAATACTTTATTTTTGTCGTTGAACACCTGTTCTTCCCCTGATGTGTGCATGTGCGTATATGAATGAGCCTGGTTTCATATATATCTGTAAACAAAACTTAAGCCAGCATAAACAGGAACAAATAGCTCTTGACCGAAGATTTTGGCGGGAACAGCTACTCAGATTGTACCTAAGGTATGTGGGATATGTTTTAGGTATAGGAAAAATATGTTGGTAGGTGTTAAGACTGAAAGAAAAGCTTGAGAAGAAAGGGTTACCAGTGAGGACTTGGCCAGTGGCCTCAGCTTCTTCCACGGTCATCGTGAAAGGCTGTCGCCGTGGTACATTCCTCCTGGCCGGAGGAGCATTCCTCTGAACGTTCCATTGAGCTTGATGGAACTGACAAGGAGGAGGTACAGTCGGTGGTCCTCTAGGCGATGGAGCAGGGAGAGCGAGTCTTGGAGCAAGTGCCTGAAGGGCTGGTCTCTGCTGGTAAGTGATTGCTGGCCTGGGAGCAGCAATTGGGTTGTGTTTTCGGGGACAAGACCCAATATCATGAGTAGCTGAGCCGCAGACTATGCAAAGACGGTTGGTTGGTACAAAAGGTTGGACCGGGTGCTTCATTAAGATAGCAGTAGGTACAAAAGGCTGGACCGGACCGGTTGATTGGTACTCCCAGTCTCCTGGAACAAATGGTGGCCTTGAATAGGCTCCTTCTGCCATCTGGTTGGCAGGGTGCTTCATTCCGGTAGACTGAGGTCGCCCATCATCTTTACCACTACCTCATATCGGCGGGCAGCTTTCAAAGCCGATTCATGAGTCGGAAAATCTCATGTGGCTAATGCAGCCTGGATCTCCGAATCTAACCCTTGTTGAAATCGACGAGCTCCGATCTGATCCATCGGTATCAGGTGTGCCACAAATCTGTTAAAGTATTGTGTTACCTGTGTAGTATGTGATTTACTGAAAAATTGAATTATTGAGACATATCTTACCGACTGAGCATAGTGAACTCAGCGTCATATTCATCTACTGACTTGGTCCACATTGAACCTTGTTGCAGATGGATGAACTGCTATTCCATGTCGAACCTGGCAGTCTCAGGGAAATACTTGAACATGTCACTGAAAGTCTTCCATTTGATGGGTTGATAAAGACGGTTTTCTTCCGCCTTCCACCAGACCCGTGCATTGTCCGTGAGCTGCAACTCTGCAACACGAACCTAAGCTATCTCTGGCACTTGTGCCGCTGCCAGATCATCTTCAATGCCTAGAGCCCATTCATCGGTTTCTAGAGGGCTCTCTTTTCTTGAGAATTGTTTGGGGTACAAAGCTCTAAATTGCTTCACCCCATGTGCTTCTTCCTCTGGTCGGTTCATCAAGATAGCAGTCTTCTACTGTTGTCCTTCCAGGAGGCTGTGGATCGCCTCAAGCAGAACCGTCTGCTCGTTGATCAGAGTAGCGACGACATGTGTGAGTGATAGTGGTGGGGAAGTGTTGTTGACATTCATGCTGGTGTTGTTTGGGGAATCCATAAGCTTGAAAGAAAATTTGGATTAGGATAGATTCAAAGCATATGAAATGATAAGATTCAAGGAATGTGAATTGTAAAGAATATTTTCAGTTGCTGGTTCTTGTGTTATATTGCTTAGGTTGTCCACACAGTACTGAACTGCATGGTAGGGTTCCATACAGCTCTGACCTGCCTGGGCCACCAACAAAACCTGTCACGCCCTGCTTCCTGGTGTACGGCGAAGAAGACGCGACTGGCCGCTACGTATTTACTTCGAAGTAAACACGCTAAGCGTATCTAAGCAATATAAGTAAAATGCACAAGAAACAGAGACAATAGATATAATTGAACAACAACTTTATTTATTAACATTCTTTTTACAATACATCTGAAAAGTAAATACATGGAATGAAAAGCAATGCCTAAACAATGGCATAACAGAAATGGAAAGTACTGAAATGAAATGTACAAGTAACTAGAGCTCCGGGTCGAAAGCTAGCTGGTCCAAATCCTCGCCGGTGGGCTCGATCTCCAATAAGTCCGAATCACCTGACGACATTCCAAAGAAGAAGAAAGAGAATGTCATCAGCGAACAAATCGCTCGGTAAGTCCCATAAATAGACAAGAATGGAATAAACAGAATAGAGAGTATATTGTATTTAATGTTAACGTTGTTGTTTGTAGCTTGGTACAGAAGAATGCCAGTGTATACGAGAGGAGTCCCACTATTCCGGAGACTAAGGTATATGGAGCACAAAGAACCGTTCAGCCACGGTACAACGGCAATTGAATTCAGGTTAGGTGTGTTATGGTTGCAGTCTCGTGCCACTTCTAACACCTCCCGTACCAATCTACCCCTTGTAAACCCCGCGATGTCTTGATTGTATTGTTTGTATTTTTTGAATTGTATATTGTAGATGGATGACTTGCCGAAACCATTATTCAGTAATGGAACGGATATAATGGATGAATATGTAGATGGAATATATCCATGGTTCGGTTCGGTCAATGTAGATTGATATAGATTGAATAGACGGATTCATAGATCCATGTTGTATTGAAATTTGATACTTGAATCATATTCAAGTCAGATTGATTATATCGAGACTCGGTCTGAGTTAGACAATTTGAAAAGAAATTGAATCCTGAATTATGTTTTGGTGCTATCGGTAACTGCTGCATATGGACGGCAGGATTTGTGTCTTTTTCAAAGACAATTACCGTGTTAATAACACCATTTGTTAAGTTGTCTATCTTAAATAGGCAAGCACCCATATCTCCGGCTCCCTAGGGCTCAAGTGACTGGTCCCGCTTAAACCTATATTTATTAGGGTCCTTATTGTAATTTAGTATAACTTCAGAGGGTTTTAAGTAAAAATAATGTTGTATAGTTTTCAAAATACACCTCAAATATTTTATTATCGTCTTTAGAGTTTTAATTGATTTATATTTTATCAATGTGACATTTCTAGTGAAATAAACCTGATTTCATAATATATGGTATTTATTTGTAATATTGGAATTGTATGGTATTTTCTTGTAAATAGAATGTTTTTCTTGAATTTTGGAAATGTAGAATATTATAAATATTAAAAATAGATATTTTGATATTAATTACATATATATTTATTTATTAAAAATATAAGTTTTATTTATAATAGAAATCACATTTTCTAAAAAAAACTGTATTTTAAATTTTTCGAGATCGTATGCTCTTTGCGGAGGTCTGCATCTCACTCTACTAACCCGAGGATGTGCGATAATCCGCACCATCCCGAACGGATTCCCCGAAATGGGTTGTAAATGCGCAATTGCAAAGATTTGTTAAAATACACATCTTATGGAAAAAGTTTTTTTTTATAAGTCGGAGGTAGTTATGTGTAAAGTCGTATTTTTCTGTAGGGTTCCTAGGCACCCTAATGAGGTCTCACAAGGCATCAACCATGCCAATTTCAAATTTAAATGGTGCCGAGAAACCCTAGAACGGATCGTTGGCTAGATTTCTAGGCGAAAAAGTAAACTAGTTAACACTTAACTAAGAGATACGGAAATACAACCTTTGTAGATCCGGTTCTCCACCTCCATAGCTCCGCAATGAAGTCTCCTCGCTGTCCATATCAAGTCCCGGGCTCTAGCGTCGGCTTCATCGGAGAATAGACGGGCTAGGTCATCGATGTCCATACCGAAGATGATCTACGTCGAGGCATCGCTAAATCAAGCTCCGACTTCACCAAGTCAAGAAACTTGTGAAGAAAACACACTCTACTACTTGGCAAGAGGTAGAGGATGAAGAAATAGGAAGTGGGTTCTATTTAGAATTGGATTTCTCACTCTTTATCATCAATCACCATTGATGAATGCAAGCTTCTTTCTTGAAGAAGAAGATGATAATTGTTATGATAAGTTATTTAAAAATGAAAAGAAAATGAAAACTTATCATAATCTAAACCATGGTCAAGTGTAGAGATTAAACTAGGGTTAGTGGGAATGGTTAGGGTTAAGGATGAGATAAGAATGGTTGACTTGATCAAAGCTTCAAGAAGCTTCAACATGAAACAAAATTAGCCACCATTCTTTTCTCTTTTCTTTTATTCATTTATCAAAAATAAATGGATAATTAAATAAGATAAATGAATAACAAATAATAAACCCTAACCATTTCATTAACCAAGGTTTAATACTTTACACTTAACCAAAAAGCATGTATCATCAAACACGATACAAGCAAGTGCACAAAATCATATCACATATATAATGCGCACATCCGAGTGAGAAAATCCATCTAAAGTGAACCAATATTAGTTAATCCAAAGTAATATATCAAATATATAATTATACATTAAATCATTAAATCAACACTTGATTTAACGATCCGGTCATATCGCATATAACCGGCTAATATCCAATGTATCGCTTTATCGAATCAATCCTTGATTCGATAACTAGGTTATATCGCATACAACCATTCGACACATTCATCGCGAGAATAGAATACGGTATCACATACACGTATTATTCTCGGTCCCGCACATATCTCATATGCGCTCCTATTTCGTTTCGCTTGAGCCAGGAAACCTCTGTGTAGGACTCTAAAGACTCGTCAATACGCCGGCAGCAGGTGATGATCATATCAATCACCCACAAGCCGCAAGCGGTCTGCTAAACATAACGGCCACCCGGGTATTGAGCGATCTGAAGATCGACGAGCAAGCCCGCTCACACTCCAGTGAATCCAACCAGTAACACTACCGTACAGTCCGGTCTGATCGTCTGATATGTCGCATATCTTGCCTAGGGGTGGTAAACGTCAGACCCCAATAGCTCAATAAGTCGTGTCGATATGAGGTCTATAACAATTCGAGAAACTACTGGTAACACTTACCAGTAAATCTCAGCAACCCTGGCCAGGGATTTCCTGTTATAGCCAATCGAACACAGCGCAACATCAACTCCCTATACCGGGAGAGACGAATTCCCTCCTATCGCTCATTGCCTCCATGTGACTCGGGGCTGTACCCAAAAACCACCGTTTTGCACGCCCTCTTAGACGTGGTAAGATGGAAATCAAAGCACAGTAGGAACCACACAAGACTCTATGACGATCTCAGGTCAACAGACTACTCTGTACCAGTGTCACCAGAGAACTGCCATCTGACGTGAGGTATAATACCATCTGGGAGTTCTCGGTGAGTCCGTCCAGTGTACCCAGTCTCTACTGAGCACCCGTATATCATCTCTGATGTCAAACACCGATGGATATGGGATCATCTATCGCCCATCTGTATGGGTCGAGAAGGTATACGCTAGTCTACTCTGGTATATCGATGCCCCGTCTCGATACACCCACGACTAGGGACTTTGAAGGATGTACTTATGGACTACCATGTCCCCACTAGTATGATCCGCATCATAGTCCAGGTAGTCAAGCACACATCCTAAGGGCTTTACCAACATGTAACAGAGAGACAATCAGTATACACGTTAAGGTAAAGAGCAACCAGATAGCATACTATCATGTCGAGCAAGAAAGTCCTCCCTATATATGTCCCAGCATCCACTACAATATACATCCAATGTACAGTAATGGCCTCTAGGGCATACATATAACTAACAATATCTCCCACTTGCACTAGGGCCATCTGTAGCAGTGGTTGCAGTATCTCATACTCAACCATCCCATAAAAAAAATCTCACTTTGGGAACAGGCCTTTGTGAGTGGATCCGCTGTGTTGTCCTCAGAATCTACTCTCCTTACCTCGATCACCCTGGAGATCAACTATCTCCATGATCAGGTGATACTGCCTTAGAATATGTCTGGATCACTGATGGGACCTGCGTTCCTTGGCATAAGCCACAACTCCATTGTCTCACAATGGTAGGAACATAGTTCATCTCATGAACCAATATAGACCCAAACAGCCTCTTTGGTAGCATCTTTAGTAGCGATGTATCCTGCCTTTATTTTCTAGTATGCCACGGTATCTAGCTTGGAACTTTTCCAACATACCGTCCCTCCACTGAGGGTAAAGACAATGCCTGTGACTGACATTCAGCCGTCTTTATCACCCTGGAACCATTCCAGTGATTCTCCCCAGGATCGGTTGATACAGTCTCACTACAACTAGTGAGAGTCCTAACATCCAATTAGATCTATCTCATAGATCCAAAAACCCAGGATTTAGGAGGTATCACTTTGATCCTATATGGAGAATCATTGTGATAAACGGAGATTGACCGAGCGTAGCATAGGAAACTCTTTCCCTACCAAGAGTATGTCATCCACGTACTCTACGAGGATCAGCACCATACTCCCTACTACATTTTGTTTATACAAGGTTCATCTACCATTTTGATGATGTCAAACTCTTTGACTAATCCATCAAAACAGATGTTCCAACTCCGCGATGCCTGCTTTAATCCTATAAAGCATCTTGCACACGTTTCCACTGTTCCCACTGTCTACGAGGCCCTCTGGCTGTGTACTTATAGACGCTCTCTTCTAAATCATTATTTAAAAGAGTAGTCATGGCACCCAACCGCCAGATATCGTAGTCATGGTATGTAGCCGTGGTAAGTAGGATCTGGATGGACTTAGGCATAGATACTGGAAAAAAGGTTTCATCATTATCCACGCCTGGTCAATGACGAAAACCTTTAACAAGTCTAGCTTTGAAAGTCTCAACTTTTCCATCTACACCAAGTAATCTTCTCAAGATATACTTGCTCCTGATGGGGATTTAACCCTTCAGATATAGCAACCAAAGTCCATACTTTGTTGGTGTATAAGGATTCCATCTCAGATCGCTAAGCATCCAGCCATTCTTACAGAGTCTCACTCCTGATGGCCAGCTCGAAGCTAGTTGGGTCATCATCTCATGATGCAATCCTCGCTCCCACTGTCATAGAGAAACCGAAGTATCTCTCAGGTGGGTGAGGAACCCTACTAGATCGGCGGAGAGGCTGAGGTTCGTTGGTTTCCACTGAATCCTCCGGTTGTACCAAATCATGTTGTAGTTTGTATAGCTGGAACACTTCCAGTTCTACATAACAGACCTTGCCTCGAGCTTGTCCGGATTTTGCTTTTAGACATAGGCCGGACAACCCCAAATCTTAACTAGCTTAAGACATGGGCTCTTCCCTTTCCATATCTCATATGGAATGGTAGGCAACTGATTTGATTGGAACCCTATTCAATAGGTATGCAGCTTCTCAAGTGCATAACACCCAAAAGGAAATAGGTAGCTCAGTATTACTCATCATAGAGCACACCTTATCACATAGGGTGTAATAGCTCCACCCCGATATACCATCGTGCTATGGTGTATGCGGAGGAGTAATGCTGAGAGAGAATCTCATTCTCCTTTAGAAAAGTCGAGGATTTCCGTGCTCAAGTATTCTCCTCCTCGATCACATCAAAGGACATAATACTTATACCCTTATTGGTTCTCTACTTCTAACTTATATTCTATGAATATCTTAAAAGGTTCGGACTTGTGTTTCAACAGGAACATATGTCTGAATCTTGAGAGATTATCAGAGAATGTAATGAAGTACAAAGAACCGGTCTTGGCATGTGTAGACAGGGGACCTACATACATCAACATGTATCATCCCAAGAGTTCACTAACTCTTTCTCTGTTTCCAATAAACAGAGCTAGTGTCATTTTATCTTTGTGACATGACTGGTGAGTTTCACAAGATGTAAGTTCAAACTAATTTAAATATGCATCTTTATGTAACTCTAGCCAGTCGGGTCGGATTGATCTGACCTAGTCTACAATACCTCAAGAAGGATTCGTTTATTTCTGAACTCTTCCTCTTGTGTGTGTTCCATATACTAAGAACTGTAGTTTGATTTAGAACATCAATGCTTTTAGATAACGTGCCTGAACCGATCAACTTTTGATATAGGAAATGTTCAAAACATTATCCATCAATACAAAATTATATCCTTTCTTTACTAATAAAGAGACTGATATGATTTTGTATATCAGGTTCGGTATCTAATAACATTCGTTCAGAATCAATGTATTCTGGTAATACAGGGTGACAGTGACCAACAGACTTGGCTGCAACACTTGCCCCGTTTTCTGCCTCATGAAACTTATCACCCGTTCTCAGTCCTCTACCTTTTTGTTGCCCTATGTAACAGATTACATATCTGGGATCCTGATCTGGTATCACATACCCAGGACGTAAAGGATACTGAGAAACAGTTCTCTGTAATGAACACACCCGAAGATGATGCATCAGCATGCACTCTCTTCGTTTGGGCGGCACGGGAAATCTGGTATTCCCCAATTTCCTGCTCTGTCTTATAACAATTATAAGTTGGAGCGGGACCAACGTTCCCCAGCTCAGTATAACAAGCGGGTTCGGTCAATAATCCGTATTATTATCTTGATTAAGGCGTGATATGGTCGCTACCAGGAGAGAGAGAGAAGAAAACACTCAGCGTGCGCTCTTGCAAGAATAGATTGGTTATTATTTTATCTAATCAGGATGGCTCCCACTGCTTTTTATCAAATCTTTCTTCAAACCCTAAAAGGAAAGACTAGCCGGGATTAATTACACACTACAAGTTCGCCAATCTTTCAGCCAGGCCAGTGTCGGTACTTTGAGGGAGATCCCCCGTGCTTTCGCACGAACCTAATTAATGTAAACCTCGTTTTCCCAGAGGCGTAACCCCGTTGACACCTTTCTAGACACCTACTTGATCGGCTAATTGTAATGTATAAAACTCTCCCAGGAGTAACACTTACTCGCAGCGGGTATCGGGATCCAACTATCTCATAGAAGGTATGCAATCTCATTGCAAATTTCAACACTTGAAATTCCCGATATTTTTGCCCCTAGCGTCCTATGACCTTGACAGAGATCAACAAACCATAGGCTGCTAGTCAAGTTCAACCCGTCATTTCCTGATTGAAGTAAACCCACCCGCACGACCCTTGACAGAGGTTAACAAGGTCGCACGACTACCCTAAATCAATCACATCATATGCTTATGCAGATAAGCACTAATCAGCTACCGCACACTACGCCTTGACAGAGGTCAACAAACGCAGCACGAATACTAACCAGTACATATCTGAAATGACGGAGGGCTACGACAGGTTTTTCTGAAAACCTATTGCGTAATGAACTTGATATCGTTGTAGAATCAAATGATTTTGAAATGGAGTGCTTTTGAGGCTTTTCTAGTTTTGCTAAAGGAGTCACTCCCGGTGAAGGGATCGTCGGTCCTTTCCTCGTCGAATGAGGTGCGGGATATATCATATATATCACTGTGCAAAGCAAAAACACTTAAAAGCAATTAAAAAACAAACCGAGTGTGTAGCATCTGCCAGTTATTGCTAAAGGAGTCACTCCCGGTGAAGGGATCTCGGTCCTTTCCTTATCGAATAAGGTGCAGGATATATATGTAACCTCTGTGCAAAGCAAGAACTGTAGCTACCCTTTTTATTTTGAAATTCGATTCTACAACATCTTAGGTTTCTTTTATTTCATTAATCACATTAATGAAGTCCCATCATTTAAGTACCTAAACATCACAGATAAATACGACGTACACTTATGCCATCCGCATTCGCCTCGATGTCCCCTCGTGCACCGTTAGGTTAGGTGACTAACGGCAGAGCGGGGCAGGGCTAGCGCGGGTGTAAAACATAAGTAACGCCTATATAATATATCATATATACTATATACTGTATCTATCACAGAACATCACATGATCACATCACAGATATCGCAGCAGAAGAATCATATGAAATATTGGATATACTAGGACGTCCGTGTTTTCAATACGAGCCAGTATAAAACACGGATTCCACGGTCGTGATGAATAGCCAAACCCACACCCCTAGACCCCTACGAGAGCGGCAAGCAACCCTACCAATTCTAGAGTTAGGAGACCCGAACTCGACTCCTCGAGTTGGTCTCCCACTGGACTCCAGAACCCGGTTACTTGCGCTCCCCTCCTTGGGTCTATCCTAGTGCAGAAAAGTAAATAATATACAAACGGTGACAACTTCCGCAACCTGGAAGTGCCCCAATAAAAGAATATTACATACAAGTTTTTACATGAATGAAAATGAAAAACACTCATCTCACATAAAAACCCCCGGCTATTCAAACACGACGATCCAATATAACATATCCAGCAACACATAACATCACATGTCATCAACGTAAGTAAATATGCGTATCCCAATTGTCGTTGACATATAGCAACGAAACCGGCGATATCACATATTACACTTACGGTCACAGAAAAGAAAGTGTAAAACTAAAACAGTTGGAATTCGCAACCACCTCAGACATCGCATGCCTGACCAAATGAATTCCTTAGACATCGCATGCCTAACAATTATAAACCCCGCATTTTAGTCTCAAAATCGAAAACACTTTTCAATATCAAGTCGGGTAATTCAACAAGATTCCCGACATCCTGATCGAATACTCGTCGCAAACTTTAGTGGACGGCTGCACCCCCGATACCGTCGACGAAGTGCACCAAGGCGGAACACCGCTACCGTGAGCACCCGAACGGATGCCTTCGGCGACGGGGTTCTCCTACAGTCACTTGGTCGGGGCTATGGAGTGAGGATGTCTATTAAGTTTACCCGGCGAGTATCCGCGTACGCTACGTGATTGCGACGGACTTTTGATCACATCAAAATTCCGTGGCAACCGATCAAGAGAGACTAAACTGCTATGTTTATAACATTCATTCAGTTATCTCATAACTTTTGTGAATTCCAATTATTGTATCCCATTCCAGATAAACAGAAAATGTTAAACTTTTCGATCGAACAATCGAACACCCAAGTTTTCCCGATATAGTCCAACACATGAAACAAGTCTAACAACATTCCGTTCGTGCCTCAGTACTAACGGTCCAGCCGTAGAAGGGTCAAGCCAACGCCTCACATGTGGCACGCCGTACTGCCCTAAAGCCGAAGGTTCAAAGGGCAGTTCAAGACGGTCACATAATCGAGTTAAGGTTTGTTGTCTTCTAGAGGGTCCATCGCGTTACTTGCACTACTTAGAACGTCGTTAAACTTCGGAAAAATCCAACACTTGGAAATTTCCCGACAGGGGAAAAATTGGGTATTTATATCCGGTCGAACTTTTTAACATATTCTAAAAATTATCCGGAAAGCCACACAGACAAAATTTGATAATCCGATCGAACATTCGAATCCCCAAAACAACCCAGAAAAATTCAACTCTTGAAAAAATATTAAAAATACCCAGGAAAACCAGCACTGTCAAATAGGAGTTACTGTGCAAACATCACCCCTTAATACGACAAACAGGCCGCGTTTCCGCCGCACAAGCCATGCTCGTGCCGCGGAAACGCGGCGCTTTAATGGAATTAGGGCACACGATTTCACAGTAACTCTTAGATATTCCTGCATGTTTTTCTGCATATTTTTAATATAGAAAAACTCACTGTTTTCAAAAAAGGACAGAGAGCATGTTAGAAATGGGTTTTCGGGTTCGTTAGGACTTCAAACTCCGTCTGGACTTCGCCTAAGGCTCTAGCTAGGCTCTGATACCACTGTAGGGTTCCTAGGCACCCTAATGAGGTCTCACAAGGTATCAACCATGCCAATTTCAAATTTAAACGGTGCCGAGAAACCCTAGAACGGATCGTTGGCTAGATTTCTAGGCGAAAAAGTAAACTAGTTAACACTTAACTAAGAGATACGGAAATACAACCTTTGTAGATCCGGTTCTCCACCTCCATAGCTCCGCAATGAAGTCTCCTCGCTGTCCATATCAAGTCCCGGGCTCTAGCGTCGGCTTCATCGGAGAATGGACGGGCTAGGTCATCGATGTCCATGCCGAAGATGATCTACGTCGAGGCATCGCTAAATCAAGCTCCGACTTCACCAAGTCAAGAAACATGTGAAGAAAACACACTCTACTACTTGGCAAGAGGTAGAGGATGAAGAAATAGGAAGTGGGTTCTATTTAGAATTGGATTTCTCACTCTTTATCATCAATCACCATTGATGAATGCAAGCTTCTTTCTTGAAGAAGAAGATGATAATTGTTATGATAAGTTTTTTAAAAATGAAAAGAAAATGAAAACTTATCATAATCTAAACCATGGTCAAGTGTAGAGATTAAACTAGGGTTAGTGGGAATGGTTAGGGTTAAGGATGAGATAAGAATGGTTGACTTGATCAAAGCTTCAAGAAGCTTCAACATGAAACAAAATTAGCCACCATTCTTTTCTCTTTTCTTTTATTCATTTATCAAAAATAAATGGATAATTAAATAAGATAAATGAATAACAAATAATAAACCCTAACCATTTCATTAACCAAGGTTTAATACTTTATACTTAACCAAAAAGCATGTATCATCAAACACGATACAAGCAAGTGCACAAAATCATATCACATATATAATGCGCACATCCGAGTGAGAAAATCCATCTAAAGTGAACCAATATTAGTTAATGCAAAGTAATATATCAAATATATAATTATACATTTAATCATTAAATCAACACTTGATTTAACGATCCGGTCATATCGCATATAACCGGCTAATATCCAATATATCGATTTATCGAATCAATCCTTGATTCGATAACTAGGTTATATCGCATACAACCATTCGACACATTCATCGCGAGAATAGAATACGGTATCACATACACGTATTATTCTCGGTCCCGCACATATCTCATATGCGCTCCTATTTTGTTTCGCTTGAGCCAGGAAACCTCTGTGTAGGACTCTAAAGACTCGTCAATACGCCGGTAGCAGGTAATGATCATATCAATCACCCACAAGCCGCAAGCGGTCTGCTAAACGTAACGGCCACCCGGGTATTGAGCGATCTGAAGATCGACGAGCAAGCCCGCTCACACTCCAGTGAATCCAACCAGTAACACTACCGTACAGTCCGGTCTGATCGTCTGATATGTCGCATATCTTGCCTAGGGGTGGTAAACGTCAGACCCCAATAGCTCGATAAGTCGTGTCGATATGAGGTCTATAACAATTCGAGAAACTACTGGTAACACTTACCAGTAAATCTCAGCAACCCTGGCCAGGGATTTCCTGTTATAGCCAATCGAACACAGCGCAACATCAACTCCCTATACCGGGAGAGACGAATTCCCTCCTATCGCTCATTGCCTCCATGTGACTCGGGACTGTACCCAAAAACCACCGTTTTGCACGCTCTCTTGGACGTGGTAAGATGGAAATCAAAGCACAGTGGGAACCACACAAGACTCTATGACGATCTCGGGTCAACAGACTACTCTGTACCAGTGTCACCAGAGAACTGCCATCTGACGTGAGGTATAATACCATCTGGGAGTTCTCGGCGAGTCCGTCCAGTGTACCCAGTCTCTACTGAGCACCCGTATATCATCTCTGATGTCAAACACCGATGGATATGGGATCATCCATCGCCCATCTGTATGGGTCGAGAAGGTATACGCTAGTCTACTCTGGTATATCGATGCCCCGTCTCGATACACCCACGACTAGGGACTTTGAAGGATGTACTTATGGACTACCATGTCCCCACTAATATGATCCGTATCATAGTCCAGGTAGTCAAGCACACATCCTAAGGGCTTTACCAACATGTAACAGAGAGACAATCAATATACACGTTAAGGTAAAGAGCAACCAGATAGCATACTATCATGTCGAGCAAGAAAGTCCTCCCTATATATGTCCCAGCATCCACTACAATATACATCCAATGTACAGTAATGGCCTCTAGGGCATACATATAACTAACATTTCCCAAATCTATGTTCCCAAATTTCATCGTTCTATGTTAGATATGTGTGTTGTGAGGAGGTAGATCATTACCTCATGAGTTTTTAAGGTAACACGGTTTAAAAAGTTCAAGTATGACGAAATGAAACATGATGGTATTTTAATGTAAAAATGGAATAAAACTTGCTACGGTTATTATTTTGATGTCAAACTTGTTCTATTGTCTTCATTAATATTTAATGGTCATGACATAATAGTTTGGTATTATTGTATTTAAGAAAAATAGAACTTTTTAAGGAAAAACCAAATCGGAAGTCGGATTAACTCCGCTTCCGTCGGGTTTTAGTTTTGAATATTTTTAGAATAGAGAAAAGAAGAAGAATTAGGGATTTATAGGTTATTAAACTAGAAGAGAGAAGGATGAAGAGGTAGGAGGTGCCGGTGCGTCGTTTCGTCGTCGGAATCTCCTCGGATCGTCGTCGGAAGTTCGTCGGAGCTTCACCCTTTGCTAATTCTACTTGCACACAAAAAGTCTTGGGAATTTTCTTGAGAGTCTGGGCAGGAATTTGTGAGTGAGGGGGATGATTTTAGGGATGGTATTTATAGGAAAAATCTAGGATTTAGGGTAGTGAAAGGGTGTGATAAAAATTGTATTTAAATTTACATTAAAAAGGATTAAAATAGGGTATTTTAATTCTCTGGTTAATTGCAGAGAATTTAAACAGTGCGGAGGGAGTGGGGTAGGCCAAAGGTTGCAGGGAGTCCAAGAAAAAATGGGATCGGGTCGAGTTGACCCGGCGGCGCCGGCCGAGTCAGCCGAGTCGCCGGCCCGAGTTGGGCGAGTCGAGGCGCGTCTCTTCGCCACGTGTACCTGACGATTGGTCTAGTCTCGTGGTCACGTTTGGTTATTCTGTAACTTACTCTATTATCTGTAGTGCACATGTAGACTCTTTGGCTTCTAAAAGATTAAAAAAAATTAAAATAAAAATAATGTGTGGCTGATGGGATTTGAACTCTGGTGCTGTGATTCAGCATTGCAAGATCTTACCAGTGAGCTACAAACTCCTTCTTGCTGTTCAAAATTGAATCAAATACTTATAGTACTCACAGGAAATGTAAATACCCCAAGTATACATTAACTTTTAATCAAATTTATGTACATAAGAATTGGAGTTGTTACATTCTTGCCCCGGGATACCATACCGGGCCCACCATGTACTCGAAACGGTTCATCCAACTCTTCGAATCGGGTATCGAAAGCCAACATAATTCAGGAAAATTCATGGTGGATGACACATACATCATATAATGAGAAAAACGCAACTTGCATTTTTAAAACGACAACAGGTTTATAAAATTCTTGCGGTTTTCCCAAAAATCCAGAAATCTCATAAATACTGAAATCCTTGAGAAGAATCACAGTATAATAACATGCCGGTGATGATGGAAATCTATGATACGGTAGTATATACCATGCGAAGTACGGCCAGAAACTATGCATGAATCATGATGCAATGTGGTATGTATATATAACTAACAATCCTATGTATCCGTTTAATGAAATGAATATATAAGTATAAGTCTACAGATCATATATGATGCAAATGCACAGTTACCGATTTTAAGCAAGTTCTATAGTGTTCGTGACATAACAATTACTAAAAGCGTGTGTGTTCGCATGAATAGTGCACGTACGGCATGAACAAATGGTAATGGTGCAAGTGTCCTATGAGATGATATCACACACACACAAGATGGTGCGATGCAATGAGATGAATAACTGGGAAACTACGCATATAGGATGCAAGTACTACAAGTAATCCTAAACCATCGGGCGCCTTGCGCTATCCAGACGGTTCCCCCGTAGATGTGTGCATCTACTCACCGGGATGCCTCGGCTAATATGATCTGATCCTAGCGTTGCCTTTTCCGCACCACATCCGACACCTCTGCACCCGATTCTAGAAACGCACACAAGTAAATAAGAGAATGGATATATAATTAGTCACGGACACAAACGATACAAGTCAACCACGCGCACTAACTGGACGCGCACGCACTTGGTGCACAAAACGCGCTAGCGACAACGCCACAAACCACAACTAGGATCAATATACATGGCAACTACCAAGCCTAGAATCCAATCGCGCATTCACAACACACTAAATATCTTAGAAAATATGTGGTAAATCAACAAAACCTCAAACTTAATTAAAATCGATTTATTCCAAAAACCTAGTAAGCATCAATTTACCATTTTAGTTCAAATCTATATGTTTTAAAAAATCTAGTGGCCACAATGTTCACTTAATATCATAATTAAGCCACACAATTACTAACTATATTTTAATTTCACCTATTTACACACTAATTAAAAACTTAGTTAGCAAAATTATATAATCAAGATAATTTAAAAGTAACAATTAGCAATTAAACAACTAGCTTAGATTTTACATGTCTTAAAATGTTAAACTACACATTGTAACCATATTCAAATGATAAAAAGCCTAACTTGAACCCAAACCATTCTCTTGAAATTTCAAACTTGAAATCTAGAGCCATATAAATACCTAGTAAGTAAGATTTAAACTAATTAAACAACAAATTAACTATAGGGTTAAGATTTATACCTCACAAATTTTGAAATCTAACTTGAAAACTTGCCTCAAAAAAAAAGATTTCTTGCTCCAAGATCCATGCTAGATTGAACAAAGAATAATGGGTAAAGATTAAATGAAGAATTAATGAGGTTTTGTGTGGATTTTTGAGGCATTTCTTGAAGATTTTATGAAGTAAAATGAGGTGAGGAATAATGGGGGCTGCTGAAATGGGGCTCGGCCAAGTGAGGCGAGGGAGAGAAAGAAAAAGTGAGGCGTGTGTGGGTGAGTGTGTAGAAACATCCTCCCAACTCAAGACAACAAGCCCATACTTCATTGTTTATTACTTTCCTTTTTAATTTCCTTTCTATTAATTTTTGAAGTGGGAAATGAGATGGAGAAAAGATAGGAAGGGGCTGCTGAAATTCAGCCGAGAGAGGGAGAGAGAAAGGGGGGTGTGAGTAAGGGAGATGACCATACCCCAAAAGAACATGCACCATACCTCAATTATACACCATGCTTCATTATCCCTTCATTTTCCATTTTATTTCGATATTCCCTTTTTCCTTTTCTATACAAATAAAACTAGAGCCAGCCCAAATTTTTTTTTGAAAGAACGTGTTACAATATATATTTAGGTGTGTCATGGTGCACTAAAATATAATTAACCCATTTCAATTTATAATTATCACTAATTAAATATATAAGTGAAATCTTGAAATAATATTTAAAATAGTTAATTAAGAAAAATACTTAAGTAAACGAGAAATTTACAAGTGACCAATTAAATACCAAATACTAGAAATTATATAGCTAGAAT
The DNA here is from genome assembly GCA_030015575.1 of Agapanthus africanus. Lineage (NCBI taxonomy): Eukaryota > Viridiplantae > Streptophyta > Magnoliopsida > Asparagales > Amaryllidaceae > Agapanthus > Agapanthus africanus. Next base: position 100,779,900 of record CM057349.1, read on the forward strand.
AGATATACTTAAGTTTATATTGAAAAATAATTATAATTACGTTTTACGGAAAACATGAGTTATATTATCGATTATCTGGAAATTCTTCTAAACAATTTTTAAAACATTATATTGAGGCCGAGCTACCAGCAAGAAAGTCCTGGGGTGGTTGTGCCACCGAGAACCCTCCGACGATCGAGTTAGACGGGGTATTTTGGCGGAGTGACGGCTTATTGGGGTAAAATTGGCTTATCTGAGTCGTCTGAGAAAGGGGTTTATATAGTGGCAGCCATGGGCAGGCGGGCGTGAGATTCATGCCGGCCGTTACGCTCCTGACGTTACGCCCGCGTGATAGGCGGGATTCCCCATTAATGATGAGATATGCTCGTTAATGGGGGATCGTGTGGCTTGGAACGCGGGATCATGGGCGGCGGATATCTCGCATCTGGCGAGAATCACGGAGCCGTAGCGGAGGCGTCCGTGATCGATGCTGAAGGTTGGTCGGTGAGATCGAGGAAGCTAAGCTCGGCGGGAGGCTCCGGAACGAGCGGGAGGCTAAGGCGTCTTGGATATGCGATAGCTCGGAGGTGAGCCGGAGGGCGGAGCGAACTCAGCGTGCGGGAGGGCTCCGAGGCTTGCCGATGGTCGTTTGTAAGGTGATCGTAGGGACGGTCAGGAAGGCCACCGAAGGTCGGGAACATTCTCGGGTCGAAGGCCCGGGATATGCTTCCAACGTACCGATCTTGATCATTTTCTTGTAAATCCTGGGACACGTCATCTGCCATGCGTGATCTAGGAAAACACCGGTATCTAGCCTCATCACAAAGAGTCCCTGCTCTTAGAGATCTAACAGCAGGAGTGCTCTAAGGTTATGTTGTCCATAGATCCTACGTGTTTTACATGTAGAACACACAAATGCACAAGACCCGAATGTTATACACCAATCTCGACCTTTGGATTCGATTTTGGATAAATCTGGACCGTTTGATGAAATAGGTTGGGTACTATTTCCCTTAACATAGACATGTGCCTCGCGTGGAATGTTCTAGTCAAATTAAATGGAGCCTTAAGGAGTCGAGATATAGTAATATTAGGTAAACTCCCTATCTATATAACTTTTGCAAACTACCATGCAAATAGAAATTAATATGTGCAGTAAAGAGAGTTTGAAAGCATCAATGAATTGTTAGAGATGTCAAACAGGTAGGAGGGGTAACTGGCAGATGAATCATCGCAGTTATATAATTACGGATCAAAATCATTCGGAGATAATTGGGTGCAAAATTTTGTACACATTTCCCAACTCATATATATTTGGGTGGATGGGTTTGTCGGTTTGACGGGTGGGTTAATGGATAACCTTTTTAAAATTAAAAAAAAAATAGGGAAATCATTTCCGGCTTAATGAAACATAATTACAAAAACTCAAAATATATTATAAAAAAAGACACCGGAAAACTTATGATTAGACTTTTAGGAATTTGGGAATATTAACTATTATAATTAAAAGTAAATATTAAATTCAAATATACATCGTCAAACTAAAAATCCATAAAGTATTCATGATTAGTTACTTAAATGAATTTTTTTTGTATTGACCCGTAAACCCTAACCTATGTATACAACACACAACACACCAACTCACTCATCACACAAGCACACAACACACACGCACTCAGGGAACCCACGAATTTGCCCCGAAAGCGTTAATTTGTGGATGTAACCACTGTAATCCTGCGATACATTTTTCGGTGAAATAAAATAAAAAAAAAGTTTTTTTCTTCCATAATGTTGGTCATTTATTGTATTTTATTTTATTTTAGTGAAAGATAATTGTATTGTTTGAAATTATTTTGAAAGAAAAGAAAAGGAATTATTATTTTTGAAGAAATTTGTTAAAAATATTTTTTGGGGAAAAGATTATTTTTTGTGAAGAGGACAAATGATTTTTAGAAGATTCATTATGACTTTTAAGGATTTTTCAGAATTTAATTTGAATTAATATCTAAAAATTTTTTAAAAAAATAAAACCGTAGCCCAACCCAAGTCGACCTAGCTCCAGCCCGAGCCAGCACCACGCAAGTGGGCATAGTCAGCTCGAGCTCGAGCGGGCATGCGACGTGGCCATGATCTGGATCGTCGATCTCGTGGTCGACGGACATGAAACGACCGAGGAAGTGGATGTAACGACCTTAAATTTCATATACCGTCCATTTTGTTTTAATTGATAAGAGAGGTTGTATTTCTGTTCAGATTTTGAGTTAAAACTATCCTTGATAACTTATGTATAAGAAACAAGTTGTAGCCCATTGGTTAAACCTTTATAATGTTGTTTTTTAGTCTGCGTGTTCGAATCCTATCAGCCCCAATTATTTTTATCCTTTCCACATTTCTTGGTCTCGGTTCTACCAATCGAGGCATTCTCTCCTCTCTTTGAAACTCGTAAACCGTAAATCCCTTCTCTTTCCCCTCCTCTCTCTATCGTTTCATCTCAAACGCTCTTAAAACTATATCGATAAAAGTGGAGTTAGTTTTCAATAATTTTCTTTTAAATAATTTTATGGTAATTATCATGCTAAATAAATTACACTAATCATTTTAACAATCACCTTAAAATGAAGTTCATCTAATTAACTTTGGACATATTTAGAATTTCATATTAAACAAAACCCATATCGAACTTTACACAAAAATACATGAACTTTACAAGTACCATTTTATCGCTATCTTGAAATATACTTTTAGAAAACTCACGAGGTAACGACCTATGTTCATATCAGATTTTTGCATTGTTATATCGCCCATTCTTAATCACATTGCATGTATATATGTGTTTTTAATCCATGTCTGCTAAATAATTGCAGGTTACAGATTCTCAGCTCTTTACAGTGAGATTCGTGAAAAGTCGCAACAAATGTGGGACTACGACCAACTACAGATGAATACTGATCTGCATGATGCCGCATACCAGTTCAAGCGGAGTTCAAGGCAAAAGTCCACTGCTGAATTTTTGGAAGAGAACAGAAGAGATTTTGAGAAACTAAGTGTACCAAACAGAAGATAAAAGCAATTGATAGAATATCTGAAAAGATGGATCCAAGATTCCACCATATGGCCGCGGAACCGCGGCCAAACAGGCACTTCTGCCGTGGTTCCGCGGCCATGCAATGCACGTGTCGGTGGCAGTGTCGGTGTTTTGACTCAGCTCTCTTGGGGTAGTTTTGTAATTTCGTGTATGGATCAGAATGTAAACCTAGAGTTTTTCTATCTATAAATAGGAAAGCTCAAGGGCTCTTTTAGTGTGTCTCTTTTAGGGTGCCTTTCTTAGATGCCTCTTTTTATTTTTAGATCTAGAATTTTAATTTTTTTCTTTATCTTTATCAATTCAAAAGTTGTAGGGATCGTTGAGAGGTTATCAATGAGAAGTAAGTTCTTTTATTTTTCTCGCATTCTTCTTATTGTATTTTATTATCTACAAATATTATTTGTTAATCCAGTTGTAGAATTTAATCTGCATTTTTTCTTATCTCGAATTTTATTTTTATCTTTTTAATGGGTGAGTAATTTCTCACTTGTTAGGGCAGGAGAAGGAAGGTTTAAGAGAAGGAAATCTCTCTCACTCCTTTCTTTTCCTAACACCTTAAAATTCAGACTCCAATTAATTGAACCATAATCCACTCACTACGGTACCCTATCCTACATGATAACGGTGATTCCCCAGTTAGACCGGTTGTGGTTGAATTAATTAGAGGTTAGGGCTAAGAGACAAGAACGGACGGATAAGAACCAAAAAGGAGAAACTAAGCATGGAAAGCCTAGTTTATACTTGCAAGTTTCTTCCTATTAGTGCTAATCCCCGTTGTTGCTGATTACCTTAACACCTATAATCAGAAGGGCATTGAAAGAAGTAAGAATTTCCTAAACTCGAACTAACCTAATCCTAAACCTAGCAAGTCTTTTATTATTTTTTATCTCATTCGTAGATCTTAAAACAAAACCACCAATTTTTTGGACTTAACTCGTTAAAATATAAAGAAAAAGACTCCATCTCCCTGTGAATCGACCCGTACTCTACCGGCTAGCTACCAAGATACACCGTCTTGATTGCAGTAAATTTAAACACAGAAATTCTCTATCAATCAAATGGCGCCATTGCCGGAGAGACGGTAGTTTCTTTCTTTTGTGTAATTTCGGGTTAATTAAAAAATTTTAAAATATAAAAATTGAAAAACCAAAAAAAAAAAAAAATCATCTTGTTATTTTTGAAAAATCTTTGTGCAAGTGTGCAGGCTTGGAGCAAATTCTGTTTCAGTTCTGGAGTAAATGCAGTGAACAAATACAGAATTAGGGGATCTAAACAGAAAGAGGTGAACCAACTCAGCACAGGGAAAAAGTCAGAAAATCCAAATCAACTTTTTAATCCGTGGAACCGCGGCAGAATCAAAGGTTTGACCGCGGAACCGCGGCAGACTGGTGACGTCAGCACCAAATTTTCTCTGTAAGTATCTTTTTTTTTCTCTTTTCCTCTTCTCTGAACTCCACTGAAATATTTTTCCTGCAGGTTTTTTTGCACAGATTCTCCTTCTCCTATCCAATAAATTGTTTTTGTGCAGGATTCTTTGCGCTGCCAAATAAAAAAATTGCAAGTGTTTTAGATTTTTGATGTGTTACTGCTTTGCATAATTAATACGGAATCTAAGGGGCTATAACACCAACTCAGATTGGGTGGGTATTTCACCACCCTTCTTAAGACCCCAAAAATCACTAAAAGCATATGCATCACTCTTAAGTTAACTAAAAAATATCTAAACTCAGCCAACTAGGGACTGTCATGCTCATTTGGACAGAGGAAGGTTATGGACATTCAATCGTTTATCTAAATTTGACTTTGTGGTGCCTAGGCTAGACAAGTGAGAAAAGTAATTTTAAAAGGCCCGTCTCACCGTGATTCATGAGCGGAACCCTCCTTTCTTCATTTGTGCTTACCTGGCCACAATTGGCAGGGAAGAGACGATTTGAGCGTTATCTCACAACTTGTCACATTGGAACAGTTAGGAGCAATCAAGTGGACTTTAAAGACCCTAGTTCTAGGTGTGTTTGTGCATATTATGATTATGATTGTGCTTGTAAAAAGTTTAGTCCCATAATTCCGTATTTTTTCAAACAACCATTTTTTTTTAAACTCCAAAAACAAACAATTTTTAAAAAAAAAAATATATATATATATATATATATATAAATAAATAAAAAAATTCACCACTTCCCTCCCTCTTCCAACATGGGTACCCCACCTCGCAAAACTCTTGCCGAACTTTGGTACCCACAACCAGACATAACTTCCTACGGTTCTTGCTTTAGCCGAATTTCGAACGATCCCTCCATGCCAAAAATCTCTTTGAAAGATCGAATAGACGCGTCTAGGACAAACAATTAGACTCAGCAATCCAGTTCGTATCAACCGTTTCAAACATTCACCCCTTCTTATTTTGATACCCCTTTTGAGAGTCCAGTTGTAACACCAACACCTATGTCCATCGCTGAATGTATTGAACAATCCCGTAGCCGATCATTCATTTCTTTCACCGCTGCAAATTCTTTGGATCAACAATTCCATTCACCTTCTTATCCGTATGTTGATCCTACCCCTGTCCAACCATTCAATTCCTATCCATCCTACCCAACTTTTGCACCTTCCATAGACATTGCTTCTGAACAGTCTTTTGGGACTTTCCAGTATCCAAACGAGTTTGAAACTTTTAATGAAACCCCTTCACAACCATGTCTAGTCTGGAACAATCGTTGAAAGACTTTAAGATAGCTTCATGCCAACAGATGATGGATTTGAATGCGTCCATGGTCGCCCTCATACAACCTAGTGACCCGGTAGCTAGTTTCCAACTAGCTCCAAATTTTCCAATGTATGATGAGGCGGTTAGATAGATTGAGAATTTTAGTAGAGAGAGTGAGCTGTGCACCCTTCTAAATCAAACCTACCCATCCCCAATTGAATCCCACAACTCCGGTTTTGAAGATCTATCAAGTGTCCCAAATGATTCACCAGTTGAAGATAGAACGATTAATGAGTTGTGTAAATTTGTAGTGTTTGATTTACCTAATTATGAAGGGTCCCTTTCGAGTGAAACCATCACCAATCCTTTTGACCTCTACACCTCCACTCTAGAACTTGAATTGATTAATATCCATGCTTTTGATGAGGTGTCTGAAAAAATTGATTTTCACTTGGTTGAGGATATCGACGCTGGGAATATTTCAGATGATGAACCCATAGATTTGGATGAGTTTCTCTCTCCAATTCATCATCCCGAGTCATTAACTGTTTTTCCTGAACTTCATATGCGTCTGGATTTTGATGATAAATGCATGGATGAGATATCCTTTGAGGGGAATTTTAAGGATAGCATTGAGGATGAATCAGTTTTGCTTGATGAGTCGGATTTTCCAATTCATCATGTCCCTTCCACTGACTGTGTACACCCTCCTAAACCTTTAACTGTTACCCTTCCTCAATCACTCCACTCGATCCTTTCCATCGTTCCGACCGCGCAAGACACAGTATCAACTTCATTATCTGTGTCTGATTTACCAAGTTCGGCGTACCCATATTTTCTCACGAATCTTGAGGGATTTGACCCAATTTTTCGACATATTGATAGATTAGTGCAATCCATCTTTTCACATCGATCATTACAGATTGTACTAATTTATTCAATTCATTTTCACCCTCAAATTCGTACACCATTTCTTTTCCCCTTCCACCATTATTCTTCTCATATACCGAGACAGTATTCCACTTCTATTCCCATACGGTCTCTAGTATTCTTCACTTCTTTCCTCGCCGTATTTTTTCACCAACCAGCACACTCCAGAGATAGGATTTTTGAATGGTTGGTGCTCACTTTTGGCCTTCGTAAGGTCTTGTATAGCTTGATACCGTTTTCTCCCCTAACTCTGAACTTTAACACATAAACAGTGGGAACACTGTTTCACTTAATTTTGGGGGGGCCTTTTTTATATATATATTTTTTAGTTTGCTTTTTTGTTTTGTATAAAATTTTCTTTTAGGGAGCGCCGACAATTTTGACCCTCTTGGTGTAGCCTGACAGTGAGGGCACTGTCAAGTTTACGTTTGGGGGTGTGCTCGGTAAGCTTTCTTCCTTCGCATTCATGTGTATATTTTGCATTTGCATACTTATTTTAAAACCCATAAAAATCGAAATTTTCCCAAAAATATAAAAACTTTTTGTACATATTTGTTTGCATATTTAATTCCTTATCTTATTTTTCTGCATAGCATCTTTATAAAAAATATATATATATAAATAAATATATATATATATATATATATATTGAAAATTTCAATTTTGGCCCTATTTGACTCAAGTTCAACATGATGGTTGACTTGTTAGGAAAAACTAGATCCTAAACTTAGTAAATTAAAAACCCTAAAAATAACTTTTCTTAAAGTTTAACTGTAGAAAATATACGTCCTTGCAGTTTATTTAGAAATAGGCAAATTTTGAGTTCTGTTCTTGGGCTAAATCGAAATAAGGGAAGGGTATTGAAAGCTCTTTTTGAAATATAAGTCTGAAAAAATAATTCTGAACCTTAAGTACAAATTCTGAAAATATAAACCCTACTTCACGCACTCACACACATCTTGAAACTTGGGATAGTAGAGGATACCTTGAAATGCTCTTGTCTAAAATCCTTACTATGAAGGAAAATAAAATAAAAATATAAGTGTTGAATTAAGAGATAAAAAAAATAAACACTGGTTTTGTAATTGTTGCGCCACGGCAGCGCCCCGGCCGTCTATCCGAGGCCAAAATGCGGAATCAAAATTTTTCTTAACTTTAAACTGGCACTACCGCGGACAATATACCCGGATCGTAACCATTAACCGATACTAGCTATCAAGAGAAAGGGTGAGAGATATACCGAGTGATCCGAGTCCTCCGGTCTTCTCGTCATCGTCCCGATCTCCCGCGGAAAGTCCTGTCTCCATATCGTCGCTTCCTCGCCGGAAGGGCACCACATGCCTGCGTCTTTTACGGGCTCCCGCCTCAATACCGAGGCAACTCGGGCATGAAGCCGGTAAGTCGACATGCCCAAGATTTGCTGTAGAATGTAGTGTAGAAACTTTGTCTCTTGGAGTTTATGTAGTTGCCATTGATGGATGGAGGAAGAGGTAAAGAAAATTGGTGCTTTCAATTTTCTAGCAAGAAGAAGATGAGATGAAGAATTCCTCACTTAACAAAATGAACTCTCTCATTCTCTTCTCTCAAGTGTGGCCTCTCTCATCTAGTGAGAATGGTGGAGGAATGAATATCAAACCATAACAAGGAGGGAGGTGAGTATAGTAAAAGCAAGGGGGTGACCACAACCCTAAAGAAATGATAACCATCTCAAATCAATATCAAATCCACTCTAATCACCATAAAGCAAGTGATAAGAAGGAAAAAGAATCTCATCATGAAAAACTATCATGATGCCACCAAAATGCAAGATACCCTCTCCACAAATGTTATTTGCAAACTTGCAAATAACACCCTCCATCGGAAAAGTCCGGCCGGGAAAGAACAAAGGAAAACCGGCCGGAACGGAATGCAAACTGGCAACTCCAGAAAACTGGTCCCGTAATAAATTACAGGAAAACCCCGATACTGTGCATACACACCCGCATCTGTATTCCGACCGGATACAAATGCAAAAAGACAAAATCTACACTGTACTATACTAGGATCCGGCTTAAACCAAAACCGGCTAGTAATATCCGTTCGATCCTGATCCGTGCAATACCGCACGTATCCGATCGAACCTTGCCATATATCTATACGGCCTCTAGTACAAACCGTCCGATCCTGATCCGTGCAATACCGCACGAATCTGATCGGACCCTGCCATATCTCCATACGGCCTCTACAGCGTTTCGCCCGAAAGCTTGAGTAACTGAAAGTGTGGTGGACTTTAAAGACTCGTCAATACTATGGTTGTGGATTTAACCACTAGCACGTCAGAGGTATAAGCCAATACATGACGGGCCACCAGCTATTGACCAAAAGGGACGTCGATGAGCGAACTCATCCTGACACCCTACTGAGCCTGTCAGTGACAATATCCGTACAGTCCAGTCCGTTCGTCTATGAGCATCGCATGTCGGGCCTAGGGGGTTGGTAAAAGTCAGACCCCCAAAAGCGGTACAAATCGTGTCGGAGTGTAGCCCAGAACGCCCTGAGATACTACTGGAATACCTACCAGTAAATCTCCTGCCTCGGCCGAGGGCTTTGCGTAATGGCTCTCCTAGACACAGCGCGACCTCACCCCCAATACCGGGAGAGACGAACCCCTGAAGATCCGCTCACTGCCTCCATGTGGCTCGGGACTGTACCCAACTAAAACCTGTTTGCACGACTCCTTTGAGCCGTGGTAGGGTAGTAATCAAAGTACAGTGGGAACTCACACGAGACAAATGACGATCCCCAGGTCGATGAACTAACCTGTACACATGTTACCAGGGAACTGCTATCTGACGTCAGGTATAAGACCAACTAGCATGTTCCCGGCGAGTCCTGTCCGGTATACTCATAACCCAATGAGCATCTGTATACATCTTAGGTGAACCAACTGACACCAGTGGCTTGTGAGACCGGCCACCGCCCCTCGTCGGGGTCTCGACTGTATACACTAGTCTACTCTGGAGAATCGATGCCCTGTCTCGAAACTCCCATGACTAGGGACCTTTTAAAGATGTGCTTATAGACCACCAGCTCTCACGTATATGATCGCCATCATACTGCTGGCAGTCAAGCAAGAATCCTAGGGGCTCTATCAGCGTGCAATAGCGACCTGTAAGGTCACCTGAAGCAGTACACGATGATAAAGGTAAACCAGATAGCATACTATCATCTCGAGTAAGACTGTCTTACCGGGATAGGTCCTCCCTCAATCATTGCAATCACGTGCCTGTGATCCAATAATTGACTCTGAGGGCACTATCTCCAACAATCTCCCACTTGCACTCAAGGCTAATTATTGCGATGTCGTATACTCACAGCCCGTGTGATACCGAACACCCAACTCCTCTACTAGTCAGTCTCACAAAGCTCGTTTGCGAAACTATTGCGTTCGAGGAATAGCCTCAGTGAGTGGATCCGCTGTGATGTTTCTTTCTATGTCTCTCTATATCTCAAGTTCACAGAGAAAACCATCTCCCGAAATGAGCAATACCTGTCTTAGAGTATGTTTGGATATCTGATGGGACCTAGCTCATAAATGAACTCCAAATCCAAACTTCTTAGACTGTATCGATAACTGAACTTAATCAGTACCCAGCGCCATGCCTCCCTCGGTATTGCCTTGGACCACCTGTCCAAAATACTGCCCCTCGTCAGAAGGAGAAACTATAACTCTGACAGCCACTCTGCCATTCATGTCACCTTGGAAGCGTGGAATGATAACCGTCTCCTAAAAGAGGCTGCCGTTATTAAATTCCTAGAACATTCACTTATGTTCTAAAACTGCTTCCGATTGTTTCTCCAGGATTGGATCAATATCAACTTATTGCACCTACTGCAAGAACAACATCTGGTGTGGTACTTGACATCTCATGATTGACTCAATTGCCTAAGCAAGTGATCTGCCAATCATGCGCATCCCTCTCTACTTTAGTCTATAAGACACCTTTAGAGAGGGTGACTCCATCACCTGCAGGTACACTACCGTGCCAGGAGTCGTCCATTCTAAATACTCATAGAATGCTGTCAAAGTACCCAGATTGGGAAACCACCCAAATCTAGATCTAAAACCATAGATCTAGTAACCAGAATGTCTGATATAATATCCAAGTCCTGTGTGGAGAAACCACTGTGTGACAACCAAAGTATAACCGATCGTAGTATAGGAATATCACTTCCTACTCTATGTATGTCATCCAAATACCAGGACATCACACCCTACTACCTTCTTAACAGATCCATCCCTTATTCTGATGAAGTCAAACCTATGACTGTCATCAGAAATAGATGATCTATCTCCGCTATATCTGCTTCAGTCTATAAATAGACATAAGCCAACTGTCCACCAATGCTTCCGCTGCTCCCACTGACTATGACAACCCTCTGGCAGAGTCATATAGACGTACACTTCTAAAGCTAGTTTAGAAGGACGCTATACTCATCCTCCTGCTGGGTCTCATGGTCTGGAACAACAGCAATGGCAAGTCTGGGTAAACAAGAACCTCCCTGCCACCGTCCTTGAGCATACCGAAGTACCTCTCGAGTGCCTGAGGTTACCCATCATATCTGCGGAGTGGCTAATGGAATGTCAAAACAGATTGAATCTTTAGGTTCTTGTCAAATCTTCAGTAATCGTTTGCGGTTCTGGAATCACTTCCAGTTCTACCATACTCCCACTATTGTTTTCTGAAAAATCCATTTCTTTTAAAAATATGGCGAGTCAAGAACAATATCACTATTGATCTTCCAGATGGTAGAAAGTCAACCCTCGTCATAGCCTGGGTCAACCCGCAAACAGCCATTACAGAAACGTGCCTAGAGTTATCCAGAGTCTGGTTTTAAGCATAAGCCGGACAACTCCCCGTACCTTAACAATGTCAAGATATGAACTGTTCTATATCCAACATAGAAACAGAGGCACTGATTTAATTGGAACCAGATTCAAATCATGCAGCTGTCTCCAGTGCATGTCAACTAAAATGGAGAAAGGCCGATCAGCGTCACTCAACTTAGGAATACTTCCAATTATGAGCAACCTGAAAAAGAAGCTAGTTCTCTTAATCATTACTATCAACTGAACACCATACATAAGTATCTACATCTTCGATCACCTTGAAGAATCCCGATACTTGTAATACTTGGTTCTCTACTTTATTCAAATACCTATAACTTCTCAAAATTCGGACCCTGTGTTTCCACGAAACAGCTGTCTAAAAACTAGAGAAGTCATAAGTAAACCGAATATAGTACGAGGACCAACCCCTCTGTCCTGATGGACGCTGGACAACATACAATACTCTGTACAAGTCCCTTGAGTCTGATAACTCATTCACTGTGTGTCGTAGGTTGAAAACTGTACTTATGGTTAAGAAGAATTACACCGTTGTTCAATACTCCTTACCTAACCATCCACTGATATAGGTAAATGTCATAGACATAATTTCAAAAAGGTATATCTCACTCTATGAAAATAGACGTACAGATATATCAATTTGAAATTGCTGCATAGAACGGATATTCAAAACCAAATATTTGCCGACCGGCAAACAACCCAGGTGGCTTCCTCAAATATCACCAATTACAATGAATCCCGATATAATGAGGATGGTCACCTAATTCCCAATAACTTACTCCCACTCATCATCTGTAAAACCATACAGATGTGAGAATCCAACCTGGTAAATACATACCCTGGAGCAAGTGTCTAATCGGGAAATCAGTTTTCTTTTAACAGTACACAGTTGAACTGAAACATTGAAATGTTTCGATGGGGTATCCTGGTATTCCTAGTAATGCCTCTACCATTTTCCAGATTCATAACTGTAACCGTATATCTCTTTGCCATCTGTCCAAATCCCTTTATATGTCTTTAGTCATTACCGTCTGCACACCCCTTTAGGCCAAATGGTTTTCTTCCTTCCCTACCGTTCGGCACCAGCCTATGGTTTGGAAGAAGACTATCCAATAAGCATAAAAGGTGTACTATCCTAATTCTAGGAGCACTCGCAAAGCGAGAGAAGGTGAATATAAAAGACAACCGAATAAACCTTATTCCTATTTCTCCTGAACCAGAATCCATCCCCGAACTGGAACAAGTTCCTTTCGAGTTCGTATATAACCATACGATGGAATATCCAAATAAACTGTGGATCTTCGTAGTGATACGGAGTGTCCTGGAGAAATACAAAGGTGATTTAGGATTGGCGAAGAAATACTTGGTTTGGTCGTGAATAGCAGTCGCAGTTTACTTTGCCCTCTTACTAATCCCTTGCTTTGTCTTAACTTAATACCTTCTGTACACCATCGTTATGCTAATTGGTTTTCTTCATTCCCCACCGTTCGGCACCAGCCTAAGGTCTGGAAGAAGACTATCCAATTTGCGTAATAGGTGTACTATCTCCTAAACCAAGGAGTACTCGCAACCTGAGAGAAGGTAAAAGGAAAAGACAACTGAATAGTCCTATTCGTTTTCTCCAGAACCGGAAACCATCCTCGAATAAATTCCTTCGAGTTCGTATCTAACTATACGATGGTTTTGTCCAATGGAAGTGGACGTTCGTAGTAATACGGGGTGTCCTGGAGAAAAGAGTAAAAGTAGGAGTGGCAATGAGGTTTGCAACTCTGACAATCCAAAAGCCAGTGTTAAGAAGGTTCGGTCAACTTGTTCACTGAGTCATAGTCTAGGGTCGGGTCAATGGTCGCTGCCAAAGAGAGAGAGAAAAGAAACACTCAGCGTGCACTCTAACCTAGATCAGAATGGTTATCATTTTATCTAATCTGGAAACCTCCCACTGTAACCTCAAATTCTTCCCCAAACCTGAAAGAAGAATTAGTCGGGATCACCCGAGGAGTAAACCAACTCATCAGTGGGAATCGGGATCCAACTATCATCGCATGATAACTTGACGGAATCCACTCAAGTCACCACACTCCAGAAGGTATGCGCATGCCTGGCAAGTTTCAGTTTCTTTAGAAACTCCCGATGTGATGTTTTTACCCCTAGGACTCAAGTGACCTTGACGGAGTCAACAAATCAAAGAGTCCAAGTCAAGTTCAACCCGTCATTATCTGGATTGCATTAAACCCACCCGTACGTGCCCTTGACGGAGTCAACAAGGCCGCACGACTGTCCTAATCAATCCCATTTATGCAACAAACAAGCACCACTTAGCTACCGTACACTACGCCTTGACGGAGTCAACAAACGCAGCACGAATACTAAATAATACCCATAAGAAATGACGGAGGGCTACGAATGGTTTTTGGCGAAAAACCTTTAACGTAATGAACTTGATATCGTTGAAGGAACTGCATAGCCTTTTATAAAAATATAGTGACGAAAACCTTTGCTAAAGAGGTCACTCCCGGTGAAGGGATCTCGGCTCTTTCCCCGTAGAATGAGGTGCAGGATATTCCAACTGAATACCACGATGCAAAGCAAAAGTAATCGGCTATAGTGAAGTTAATGCCCTGACGCAAACTTCTGTCCAAGGGGTCACTCCCGGTGAAGGGATCTCGGCCCTTGCCTCGTCGACTGAGGAGCAGGATATTCCAAATGAATACCACGATGCAAAACAAAAGTGAACGTCCTTGCAATAACAGCTTTTTGAAAAGTGTTCCAACAACATCAGAATAGGTTTTTTTTTCTTGCATTGATCCGAATCAATGCAGTCCCATCAATTGATCACACCACAAAGAACGAAAATATACTGATGTACGTATATGCCATCCGCATTCGCCACTGGGTCCCGTCATTACTCGTTAGGTTAGCTAACTAACGACAGAGCGGGGACTGGACTAGCGCGGATGCAAAACATATACAACATCTACTAATATATATACCAATATATTATATTTCGCTCAAGGCGTGATAAAAAAGCAACATCACAGAAATGTACAGCATCACAGAACAATACAGATATCTGGAAGCCCCGGGTTTCACAGAGCCGCTGCTGAAACCCGACGTTCCCCTGGTCGTGTGGATAGCCTGTGCAATGAAATCCTAGACCCCTACGGGCGCGGCAAGTCACCCGCCAAAACCTGAAGCGAGGCAGCCCCCTTCAGCACGGTGAATGGACCACCCAGCACTTCACGGAATCCGGTAACTCGGGCACCCCTCCTGGGTCAACCTGTACCCTCTACGAGTGCGGCGAATAGCCCGCCAATCCTAGAGTAAAGCCCCCTCCATCTCAATGCTATGAGATGCGGGCCCGTTGCCCTCTAGAACCCGGCTATCCGTGCATCCCTCCGCGGGGTAATCCTAGTACAGAAAGTAAAATATAAATACAACGGGTACATCGACCGCAACCAGGTCGTGCCCCAAAAGAATAATACAAACAAGTAGTGACGGCAGTCCACATGTCGGACGCTCGCCCCGGAATATCAAATGTACATATAAAAAACAAAACTGTACTAGCATTGCATCCAGGCTATCCCCCACGACCGATCCGCAACATCACAGCAAAATCACAAGACATCAACGTGAATGTCACGTTCGCAAATCCGTCCAACCGGGCTATAGCAGTTAGACAGGATTTACCGATCAAGTGACATTCATGGTCGCAGATATAATGTAAATACTGTGAACCAATGTGTTTAAAATATCCGATCGATCAAATTTTACCAAGTGGGCCCCAAAGCATTACTGTAGCACTTGCAGAAAATCTGGGCCCAAACAGAATATTCCAAAACCCCCATTTTCAGCCCAAAAGCCCACTATAAAAAAATTGGTAAAATGAAGCCAACATAATGCGGCGGAACCGCGGCAAAAGTGGGGTCATTGCCGCGGTTCCGCGGTCCTATGGAAGGATCAGGTTACCAAATTTTTGCAGTTTTCTTATAATTCCATGTACATCAGTTTTCTACAACCTGAAAAATTTTTAGAGCCCGGAAAAAATCGACAGAAAACTGATGTGAAGAAAACGTGGTTTTGGAATTTTTGTTCGATCGGAAAAGTAAAACACACTAGAACAAGCTAGGCAAGGTTAATGGCGTGGCTCTGATACCATGTTGCGCCACGGCCGCGCCCCGGCCGTCTATCTGAGGCCAAAATGCGGAATCAAAATTTTTCTTAACTTTAAACTGGCGCTACCGCGGACAATATACCCGGATCGTAACCATTAACCGATACTAGCTATCAAGAGAAAGGGTGAGAGATATACCGAGTGATCCGAGTCCTCCGGTCTTCTCGTCATCGTCCTGATCTCCCGCGGAAAGTCCTGTCTCCATATCGTCGCCTCCTCCCCGGAAGGGCACCACATCGCCTGCGTCTTTTACGGGCTCCCGCCTCAATACCGAGGCAACTCGGGCATGAAGCCGGCAAGTCGACATGCCCAAGATTTGCTGTAGAATGTAGTGTAGAAACTTTGTCTCTTGGAGTTTATGTAGTTGCCATTGATGGATGGAGGAAGAGGTAAAGAAAATTGGTGCTTTCAATTTTCTAGCAAGAAGAAGATGAGATGAAGAATTCCTCACTTAACAAAATGAACTCTCTCATTCTCTTCTCTCAAGTGTGGCCTCTCTCATCTAGTGAGAATGGTGGAGGAATGAATATCAAACCATCACAAGGAGGGAGGTGATTGTAGTAAAAGCAAGGGGGTGACCACAACCCTAAAGAAATGATAACCATCTCAAATCAATATCAAATCCACTCTAATCACCATAAAGCAAGTGATAAGAAGGAAAAAGAATCTCATCATGAAAAACTATCATGATGCCACCAAAATGCAAGATATCCCCTCCACAAATGTTATTTGCAAACTTGCAAATAACACCCTCCATCGGAAAAGTCCGGCCGGGAAAGAACAAAGGAAAATCGGCCGGAACGGAATGCAAACTGGCAACTCCAGAAAACTGGTCCCGTAATAAATTATAGGAAAACCCCGATACTGTGCATACACACCCGCATCTGTATTCCGACCGGATACAAATGCAAAAAGACAAAATCTACACTGTACTATACTAGGATCCGGCTTAAACCAAAACCGGCTAGTAATATCCGTTCGATCCTGATCCGTGCAATACCGCACGTATCCGATCAAACCTTGCCATATATCTATACGGCCTCTAGTACAAACCGTCCGATCCTGATCCGTGCAATACCGCACGTATATGATCGGACCCTGCCATATCTCCATACGGCCTCTACAGCGTTTCGCCCGAAAGCTTGAGTAACTGAAAGTGTGGTGGACTCTAAAGACTCGTCAATACTATGGTTGTGGATTTAACCACTAGCACGTCAGAGGTATAAGCCAATACGTGACGGGCCACCAGCTATTGACCAAAAGGGACGTCGATGAGCGAACTCATCCTGACACCCTACTGAGCCTGTCAGTGACAATATCCGTACAGTCCGGTCCGTTCGTCTATGAGCATCGCATGTCGGGCCTAGGGGGTTGGTAAAAGTCAGACCCCCAAAAGCGGTACAAGTCGTGTCGGAGTGTAGCCCAGAACGCCCTGAGATACTACTGGAATACCTACCAGTAAATCTCCTGCCTCGGCCGAGGGCTTTGCGTAATGGCTCTCCTAGACACAGCGCGACCTCACCCCCAATACCGGGAGAGACGAACCCCTGAAGATCCGCTCACTGCCTCCATGTGGCTCGGGACTGTACCCAACTAAAACCTGTTTGCACGACTCCTTTGAGCCGTGGTAGGGTAGTAATCAAAGTACAGTGGGAACTCACACGAGACAAATGACGATCCCCAGGTCGATGAACTAACCTGTACACATGTCACCAGGGAACTGCTATCTGACGTCAGGTATAAGACCAACTAGCATGTTCCCGGCGAGTCCTGTCCGGTGTACTCATAACCCAATGAGCACCTGTATACATCTTAGGTGAACCAACTGACACCAGTGGCTTGTGAGACCGGCCACCGCCCCTCGTCGGGGTCTCGACTGTATACACTAGTCTACTCTGGAGAATCGATGCCCTGTCTCGAAACTCCCACGACTAGGGACCTTTTAAGGATGTGCTTATAGACCACCAGCTCTCACGTATATGATCGCCATCATACTGCTGGCAGTCAAGCAAGAATCCTAGGGGCTCTATCAGCGTGCAATAGGGACCTGTAAGGTCACCTGAAGCAGTACACGATGATAAAGGTAAACCAGATAGCATACTATCATCTCGAGTAAGACTGTCTTACCGGGATAGGTCCTCCCTCAATCATTGCAATCACGTGCCTGTGATCCAATAATTGACTCTGAGGGCACTATCTCCAACAGTAATTGCTTAAGGCAGCATACATAAAAAATATAGCAAGGGTGCTTTATCACCTAGTGCCTTAGACCAACTGGTTTGGGAGTCACTGCTAAGTCTTAAGTACTGTAAGACGAGGAATTATGCCTAAATGCTCAAGCACATTTTGTAATCAGTCGTTTAGTATCTCAAGAAGTATTAACGATCGCATGAAGGATGTGTGAGCAGTTTCATCTAGAATTCACCAACTAAAAATATTTTGGAAGATGGACAAGAGTATGATAGCTTGAATTGAATTTCCAAGTATGGGGGTGATAACTACACACACGTAGGGGTATATAATTGGAGTTTTGAGGAGAGATAGGATTAAAAGATAGGACTTATATCTTCAGTAGAAATGATAAAAATTCCTGAGTTAAGATTGCACCTTAGAAGGAAAACTTAGGAGATGCTGAAAGCTTTATAAACTAGCAAAACGTATATGATCTTAAGATCAATGAAAAGGAAGTGTGAAAAATACGGGTTGATGATTTTTAAGTTGATGATAACAGAATTTCTTTCTTGAATACTGAATTGAAGAATTAGAGTCAACGGCCGGATTTTGTTGGTAGTATCCGCTGAAAACCCTCAGAAGACAACACTCCTACTAGGGACACCTAGAGGTTTAACGGCTTGTTGCACGAGCTCAGTGAAATCGCGTTCCCTGCGAAAGTGAGGTTAGGATTTTTCGAGAATAAAATTGGCTTTGCTCGGGACGAGCAAAAGATAAGTTTGGGGGTATTTGTTCATATCAGATTTTTGCATTGTTATATCGCTCATTCTTAATCACAATGCATATAAATAGGTGCTTTTGATCCATATCTGCTAAACAGTTGCAGGTTACAGATTATCAGCTCTTTACAGTGAGATTCATGAAAAGTCGCAACAAATGTGGGGCTACGACCAACAACGGGTGACTACTGATCCGTATGATGCCGCATACCAGTTCAAGCGGAGTTCAAGGCAAAAGTCCACTGCTGAATATCTGGAAAAGAATAGAAGAGATTTTGAGAAACCAAGTGTACCAAACAGAAGATAGAAGCAACCGGTAGAATACCTGAAAAGATGGACCCAAGATTCCACCATATGGCCGCGGAACCGCGACCAAATAGTCACTTCTGCCGCGATTCCGCGGTCGTGCAATGCACGTATCGGTGGCAGTGTCGGTGCTTTGACTCGGCTCTCTTGGGGTAGTTTTGTAATTTCGTGTATGGATCAGAATGTAAACCTAGGGTTTTTCTATCTATAAATAGGAAAGCTCAAGGCCTCTTTTAGTGTGCCGCTTTTAGGGTGCCTTTCTTAGATGCCTCTTTTTATTTTTAGATCTAGAATTTTAATTTTGTTCTTTATCTTTATCAATTCAAAAATTGTAGAGATCGTTGCGAGGTTATCAATAAAAAGTAAGTTCTTTTATTTTTCTCGTATTCTTCTTATCCTATTTTATTATCAGCAAATATTATTTGTTAATCCAGTTGTAGAATTTAATCTGCGTTTTTTCTTATCTCGAATTTTATTTTTATCTTTTTAATGGGTGACTAATTCCTCACTTGTTAGGGCAGGAGAAGGAAGGTTTGAGAGAAGGAAATCTCTCTCACTCCTTTCTTTGCCCAACACCTTAAAATTCGGACTCCAATTAATTGAACCATAATCCGCTCACTACGGCACCCTATCCTACATGATAGCGGTGATTCCCTAGTTAGACCAGTTGTGGTTGAATTAATTAGAGATTAGGGCTAAGAGACAAGAACGGACGGACAAGGACCAAAAGGGAGAAACTAAGCATGGAAAGCCTAGCTTATACTTGCAAGTTTCTTCCTAGTCATGCTAATCCCCATTGTTGTTGATTATCTTAACACCTATAATCAGAAGGGCATTGAAAGAAGTAAGAATTTCCTAAACTCGAACTAACCTAATCCTAACCCTAGCAAGTCTTTTATCATCTTTTATCTCATTCGTAGATCTTAAAACAAAACCACCAATTTTTTGGACTTAACTCGTTAAAACATAAAGAAAAAGATTCCATCTTCCTGTGGATCGATCCGTACTCAACCGGCTAGCTACCAAGCGATACCGTCTTGATTGCAGTAAATTTAAACACAGAAAATCTCTATCAATCAATCTACCCCACTCACTTACACTATGGTTCTATAGAATGGTACTTTAGTTACGTTCTTATGCTAAAGAAACATTTTCACTAAAATACCCTCTTTCTAAAATTACGTTTTTGAATCGCTATTTTAAAACCTTTGCAATTGCGCTTCTACAACTCTCTTTAGGAGACTCGTTTGTGGATGGTGCAGATTATCGCACATCCTTGGAATAATAGAGTGAAATGCAAAACTTCTCACAGAGAATTTGGTCTCGAAAGGAATAAAATACGGTTTTAAAGAAAATACGACTTTTAAAACAAATTAAATAGTTGGAAAACTATTTAAATCATAAATCTGTTTTTCCTAAATAAAAAAATTGTGAAAATGAGTTTTTTTTAAAATGAAAAGATTAAAGTTTAATAAATACCCTCAAGTTTCCAAAAGTGGTATTTTTCATAAAAGTACCATGAAATTTTAAAAGCAAAATTTTATCACTAAAATACCAACAAATATAAAATACATTTTTATACAAAAAAATCTAGACATTTTAATCAACATATTTTTATCAAAAACATCCTTGTGGTTTTAGGATGAATGGAAACCACTCGAGATATTTTTAAATGGAATTTTTCATATAAATACCCTAGAAATCAAAAGACTAGTTATGTTACGTATTTAGGTTGCAGATTGGTTTGAGTGCTATTTTCTCTCGTCAGTGTCTCGGGATTGCCGGTGACAATGATGCACCACTTCCCTCTCCATAAATATCGATTGTAATTTCAAGAAAATCAAATCATATAAAACTTGAACTCGAATTTAAACTTGAACTTGAACTTAAAACCGAACTCGAACTTGAACTTACACTTGAACTCGAATTTGAATTGAACCTGAGCCGAAATGTTTGAACTTGACATGACTTATACTAAACCATCATGCTTGATCCAACTTGACTCAAACCATGAATACAATTGACATGACTTGCAATTAACATAAATATATGATCTTGATATGAACTCAATCTTGAATACTTGACTTTATACATCATCTTTTGTATTCATGAATTCAATCAAGACTTGTAAATTTAATTATAGAATAATATATGCGGGGTGTTGGGATAGTTTGAGTATGAATCCAACGAAGTCTCAGGAGTCTTCCTATTACATGAACTCTTGGATCGGGTCGACTCCTCCACAGCTTGGGGTCTCGATGCTTCATTGTTGATCGGGTTGACTCCTCTACAGTTTGGGGTCCTGATGCTACATCTTTGTTTCGGGTATACTCCTCCACAATTTAGGGCCCCGACATTTCTAATAATCTTGAGATTAGTTGTCATTCACACATGAACTTAAGTTAATTAGATTACCTTGTATAGACCCTTTTAGGACACTCATATTCATTTTATGTTCACGATATCTATACTCCACGATCATTTTATACTTGCCTGCTATGCTCTTGTTATATTGCCATGATTACGTAGCTGCTATTTACATTACCGTACTTGTTCACATATTACGATTTCCATTTATATTATATTACATATCATCTTACACACAATATATATACTAGACATCTCTCTGGAAACTTACCGAGCGCAAGTTTGCTGACGGGCATTCCATCCACCTTTGTTTCTTTAGAATGTTCATCAGATAATCTATAAAATGAGAAGGTGGTACTGACTGCAGGGGACTATGACCAGATTGCAGCCCAAGCCGACTCTCAAATTTCCTTTATCGGTTTTCAGTACCAGTATGTCACTTGTTTAGGCATTTTATTTCATGTTATTTTCTTTTCAGACAATCTATCATTGTAATTAAAATTTGTTGAAGTGAATGTAAATAAAGTTGTTGAAAATTTCAATCTCATGTTAAATTCTTGTTACTTTTATATTGCTTTTGTTGACTATAGTACCCTCAAGGAAATTATTGTAATCATAAATAGGTGATCATGATGATTGATGAAGGACCTATATGGATATAACAGTCTTATTCAAAATGATAGTATGCTATCTGCTTTGCCTTTATCACCATGTACATGCATTATATGGTATTACAGATCACTATTACATGTTGATAGAGCCCATAGGATTTTTGCTTGACTATCAGCGTTATGATGGCGATCATATACGTGGGAGCTGGGTAGTCTATAAGCACATCCTTAAATGTCCCTAGTCGAGGAAGTATCGAGACTGGGTATTGATACTCTAGAGTAGACTAGTGTATACTTTTGCTAAAGAGGTCACTCCCGGTGAAGGAATCTCGGCACTTTCCTCATCGAATGAGGTGTTGGATATCCATCAAGGAATACTGATCAGTCTAAATTACTGCATTTTTAACACGGCAATTTCCTTATCTTTTGCACTCATCTAGAAGTGTTCGGCATTCATATAGCACATATTAGCAAAACAGTCGTAAAATATCAGTTTGCATGTGTTAGACTTTAAAACCGGTATTTTTAGGGAAATTGACTGTGTTTCATGGCATTGCATCATTCTTATATTGCGCAACTTGTGTTTCGAAGTCTGTGCAGGAGGTTCCAGAAGAATGGTCAAATTTGATAACGGTGCGGTTAAAGAATACGCCAACTCAAGGATTTGAAATCTGGAAGCAATCCAGAAGGAATTCAGAGATTTAACATATCATATAAATACCCCAAAGTTAGTCCAAATCAACAGAAGAAAGTGTGCACTGTTTCTCCCTCACGTGACCGCTGATCCGCGGAACAAGGAGGCACGTGCCGCGGATTCGCGGCGCTTATGCCACGTCATCACTTGAATTTCAGTGCAGTATACTTCTACCAGTGCCTACACTTCAGAATGATATGTCAAATTCCAGAATTCCCTCGAAGCTTCTGCCAGATCAGCAAAGATCATTAAGCAAGCTAATCTTTATTAAACTCCTAACAAACTAGTTCTAGAAGCTCCCTCTAACTAACTACTTCTAGAAGCCTCTCCCTCTAACAAACTTTTGGAGGGAAATTCAAAATTCAAATCCTAGATCTAGGGTTTTGGGAAGTCTATAAATAGGAGCCTAGGTCTAGGTTCATGAGTTGTTCAATCTTTAGCTAATCAATCTTTGGGTTGTTGAAAGCTAACTTCTTCTTGAACCTTCATCTTTCCCATTTCTCCCACAAGTTTAGTGACAAAACTTGTGTTCCAAACCCTAACCCTAATCCAATCAATCTAGAAACACCAAATTCAAGATCCATGGAGTTCAAGCAAAGCAAGTCTTCAACCATCCTTTAGAAGCGAAGCCGGCATTCATCGGAGCACGAGATCCAAGCCGATCCACGACTCAAGGAGACGATGCAACGCTAGATTAGACAATTTTGTTCCTTCTCAAATTCTTGTAGTCTCTTGAGCAATGTGTAACAATTTGTGGAATAAATAAAGGTGAAGATTCTTTAAACTTGCTTTTATTTCAATTCAAGCATTATGATTCGTATTCAATTCTTGAATGCATTCTTTGTGATGATGCGCGAATAAACTCCGCTCGTGGAGGAATCGAAACAATTGTAAAATGATGATGTTGATGAATTGTTAAACGTTTTCTTAAGTCTTAAAACAATTGTAAATTCTTGAAAATCGATTGATCGATTATCTAGATCGATGCGAATGTGTTCTTGATTCCTTTCGCACGATCTAGAGATCGACAATTGATCATTCAACTTTCAAGAAGCTATCTAGTGAATGTTATTCATCGAAAGGACAAAGGATAGGATGAGGAACCCTAATTCCTCGCAAGATCCTTGATCCTCGATGAATTCGACATCGATTTAGCATCAATTTGTTACTAGATAAGAAATCGTAATCTTGAATTTTCATCATATCTACAATTTACTCGATTCCTACGAGTTTTACTTCAAATCTTGAAACCCTAAAGTGATTGGAATTCTATCGAAACTCGATTCTCGATGTTTATCATTTTCTTGATTCTTGATTAGAATAGTGATACTTGAAACCATCGATAAAAATCTTGAATCATGTTTTCTTTTCTTTTCTATTAACTTTTCGATTCAAACAAATCAAAATACAAACGAATCGCGCAATCCCTATGGACGATCCGCACTCGCTAAAGATCTACATCCGACATCGTAGTTGATTGCGGTCAAATAATTCTTTGATTGTGATTCTATACATTTTCTTAAACACACAACAAGAATTTGAATCAATCAAATGGCGCCGTTGCCGGGGATCGCACGCTAATTCGTTCTATATTGAACTTTGAATTGAAAGATTTATTCCATTGTAATTTTGAGATCAAAATTCGCGCAAAATCTAAACAATTTGTTGTGGTTTGTTGCAAGGAGATCTGGAGCTTGCTGTGCAATTGAAATAATTTTTGGAGATTTCCAAAGAGCTGAGGGAGTATACAGTAGCTTGCTGCTGAATTTTGGTGAAGTGAGCAGTACCTACGGCCGCCCTTCCGCGGTCTAAGTCATCTATTGCCGCGGTTCCGCTCCTTGGTAAAGGCTTTATAGCGTGAAATTCTCTTTGTAAGTCTCTAACTTTCTTATCTCTCTCTCAATCTGCTCCAATTAACAAATTTCTGCAGGCTTCTTTGCAAAAATCGCAGCGCGCAAAAAGCAAATTAAAATTGTGCGTGTTTTTTGTTTCTTGGTTGTTTGCATTCTAATACGGATATTAAGGGGCAAAGACCAAATCCAGATTAGGTGGGGAGTTCATTACCCTTCCTAAGCCCCAAAAATCGCAAAACTTGCATCCGCATTTACCCCAATTAACTAAAAAAGATCTAGAGATGACTCTAAGGACCGTCGCGCTCACTTAGGATAGAAGAAGGCCGTGGGTAATTCATTGCTTATCCGTGTTTCTCTTGTGGTGTCTAAGACAAGTGTGTCGAAGGCTAGTGGTTACTTAATTAGGCCCACTACTTACGTAGTGGAGAACCTCCCACTTACCTGGCACTTACCTGGCCACAGGAGAGACAAAGAGGCAGTGGAGGATTTATCCTGCGTCTTGTCTTCTGGCAGTTAGGAGCGGTCTAGAGATCTGACCTAGGCGACCAATAGAATTAGGGTTTTGTGTGTTGCATTTGTTATGTTGCATCATATTTTCAAAAATCCGTCCTATTTTCAAAACAAACACCGCATTCATTCATTCATTACCCTTAATTATAATTCACGCTGCCACTTGTACTAACCCTTTTTAGTGCAAGATAGGCTGGACAACGGGATTCTAGTGCCTGTTAGTCCGCGTCCTTTCGATCGACCCTAAAGTCGGTATTTCTCCATTTTCTTCTTCTTTACCCACTACCACACCCACATCGATGGATCCACCTCCATCGAATTTCTTCAACACTAATCTTCCGCCGTCCATTGATGCGCAGAATCCACCTCGCATCTCTCTCCAAGAGAGGTGCTATCCTACACGAGGCCCCCTTTCCACCTGTCTTTCCATTCCACCAGCCAACGGGGAAAATTTTAAAATTAAACCCCAATACATCAACCTTCTACCCAAATACCACGGTCTCGAGACTGAGGACGCGCATACGTGTTTATCATGAAATTTGAAAATGTATGCGCAATGATGGGTACTTCACAGCTTTCTGTGGATGCTATGCGTCTATGTCTTCTTCCATTTACCTTGTGCGATATAACCGAGAAGTGGCTGTATAATACTACCGCACATTCCATTACGAATTGGGAAGAATTCGTTGCAGCATTCCTTAAGAAATTCTACCCTAATCACAAGACAGCTTGAGTCCGCAGTGAAATAAATCAATTCACTCAGCTTCCAAATGAACCATTTTCAAAATATCTTGGCCGCTTCAAGGATCTGTTGGTTCAATGCCCACATCACGGAATCCCGAGATGGGAACTGTACCGAATCATATATGAGGGCAGTAACCCTAACACTAAACAGAGTCTTGAAAACATGTGTCAGGGAAATTTTATGAACAAAGACGATGGGGAAGCTTGGAAATACTTAGAAGATTTCGCTGAAAAATCTTTACAGTGGGAAAGTCCATCATTTAGGGGTGGCAATAACAAATCGGATGTTTCCATAGGAGTTAGAGCTGACATTTCAGCTATACACAAGAAACTCGAGACTATGGAAAACAAATTTTTAGCTGCCTCCCTTAATCAAATGTCACTTCCCAAAACTGTATGTAGCTGATATTCTGATCCTTCTCATTTGACGGAAGAATGTCCAATAAACTCCCCGTTTCAAGGTCATGAGCATATTAATTCTGCTTACCAACAAAGACCTAGAAACGACCCATTTTCTTCCTCATATAATCAGGGTTAGAGGAATCACCCTAATTTTGCTTGGAACCAATTACAATCTCAAAACACGGTTCCAACCCAAAACAATTTCCAAAGGGTCCCTCCACCACAACAGCAACCACAACTTCAATTGAGTCAGCACCCCTTCCAAGCACATAACTTTAAAAATCCGGTCAACACACTCGCACCGTCTAGTCCTTTACAGTTGACCGGGACCGATGAATCCTCTTCATTCATAAACTTGCTTCTAACAAATCTCATGCAAGTATCGGCTGAAATAAGACTTCTATTGATGATATAAAGAAAAACTCAGCGTCCCAAGCTGAGAGTATTAAATCGATGGAAGCAGAAATTTCACGATTAAAAGCTGAAATGAGTGCAAGAGAGAAAGGGAAACTTCCAGCTCAACCCTTACCCAATCCTGGCTATTCACATCATGTGAATGCAATCACCACGTTGAGATTTGGAAGAGTGCTTGACAATCAAGTTAGGGAAGAGATTGATGATACGGAAAAATCTATCAATGATACCCCGGCTGAGACATTTCCTTCCACTTCTACTTCTAATTCTGACCCCAGTTCTTCTACCCTACCACCTTCTCGCGAGCCTATTCTCCATTTTCCACTAGGCTCGACACCTCAGTATAGCCCTTCTAGTTCTCCACAGACGATCCCCACTCCTCTTTTGGGATCACGTCTACCCCCTCTTCCTTCTCCTATGATGGACCCGGCGCTTATTGCTAAAGCACCTTATCCTAATCGATTAAGGGCTAACACACCAAGTCCACATATGGAGAAGATCACTGAGATGTCTAAACAGGTTAATATCAACATCCCTCTTCTAGATGTTATCCAACAAGTCCCCGCATATGCAAAAGTTCTTAAAGACTTGTGCACTAGAAAGAGGAAGAAACAAATGCCTAAGAAAATTTTCATGGCAAAGACTATAGACACGGCTTTCCCCCAACAATTGCCGAGGAAACGTAAGGATCCTGGATATCCTACTATTTCCACTTCTATTGGGGAAAAACACATCAACCGTGCTCTACTAGATCTGGGCGCAAGTGTTAACCTGCTTCCTTTCTCAGTCTATGAGCAGTTAGGGATCGGAGAGTTGAAGCCAACCCATTGCACTCTCCAGATGGCTGACCGATCAATCACCAAACCAAGGGGTGAACTGGAGGATGTGTTAATAAAAATTGGGGAATTTATATTTCCTGTGGACTTTATTGTAATTGATACACAGCCTGTAGCGAACCCACGAAATCAAATTCCGGTGATTTTAGGTCGCCCCTTTTTGGCCACTTCCAATGCTATCATCAACTGTCGTAATGGTTCTATGACCCTATCTTTCGGGAATAGGTCAATTGAGCTGAACATTTACAAGTTGGGAAGTGTGCCCTCCGAACCTACTGCTCAGGTCTGTTCTGTCGACTTAATAGATATCGACAGCAGCGAATTTGATGATCCTCCTGATACTGATCTTGACTCTTTTCATACGTTATTGTTTGACCCAACTATGTATCATACGCATACGGACTCTTCCACTGAGATATCCGGGTCAACAATTAACACCGATTATGAACCGTTTTTAGAGTCTGAAGATCACCCTGCACTTTGTGATGAAATTATTCATCGGGGTATTGATGGAACTTTTGAGGAGATCTTCGCTGATGAACTCGCATTTTTAAATGACACGGGTGTTGAGATGAATCATGTCCCACTCAATGAAATTGAACCTCCACCCCTTCTTTTGACTTGTAAAAAGAATGCGAGTAATCCATCACATTCACTGCATCGTCTCTCCAAAATGAGACGCACACACATTCTATTCCACTACTTACCCTTTCCCCACTTCTTCTTCCACCAACCAGAGCACTGCATTGATAAAAAATTTGAATGGTTGGTGTTGACATTCGGTCTTTGCAAAGCTTGGCATCGACCACTGATTTTTGACCCCCTTATATGATTTTCAAAGCTTAACATTGCATAACTCAAGTTTGGGGGGGGGCATTTTTTCTGGCTCTTGAAAAGAAAATTTTTTACAAAATGATGAGCCAAGAATAAATTTGGGGGAGGTTCTTCACTTAAATATTTTGCCCCCACTAATAAATTCCTCCCAAGCTTACAGGTTTTTCGAGATTTAGCAGATGGCAACAGTGAGGACACTGTTGAAAACAAGTTTGGGGGAGGTTTGTGCTTATTTTCGCATCATTTGCATATCATTTGCATAAGCACAAAACATTTTTCAAAACCTATAAAAAAAAATTTAAAAATTCAAAAATAAAAAAAATTTGTACATAAATAAGATAATAAAAGTTTAGATAGTGAAAAATTACATCGATGAGATTAGAAAAATTTAAGAAAACTAAGAAAAATAGAAGTTTTCTTATACGAACTAGTAATAAGTAGTTATGAGCCGTTGTCCCAAGGGTTAGTAAGATGAAGGACATCACTAATCTGAGGATAAAAATAAGTCTGAAAAATAGTTTCTATTCTGAAAGCCAAATATTTTGAACGTTGATACCATGCTATTCGCACTTACACACGTCTTGAAGCCCGGGATAGTAGAGGATACCTTGAAATGCTCTTGTCTAAAAGCCGATGTATGAAGGAAATAAAAAAAATGAAGAAAATATAAAATGGTGAGAAAAATGGACACTGGTTTTGTTATCGCCAAGGCAGCAATAAAAAAATATAGCGAGGGTGCCTCTTCACCTAGTGCCATAAGGCCAACTGGTCTGGGAGTCACTGCTAAGCCTTAGGTGGTGCAAGACGAGGAAAAACACCAAATAAGCAAGCACATGAGTAATCGGTCGGTTAGTACCTCAAGAAGTATTAACGGTCGCATGAAAGTGTGTGAGCAAATTCATCTAAATAATTCATTAATTAAAAAGTACTGAGGCTGATGGGCAAGAGTATGATAGCTTGAATTGAATTCTCCGGGTGTAGGGATGTCCTTTACACACACGCAGGGTTATATGATCGATGTTTGGAATAAAGATAGGAATGAAGAATAAGACGATGTTTTATTGAGAGAGGACGTGATTTCTGACATCTTTTCATGACCATTAAGATAGGGCTCATGACAACCGAAAAGCTAGCTTAGTTGGAAACCCTAATTTTCAAAGTCTTTTCTTTTACAATTGTTTTCTTTAAATGTAATATTCATGATCTTCCTTTTATTATTGGATTTTGTGGGTGCAATCTGCTGAAAACCCTCAGGAGACAACACTCCTCCTACTAGGGACACCTAGAGCTTTAAAGGCTTGTTGCACGTGCTCAGTGCAATCGTGTTACCTACGAAAGTGTGCTAGTTAGTTTTTCTCTTTCTTTATTTTCACCTTCTCTTTTTAAATAAAACAGTTTGCTCGAGACGATCGAAAATAAGTTTGGGGGAATTTGATCAGTCGAAAATACTGCATTTTTAACACGGCAATTTCCCTATCTTTTGCACTCATCTAGAAGTGTTCGGCATTCATATAGCACATATTAGCAAAACAGTCGTAAAATATCATTTTGCATGTGTTAGACTTTAAAACCGGCATTTTTAGGAAAATTGACTGTGTTTCATGGCATTGCATCATTCCTGTATTGCGCAACTTGTGTTTCGATGTCTGTGCAGGAAGTTCCAGAAGAATGGTCAAATTTGATAACAGTGCTGTTAAAGAATACGCCAACTCAAGGATTTGAAATCTGGAAGCAATCCAGAAAGAATTCAGAGATTTAACATATCATATAAATACCCCAAAGTTAGCCCAAATCAACAGAAGAAAGTGTGCACTGTTTCTCCCTCACGTGACCGCTGATCCGCGGAACAAGGAGGCACGTGCCGCGGATCCGCGGCGCTTATGCCACGTCATCACTTGAATTTCAGTGCAGTATACTTCTACCAGTGCCTACACTTCAGAATGATATGTCAAATTCCAGAATTCCCTCGAAGTTTCTGCCGGATCAGCAAAGATCATTAAGCAAGCTAATCTTGATTAAACTCCTAACAAACTAGTTCTAGAAGCTCCCTCTAACTAACTACTTCTAGAAGTCTCTCCCACTAACTAACTTTTGGAGGGAAATTCAAAATTCAAATCCTAGATCTAGGGTTTTGGGAAGTCTATAAATAGGAGCCTAGGTCTAGGTTCATGAGTTGTTCAATCTTTAGCTAATCAATCTTTGGGTTGTTGAAAGCTAACTTCTTCTTGAACCTTCATCTTTCCCATTTCTCCCACAAGTTTAGTGACAAAACTTGTGTTCCAAACCCTAACCCTAATCCAATCAATCTAGAAACACTAAATTCAAAATCCATGGAGTTCAAGCAAAGCAAGTCTTCAACCATCCTTTAGAAGCGAAGCCGGCATTCATCGGAGCACGAGATCCAAGCCGATCCACGACTCAAGGAGCCGATACAACGCTAGATTAGACAATTTTGTTCCTTCTCAAATTCTTGTAGTCTCTTGAGCAATGTGTAACAATTTGTGGAATAAATAAAGGTGAAGATTCTTTAAACTTGCTTTTATTTCAATTCAAGCATTATGATTCGTATTCAATTCTTGAATGTATTCTTTGTGATGATGCGCTAATAAACTCCGCTCGTGGAGGAATCGAAACAATTGTAAAATGATGATGTTGATGAATTGTTAAACGTTTTCTTAAGTCTTAAAACAATTGTAAATTCTTGAAAATCGATTGATCGATGATCTAGATCGATGCGAATGTGTTCTTGATTCCTTTCGCACGATCTAGAAATCGACAATTGATCATTCAACTTTCAAGAAGCTGTCTAGTGAATGTTATTCATCGAAAGGACAAAGGATAGGATGAGGAACCTTAATTCCTCGCAAGATCCTTGATCCTTGATGAATTTGACATCGATTTAGCATCAATTTGTTACTAGATAAGAAATCGTAATCTTGAATCTTTATCACATCTACAATTTACTCGATTCCTACGAGTTTTACTTCAAATCTTGAAACCCTAAAGTGATTTGAATTCTATCGAAACTCGATTCTCGATATTTATCATTTTCTTGATTCTTGATTAGAATAGTGATACTTGAAACCATCGATAAAAATCTTGAATCATGTTTTCTTTTCTTTTCTATTAACTTTTCGATTCAAACAAATCAAAATACAAACGAATCGCACAATCCCCGTGGACGATCCGCACTCGCTAACGATCTACATCCGACACCGTAGTTGATTGCGGTCAAATAATTCTTTGATTGTGATTCTATACATTTTCTTAAACACACAACAAGAATTTGAATCAATCAAATACCACTATGCAAAGCAAGAACTACAGAAGTTATGATGATAAACCAAGTGAGTTGTAGTATTTGCTAGTTTTGCAAAAGAGGCCACTCCCAGTGAAGAGATCTCGGCTCTTTCCTCATCGAATGAGGTGCTGGATATTCATCAAAGAATACCACTATTCAAAGCAAGAACTAGAGCTACCTTTTTAAAAAAAATTGATTCTACAACATCTTTAAGTTTATTTTCTTTTCATTAATCTCAGTAATGAAGTCCCATCATTTAATGTTTCCCTAAACATCACAGAAAAATGAAACGAAAATATAATGTACGCTTACGCCATCCGCATTCGCCATGGGGCCCCGTCATGCACCGTTAAGTTACTTAACTAACGGCAGAGTGGGGGCTGGACTAGCGTGGGTGCAAAACATAAGCAACGTTTATTATATATATATATATATATATATATAGCATTCGACTTACGCAGTTATATGATCACATCAAACAACCAAGCAGCAGAAGTCATGTCACGCCCCGCTTCCCTGAGTGCGCTAAGATAGGTACGTAACAGAGCCAACCATGCTACCTGTGGATTGGAAATATCTCTCTATGGTCACATTACGGCTGTCTAGAGATATCAAGAACAGGAAAATGAAATAAACTATCTAGTACATATCCATGAGCCAGAATAAACGAGTCAAGAAATAATATGCGGAAGCAATAAATCCAAAGAGCAAAAACATCTGGAAAGTAAAACATAACTAAACTGGATACTAACTGGATCATCACTGCTCGGTCTAACGGCAGAAATACTCCTGATCAGCCTGCGACAAGGGTAGAGGATCTGGGCCATGCAAAACCCAGACGTCGGTGCGAATAATATTATCAGGGGATAGCAAGACATGCAGGCATGAGTATGAACAGTAACATGAATATAACCAGTAAACATGGATATAGAACAGTGAAGTGTATACGTGCAGGTGAAGTGCAGTGAGTAATCTAAACTATACTACTGGGTTCTCTATTCTAAAGTCTTCGAAATCAATTAATGTAATCCTCATCGTAACCCATCGGTCTATACCCCGTTCATTCCCCATGGGACCACGGTAACAAGATATGATAGACTGTGAGTCTATGTCCCGTTCATTCCCCACGGGACCACGGTAACATGATGTAATAGCCCTTTGAGTTACGTTCAGTTATATTCTTGATTTCCCCTTACCCCCAAGTTATGTGTTCAAGTCGGGTATTGATAAATCTGAAGCTAATGCAAACACAGGATCAAGCAGGAACGGGTTTGTCTGTATAGACAACAGGATATGTCCGTAGGGACAACAGGTCAAGATTTGTCGGCATTAGTAACAAGATCAGGTATCAAGTCAAGCTGTGGTACATCAGGTCATATTAGGTAGTGCACATGTATTAAGTCATGTCAAGTAGTGGTGTATGAGTTCATGTCAAGTAGTGCACAGGTGTCAAACGGGTGCTCATAATCAAACAGTAGTAAGTATTGAATCAAGGTGAAAGTACGAATGTACAATAAAAGTATGGATGCACAAATATCGATCAAGGGTCACATCATGACTAAGTAGGATGCACAATTATCAAGCATGGTGCACTAATACAACAGTAACATGAAATAATATGGTCTCGGCATGCAACTAGATATGTAATAAACCGTACGGATACAGACGGATACTATAAAACTGTAAATCGGTAAAATTTGCTGAATATTAAAACACAAGCACTATTATTTATTAAATAGATATTGATATAATAATATAAACATGGATAATATATTTAAACCGATTAATAACTATAAGAGTGGTATTGATTAACCATGCACAAGAAAGTTCCATTCAGAAATTCAGCGTCACCCTGATTTGTAAAATAGCTTAAAAATAACAAACGTTCTCCAAAAGGGACGTGTCTTATACCAAAACAAAGATAATTCAATAAGATTTTCATTTTTATAAGTTGAAGTATCTCAGGTTGTTCTTACAAAAAGCTATGAACATTCGAAATTGAAAGTTTGCTGCTGGAATTTCCCTGGACAGCAGTTTAGAGATATTTTCATTTGCATTTTATGTTATTTAAACAATTTATTTTGCAAGTAAATATTTCATAGAGTTATACTATTCTGAGTTAGCTTCATAACGAACTAAAGAACGTATACTAATAATTTTTCTATGATTTATAATGAATTTTATAAGCTAAGGTGTACAGTAAATTTCAGATTTGTCGTATCCGCTTTGCAACGACGTTTCATGTGTAAAGTATAATATTTTCAAACTATATTTTGTATAACATTATAAAATGCAGATTATAAACTAATTAAAGATAATAATAAGAAATATTATGACGATATATATTTTAAATGATATGGATGCAAACGTGTATCCGAAAACGGTAAAACTTTAATATGGATGTACAGTGCAATCAACATGTGATATTTTTATTCATATGGATGCAAAATAAGATACATAGCATGCAGCAAGATGAATTAGCATGTGACTAGATATGTAAATAGTGATATGGATGAATACGGATGTCCGAAGACAATAAAACTGTAAAATGGTAATGTGGGATGCATAACTAAACAATATGTAATACTATTATTCAAATGGGTGCAGTATAATGTAGTATAGCATGTAGCAAGATTAACTTGCCTCGATCGAATCACACGACAGATACGCACGGCACGTCCGACGTTGGTAAATCGTCGCAACGCACACGCGGCACGCGGGACGGGTCCAGGCAAGGAAAGAGGGTGATCACACAGGCAAGGTACATTCACTAGATCACTCGGATCGTCAGCGACGAGCACAGCTCCGACGGTCATTACCGGAATCAAGAAACAAGATCAAGAAAAAGAAAGCAAAAAGAAGAAGAAGTAAGAAGAAGAGGCTGTGTATTAAATAAGGAAGAAAAAAATTAATAAATAAAAAATATATAAATATATATATGCAAAGGAGAGAGAGAAAAAGGGGTTGTTAGTTTGTTCGGAAATTAGTTTAGATTTAAATTTAAAAAATCCTTTATTAGTTATCTAAATTTTAATTTGTATCAGTTTATAAAATTAATATTATATAAATAAAATTTGATATTCTGGTAAATACAAATATAGTCCAAAACATGTCCGGGTCGGGTTTAAAATTCAGTTTTAAAATACGAAAAATATACATGTCGACCAAAATTAAAGTTGGATTTCCGGGTAACGAAAATACATACCCCCAAGAACGGATGCACGCACATGCACGTAGTCATCCAAACAAGTCCGTTTCACTGAACGGGATGAGAACAAGATGCGCGGATGCTACCACAGGTTTAGGGGTATCATGCAGGCCATGCAATGTATTTTTAAAATATTTTATGTGACTTAAAATGTTATATTAAAATACAGATGCTAGATAAAATGCGAGTATGCAATGTACAAATAAATGAAAGTGCACGAGTCCATATACCAGGTTAGGATAAATCATAAACATGAATCAAGACTGGTTTCAAGCATGCGGGTCGGGTCGGATGCAAATACAAATATCAAATACACTATTCGCACTCAAAATACAATAAATCAGGAAAACACCATAAATAAAGAAATACATGAACTAGAACTGGTATAAATGAACTAGGGTATTACATTATACCCAACTACAAAAAGAATTTTGTTCTCAAAATTCCCAAGACAAGTAAAGATAAACAATACGAATCTACAAGAATAGGTGTGGAAAGTTCTGTCGAATTTCGTCTTCTTGTTCCCAAGTAGATTCTCCATGCGAGCGATTTCCCCAAGAAACAAGTACGAAAGGGATAACCTTATTCTTAAGGACCTTTTCTCTTCGATCAACAATCGACATCGGTCGTTCATCAAAGGTCCAATCCTCTCTTATAGCCAGCTCCGAATGATCCAGCACGTGTGTTTCATCTCGAATATACTTACGGAGTTGAGATACATGAAATACGTCATGAACCTTCGCCAAAGATGGTGGTAAAGCCAACCGATAAGCCACTTCTCCAACACGCTCCAAAATATCGAAAGGCCCTACGAATCGAGGACTAAGCTTGCCTCGACTCCCAAAACGAATCGCTCCTCTAGTTGGTGATATCTTCAAGAATACCATATCACCAACAGCGAACTCTAGAGGCCTTCTCTATATGTCGGCCCAACTCTTCTGCCGATCTTGTCCTGCCCTCATGTGATTCCGGATAGTATTAACCTTCTCTACGGTTTGCACGATCTGAAAGGTTCCTAGGCACTCTAGTAAGGTCTCACAAGGCATCGAACATGCCAATTTAAAATTTTTTGTGCCGAAAAACCCTAGACTACGGATCTTAAACTAGATGTTTAGGCGAAACGGAAAACTAGTTAACTATTTAACTAAAGTTGAGATGCTACAACCTTTGTAGATCCGGATTTCCGCCTCCTTAGCTCCACGTGGTCATGTCCTCGCTGTCCATCATGAATCCTCGACTCGATCATCGGCTTTATCGGGAAAACAAGCGGAATAGGTCGTCGGCTTTGTGTCAAAGACGATCTACGTCGAGGTTGCACAAACTCAAGCTCCGACTTCACAAACTTGTGAAACTTGTGAAGTAAACACCCAAAACAACTTGGCAAGAGGTAGAGGGTGAAGAAATAGGAGGTGGGTTCACTTTAGAATTGGATTTATCTCACTAGATCTCAAGTTGCCATTGTTGTAGCAAGCTTGAAGAAGAAGAAGAAGATGAGCTCAAGAAAAGAATATGATAAGTCTTGTGTTAAAAATAAATTTAAATCAAATACTTATCATAACTTGAACTAGGGTTAAGTGTAGAGAATTAACCATGGTCACTTGGATGGGTTAGGGTTAAGCATGAAGATAAGGATGGTTAGCAAAGTCAAAGCTTCATGAAGCTTCAATATAAAACAAATAAAGCCACCATTCTTATCTTAATCCATTTCAAATAAATAAATAAACAAATAAATAAATAAATGAATATGCAAAACCCTAATTATCAAATTAACCATGGATTAATTCTATAAACTTAACTATATGATCAAGTATCATCAAACATGATACAAAGTAGTGCACTAAAGCATATCACATATACAATGTGCATCAAGTGAGAAAAATCCGTTTAAAGTGAACCAATACTAGTTAATGCAATGCAATATATCAAATATATAATTATGCATTAAATCATTAAATCAACATTTGATTCAATGATCCGGTCATGTCACACATAACCGACTAGAATCCAATGTATCGATTTATCGAATCAATGATTCGATAACTAGGTCATATCGAATATGACCAATCGAAACATATATCGCGAGAATGAAATGCGGTATCACATACACGCATTATTCTCGGTCCCGCACATATCTCATATGCGCTCCTATTTCGTTTCGCTTGAGCCAGGAAACCTCTGTGTAGGACTCTAAAGACTCGTCAATACGCCGGTAGCAGATGATGATCATATCAAGCACCCACAAGCCGCAAGCGGTCTGCTAAACGTAACGGCCACCCGGGTATTGAGCGATCAGAAGATTGACGAGCTAGCCCGCTCACACTCCTGCGAATCCGACCAGTAACACTTACCATACAGTCCGGTCTCTTCGTCTGATATGTCGCATATCAAGTCTAGGGGTGGTATACGTCAGACCCCAATAACCCGATAAGTCGTGCTGATGTGAGGCTCGTAACGGGTCGAGAAACTACTGCTAACACTTACCAGCAAATCTCTGATCAGCCCTGGCCAGGGACTTCCCTGTTACGGCCAATCGAGCACAGCGCAACATCAACTCCCAATACCGGGAGAGA
This sequence comes from Agapanthus africanus, assembly GCA_030015575.1. NCBI lineage: Eukaryota > Viridiplantae > Streptophyta > Magnoliopsida > Asparagales > Amaryllidaceae > Agapanthus > Agapanthus africanus. The sequence goes on from CM057349.1 coordinate 100,817,258, forward strand.
CGACACCCCTCCTATCGCTCATTGCCTCCATGTGACTCGGGACTGTACCCAAAGACCACCGTTTTGCACGCCCTCATGGACGTGGTAAGGTGGAGATCAAAGCACAGTGGGAATCACACAAGACTCTATGACGATCTCGGGTCTACAGACTAACCTGTACAAGTGTCACCTGAGAACTGCCATCTGACGTGAGGTATAATACCATCTGGGAGTTCTCGGCGAGTCCGTCCAGTGTACTCAGTCTCCACTGAGCACCCGTATACCATCTCTGATGTCAAACACCAATGGATATGGGATCATCCATCGCCCATCACATTGGTCGAGAAGCGTATACGCTAGTCTACTCTGGTATATCGATGCCCCGTCTCGATACACCCACGACTAGGGACCTTGAAGGATGTACTTATGGACTACCATGTCCCTACTAGTATGATCTGCATCATAGTCCAGGTAGTCAAGTACAAATCCTAAGGGCTTTACCAACATGTAACTATAAGACAGTATAAAGAGACTAGTGTACATGTTAAGATAAATAGCAACCAGATAGCATACTATCATGTCGAGCAAGAAAGTCATCTTTATATATGTCCAAGCATCCAATATAATATACATAATCTGTACAATACTGGCCTCTAGGGCATACATACAACTAACACGATCAAATCCGGTCCCAACAATCTTCGCTCTCCAATATCGTCCCAACAAACAGGTGAGCGACACTTGTGACCATACAATGTTTCGAATGGATCCATCTGAATAGTTGCCTGAAAACTGTTGTTGTACGAAAATTCTACTAAGTGTAGATGATCCTGTAAGTCTACGGTAGTGCCCCGGCCGTCTGTCCGAGGCCAAAATGCGGAAACGAAAACTTTTTCAAACTAGAAAACCGGTGCTATCGCGGGCTTAAAACCCAGATCGGACTATTAACCTACTTCTAGCTAACTAGAGAATGGGTAGAGAGGCTATACCAAGTGATCCGTGTCCTTCGGTCTTCGGCCACCATCCCAAGCTCCTCGCGGCATCTCCTGTCTTTTTCTCCTCGTCGGAAAGGGCACCACATCGAGAAGTCTTTTTACGGGCTCCCGCTTCATCCGAAGCAATTCGGGCACGAAGTGTGCTAACCGACGTGTCCAAGCTGTTATAGAGAATGTTTGTGATCACTTTGCCTCTTACATCCATTGCTTTGGATGGAGGTTAGAGATGTTGCCATTGGAGGAAGATAATGAGCTAGAGGAGGAGGAAGAAGAAGAAGTTGGAATTTTTCTTTTGTGTTGAATTGATAATGAGAGTGAGAGAGAGTAAGAATAATACAAGACCAAATATCATCCATGGCAGCCCCCTCTCTCTCTCCTTATCATATCAAGCATAAATCTATCACATTATGTGACACATGCACAAGAAAAGAGACCATGAGTCACCACTTGTGCATGTGTCACAATAAATGCTCTAAATGATGAATTCTAGCTCACTAATTCCATTATCCAAACATTAATCCAAATGTTTGGTCCAACAAAAAAATCCGGCAACATCTAAAGTAAACTCATGATGGATCATAAGGATACCCCTCACCTGTATATACATACCTGCATACGCATTCCGACTGAATGCGAATGCGATGAGACTAAAGTAATCCAACAAATCTAATACTAGGATCCGGCTTAAACCAAAGCCTACTAGTATGATCCGTCCGATCAAGATCCGTGCAATACCGCACGTATAAGATAGAACCCTGCCATATATCATACAGCCTCTACAAAGTTTCGCCCGAAACTTGAGAAACTGTCTATGGAGGACTCTAAAGACTCGTCAATACTTTGGCTGTGGATTTAACCACTAGCACGTCAGAGGTATTAGCCGTACGTAACGGGCTACCAAGTATTGACCAAAAGGGAGGTTGATGAGCGAACTCATCCTGACACCCTACTGAGCCTGTCAGTGACAATATCCGTACAGTCCGGTCCGTTCGTCTATGAGCATCGCATGTCGGGCCTAGGGGGTTGGTAAAACTCAGACCCACCCCCAAAAGCGGTACAAGTCGTGTCGGAGTGAAGCCCAGAACACCCTGAGATACTACTGGAATACCTACCAGTAAATCTCCTGCCTTGGCCAAGGACTTCGTGTAATGGCACTCCTAGACACAGCTCGACTTCACCCTCAATACCGGGAGAGACGAACCCCTGCCGATCCGCTCACTGCCTCTATGTGGCTCGGGACTGTACCCAACTAAAACCTGTTTGCACGACTCCTTTGAGCCGTGGTAGGGTAGTAATCAAAGCACAGTGGGACCTCATACGAGACAAATGGCGATCTCAGGTCGATGAACTAACATGTACACATGTCACCAGGGAACTGCTATCTGACGTCAGGTATAATACCAACTAGCATGATCCCGGCGGGTCCTGTCCGGTGTACTCATAACCCAATGAACACCTGTATATATCTTAGGTGAACCAACTGACACCAATGGCTTGTGAGACCGGCCACCGCCCCTCGTCGGGGTCTCGACTGTATACACTAGTCTACTCTGGAGTATCGATGCCCTATCTCGAAAACTCTCACGACTAGGGACCTTTTAAGGATGTGCTTATAGACCCCAGCTCCCACGTATATGATCGCCATCATACTGCTGGCCGTCAAGAAAGAATCCTATGGGCTCTATCAATGTGTAATAGCGACCTGTAAAGGCACCTAAAGCTGTACACGATAATAAAGATAAACCAGATAGCATACTATCATCTTAAGTAGGACTGTCCTACCAGTATAGGTCATCCCTCAATCATTGCAATCATGTGCCTGTGATCCAATAATTGACTCTGAGGGCACTATATCCAACAATCTCCCGCTTGCGCTCAAGGCTTATTATTGCGATGTCGCATACTCACAGCCCGTATGATACCGAACACCCAACTCCTCTACTAATCAGTTTCACAAAACCTGTTTGCGAAACTATTGCGTTCGAGGAATAACCTTAGTGAGTGGATCCGCCCTGATGTTTCTTTCTATGTCTCTCTTTATCTCAAGTTCGGGGAGAAAGACATCTCCCGAAATGTGCAATACCTGTCTTAGAATATTTCTGGATATCTGATGGGACCTAGTTCAAAAATGAACTCCAAATCCAAACTTCTTAGACTGTATCATCAACTGAACTTAATCAGTATCCTGCGCCATGCTTCCCTCAGTATCCGCTTGGACCATCTGTCCAAACTACTGTCCCTCGTCAGAGGGAAAACTATAACTCTGACAGTCACTCTGTCATCCAGGTCACCTTGGAAGCCTGGAATGATAACTGTCTCCCGAAGGAGGATGCCGTTATCATATCCCTAGAACATCCACTTATGTTCTAAAACTGCTTCCGATCGTTTCTCCAGGACTGGATCAATATCAACATATTGCATCTCGTGCAAAAACAACATCTGGTGTGGTACTTGACATCTTATGATTGACTCAATTGCCTAAGCAAGTGATCTGCCAATCATGCACATCCCTCTCCCCTTTAGTCTGTAAGACACCTTTAGAGAGGGTGACTCCATCACCTGCAGGTACACTACCGTGCCAGGAGTCGTCCATTCTAAAGCACCTTTAGAATGCTGTCTAAGTACCCAGATTAGGAAACTACCAAAATCTAGATCTAAAACCATAGATCTAGTAACCAGAATATCTGATATAATATCCAATTCCTATATGGAGAAAACACTGTGTGACAACCAAAGTACAACCGATCGTAGTATAGGAATTTAACATCGTACTCTGTGTATGTCATCCAAATACCAAGACATCACACCCTACTACCTTCTTAACAGATCCATCTCCTATTCTGATGAAGTCAAACCTATGACTGTCACGTCAGAAATAGATGATCTATCTCCGCTATATCATCTTTAGTCTATAAATAGACATAAGCTACTTGTCCATTATACTTCCGCTGCTCCCACTGACTACGACAACCCTTTGGCAGAATCATATACGCGTGCACTTCTAAAGCTAGTTTAGAACGACGCTGTACTCATCATCCTGCCGGGTTTCACAGCCTAGAACAACAGCAATGGCAAGTCTGGGTAAACAAGAACCACCCTGTCACCATCTTTGAGACTACCGGAGTACCTCTCGGGTGCCTGAGGTTACCCACCATATTTGCGGAGTGGCCAATGGAATGTCAAACCAGATTGAATCTTTAGGTACTTATCAAATTTTCAGTAATCGTTTGCTGTTCTGGAATCACTTCCAGTTCTACCATACTCCCACTACTGTTTTCTGAAAAAATCCATTTTTACTAAACTGTGGCGAGTCAAGAATAATATCACTATTGATCTTCCATATGGTAGAAAGTCAACCCTCATCATAGCCTGGGTCAACCCACAAACAGCCATTACAGAAACGTGCCTTGAGTTATCCAGAGTCTGGTTTTAAGCATAAGCCGGACAACTCCCCGTACCTTAACAATGTTAAGATATGAACTATTCTATATCCAATATAGAAACAGAGGCACTGATTTAATTGGAATCAGATTCAAATCATGCAGCTGTCTCCAGTGCATGTCAATTAAATGGAGAGAGGCCGATCAACATTACTCAACTTAGGAATGCTTCCAATTATGAGTAACCTGAAAGAGAAGCATGTTCTCTTAATCATTACTATTAACTGAATACCATACACAAGTATCTACATCTTCGATCACTTTGAAGAATCACGATACTTGCAACACCTGGTTCTCTACTTTATTCATATACCTATAACTTCTCAAAACTTAGACCTTGCATTTCTATGAAACACATATCTAAAAACTAGAGAAGTCACAAGTAAACAGAATATAGTACGAGGACCAACCTCTCTGTCCTAATAGACACTGGACAATATACAATACTTTGTATAAGTCCCCTGAGTTGAATAACTCATTCCCTGTGTGTCGTTGGTTGAAAACTGTACTATGGTTATGAAGAATTACAACGTTGTTTAATGCTCCTTACCTAACCATCCACTGATATAGCTAAATGTCATGGACATAATTTCAAAAAGGTATATCTCACTCTATAAAAAATAGACGTACAGATATATCAATTTGAAATTGGTGCATTATAACGGATATTCAAAACTAAATATTTGCCGTCCGGCAAACAACCCAGGTGGCTTCCTCAAATATCACCAATTACAACGAATCCCGATATAATGAGGATGATCACCCAATTCCCAATAACTTACTCCCACTCATCATCTGTAAAACTATACAGATGTGAGAATCATACCTGGTAAATACATACCCTGGAGCAAGGGCTAATTAGGAAATCAGTTATCTTTTAACAGTACACAGTGAAACTGAAACATGTAAATGTTTCGGAGGGGTATCAGGGCATTCCTAGTAATGCCTCTTCCATTATCAGATTCACAACTGTAACCGTATATTTCTTTGCCATCTCTCCAAATCCCTTTATATGTCTTTAGTCATTACCTTCTGTACACCCCTTTAGGCCAAATGGTTTTCTTCCTTCCCTACCGTTCGGCACCAGCCTATGGTTTGGAAGAAGACTATCCAATAAGCATAATGGGTGTACTCTCCTAGTCCTAGGAGTACTCGTAACCTGAGAGAAGGTGAAGATAAAAGACAACTGAATAAAACCTTATTCCTATTTATCCTGAACCAGAATCCATCCCCGAACTGGAACAAGTTCCTTCGAGTTCGTATATAACCATACGATGGAGTATCCAATAAACCGTGGATCTTCGTAATGATACGGAGTGTTCTGGAGAAATACAAAGGTGATATAGGATTGGCGAAGAAATACTTTGTTTGGTCGTGAATAGCAGTCGCAATTTACTTTGCCCTCTTACTAATCCCTTTATTTGTCTTTACTTAATACCTTCTGTACACCTTTTAGGCTAAACGGATTTCTTCATTCCCTACCGTTCGGCACCAGCCTATGGTTTGGAAGAAGACTATCCAATTAGCGTAATAGGTGTACCGTCCTAATCCAAGGAGCACTCGCAACCTGAGAGAAGGTAAAAGGAAAAGACAACTGAATAGTCCTATTCGTTTTCTCCAGAACCGGAAACCATCCTCGAATCTGGAACAAGTTCCTTCGAGTTCGTATATAACCATACGATGATTTTATCCAATGGAAGTGGACGTTCGTAGTAATACGGGGTGTCTTGGAGAAAAGGGTAAGAGTAGGAGTGGCAATGAGGTATGCAACTCTGACAATCCAAAAGCCAGTCTTATAAGAAGGTTCGGTCAACTTGGTCACTAAGTCATAATCAAGGGTCGGGTCATGGTCGCTGCCAAAGAAAGAGAGAAAAGAAGCACTCGGCGTGCACTCTAACCTAGATCAGAATGGTTATCAATTTATCTAATCAGAAAACCTCCTACTGTATCATCAAATTCTCCTCCAAACCTGAAAGAAGAATTAGTCGGGATCACCCGAGGAGTAAATCAACTCATCAGTGGGAATTGGGATCCAACTATCATCGCAAGATAATGTGATGGAATCCACTCACGTTATCACACTCCAGAAAGTATGCGCATATCTGGCAAGTTTCAGTTTCTTTAGAAACTCCCGATGTGATTTTTACCCCATGCTCTTATGACCTTGACTTTGGCCAACAAATCATAAGTCACATGTCAAGTTCTACCCATTATTATCCAGGTTGATTTGAACCCACCCGTACCTACCCTTGACTTTGGCCAACAAAGCAGTACGACTGTCCCAAACCAACGCATCTATCTATGCAATAAAAAAGTAACAAATAGCTACCATACACTATGCCTTGACTTTGGCTAACAAACATAGCATGAATACTAAGTGCTACCCGTCTGAAATGACGGAGGACTACGAATGGTTTTTGGCGAAAAACCTTTAACGTAATAAACTTGATATCGTTGAAGGAACCGGATAGCTTTTTATAAAAATATAGTGACAAAAACCTTTGCTAAAGAGGTCACTCCCGGTGAAGGGATCTCGGCTCTTTCCCCGTAGAATGAGGTGCAGGATATTCCAACTGAATACCACGAGCTATAGTGAAGTTATTGCCCTGACGCAAACTTTTGTCCAAGGGGTCACTCCCGGTGAAGGGATCTCGGCCCTTGCCTCGTCGACTGAGGTGCTGGATATTCATAACCGAATACCACTGTGCAAAACAAAAGAGAACGTCCTTACAATAACAGCTTTTTGAAAAATGTTCCAACAACATCAGAATAGGTTTGTTTAGCTTGCATTGATCCAAATCAATGCAGTCCCATCAATTGATCACACCACAAAAGAACAAAAATAATGATGTACGTATATGCCATTCGCATTCGCCACTGGGTCCCGTCATCACCCGTTAGGTTACTTAACTAACGACAGAGCGGGGACTAGACTAGCGCGGATGCAAAACATATACAACATCTACTAGTATATATATCAATATATAATATTCGCTCAAGGCGTGATAAAATGCAACATCACAGAAATGTAATAAGCATCACAGAACAATACAGATATCTGGGATCCCCGGGTTTCATAGAGCCGCTACTGAAACCCGACATTCCCCTGGTCGTGTGGATAGCCTATGCAATGAAATCCTAGACCCCTACGGGCGCGGCAAGTTACCCGCCAAAACCTGAAGCGAGGCAGCCCCCTTCAACAACGTGAATGGACCACCCAGCACTTCACGGAATCCGGTAACATGAGCCCCCCTCCTTGGGTCAACCTGTATCCCCTACGAGTGCAGCGAATAGCCCGCCAATTCTAGAGTAAAGCCCTTTCCGTCTCAAAGGCATGAGATGCGGGCTCGTTGCCCTCTTGAACCCAGCCATCCGTGCACCCCACCGTGGGGTAATCCTAATACAGAAAGTAAAATATACAACGGGTACATCGACCTAAGCCCAGTCGTGCCCCAAAAGAATAATATACAAACAGGCAGTGACGGCAGTCCACATGTCGGACTCTCGCCCCGCAATATCAAATGTAAAAATACAACCAAACTGTAATACCATTGCATCCAGGCTATCCACCACGATAAATCCGCAACATCACAGCACAACACAAAACATCAACGTGAATGTCACGTTCTCAAATCCGTCTAAAAGGGCTATAGCAATTAGACAGGATTTACCGATCAAATAACATTCACGATCGCAGATATAATGTAAATACTGTGAACTAACATGTTTAAATTTTCGATCGACAAAATTTCCCGAAGTGGGCCCCAAGCATAATACCCAGTACTCAAAACAATCTGGGCCCAAACAAAAATTACCAGAAACCCCATTTCTATGTCAGAGAGCCCCTGAAGAAATTTGGTGAGATGAAGACTCATAATGGCGGCGGAACCCCGGCCAAAAGTGGGTTATGGCCTGTAATGTTTTGAAAATCGTTTCGGTGAAATTTCGGAAAATCGGTAAAATAAGGGGGTTTTCTGTAAAAAATCAAAATGCAAATATCTTTATTATAAAATTAAATATATATATTCTAGCTATGTAATTGCTAGTATTTGGTGTTTATTGAGCCACTGGTGAAATTTCAAATTTTCTGAAAAATTTTCCGAAATTAATTATTTTAATATTATTTTAAGCCGTCACTAATACATTTAATTAGGGAAAATTACAAATTGGAATGAGTTGAAACAAATTTTGTGTATCATAATACATTAAATAAAATTTTATCATGTGGTTTTTGAAACGAAATCGTTTGCCAAAACGGTTTAGAAAATATCGAAGAAAAAGGCTTTTTCCGGTGAATTTAGTGTTAACGGGAATTGGGGTAATACATTTATCTTTTTCCCTAACCCACACACCCACACCTCACCGTCTCTCCCTCTCCCCATGTGACCGGCCCCACCATGACAGCCCTCCCCCTCTCCCTCTCTCCAATCACTTCTTTTGTCAAAAGAAATGAAAAGAAAAGAGTAGGAAATGATAGAATTAGAGTGGACTTTGACTAGAGTGGACTTTCCCCACCTCACTCTCTCTCCTCCCTCACCCAATCCCCCATGAATTCTGGCCGAAACCTGAACCACAACAGCCCCAAATTCATCATCTCATTTTCCATCAAAATCCCCAAAATTTCTATCAAAAATCCATCCTTTTTCTCAAAAATTCAAAGCTAATTCTAAATCCAAGCTTTACCCATTATTCTTTAGCTATTCAAGCATGGATCTTGGAGCATGAAATCATTGTTGGAGGCTAAGATTTTTGCAAGTTTGATCTCAAGCTTGTGAGGTATAATCATAACCTTATGCTTAATTTGTTGTTAAATTACTTGAATCTAGCTATCAGGTGTTAAATTAGGGTTTTAAATTTCAAGTTTGAAATTTAAAGAAAGGGTTTTGATTACTAAGTTAGGGTTTAGGTCAATTGATCATGATCTAATTGTGTGGTTATTATCTAGTGGGCATGCTAAAACAAAGCTAATTACTAGGTTACTAATTGTTTTTTTGTAAATTGTTCTAATATTGCTAAATTGCTAACTAGGTTTTTGGAAATTTATTAAATGGTTTAGATTAAAATATGATTAAGGTTTCATGACATTATTAGCATTATAAATTTTGGTTTAATGCTATTGTATATGCAAAACTAAGCTTAATGGATAAATTGTGAAATTTACTTTAAAAAGTGTTAAAATTGATATGTTTGCAAACTAGAATTTTGGAGTTTATGAAATTTAATGAGATTAAATTATGGGAATTGCTTTTATGACTTATTTAAGATATTTAGTGAATATTGTGGCCGCTAGATTCGTTTATACATCGAGTTCTGTACTAAAACGGTGATTTGTGCTTGCTAGATTTTCGGAAAAATGACTTTTTAAGTGAAATTAGGGTTTTTGTGAATTTTAAGCTATTTTATATTATAATTAGTGCTTGTAATTGTACAAATGAATGTGTTGGGACCTTTCTCGATGGTTTGGCATTTGTACGCCGACGTCGAGGGTTTTTAGGTCGATTTGTGAAAGCAACCTTAGGTTTTGACCTATGTGGGTTTCGTGCGTCGTTTTGGTCATGAGTCGGATTTTAATGCGATATGGTGCGTTATGATATGTAGGTACCCCATGTCGACTTCGAGACGACAAGCAAGTGCATGGCGACGTCGGCACCGGCGAGCGAGGACCAGGTGAGTAGATTTATATCTACGGGGAGAAGTCGGGTGGATGGCGTATAGCACCCCCGCAGTTCGTGGTGATGTATACGAATACGTATACACACATATATATATTGTTTTTATATTGTTTGAGTTATTGATGATAAATATGGATATTTGGTGTTCTTGGATGATTGAGTGCCGCGAAACCCTAGAGTAGCGGTCGCACACACTTGCACACACCCATCCATACTTGCATACTTTCTTCTTTCTTTTGTGCACATACGGGAATATATAGTTATGTGTTCACATAGGTATGGGACTATGTGTTCATATACGGATTTGGGGATGATACTTGGGATTGAGATGAGTCGATGAGATTTGTGTTGAGATTGTGATATCGGTGATATGGCAGGATTCGTACTTGTGGTACGTCCTGGTGTTATAGCGAATCTTGGGGCGACGATACGGGTGAATAGTATTATAAATAGGTGGTCGACATGTGATCGTGATAGGAGATATGTTATGCTAGGATATTGGTCCTAGGCTGTATTGGGCGATGCATACCCCTTGATGATGATATGTGCTGATGATATCGGTTTGTACGAGACTGTCGATCAGTAGTCAGATCATGACTATATTGATGATATTAGTATTGTACTAGACATAGGTCAGTACCTTAGACTATGATCTTTGATAAAGAGGATACCGGATGAATAGTGTGATGAATATGATTTTGACCCGTACCCAGATTTGGGATGCCGTACGACGGATTTACGTATTAGCTATATATTGATGATTGATCCGCACTCTTGACTTGGGATGTATGATTATAGATATGGTATCGGATATGATATTATTGAGGCGGGATCACCGACTATACATATACAGGTATGTATGTGTATCGACTCAGATGATAGGTGGTTTCCTTACCTGTAGTTCAGTCGTATAGTTTAGTGTAGTTGTTAGATTAGATTAGACTCCTACCTATTTCAAAACTAGAGGATCGTGGGTATTTTAAAAAAGACAGGTCAAGGGATCTACGGATATTTCAAAAGACGTATCCTTTCTTAAAACTACCGTAGCCCTATTCTCAAAACCCCACGATTCGTGTTATTTCAAATGGCACCATTGTTCAATATTTAGCTCCCGCTCATTTTGGTTGCTCGCTCCGCATCTCATACTTACATTGTTATTTCATATTGCATTGTTGACATTATGCTGTTAGGACACCAGCACCATTACCGATGATGCGTATGTACCACATACACTTACTTGCCGGCTCACACACATCTTCATCGGTAATTGCCATGTCACGTACACCTTAGAAAATATTATTGCTTAACTTATCTTGATAGCCAGTAGTTTGACATAATATTAGTGTACATACTTTATATGCCAGCTTAGATATTATAGTTATTACTTGTCGTTTCATGCATACCGTTATTCATTGTTATGCCTCATTCATGGATTCTCATGCATATATTCACTATTTTACATGCTATTGAGGTTTTGGATTCGGATTTCCATGAGATTTTCTGGATTTGGAGGAAAACCGCAAAAACATAAATAAACCTTTCTCTCTTTTAAAAATAAAAAGTGCGGTTTTCCCATGATGTATGAGTCGTCCACCATGAGTTTGCTGATGGATTTCGAGACCCGATTCGAGGAGTGGAGGAACCGTTTCGGGTACATGGTGGACCCGGTAAGGTACCCCGGGGCAAGAAGCGCGTGATGATGACGATGTGAGCCTAGCAGGGGAGCACCACCTACCGGTGATTTTACCCGACGCGTCGGATATCCGGAGGATACCGTCGTGGTCTTGAGATGGATGGTAGGGGCCGGTCTGGACTGACGGCGCCCTAGATATTGTGATTGAGACATTGAGATTTCGAGATATTGAGGTACAGAGATATCGAGATATTGGGATTACGTTTTGTGCCGATGCTAGGCACTGTTTTATGCTGATTTCATTATGATACCTCATTTTAAAGATACAAAGGAAATCTCACTAATTTATGAAAACAGTTTCTTTATTTACATGTACTTTGTTTTCATGCATTCATACCTCATTCATATGATATATTGCTACCTGAGGCACTGACACGGGCACATGAGATTACACTCGGGTTAGATATTTACCCTAGCCTTGTTATAGGTTGCATGTTATATATATTGAGGATATATTATGATCATTGACCTAGGTTGCGTTATTTATGCGATTTCTATTCGTAGATGTTTTTCTATTCACGAGTTGGCAACTCACCCCCGTTGTGCCCCAGTTTCTTGCAGGTTTGCCGTGCAGGTTTCTTTACGGCTTGCGGGCATAGTTTCCTTCGGGTGATTGGCTAGTAGGTGGGTTTACTTGTATCGTACCCCCCATTATATAACTTGTATATTATTACTCTGTTGTATCTAGAAGTTCCATCAACCAAACATATATTTATTTTTGAGATATAGACCAGTGATGTTATTCCTTCGACCTTAGAGTCGCGCGTTATATTTCTGCGGTTTTCTTGTGGTTTTGAGTTTCCTTTTGCATTTTGATCCTCGCCGTTGGCGTTGTATATTATATTGCTTGTGTGGTTATGACCGTCGATTGACGAAGAGCTAGCTCCCGCTTGGGGATGCCTTTTTATTGATTTCGTTTACTATTCATGTTGTATCCCGTTTGGGGGCCAGTATTTGCAAAGGAGACTCTGCCGAAATTTTCAGTAAATTTTGATGCTCTTAAAAACCGCATAATTCGGCTTATGCTATTAAAACTACTTGTTTTAAATTGGTTTTTCCTTCACTCTACTACTTTTCTTGGTTTGGATTTCTGGGTTTTCGGTTTACTTAGATTACGTACGCCTCGAGACGTTTCGTAGTTTAAGTGCCGGTCATGTTCCGTAATTTTGGGACGTGACAAAGTTGGTATCAGAGCGTTAGGTTTTACCTTCGGAGTGTAGGATGACCCTTGGTTGATGGAATAGGTGACTAAAGTAGAGTGACGTACCGTGGGTATGTTCCGCGGCATACTTACGATACGCTACTCCACTTAAGAAGCATTAGGATGTACATTTCCTTGTTCGGTATTATATTCATTCCTGATCTAGCCTCATCGGTACCAGTTATGTTTTGCTGCCGCGATTACGGGCAGGGAGAGCTACAGCTTGAGTTGCGGTCAGCACGAGCTCGTCACGAACGAGGACTGACCAGGGCGTGATTCCAGGGATATACGATTGCATTGAGAGGCGTCGTCTGATTGTGTTTTCGCGCCATGAGCGTTTGACAGATCGCTTTTACGAGATTTCTCGGACGTACCGATCTGTACCAGAGGATCGAGCCAATGATAGAGGCCAACCAGATTTTGATGACCGTTGACGTATTGCTTATTCATGATGATCGAGGCACTGTTCTGCGTGCAGACGAGCGAGCCAGTTATTGCTGCGAACGACGAGATATCGCCCCAGATGTTGGAGCTATTGCAGAACGAGTTGTACTAAGAGATGATAGAAGGTCGCTAGTCATCGAGGATGAATGACTAGGACATGTGGATCATTCGCCTACCCCGATGCGAGGTAATCAGATAGATTGATTCCAGCTAGAGACGACTTCACGCGGAGACGTTGGGAGTCGACAGAGACGATCGAATGTCAGAAACCTATTATTCCAAGTTTAAAGTACTCGGAAAGACATGCAGGCAATTCTATGGTCCCTCTAGAAGAATGAAACCCTAACTCGACTTAATGACCGTGTGAAAGCCTTTGAACCTTCGGGTTTGCGGCAGTTCTACGGCGCCATTAGTGAGGCTTGGGTTTGCCCTTCTACGGCTGGACCACCGATGCTGTGGTATGTACTCGATACTATTAAACTGTGCCCAAGATGTTGAGCTCTTGGGGGATTATGAGGTTTTGACGACTCGATCGGATGGCTCGACTTAATTCGGATGCTAGGTGGTGAGATGCATTTCTTGGGAGACTCCCGATACGAGGATAGCCGTTGGAGCTCAGTCCATGTAGCCACGATGAGACGAGTCCGAAGCAGTCGACATTAGAAAAAGTGGAGTAAAGAGGTCCGTACAAGATCTGGATAAGACGACGTTCCACTCCGCCGACATCAGAGATGCGATACGCATGCCGAGGCAGAGTACTGGATATACCTTCCAGAAGGAATCGCGATGGGTATGCAGCCGTTCCGGAGCAAGATGCAGATATAGGAAAGGACGATGACTTCCGGACAGTTGGCAGAGATGAGACATAGAAGAGACCGTGAGCAGGATTCCTTCCAAGACACTGCTGCAATGATACTTGCATCCAGGATCAGATGTGTCACGTACATTCAGAGAGCCAGAGGCCGACACCAGTGATATGTTGTCTTACGAGTGGTCACGATGATTGACCGGGAGATGACAAGAGGCGTGCCAGAAAGGGATCATCCCCGTTAGCACACCTGACAAGGCCGATGAGCCGATGGACCGAGAGATTGGTAATTCCCAGTGAAGACCTTGACCCAGGAGTGGTCATTGTTACGCACACCAGCAGGCCAGAGTTCATAATCATCGACGAGACGTCCCATTAGTGACCGCGACAGTTGGCCCGAGATTCTTAGAGGATGCGCTTGAGCGGTACCATGCCGCCATTATTGATTTCGATGTTTTGGGTGATTTATTCGAATGATTTGATTTTGATGATTGAGGATTTACGATCTTTGCACAGTGTTGCACTTGATATCGTTTTCGTGCTTGGGTTTCACATGTTTGTGATTTTACAGTTTTAGACATATGAGTTGATTTTGTGCGTATGCATGCACACGATTTGGTTCCTGCACTCTGTATAGTTTATATATGCTTGCAGTGCAGTGATACGCCTTTTGTACACTTAGATGCATTGGACTTTGATTTCGATGGTGATGTTCGATATTTGTTTTGTGCACCTTGTGCACCTGATTTGATTTTGCGCATGTTCAGCACTTGATATTGGATTTCATGATTTCGTGCATGATGGATGCACCTGATTTGGATTTTCGCGCATGTTGGGCGCATGTTTTGAAGTGTGATTTTGGTGCACACCAGATTCACTAAATCGAGATTTTTCGTGCATGTCAGATGCACCTGATTTTGCTGTCAGGCACACATGTTGCCTACGACAGATGTTTCATGCACACCCGATGCACTTAGATGTTGTTTCTGTGCATATGTATGGCACATATTTGGATTTTGATTTCCGTGCGCACAAGACGCACGTAGTATGCATACGCGTATTTTGGGGTTGATTTTTCTTATAGAGCAGTACGTTTTTATGATATTGCTATGAGTTTTCGTACTGAGCAGGACTAGTCAGAGGACAGTACGTGAATATATTTTACATGTATAGTTTCGAGTTATATCATATTGGTTTTGCTTTGGATTTGGTATTGATGTCTTCACCATGACTCCGATGATTGCGGGATGCTTGACGGAGTTCTGAGTTGAGTTATATGCTCATTTTTCATGCGCATGCGCTGCGCTACGATTTGTTTTATGTATTTACGATTTCGGAGCCCCGACGACTTGACGGTTTTGGCTTAGATGTTTTAGTGTTTGGGGAGAGTTTTAATTTAAATTCGGGGACCGAATTTCTTTAAGGGGGGAAGATTGTAACGTTTTGAAAATCGTTTCGGTGAAATTTCGGAAAATCGGTAAAATAAGGTGGTTTTCTGTAAAAAGTCAAAATGCAAATATCTTTATTATAAAATTAAATATATATATTCTAGCTATGTAATTGCTAGTATTTGGTGTTTATTGAGCCACTGGTGAAATTTCAAATTTTCTGAAAATTTTTCCGAAATTAATTATTTTAATATTATTTTAAGCCGTCACTAATACATTTAATTAGGGAAAATTACAAATTGGAATGAGTTGAAACAAATTTTGTGTATCATAACACATTAAACAAAATTTTATCATGTGGTTTTTCAAACGAAATCGTTTGCTAAAATGGTTTAGAAAATATCGAAGAAAAAGGCTTTTTCCGGTGAATTTAATGTTAACGGGAATTGGGGTAATACATTTATCTTTTTCCCTAACCCACACACCCACACCTCACCCTCTCTCCCTCTCCCCATGTGGCCGGCCCCACCATGACAGCCCTCCCCCTCTCCCTCTCTCCAATCACTTCTTTTGTCACAAGAAAAGAAAAGAAAAGAGTAGGAAATGATAGAATTAGAGTGGACTTTGACTAGAGTGGACTTTCCCCACCTCACTCTCTCTCCTCCCTCACCCAATCCCCCAAGAATTCTGGCCGAAACCTGAACCACAACAGCCCCAAATTCTTCATCTCATTTTCCATCAAAATCCCTAAAATTTCTATCAAAAATCCACCCTTTTTCTCAAAAATTCAAAGCTAATTCTAAATCCAAGCTTTACCCATTATTCTTTAGCTATTCAAGCATGGATCTTGGAGCATGAAATCATTGTTGGAGGCTAAGATTTTTGCAAGTTTGATCTCAAGCTTGTGAGGTATAATCATAACCTTATGCTTAATTTGTTGTTAAATTACTTGAATCTAGCTATCAGGTGTTAAATTAGGGTTTTAAATTTCAAGTTTGAAATTTAAAGAAAGGGTTTTGATTACTAAGTTAGGGTTTAGGTCAATTGATCATGATCTAATTGTGTGGTTATTATCTAGTGGGCATGCTAAAACAAAGCTAATTACTAGGTTACTAATTGTTTTTTTGTAAATTGTTCTAATATTGCTAAATTGCTAACTAGGTTTTTGGAAATTTATTAAATGGTTTAGATTAAAATATGATTAAGGTTTCATGACATTATTAGCATTATAAATTTTGGTTTAATGCTATTGTATATGCAAAACTAAGCTTAATGGATGAATTGTGAAATTTACTTTAAAAAGTGTTAAAATTGATATGTTTGCAAACTAGAATTTTGGAGTTTATGAAATTTAATGAGATTAAATTATGGGAACTGTTTTTATGACTTATTTAAGATATTTAGTGAATATTGTGGCCGCTAGATTCGTTTATACATCGAGTTCTGTACTAAAACGGTGATTTGTGCTTGCTAGATTTTCGGAAAAATGACTTTTTAAGTGAAATTGGGGTTTTTGTGAATTTTAATCTATTTTATATTATAATTAGTGCTTGTAATTGTACAAATAAATGTGTTGGGAGCTTTCTCGATGGTTTGGCGTTTGTACGCCGACGTCGAGGGTTTTTAGGTCGATTTGTGAAAGCAACCTTAGGTTTTGACCTATGTGGGTTTCGTGCGTCGTTTTGGTCATGAGTCGGATTTTAATGCGATATGGTGCGTTATGATATGTAGGTACCCCATGTGGACTTCGAGACGATAAGCAAGCGCGTGGCGACGTCGGCACCGGCGAGCGAGGACCAGGTGAGTAGATTTATATCTACGGGGAGAAGTCGGGTGGATGGCGTATAGCACCCCCGCAGTTCGTGGTGATGTATACGAATACGTATACACACATATATATATTGTTTTTATATTGTTTGAGTTATTGATGATAAATATGGATATTTGGTGTTCTTGGATGATTGAGTGCCGCGAAACCCTAGAGTAGCGGTCGCACACACTTGCACACACCCATCCATACTTGCATACTTTCTTCTTTCTTTTGTGCACATACGGGAATATATAGTTATGTGTTCACATAGGTATGGGACTATGTGTTCACATATGGATTTGGGGATGATACTTGGGATTGAGATGAGTCGATGAGATTTGTGTTGAGATTGTGATATCGTTGATATGGCAGGATTCGTACTTGTGGTACGTCCTGGTGTTATAGCGAATCTTGGGGCGACGATACGGGTGAATAGTATTATAAATAGGTGGTCGACATGTGATCGTGATAGGAGATATGTTATGCTAGGATATTGGTCCTAGGCTGTATTGGGCGATGTATACCCCTTGATGATGATATGTGCTGATGATATCGGTTTGTACGAGACTGTCGATCAGTAGTCAGATCATGACTATATTGATGATATTAGTATTGTACTAGACATAGGTCAGTACCTTAGACTATGATCTTTGATAAAGAGGATACCGGATGAATAGTGTGATGAATATGATTTTGACCCGTACCCAGATTTGGGATGCCGTACGACGGATTTACGTACGATCTATATATTGATGATTGATCCGCACTCTTGACTTGGGATGTATGATTATAGATATGGTATCGGATATGATATTATTGAGGCGGGATCACCGACTATACATATACAGGTATGTATATGTATCGACTCAGATGATAGGTGGTTTCCTTACTTGTAGTTCAGTCGTATAGTTTAGTGTAGTTGTTAGATTAGATTAGACTCCTACCTATTTCAAAACTAGCGGATCGTGGGTATTTTAAAAAAGACAGGTCAAGGGATCTACGGATATTTCAAAAGACGTATCCTTTCTTAAAACTACCGTAGCCCTATTTTCAAAACCCCACGATTCGTGTTATTTCAAATGGCACCATTGTTCAATATTTAGCTCCCACTCATTTTGGTTGCTCGCTCCGCATCGCATACTTACATTGTTATTTCATATTGCATTGTTGACATTATGCTGTTAGGACACCAGCACCATTACCGATGATGCGTATGTACCACATACACTAACTTGCCGGCTCACACACATCTTCATCGGTAATTGCCATGTCACGTACACCTTAGAAAATATTATTGCTTAACTTAGCTTGATAGCCAGTAGTTTGACATAATATTAGTGTACATACTTTATATGCCAGCTTAGATATTGTAGTTATTACTTGTCGTTTCATGCATACCGTTATTCATTGTTATGCCGCATTCATTGATTCTCATGCATATATTCGCTATTTTACATGCTATTGTGGTTTTGGATTCGGATTTCCATGAGATTTTCTGGATTTGGAGGAAAACCGCAAAAACATAAATAAACCTTTCTCTCTTTTAAAAATAAAAAGTGCGGTTTTCCCATGATGTATGAGTCGTCCACCATGAGTTTGCTGATGGATTTCGAGACCCGATTCGAGGAGTGGAGGAACCGTTTCGGGTACATGGTGGACCCGGTAAGGTACCCCGGGACAAGAAGTGTTAGTTGTATGTATGCCCTAGAGGCCAGTATTGTACAGATGATGTATATTATATTGGATGCTTGGGCATATATAGAGATGACTTTCTTGCTCGATATGATAGTATGCTATCTGGTTACTCTTTATCTTAACATGTATACTAGTCTCTTTATACTGTCTTATAGTTACATGTTGGTAAAGCCCTTAGGATGTGTACTTGACTACCTGGACTATGATGCAGATCATACTAGTGGGGACATGGTAGTCCATAGGTACATCCTTCAAGGTCCCTAGTCGTGTGTGTATCGAGACGGGGCATCGATATACCAGAGTAGACTAGCGTATACGCTTCTCGACCCATGAGATAGGCGATGGATGATCCCATATCCATTGGTGTTTGACATCATAGATGGTATACGGGTGCTCAGTGGAAACTGGGTACACTGGACGGACTCGCCGAGAACTACCATATGGTATTATACCTCACGTCAGATGGCAGTTCTCAGGTGACACTTGTACAAGTTAGTCTGTAGACCCGAGATCGTCATAGAGTCTTGTGTGATTCCCACTGTGCTTTGATCTCCACCTTACCACGTCCATGAGGGCATGCAAAACGGTGGTCTTTGGGTACAGTCCCGAGTCATATGGAGGCAATGAGCGATAGGAGGGATTTCGTCTCTCCCGGTATTGGGGGTTGATGTTGCACAGTGCTCGATTGGCCGTAACAGGGAAGTCCCTGGCCAGGGCTGATCAGAGATTTGCTGGTAAGTGTTACCAGTAGTTTCTCGACCCGTTATGAGCCTCATATCGGCATGACTTATCGGTTATTGTGGTCTGACGTTTACCACCCCTAGACTTGATATGCGACATATCAGACGAACAGACCGGACTGTACGGTAAGTGTTACTGGTTGGATTCACAGGAGTGTGAGCGGGCTAGCTCGTCGATCTTCTGATCACTCAATACCTGGATGGCCGTTACGTTTAGCAGACCGCTTGCGGCTTATGGGTGCTTGATATGATCATCATCTGCTACCGGCGTATTGACGAGTCTTTAGAGTCCTACACAGAGGTTTCCTGGCTCAAGCGAAACGAAATAGGAGCGCATATGAGATATGTGCGGGACCGAGAATAATGCATGTATGTGATACCGTATTTCATTCTCGCGATGAATGTATCGATTGGTTATATTCGATATAACCTAGATACCGAATCAAGGATTGATTCGATGAGCCGATACATAGGATACTAGTCGGTTATATGTGATATGGCCGGATCGTTAAATCAAATGTTGATTTAATGATTTAATGTATAATTATATATTTGATATATTACTTTGCATTAACTAGTATTGGTTCACTTTAAATGGATTTTCTCACTTGATGTGCAAGAAGTATATGTGATATACTTTTGTGCACATATTTGTATCATGTTTGATGATACTTGATTATGTGGTTAAGTGTAAAGGATTAAACCATGGTTAAGAGATGATTAGGGTTTTGCTTTTTCATTTATTTATTTGTTTATTTATTTGGAAAAGATTTAGATAAGAATGGTGGCTTCTTTTGTTTCTAGTTGAAGCTTCATGAAGCTTTGACTTCTTAACCATTCTTGTCTTCATGCTTAACCCTAACCCATCCAAGTAACCATGGTCTATTCTCTACACTCTACCCTAGTTAGTATATGATAAGTATTCATTTACTTTTCATTTTAAAATAATACTCATCATATTCTAGCTTCATCTTCTTCTTCATCTTCAAAAGAAAAAGCTTGATGCCATCAATGGCAACTTGAGTTCTAAAGTGAGAAATCAAATTCTAAAGTGAACCCACCTCCTATTTCTTCACCCTCTACCTCTTGCCAAGTTGTTTTGGGTGTTTTCTTCACAAGTTTCACAAATTTGTGAAGTCAGAGCTTGAACTTGCGATGCCTCGACGTAGATCATCTTCGGCACGAAGCCGACGACCTAGTCCGCCCATTTTCCGATGAAGCCAACGATTGAGTTCGGGATTCAAGATGGACAGCGAGAGGACGCCTACGTGGAGCCAAGGAAGTGGATATCCGGATCTACAAAGGTTGTAGCTTCTGATCTTTAGTTAAATTGTTAACTAGATTCGTATTTCGCCTAGATTTCTAGTCAATGATCCGTATTAGGGTTTCTCGGCATCCATAAAATTTGAAATTGGCATGGTGGATGCCTTGTGAGACCTCTATAGTGTGCCTAGGAACCTTTCACTGGTATCAGAGCTACTAGGAATTGGATGTCGACCTATGGAGGGTTCTCACTGTGTGACAGTGTGGCGAAGCATAGGCTCTTACCCCCAGGGTGTCCTGAGACCGGAAGGTGTTCCGGCGGGTTGTAGTCCTCGCGAGGGGGCATGCGTAAAAAGTAGCGGCTGAGGGACCTGTTGGTGCCACGGCGACCCATTGGATGGGGTGGCTGCCTGACCTACACTGGTACCAGAGCCTAGCTAGAGCCTTAGGCGAAGTCTAGACGACGTTTGAAACCCGAACGAACCCGAAACCCTAAAACCCAAGTGCTCTCTGGACTTTTTCTAAAATCTGGGATTTTTCTAGATTAAAAATGCTTAAAAAATTCAGGAGATAATTCTAAGAATTACGGTGCAATTATTTTTCAATGAACAGTGAAGTGTGCGGCGGAACCGCGGCAGAAGCATGGCTTCTGCGGCGGTTCCGCGGCCTATTGATGACGTCAGCCCTCCTACCTTGCACAGTAATTCATAATTTCTGCAGCTGAGTTTTATGGGTATTTTTAATAATTATTCAAGAGTTGAATTTTCTGGGGTGTTTTAGAGCTTCAATGTTTCGACCGGATTATCAAATTTCGTCTTTATGTATTTCCGGATAATTTTTGAATTTGTTAAAAAGTTCGACCGGATATAAATACCCAACTTTTCCCCTGTCGGGAAATTTCCAAGTGTTGGATTTTTCCGTAGTTTAACGACGTTCTAAGTAGTGCAAGTAACGCGATGGACCCTCTAGAAGACAACAAACCTTAACTCGATTATGTGACCGTCTTGAACTGCCCTTTGAACCTTCGGGTTTGGGGCAGTACGGCGTGCCACATGTGAGGCGTTGGCTTGACCCTTCTACGGCTGGACCGTTGGTACTGAGGCACGAACTGAATGTTGTTAGACTTATTTCATGTGTTGAGCTGTATCGGGAAAACTTGGGTATTCGACTGTTCGATCGGAAAGTTTAACATTTTCTGTTTATCTGGAATGTGATACAATAATTGGAATTCACAAACAGTTATGAGATAACTGAATGAATGTTATAAATCTAGCGGTTTAGTTTCACTTGATATTGAAAAGAGTTTTCGATAATGAGACTAAAATGCGGGGTTTATAACTGTTAGGCATGTGATGTCTAAGTATTTCATTTGATTAGGCATGTGATGTCTAAAGAGGTTGCGGATTCCAACTGTTGTAGTTTTACACTTTCTTTTCTGTGACGTAAGTGTAGTATGTTCATATCGCCGGTTTCGTTGCTATACGTCAACGACAATTGGGGTATGCATACTTACTTACGTTGATGACATGTGATGTTATGTGTTGCTGGATATGTTATATTGGATCGTCGTGTTTGAATAGCCGGGGGTTTTTATGTGAGATGAGTGTTTTTCATTTTCATTCATGTAAAAACTTGTATGTAATATTCTTTTATTTGGGACACTTCCAGGTAGCGGAAGTTGTCACCTTTTATATATTATTTACTTTTCCGCATTAGGATAGACCCAGGAGGGGAGCACAAGTAACCGGGTTCCAGGGTCCAGTGGGAGACCAACTCGAGGAGTCGAGTCCGAGTCTCCTAACCCTAGAATTGGTAGGGTTGCTTGCCGCTCTCGTAGGGGTCTAGGGGTGTGGGATTGGCTATTCATCACGACCGTGGAATCCGTGTTTTATACTGGCTCGTATTGAAAACACGGACGTCCTACTATATCCAATATTTCATATGTTTCTTCTGCTGCGATATCTGTGATGTGATCATGTGATGTTCTGTGATGGATACTGTATATAGTATATATGATATATTATATAGACGTTACTTATGTTTTACACCCGTACTAGCCCTGCCCCGCTCTGCCGTTAGTTACCTAACCTAACGGTGCACGAGGGGACATCGAGGCGAATGCGGATGGCATAAGTGTACGTCGTATTTATCTGTGATGTTTAGGTACATAAATGATGGGACTTCATTAATGTGATTAATGAAAGAAAAGAAACCTAAGATGTTGTGGAATCAAATTTTAAATAAAACAGGTAGCTACAGTTCTTGCTTTGCACAGCGATATATATGATATATCCCGCACCTTATTCGATGAGGAAAGGACCGAGATCCCTTCACTGGGAGTGACTCCTTTAGCAATAACTGGCAGATGCTGCACACTCGGTTTGCTTTTGATTGCTTTTGACTTTTACTTTGCACAGTGATATATATGATATATCCCGCACCTCATTCGACGAGGAAAGGGCCGACGATCCCTTCACCGGGAGTGACCCCTTTAGCAAAACTAGAAAAGCCTCAAAATCACTCCATTTCAAAACTTCATTTGATTCTACAACGATATCAAGTTCATTACGCAATAGGTTTTCAGAAAAACCAGTCGTAGCCCTCCGTCATTTCAGATAAGTTGCATATAGTATTCGTGCTACATTTGTTGGCTTTCGTCAAGGTGTAGTGTGCGGTAGCTATGTGCTGTTTATCTGCTGCATATGATGCGACTGGATTAGGGTAGTCGTACGGCTTTGTTGGCTTTCGTCAAGGGTCATGCGGGTGGGGTTAATTCAGTCAAGAAATGTACGGGTTGAACTTGACTAGCGGGCTGTGGTTTGTTGGCTTTCGTCAAGGTCATAGCACGCTAGGGGCAAAAGCATTATCGGGAATTTCAAGTGTTGAAATTTGCAATGAGATTGCATACCTTCTATGAGATAGTTGGATCCCGATACCCACTGCGAGTAAGAGTTACTCCTGGGAGAGTTTTGCACATTGCAATTAGCCGATCAAGTAGGTGTCTAGAAAGGTGTCAACGAGGTTACGCCTCTGGGAAAACGAGGTTTACATTAATTAGGTTTGTGCGAAAGCACGGGGGACCTCCCTCAAAGTACCGACACTGGCCTGGCTGAAAGATTGGCGAACTTGTAGTGTGTAATTAATCCCGGCTAATCTTTCCTTTTAGGGTTTGGAGGAAGATTTGATAAAAAGCAGTGGGAGCCATCCTGATTAGATAAGATAATAACCAATCTGATCTTGCACGAGCATACGCTAAAGTGTTTTCTTCTCTCTCTCTCCAGGTAGCGACCATTTCATGCCCTAATGAAGATAATAATATGGATGTATTGACCGAACCCGCATGTTATACTGTGCTGGGGAACGTTGGTTCCGTTCTTTCCTATAAGAGTTATAGGAATGAACAGGATATAGGGGAATACCAGGATTCCCATGCCACCCGAATGAAGAAAGTACATGTTGATGCATTTTCTTCAGGTGTGTTCGTTACTGAGAACTGTTTCTCCATTTGCTCTACGTCCTGGGTATTAGATACCGGGTCAGGATCCCATATATGTAATCAGTTACATGGGCTCAGGAAAGGTAGAGAACTTGGAGAAGGTGATAAAGACATTAGAGTTGGAAATGGTGCAATTGTTGCAGCTAAGACTGTCGGGGAATATCACCTTGCATTACCAACTGGTAATACATTGGTTCTGAACGAATGCTATTACATGCCGAACCTGATATGCAACATTATATCGGTTTCTTTATTAAGTAAAGAGGGATATAATTTTGTATTACAGGACAATGTTATGAACATTTTCCGTAACCAAAAGTTGGTTGGATCAGGCACGTTGTGCAATAGCATTTATGTTCTAAATCAATCAACAGTTCTGAGCATAACAAACACACACAAGAGGAAGAGTTCAGAACTGAACGAATCCTTCTTGTGGCATTGTAGACTGGGTCACATCAATGCGACACGACTGGCTAAGTTGCATAAGGATGGATATTTGAAACCATTCGAATTTTCATCTTATGACACTTGCCAGTCATGTCTCAAAGGCAAGATGACCAAAACTCCGTTTACGGGACACGGAGAAAGAGTTACCGAACTCTTGGGACTGATACATAGTGATGTATGTGGTCCCATGTCTACACATGCCAGGGATGGTTCTTCGTACTTCATTACATTCACTGACGATCTCTCAAGATACGGACATGTGTACTTGATAAGACACAAGTCTGAAGTTTTTGAGAAATTTAGAGAATATAAACAAGAAGTCGAGAACCAAACCGGAAAAAGTATTAAAATCCTTCGATCTGATCGAGGAGGTGAATACTTGAGCAATGAATTCCTGGACTTCCTAAAAGAGAATGGGATTCTCTCTCAGCTGACTCCTCCATATACACCACAGCACAACGGTGTATCAGAACGGAGGAACCGCACTCTATTAGATATGGTGCGCTCTATGATGAGCACAGCTGAGTTACCTATTTCCTTCTGAGGGTATGCGCTTGAGACAGCCATACATCTATTGAATATGGTCCCAACCAAATCTGTGCCTACCACTCCATATGAGATATGGAAAGGAAAGAGACCAACTCTTAACTATGTTAAGATATGGGGTTGTCCAGCCTATGTCAAACGACAAAATCCGGACAAACTCGAGGCACGGTCTGTTCTATGCAAATTTATAGGGTATCCCAAGAATTCTCAAGGATATATCTTCTACCACCCTGAGGAACAAAGAGTGTTTGTTTCTCGGCATGCCACCTTTTTAGAAAAGGAATTTCTTGACAAAGAGATTTGTGGCAATGAGGTAGAACTGGAAGAGGTTCCAGCTGCAGAAGCTACAACAGAAGATCTGGTGGAACCAGAGAATTCCGTAGTACCCCACGAACCCCAGCCTCTCCGCCGATCTAGTAGGGTTCCTCGCCAACCTGAGAGATACTACGGTTTTCTCATGGATGGTGGGAGCGAAGATTGCATCATGGAGGATGATGACCCAACTAGCTTCGAGCAGGCCATCACGAATAGTGACTCGGTAAAATGGCTGGATGCCATGCAGTCCGAGATGGAATCCATGTACACCAACAAAGTATGGACTTTGGACGTTGCTCCTGAAGGGGTAAACCCCATTGGGAGCAAGTGGATCTTCAAGAAGAAACTTGGTGTAGATGGGAAAGTGGAGACTTTCAAAGCTAGACTTGTTGCGAAGGGTTTTCGTCAAAGACCAGGTGTGGACTATGACGAAACCTTTTCTCCAGTGGCTATGCTTAAATCCATCCGGATCATGCTTGCCATCGCTGCATATCATGATTACGAAATCTGGCAAATGGATGTTAAGACCGCCTTTCTAAATGGTGATTTAGAAGAGTGCGTATACATGACTCAGCCAGAGGGCTTCGTAGACAGTGGGAGCAACGGGAAGGTGTGGAAGCTGCTTAAATCCATTTATGGATTAAAGCAAGCATCGCGGAGTTAGAACATCTGCTTTGACGTCGTTATCAAAGAGTTTGATTTCGTCAAAAATCCAGATGAACCTTGTATCTACAAGAAGGTGGCAGAGAGTAAGGTTGTCTTCCTCATATTGTACGTGGACGACATACTCTTGATAGGAAATGATATTCCTATGCTGCAATCGGTCAAGCTCTTCTTATCACAAAGATTCTCAATGAAAGATCTTGGTGATGCCTCCTGCATATTGGGGATCAGGATCTATACAGATAGATCCAAACGGATATTGGGATTGTCCCAATCCAGGTACATTGACACCGTACTAAAGAGGTTTGGTATGGAAGAATCCAAGCGTGGGAACTTGCCCACGATCTCTGGAGTCACTCTCTCCAAAGAGATGTCTCTCAAGACTGATTTGGAGAGAGCTCGCATGCAAGGGATACCCTATGCTTCGGCTGTAGGCTCTATCATGTATGCGATGCTATGTACCAGACCCGATGTAGCATACTCACTAAGTGTAGTGAGCAGGTATCAAGCTGATCCTGGAGAGAGTCACTGGACAGCTGTGAAGAGCATTCTCAAGTACTTACGAAGGACTAAAAAGATGCTCTTGGTGTATGGTAACGGGGAACTCCAAGTGGAGTCCTTTACCGATTCGAGCGTCCAGAGTGATAAGGACGACTCTAAGTCGCAGTCGGGATTTGTCTTTATCCTTTACGGAGGGGCGGTTAGCTGGAAGAGTTCCAAGCAGGAAACCGTGGCAGACTCGACGATGGAGGCTGAATACATCGCTGCCAACGATGCTGCCAAAGAGGCTGTCTGGATCAAGAAGTTCATTACTGAACTTGGAGTGGTTCTATCCATTGAGCATCCAATACCTTTGTATTGCGATAACAATGGAGCGGTGGCTTTGGCCAAGGAACCCAGGTCCCATCAGCGATCCAGGCATATTCTGAGGCGGTATCACCTGATCCGGGAGATAGTTGAACGCCGGGAGATCGAGGTCAGGAGGGTTGACACGAAGAACAACACGGCGGATCCACTCACGAAGGCCATTCCCCAGATACAGTTTGAGAGACTCTTCGGGATGCTCGGTATGCGATACTACAGCAGCTGGCCCTAGTGCAAGTGGGAGATTGTTAGTTGTATGTATGCCCTAGAGGCCAGTATTGTACAGATGATGTATATTATATTGGATGCTTGGACATATATAGAGATGACTTTCTTACTCGATATGATAGTATGCTATCTGGTTACTCTTTATCTTAACATGTATACTAGTCTCTTTATACTGTCTTATAGTTACATGTTGATAAAGCCCTTAGGATGTGTACTTGACTACCTGGACTATGATGCAGATCATACTAGTGAGGACATGGTAGTCCATAGGTACATCCTTCAAGGTCTCTAGTCGTGTGTGTATCGAGACGGGGCATCGATATACCAGAGTAGACTAGCGTATACGCTTCTCGACCCATTAGATAGGCGATGGATGATCCCATATTCATTGGTGTTTGACATCAGAGATGGTATACGGGTGGTCAGTGGAGACTGGGTACACTGGACGGACTCGCCGAGAACTCCCAGATGGTATTATACCTCACGTCAGATGGCAGTTCTCAGGTGACACTTATACAGGTTAGTCTGTAGACCCGAGATCGTCATAGAGTCTTGTATGATTCCCACTGTGCTTTGATCTCCACTTTACCACGTCCATGAGGGCGTGCAAAACGGTGGTCTTTGGGTACAGTCCCGAGTCATATGGAGGCAATGAGCGATAGGAGGGGTTTCGTCTCTCCCGGTATTGGGGGTTGATGTTGCACAGTGCTCGATTGGCCGTAACAGGGAAGTCCCTGGCCAGGGCTGATCAGAGATTTGCTGGTAAGTGTTACCAGTAGTTTCTCGACCCGTTATGAGCCTCATATCGGCACGACTTATCGGTTATTGGGGTCTGACGTTTACCACCCCTAGACTTGATATGCGACATATCAGACGAACAGACCGGACTGTACGGTAAGTGTTACTGGTTGGATTCACAGGAGTGTGAGCGGGCTAGCTCGTCGATCTTCTGATCGCTCAATACCTAGATGGCCGTTACGTTTAGCAGACCGCTTGCGGCTTGTGGGTGCTTGATATGATCATCATCTGCTACCGGCGTATTGACGAGTCTTTAGAGTCCTACACAGAGGTTTCCTGGCTCAAGCGAAACGAAATAGGAGCGCATATGAGATATGTGCGGGACCGAGAATAATGCGTGTATGTGATACCGTATTTCATTCTCGCGATGAATGTATCGATTGGTTATATTCGATATAACCTAGATATCGAATCAAGGATTGATTCGATGAGCCGATACATAGGATACTAGTCGGTTATATGTGATATGGCCGGATCGTTAAATCAAATGTTGATTTAATGATTTAATGTATAATTATATATTTGATATATTACTTTGCATTAACTAGTATTGGTTCACTTTAAATGGATTTTCTCACTTGATGTGCAAGAAGTATATGTGATATACTTTTGTGCACATATTTGTATCATGTTTGATGATACTTGATTATGTGGTTAAGTGTAAAGGATTAAACCATGGTTAAGAGATGATTAGGGTTTTGCTTTTTCATTTATTTATTTGTTTATTTATTTTGAAAAGATTTAGATAAGAATGGTGGCTTCTTTTGTTTCTAGTTGAAGCTTCATGAAGCTTTGACTTCTTAACCATTCTTGTCTTCATGCTTAACCCTAACCCATCCAAGTAACCATGGTCTATTCTCTACACTCTACCCTAATTAGTATATGATAAGTATTCATTTACTTTTCATTTTAAAATAATACTCATCATATTCTAGCTTCATCTTCTTCTTCATCTTCAAAAGAAAAAGCTTGATGCCATCAATGGCAACTTGAGTTCTAAAGTGAGAAATCAAATTCTAAAGTGAACCCACCTCCTATTTCTTCACCCTCTACCTCTTCCCAAGTTGTTTTGGGTGTTTTCTTCACAAGTTTCATAAATTTGTGAAGTCGGAGCTTGAACTTGCGATGCCTCGACGTAGATCATCTTCGGCACGAAGCCGACGACCTAGTCCGCCCATTTTCCCGATGAAGCCGACGATTGAGTTCGGGATTCAAGATGGACAGCGAGAGGACGCCTACGTGGAGCCAAGGAAGTGGATATCCGGATCTACAAAGGTTGTAGCTTCTGATCTTTAGTTAAATTGTTAACTAGATTCGTATTTCGCCTAGATTTCTAGTCAATGATCCGTATTAGGGTTTCTCGGCACCCATAAAATTTGAAATTGGCATGGTGGATGCCTTGTGAGACCTCTATAGTGTGCCTAGGAACCTTTCAAGAAGCGCGTGATGATGACGATGTGAGCCTGGCAAGGGAGCACCACCTACCGGTGATTTTACCCGACGCGTCGGATATCCGGAGGATACCGTCGTGGTCTTGAGATGGATGGTAGGGGCCGGTCTGGACTGACGGCGCCCTAGATATTGTGATTGAGACATTGAGATTTCGAGATATTGAGGTACAGAGACTGTGATACAGAGATATCGAGATATTAGGATTACGTTTTGTGCCGATGCTAGGCACTGTTTTATGCTGATTTCATTATGATACCTCATTTTAAAGATACAAAAGAAATCTCACTAATTTATGAAAACAGTTTCTTCATTTACATGTACTCTGTTTTCATGCATTCATACCTCATTCATATGATATAGTGCTACCTGAGGCACTGACACGGGCACATGAGATTACACTCGGGTTAGATATTTACCCTAGCCTTGTTATAGGTTGCATGTTATATATATTGAGGATATATTATGATCATTGACCTAGGTTGCGTTATTTATGCGATTTCTATTCGTAGATGTTTTTCTATTCACGAGTTGCAACTCACCCCCGTTGTGCCCCAGTTTCTTGCAGGTTTGCCGTACAGGTTTCTTTACGGTTTGCGGGCATAGTTTCCTTCGGGTGATTGGCTAGTAGGTGGGTTTACTTGTATCGTACCCCCCATTATATAACTTGTATATTATAACTCGGTTGTATCTAGAAGTTCCATCAACCAAACATGTATTTATTTTTGAGATAGAGACCAGTGATGTTATTCCTTCGACCTTAGAGTCGCACGTTATATTTCTGCGGTTTTCTTGTGGTTTTGAGTTTCCTTTTGAATTTTGATCCTCGCCGTTGGCGTTGTATATTATATTGCTTGTGTGGTTGTGACCGTCGATTGACGAAGAGCTAGCTCCCGCTTGGGGATGCCTTTTTATTGATTTCGTATACTATTCATGTTGTATCCCGTTTGGGGGCCAGTATTTGCAAAGGAGACTCTGCCGAAATTTTCAGTAAATTTTGATGCTCTTAAAAACCGCATAATTCGGCTTATGCTATTAAAACTACTTGTTTTAAATTGGTTTTTCCTTCACTCTACTACTTTTCTTGGTTTGGATTTCTGGGTTTTCGGTTTACTTAGATTACGTACGCCTCGAGACGTTTCGTAGTTTAAGTGCCGGTCATGTTCCGTAATTTCGGGACGTGACATGGCCGCGGTTCCGCGGCGTTACTGTTGAGTCGTGTTACCAAATTTCTACCGTGCTCCTAAAAAACCCTGCCTGATTTTCTGTAGCACACCAAATAACTTTTTGACCACAGAAAAATTTCGACAGAAAACGTGATTTGAAAATGCGGTTTTTAGAAAATTCGTTCAATCGAACTTGTAAACACGTTAGAGAAAGCTAGTAAAGATTAATGGCATGGCTCTGATACCATGTAAGTCTACGGTAGCGCCCCGACCGTCTGTCCGAGGCCAAAATGCGGAAACGAAAACTTTTTCAAACTAGAACACCGGCGCTACCGCGGACATAAAACCTGGATCGGACCATTAACCTACTTCTAGCTAACTAGAGAAAGGGTAGAGAGGCTATACCGAGCGATCCGTGTCCTTCGGTCTTCGGCCACCATCCCAAGCTCCTCACGGCATCTCCTGTCTTGTTCTCCTCGTCGGAAAGGGCACCACATCGAGAAGTCTTTTTACGGGCTCCCGCTTCATCCGAAGCAACTCGAGCACGAAGTGCGCTAGCCGACGTGTCCAAGGTGTTGTAGAGAATGTTTGTGATCACTTTGCCTCTTACATCCATTACTTTGGATGGAGGTTAGAGATGTTGCCATTGGAGGAAATAATGAGCTGGAGGAAGAAGAAGAAGAAGTTGGCATTTTTCTTTTGTGTTGAATTGATAATGAGAGTGAGAGAGAGTAGGAATAATACAAGACCAAATATCATCCATGGCAGCCCCATCTTTCTCTCCTTATCATATCAAGCATAAATCTATCACATTATGTGACACATGCACAAGAAAAGAGACCATGAGTCACCACTTATGCATATGTCACAATAAATGCTCCAAATGATGAATTCTAGCTCACTAATTCCATTATCCAAACATTAATCCAAATGTTTGGTCCAACGAAAAAATCCAGCAACATCTAAAGTAAACTCGTGACGGATCACAAGGATACCCCTCACCTGTATATACATACCTGCATTCGCATTCCGACTGAATGCGAATGCGATGAGACTAAAGTAATCCAACAAATCTAATACTAGGATCCGGCTTAAACCAAAGCCCACAAGTATGATCCGTCCAATCAAGATCCGTACAATACCGCACGTATAAGATCGAACCCTGCCATATATCTTACAGCCTCTACAACGTTTCGCCCGAAACTTGAGAAACTGTCTATGGGGGACTCTAAAGACTCGTCAATACTTTGGCTGTGGATTTAACCACTAGCACGTCAGAGGTATTAGCCGTACGTAACGGGCTACCAAGTATTGACCAAAAGGGAGGTTGATGAGTGAACTCATCCTGACACCCTACTGAGCCTGTCAGTGACAATATCCGTACAGTCCGGTCCGTTCGTCTATGAGCATCGCATGGCGGGCCTAGGGGATTGGTAAAAGTCAGACCCCCAAAAGCGGTACAAGTCGTGTCGGAGTGAAGCCCAGAACACCCTGAGATACTACTAGAATACCTACCAGTAAATCTCCTGCCTTGTCCAAGGACTTCGTGTAATGGCTCTCCTAGACACAGCGCGACCTCACCCCTAATACCGGGAGAGACGAACCCCTGCCGATCCGCTCACTGCCTCCATGTGGCTCGGGACTGTACCCAACTAAAACCTGTTTGCACGACTCCTTTGAGCCATGGTAGGGTAGTAATCAAAACACAGTGGGAACTCACACGAGACAAATGGCGATCTCAGGTCGATGAACTAACCTGTACACATGTCACCAGGGAACTGCTATCTGACGTCAAGTATAATACCAACTAGCATGTTCCCGGCGAGTCCTGTCCGGTATAGTCATAACCCAATGAGCACCGGTATACATCTTAGGTGAACCAACTGACACCAATGGCTTGTGAGACCGGCCATCTCCCCTCGTCGGGATCTCGACTGTATACACTAGTCTAATCTGGAGTATCGATGCCCTGTCTCGAAAACTCCGACGACTAGGGACCTTTTAAGGATGTGCTTATAGACCCCAGCTCCCACGTATATGATCGTCATCATACTGCTGGCCGTCAAGAAAGAATCCTATGTGCTCTATCAATGTGTAATAGCGACCTGTAAGGTCACCTAAAGCTGTACATGATCATAAAGATAAACCAGATAGCATAGTATCATCTTGATTAAGACTGTCCTACCGGTATAGGTCCTCCCTCAATCATTACAATCACGTGCCTGTGATCCAATAATTGATTGTTAGTTATATGTATGCCCTAGAAGCCATTACTGTACATACGATGTATATTGTAGTGGATGCTAGGACATATATAGGGAGGACTTTCTTGCTCGACATGATAGTATGCTATCTGGTTGTACTTTATCTTAACATGTACTCTGATTGTCTCTATATTACATGTTGATAAAGCCCTTAGGATAAGTACTCGACTACTGGGACTATGACGAGATCATACTAGTGGGGCCGCGGTAGTCGACGAGTACATCCTATAACTGTTCCTAGTCGAGGGTGTATCGAGACAGGGCATCGATACACCAGAGTAGACTAGCGTATACGCATTTTGACCTATATGATGGGCGATGGATGATCCTATATCCATCGGTGTTTGACATCAAGGATGGTGTACGGGTGCTCAGTGGAGACTGGGTACACTGGACGGACTCGCCGAGAACTCCCAGATGGTATTATACCTCACGTCAGATGGCAGTTCTCCGGTGACACTGGTACAGAGTAGTCTGTTGACCCGAGATCGTCATAGAGTCTTGTGTGATTCCCACTGTGCTTTGATTTCCATCATACCACGTCCAAGAGGGCATGCAAAAAGGTGGCTTTTGGGTACAGTCCCGAATCACATGGAGGCAATGAGCGATAGGAGGGGATTCGTCTCTCCCGGTATAGGGAGTTAATGTTGTGCTGTGTTCGATTGGCTATAACCGGAAATCCCTGGCCAGGGTTGCTGAGATTTACTGGTAAGTGTTATCAGTAGTTTCTCAAACTGTTATAGACCTCATATCGACACGACTTATCGAGCTACTGGGGTCTGACGTTTACCACCCCTAGGCGAGATATGCGACATATCAGACGATGAGACCGGACTGTACGGGAGTGTTACTGTTTGGATTCACAGGAGAATGTACAGGCTTGCTTGTTGATCTTCTGAGCGCTCAATACCTGGGTAGCTGTTACGTTTAGCTGACCGCTTGCAGCTTGTGGGTGTTTGATATGATCATCACCTACTGCCGGCGTATTGACGATTCTTTTGAGTCCTACACAGAGGTTTCTTGGCTCAGGCAAAACGGAGTAGGAGCACATATGTGATATGTGCGGGACCGAGGATAATGCGATATGTGATACCGTATTATATTCTCGCGATATTTGATATCAGCCGGGTCATCGGATCAAGTGTTGATTCGATGAATCGGTACGGATATATATTAGTCGGTTATATGCGATATAGCCGGATTGTCGGATCAAGTGTTGATTCGATAATTTAATGTATAATAATATATATGATATATTAAATGACATTAACTAATATTAGCTCACTAAAAGATTCTTTTTCTCACTCGGATAATACATTGATATATATGCGATATATGTTAATTGTATTATTTTATTTGGTTACAATAAATATTATATATGTGATATATAATATTGTAACATGATATGATAAATAATGCAATATGTTTAGTAGAGATTAAACAAGATTAGGATTTGATTTGGGTTAATGCTTTCTAGATGATTCTAGAAGGTTTAGTTTTGTTTTGTGAAAGATATTTTGTTATGACTCATTCTTAACTCAACCCAAACCCTAACCCTTGGTCAATTCTCTACAATGGTTAAGTCAACCATGGTTGCATAATTCATCATTATCTCTTTTGCATTATTCATCACAAAAGGAATTCTATTCATGGTTCATCTTCTTCCTTCATTCTCTTCAATGAAAAAGCTTTCTAGATTTTTCCAAAGTGATGAATAAATATGAGAAAAAGATAAATAAAGAGAGCAAAAATCCTACTTCATCATCCTCATCTTCCCTTGCCATTTAGATGAGGGTGTTCACATCATTTCATGAGTGTTAGCTTGTGTTAACGAAACTTCAAGGTAGATCATCTTAGTATCGAAGATCGGAAGCAAAGGTTGCATCTTTCTCTTCGTGGAACCTCTCGAGAGTCCAGAACCCGATGATCGCAGCGAAGGGACCACAACACGGAACATATGAAGTGAAGGACCGGATCTACAAAGGTTGTAATCCCTCTCACTTAGTGTTAAAGATGTTAACATGTTAGTTTTCGCCTAATCTCTAGTTTAAAGATCCGTATTCGGGTTGTTCGGCACGGCTAATTTTTAAATCGGGCATGGTTGATGCCTCGTAGACCCTTGTGCGCGTGCCTAGCAACCCTACAGTGGTATCAGAGCTACTAGGCATTGGATGTCGACCTATGGGGGGTTCTCACTGTGTGACAGTGTGGCGAAGCATAGGCTCTTACCCCCAGGGTGTCCCGAGACCGGAAGGTGTTCCGGTAGGTTGTAGTCCTCGCGAGGGGGCATGCGTAAAAAGTAGCGGCTGAGGGACCCGTTGGTGCCACGGCGACCCCATTGGATGGGGTGGCTGCCTGACCTACAGTGGTATCAAAGCCAAGCTAGAGCTTTAGGCGAAGTCTAGACGAAATTTAAAGTCCGATCGAACCCGAAAAACCCGATATACCCTAGTTTCTGGAAATTTTTTAAAACTGTGATTTTTTCCAAATTAAAAATGTCCAAAAAAATCAGCAGGGAAATACAAGAGTTACTGTGAAGCACGTGCGCCTAATTCCACCAAAGCGCGGCGGAACCGCGGCACATTCATGGCATGTGCGGCGGTTCCGTGACCCTTTTGTCGCTTCACTGTTTTAAATTTGCACGGTAATTCTTGTCTTTTAGTGCTGTATTTTCTGGGAATTTTTAATATTTATTCAACTGTTGAATTTTTTGGGTTGTATTGGGGATTCGATGATTCGATCGGGAACTTTAACCGCGTCTTTGTGTTTTGTCCGGATAACTTTTAGAAACTGTTAAAAAGTTCGAACGGATATCAATAACTCACTTTTTCCCCTGTCGGAAAATTTTTCAAAAGTTGGATTTTTTCTCGTGTTTAAGAATGTTCTAAGTCGTGCAAGTAACTCGGTGGACCCTCTAGAAGACAACAAACCTTAACTCGATTATGTGACCGTCTTGAACTGCCTTTTGAACCTTAGGGTTTGGGGCAGTACGGCGTGCCACATGTGAGGCGTTGGCTTGACCCTTCTACGGCTGGACCATTGGTACTGTGGCATGTGATGGATGTTTTTAAACTGATTTCAAGTGTTGAGATATATTGGGGAAATCTTGGGTGTTTGATGATTCGATCGGAAAGTTTAACTTTGTCTATTTATCTGGAATATGATACAATATTTGGAATCCACAGGTAGTTATGAGATAACTAATTTAAATATTATAAACATAGCAGTTTAGTCTCAAATGATCGGTTGCCACGGAATTTTGATGTGATCAAAAGTCCGTCGCAATCACGTAGTGTACGCGGATACTCGCCGGGTAAACTTAATAGACAGCCATGCCCCATAGCCCTGACCAAGTGACTGTAGGAGAACCCCGTCGCCGAAAGCATCCGTTCGGGTGCTCGCGGCAGCGGTGTTCCGCCTTAGTGCACTTCGTCGACGGCATCTGGGGGTGCGGCCGTCTACTAAAGTTTGCGACGAGCATTCGATCAGGAAGTCGGGAATCTTGTTGAATTGCCCGACTTGATATTGAAAAGAGTTTTCGATAATGAGATTAAAATGCGGGGTTTATAATTGTTAGGCATGAGATGTCTAAGGAATTCATTTGGTTAGGCATGCGATGTCTAAAGAGATTGCGGATTCCAACTGTTGTAGTTTTACACTTTCTTTTCTGTGACCGTAAGCGTAGTATGTGGTGTATCGCCGGCTTCGTTGCTATACATCAACGACAATCGGGATACGCATACTTGCTTACGTTGATTATATGAGATATTATGTGTTGCTGTGATATGTTGTATTGGATCGTCGCGTTTGAATAGCCGGGGGTTTTATGTGAGATGAGAGTTTTTTCTTTTTCATTCATGTAAAATTCATTTGTATGTAATATTCTTTTATTGGGGCACTTCCAGGTAGCGGAAGATGACCGTTGTATATCATTTACTTTTCCGCATTAGGTAGACCCAAGGCGGGGAGCACAAGTAACCGGGTTCTATGGTCCAGTGGGAGACCATCTCGAGGAGTCGAAACCGGGTCTCCTAACCCTAGAATTGGCAGTGTTACTTGCTGCTCTCGTAGGGGTCTAGGGATGTGGGTTTGGCTATTCATCGCGACCGTGGAATCCGTGTTTTATATAGGCTCGTATTGAAAACACAGACGTCCTAGTATATCCAATATTTCATATATGTTCTTCTGCTGCAATGTTCTGTGATGAGATCATATTACTGCCTGAGATGAATGTTTATATTTTATATATATGAGATATATGTTATATTGCAGATTTCGTTTCAAAAGAGATGCTTGTGAAGCATAATAAAATGGGACTTCATTAATGAGATTAATGAAATAAAAGAAACTTAAGATGTTGTAGAAACTTGTTTAAAAAAACTTGGTAGCTCTAGTTCTTGCTTTGCATAGCGGTGTTCCTTGTAGAACATCCAGCACCTTATTCGATAAGGAAAGGACCGAGATCCCTTCACCGGGAGTGACTCCTTTAGAAATAACTGGCAGATGCTACAAACTCGGTTTGTATTTTGATTGCTTCTATAGTTCTTGCTTTGCATAGTGATATTTGTGAAATATCCTGCACCTTATTCGATGAGGAAAGGGCCGACGATCCCTTCACCGGGAGTGACCCCTTTAGCAAAACTAGAAAAGCCTCAAAAACACTCCATTTAAAATCACTCGATTCTACAACGATATCAAGTTCATTACGCAATAGGTTTTCAGAAAAACCTGCCGTAACCCTCCGTCATTTCAGATAAGTTGTATATAGTATTCGTGCTACATTTGTTGGCTTTCGTCAAGGTGTAGTGTGCAGTAGCTATCTGCTGCTTATCTGCTGCATATGATGCGATTGGATTAGGGTAGTCGTGCGGCTTTGTTGGCTTTCGTCAAGGGTCGTGCGGGTGGGTTTATTTTAATCAAGAAATGACGGGTTGGACTTGACTAGTAGCCTATGGTTTGTTGGCTTTCGTCAAGGTCATAGGATGCTAGGGGTAAAATATTATCGGGAATTTCAAGTGTTGAAATTTGCAATGAGATTGCATACCTTCTATGAGATAGTTGGATCCTGATACCCGCTGCGAGTAAGAGTTACTCCTGGGAGAGTTTTATACATTACAATTAGCCGATCAAGTAGGTGTCTAGAAAGGTGTTAACGGGGTTACGCCTCTTGGAAAACGAGGTTTACTTTAATTAGGTCCGTGCGAAAGCACGGGGGACCTCCCTCAAAGTACCGACACTGGCCTGGCTGAAAGATTGGCGAACTTGTAGCGTATAATTAATCCCGGCTAGTCTTTCCTTTTAGGGTTTGAAGGAAGATTTGATTAAAACAGTGGGAGACATCCTGATTAGATATATTAGATAACCAATCTAATCTTGCAAGAGCATACGCTGAGTGTTTTTTTCTCTCTCTCTCCTGGTAGCGACCATGTCACGCCTTAATCAAGATAATAAAACGGATATATTGACCGAACCCGCTTGTTATACTGAGCTGGGGAACGTTGGTCCCGCTCCAACTTATAATTGTTATAAGACAGAGCAGGAAATTGGGGAATACCAGATTTCCCGTGCCGCCCAAACGAAGAAAGTGCATGCTGATGCATCATCTTCGGGTGTGTTCATTACACAGAACTGTTTCTCAGTATCCTTTACGTCCTGGGTATGTGATACCGGATCAGGATCCCGCATATGTAATCTGTTACATAGGCTACAGATAGGTAGAGAACTGAGAACGGGTGATAAGTTTCATGAGACAGAAAACGGTGCAAGTGTTGCAGCTAAGTCTGTTGGTCACTATCACCCTGTATTACCAGAATACATTGATTCTGAACAAATGTTATTAGATACCAAACCTGATATACAAAATCATATCAGTCTCTTTATTAGTAAAGAAAGGATATAATTTTGTATTGTTGGATAATGTTTTGAACATTTCCTATATCAAGAGTTGATCGGTTCAGGCACGTTATCTAAAAGCATTGACATTCTAAATCAAACTACAGTTCTTTGTATACAGAACACACACGAGAGGAAGAGTTCAGAAATGAACGAATCCTTCTTGAGGAATTGTAGACTAGGTCATATCAATGCGACCCGACTAGCTAAGTTACATTTAGATGCATATTTAAATCTGTTTGAATTTACATCTTGTGAAACTTGCCGGTCATGTCACAAAGTAAAGATGACCACAGCTCTGTTTATTGGAAACAGAGAAAGAGTTAGTGAACTCTTGGGATTGATACATGCTGATGTATGAAAGTCTCCTGTCTACACATGCCAAGACCGGTTCTTTTTACTTCATTACGTTCTCTGATAATCTCTCAAGATTCAGACATGTGTTCCTGTTGAAACATAAGTCCGAAGCTTTTGAGATATTCACAGAATATAAGTTACAAGTAGAGAACCAAAATACGGGTATAAGTATTATGTCCTTTGATGAGATCAAGGAGGAGAATACTTGAGCACGGAATTCCTGGACTATTCTAAAGGAGAATGAGATTCTTTCTCAGCATTACTCCTCCGTATACACCACAGCATGTCGGTGTATCGGGGCGGAGCAATAGCACCCTATGTGATATGGTGTGCTCTATGATGAGTACTACTGAGTTTCCTATTTCCTTTGGGGAGTTATGCACTTGAGAAGCTGCATACCTATTGAATAGGGTTCAAATCAAATCAGCTGCCTACCACTTCATATGTGATATGGAATGGGAAGAGCCCATATCTTAAGTTTGTTAAGATTTGGGGTTGTCCGGCCTATGTCTAAAAGAAAAATCCGGACAAGCTCGAGGCAAGGTCTGTTATGTAGAACTGGAAAGGTTCCAGCTATACAAAATGCAGCTGATGATTTGGTAGAACCAAAGGATTCAATTGTTTCCAACGAACCTCAGCCTCTCCGCCGATCTAGCAGGGTTCCTCACCCATCTAAGAGATACTTCGGTTTCTCTATGACAGTGGGAGCGAGGATTGCATCATGAGATGATGACCCAACTAGTTTCGAGCTGGCCATCAGGAGTGGGACTCTGTAAGAATGGCTGGATGCTTAGTGATCTGAGATGGAATCCTTATACACCAACAAAGTATGGACTTTGGCCGCTCTATCTGAAGGGTTAAATCCCCATCAGGAGCAAGTATATCTTGAGAAGATTACTAGGTGCACATGGAAAAGTTGAGACTTTCAAAGCTATGCTTAAGTCCATCCAGATCCTACTTGCCACGGCTACATACCATGACTACGATATCTGGTGGTTGGGTGTCATGACTGCTTTTCTAAATGATGTTTTAGAAAAGAGCGTCTATAAGTACACAGCCAGAGGGCTTCGTAGACAGTGGGAGCAGCGGAAACGTATGCAAGATGTTTTATATGATAAAACAGGCATCGCGGAGTTGGAACATCTGTTTTGATGTGGTAGTCAAAGAGTTTGACTTCATCAAAATGGTAGATAAACCTTGTATATACAAAAAGGTAGTAGAGAGTATGGTGGTGATCCTCGTAGAGTACGTGGATGACATACTCTTGATAGGGAAGAAGTTTCCTATGCTACGCTCGGTCAATCTCCGCTTATCACAAGGATTCTCCATATAGGATCAAAGTGATACCTCCTAAATCCTGGGTTTTGGATCTATGAGATAGATCTAATTGGATGATTAGGACACTCACTAGTTGTAGTGAGATGATATCAATCGATCCTGGGGAGAATCACTGGAAAGGTTCCAGGTTGATAAGGACGACTGAATGTCAGTCGCAGGCATTGTCTTTACCCTCAGTGGAGGGACGGTATGTTGGAAGAATTCCAAGCTAGATACCGTGACTTACTAGACGATTAAAGGCAAGATACATCGTTACCAAGGATGCTACCAAAGAGGCAGTCTGGATACATATAAGTTCATGAGATGAACTTCGTTCCTACCATTGTGTGACAATGGAGTTGTGGCTTTAGCCAAGGAACTACCGTCCCATCAGAAATCCAGATATAATTCTTAGGCAGTATCACCTGATCATGGAGATGGTTGATCTCCAGGGAGATCGAGGTTAGGAGAGTAGACACAGAGGACAACATCGCGGATCCACTCACAAAGGCCTTTTTCCCAGTAGAGACTTTTATGGGATGGTTGAGTATGAGATACTTCAACCACAGCTAATTGTTAGGTATGTGATACCACAACAGATGGCCCTAGTGCAAGTGGGAGATTGTTAGTTATATGTATGCCCTAGAAGCCATTACTGTACATACGATGTATATTGTAGTGGATGCTAGGACATATATAGGGAGGACTTTCTTGCTCGACATGATAGTATGCTATCTGGTTGTACTTTATCTTAACATGTACTCTGATTGTCTCTATATTACATGTTGATAAAGCCCTTAGGATAAGTACTCGACTACTGCGACTATGACGAGATCATACTAGTGGGGCCGCGGTAGT
Source organism: Agapanthus africanus (assembly GCA_030015575.1). Lineage (NCBI taxonomy): Eukaryota > Viridiplantae > Streptophyta > Magnoliopsida > Asparagales > Amaryllidaceae > Agapanthus > Agapanthus africanus. The sequence goes on from CM057349.1 coordinate 100,859,046, forward strand.
CGACGAGTACATCCTATAACTGTTCCTAGTCGAGGGTGTATCGAGACAGGGCATCGATACACCAGAGTAGACTAGCGTATACGCATCTTGACCCATATGATGGGCGATGGATGATCCCATATCCATCGGTGTTTGACATCAAGGATGGTGTATGGGTGCTCAGTGGAGACTGGGTACACTGGACGGACTCGCCGAGAACTCCCAGATGGTATTATACCTCACGTCAGATGGCAGTTCTCCGGTGACACTGGTACAGAGTAGTCTGTTGACCCGAGATCGTCATAGAGTCTTGTGTGATTCCCACTGTGCTTTGATTTCCATCATACCACGTCCAAGAGGGCGTGCAAAAAGGTGGCTTTTGGGTACAGTCCCGAATCACATGGAGGCAATGAGCGATAGGAGGGGATTCGTCTCTCCCGGTATAGGGAGTTGATGTTGTGCTGTGTTCGATTGGCTATAACCGGAAATCCCTGGCCAGGGTTGCTGAGATTTACTGGTAAGTGTTATCAGTAGTTTCTCAAACTGTTATAGACCTCATATCGACACGACTTATCGAGCTACTGGGGTCTGACGTTTACCACCCCTAGGCGAGATATGCGACATATCAGACGACGAGACCGGACTGTACGGGAGTGTTACTGTTTGGATTCACAGGAGAATGTACAGGCTTGCTTGTTGATCTTCTGAGCGCTCAATACCTGGGTTGCTGTTACGTTTAGCTGACCGCTTGCAGCTTGTGGGTGTTTGATATGATCATCACCTACTGCTGGCGTATTGACGATTCTTTTGAGTCCTACACAGAGGTTTCTTGGCTCAGGCAAAACGGAGTAGGAGCACATATGTGATATGTGCGGGACCGAGGATAATGCGATATGTGATACCGTATTATATTCTCGCGATATTTGATATCAGCCGGGTCATCGGATCAAGTGTTGATTCGATGAATCAGTACGGATATATATTAGTCGGTTATATGCGATATAGCCGGATTGTCGGATCAAGTGTTGATTCGATAATTTAATGTATAATAATATATATGATATATTAAATGACATTAACTAATATTAGCTCACTAAAAGATTCTTTTTCTCACTCGGATAATACATTGATATATATGCGATATATGTTAATTGTATTATTTTATTTGGTTACAATAAATATTATATATGTGATATATAATATTGTAACATGATATGATAAATAATGCAATATGTTTAGTAGGGATTAAACAAGATTAGGGTTTGATTTGGGTTAATGCTTTCTAGATGATTCTAGAAGGTTTTGTTTTGTTTTGTGAAAGATATTTTGGTATGACTCATTCTTAACTCAACCCAAACCCTAACCCTTGGTCAATTCTCTACAATGGTTAAGTCAACCATGGTTGCATAATTCATCATTATCTCTTTTGCATTATTCATCACAAAAGGAATTCTATTCATGGTTCATCTTCTTCCTTCATTCTCTTCAATGAAAAAGCTTTCTAGATTTTTCCAAAGTGATGAATAAATATGAGAAAAAGATAAATAAAGAGAGAAAAAATCCTACTTCATCATCCTTATCTTCCCTTGCCATTTAGATGAGGGTGTTCACATCATTTCATGAGTGTTAGCTTGTGTTAACGAAACTTCAAGGTAGATCATCTTAGTATCGAAGATCGGAAGCAAAGGTTGCATCTTTCTCTTCGTGGAACCTCTCGAGAGTCCGGAACCCGATGATCGCAGCGAAGGGACCACAACACGGAGCATATGAAGTGAAGGACCGGATCTACAAAGGTTGTAATCCCTCTCACTTAGTGTTAAAGATGTTAACATGTTAGTTTTCGCCTAATCTCTAGTTTAAAGATCCGTATTCAGGTTGTTCGGCACGGCTAATTTTTAAATCGGGCATGGTTGATGCCTCGTAGACCCTTGTGCGCGTGCCTAGCAACCCTACATTGACTCTGAGGGCACTATATCCATCAGATCCTCCAAAGAACCCTTAAAGTCCAACATGCAAGCTCTCAACATATTTTCAAGAGTTTGGATCGTTCTCTCCGACTGTCCATCTGTCTGAGGATGATAAGCTGTGCTAAACTTCAATAGCGTCCCTAAACTTTCCTGTAAGCTCCTCCAGAAGTGCGATAAGAATCGGGTATCACGATCGGAAATGATGCTTATAGGTACTCCATGCAATTTCACAATCTCCTGCATGTACCGTTCTGCTAACGCTTCCGTTGATTGACCAACTCGAAATGGTATGAAATGAGCTTCCTTGGTCAATCGATCAACAATCACCCAAACTGCATTGTTGCCCTTTGGACTCCGCGGTAAAGCTATCACGAAATCCATAGTTATATGTTCCCACTTCCATTGAGGAATCGGAAGTGGTTGCAATAAACCAGCAACCCTTTGATGTTCAGCCTTAACTTGCTGACACACCAAGCACTTCGCTACAAAGCGAGCAATCTCCCTTTTCATGCCTTCCTACCAGAAATGCTGTCATAGATCGCGGTAAATCTTCGTGCCTCTTGGATGTACAGAATATGCGGAACTGTGCCCCTCCTTCATCACTTCTTCGCGAATGTCTCCTTTCGGCACACACAAACGGCTACCATATCTCAACGAACCATCTTCATGAATCAATAAGTCCGTTCGAAGTCCAGCTTCAACCTGTTCTCGAAACTTTTGCAATCTTGGGTCGTGTGACTGCGCTGCTTTAATATTCTCGATCAACGACGACTGTACTTGCAGCCGCATCAACTGTCCCGAAGAATGCGGCAGCACGATCTCCAACTCGAATCTCTGAAAGTCTTCGATAAGCTCCTTCTGTGTAGTCAACATCCGAATTGCTGGCAACCGACTAAGCGCTTCCGGCACAACATTAACTTTCCCTGGATGGTACTTAAGATCAAGATCATAGTCAGCCATCAGTTCCAACCAACTACGCTGCCTCATGTTAAGCTCTTTCTGCGTGATCACATACTTTAGGCTTTTATGATCGGTGAATACTTCGACCCTTTCGCCCAATAAGTAGTGTCTCCAAATCTTCAAAGCGAAAATCACTGCTGTAAGCTCCAAATCATGAGTTGGGTAATTTTTCTGATGGATCTTCAACTGTCTCGATATGTAAGCTATAACTTTCCCATGCTGCATCAAAACTGTTTACCCCAATCAGAGCAAAGCTCTGTTCAAATTCCAAGGTAGGAAAAGAAGCAATGCTTCTGTTTTCCTCCAATCAGAGCAAAGCTCTGTCTTGAAAATTAAAGTGAAAATTAAAGCTAAAATAAATGAAGCAACACTTCAGATCCCCTGCGCTGCGCGCAGAGCGCCACGTGTCAAAATCAGACACGTTAGCGCAGGGGGGCACAGCGCCCAAGGCAGCGCACCCAATCAGAGCAAGGCTCTGTTTAAAATTCAAACTTTAATTAAAAAAGCAACGCTTCAGCTGGCCTGCGCTCTGCGCTGCACGCCACGTGGCAACACGGTTGCGCTAGCGCAGTTGCGCTGCGCTCTGCGCTACGCGCCACGTGGCAGCACGGTTGCGCTAGCACAGTTGCGCTGCGCTGTGCGCTGCGCGATACGTGTCAGCGCAGTTGCGCAAATGCAGTTGCGCTGCATGACACGTGTCATGAGCTGGTGCGCTTGCGCCAAACAGAATTAAAATTCTGAAAGATCTTTCTCAATCTTGTTAAAAACAAGAAGATTTTCTTCTGTAAAACAGAAGCCCTTTGATCAAAGATCCAACGGTGGGGGAAATTCTCCAAATCACTCAGAGAAAGATCTCTTTAACTAATTTATGGGCACTATAAAAAGGACCCTAGACCTCAATTCAAAGGGGGGAACATTCTTGAAAAATCAAGAGCTTCAAACAGAGAGAACTCTGAAAAAGTCTTCAAGAAAAAGGTAAAAAAAACCTTCACAAAATAGAAGAAATTTCTTCTAATAGATCGTTGATCTAAAAACAAGATCAATGATCTTCACATAATAAACAGTGCTTTGCACTTCTTATGAACCACTGGTTCTTTAAACAAGAAGAACAAAATAAAGAATAGTGCTTTGCACTTTTATGAACCTTTGGTTCCTGAAATAAAAAGAAAACTTGTTTTTTCTTTGATCTAAATTAGATCAAGGAAACGAATAGTGCCTTGCACTTCTTTTTATGAACCATTGGTTCTTGAATCTAAAAGATTCTTAAATCACAGTGCTTTGCACTTGTAAACTGCGCTGTTGCGCTCTTGGATTGGCGCAAGCCACCGGAGCGCGCCACGTGTCAGCAGTGCAGGCGCAGCGCATTAGCGCAACGCACTGCGCTTACGCGACACGTGCTTGCGCTCTCTGATTGGCGCAAAGCGCCTGATAAATGCAATGCATTTCCTAAAGGGCCAGGCCCAAGTTAAAAGACCAAGCAGGCCTAATTAAATTGATGCTCTGCATCATTTATAAATGGGCAGAGCCTAAACGAAATAATAAAAATGCTACGCATTTTAAAAGGGGCAGAGCCCAAACAAAGTAGATGCCTTGCATCATTTATAAATGAGCAGAGCCCAGAATAAATTGATGCACTGCATCTTTTATGGGCATAGCCCAAACAAAAAAATAGAATTAATGCAATGCATTATTTAAGTGTGGGCAAAGCCCTATCACAGGTCTAATAGACCAAAAATAAATAAAAGTGTTGAACATTTTCATCTGGACTTAGCCCAATTTTGGCCGTAAGTCCTCAAATTTAATTTGACTGAGCACAGCTGCTCTCTTAAATCAATTTATATCCGGTTCGAGGGTACATCTCCGAACTCCTCTGACACATGTCGTTGTAATCCTTCAACGACGTCAGAGAGGTGACGGGTCCCGACAACCACACATCAATATGGACTATGGGGTCCTTAAACTCGTGGACCGAAACGTCCTTAAACTAATATTGGACCGAAACGTCCTTAAACTAATAATGGACCACCACGTCTCTAAACTAGAACATAGACCACCACGTCCCTAAACTGGAATTAATATGGACCACTATGTCCCTAAACTGGAACAATAGAGCCCTCAAATGCTCTTTTGTCAGATCTAAACGATCCTGTTTAAGTTGATCTTAGCCTCAAATATGGCTAACGTATCCTTAAACATTCAAACAGATTTTAGTCCCAAATTGGACTATAGATCCCCTAATCAACTTTGGTTCAAGGGTACATCTCTGAACTCCTCTGACATCTGTCGTTGTAATCCTTCAATGTCGTCAGAGAGGTGATGGGTCCCGACGGCCATACACGCAATGGACCACAATGTCCCTAAACTGGAAATGGATCTAGACGATCCTGTTAAGTTGATCTTAGTCTGGAAATTAGACTAACGTATCCTTAACAAACGTTTAAGTTGATCTTAGCCTCAACACGGCTAACGTATCCTTAAACTAAAAACACCAAGCCCAAATCTAAGTAAATACGGATTTGGACCAATCCACGTCGTACGGGCGACGGCATTACTCAGTCTCCGTATACAATCCACGGGAAACCACAAACAAAACAAACACCCACGACACGAAGTGAAATTCTGGAGAAGGAGAAAGTGATTACCGCGATGCGGTAGCGTAATTAACTGCAGGGGCTTGCGCCTGCAGGGAAGAGCGTCCCTACAATCAAAAACCCCTCAAGCGAGGGGGAATCTGACGAAGTCTGCTACATCGGCCGCATCCGTCTAAACCTCCGATATACGATGCAGTAAATCAACTTGGCATATTCGGAGAGGTGGACGGATAAAACCAAATAGCATCTGCCCCGAATCTCAGGCAAGACGCCTATGTCTTGGCCGCCATTCGGAGGGGAACAGATTCTGGCACGCCCGGTGGGACCTTTTTCTCTTTCCACTCCACACTTTGTGTGTCGTGTTCGCGAACAAATCGCGGTTTGTTGTGGTTGCCTGTGGATTCGAGGTACTGAGATTTGGTGTCTTGCTCCGTGCAGAGAACTGAAGATCGATGGCTTCAAACTGCACTGCCTGCAACTGCAACTCTCGCTCCGTCCGCGCTAGAGGAGTGACTTATGGGCCCCGAGCGGCCTCTCTTTTCAAGATACCAGTGGAGCAGGTAACTCAGGCCACAACTGGATTATTCTTCTGGACCATGCTCCCACCATTGAGCTTCAATGCCACAATGACGTTGCAAGAAGCCCCAAAGAAGTCGGTCTTTGATCGGCTTACCACTGTCGCGACCTCTCTCAACGGGTCGCCCAGCTTCAATACCTCAGTTTTCAACAGACTGGGCCAGAACGTCTACAAACCCGCGATACCCGAAGCTGCCATCCCAAAGCGGATAGCTATCCCGGCTCAAGCGGACGAAATCATTGGAAAGGCTCCTCCTTCCAAGAAGTCAGTTTTTACAAGGCTGGCCATTCCGGTTGCTGCTCTAGGCAAGGTCCTCAAAGCTGCTTCCCCTGCTCAGAGGGGGCATGAAGAAGCTTATCCAACAACGGAAGTGACTCCATCCGCAAGACACGCTCGACGTCGCCACTGGCGCCGAGTGAGGAAGGCTGGGGCAATTCCCCCTCTGGGATAACTCCGTCAGCTCCGATGGTGGGGATCGATGCTGCTGTTCCAACCGGAAACAGCTTTGAATTGCTGAATACGGTGCGCAGAAATTCTCCTACTGCGATGTTGAAACGAACTCCTTCACCTGTGGAGAATACTCCAGAGAAGAAGCTAGAGCAGCCACCTCAACGGCTGTCCTCTAAAATTTACAAAGTCTGGCGACAGGTCCAAGATTCGATGATTGATGAAAACTATCTCCGCCGACAGAAAACGATGAAGGTTCGGCAGGGGAAGGATTACTCTGTCAAACCACAAAAAGCAAAAGCTACTTGGGTGCCCGCTGCAACGGCCCCCTCAACGTCAACCACCCAAAGGAGAAGGAGGCCGGAGAAAGCCCTTATGAATACGGCTAACTGTAAAAGCGTTGAGCACAAACGCCCCAAGTCTGGGGGCATGATAGTGCACACCGTTTATATGGCTTCCGGAAAGGAGGAAAGCCATGCTTCGACGGGTCACCGACCGCTCACCCGATCCCTGACGAAAGCCCAAGAGCAGCAACAGAAGCTTCAGGAAATGATGACTGTGATGGCTGCACTTACCGAACCGAAAGAAAGTTCGGAAGTATCATCAGAACAACGTCACGAACAAGAAACTGATGCTGACTTCTTACGTAGAATCCTCAAAAAGAAGGACACAGAAGCCGCAGAACAAGCGGCTAACATAAAACAAATGGCACTCCTCTTCCAAGACATGGTAGGGATGATGTTACATCCAGACCCTCCAGCTGATGACCCTCCAATCACTGTTGAAGACGATGGAAGGGGGACATCTAATCCTCCACCGGCTCTTTCAGCAGCCAAAGACAAAACCATTTCTAAGGCCGCGCTGGATGACTATATAGCTCGGCAAATACGAGCTCATCAGGCGAGTGAAACGGCTGGGCAAACGGTTAGAACTGGAAGACCCTATCCGGGCTGGTATGACCAAATCAGTTACCCGCCGGGATATACGATCCCTAAGTTCCACGTATATAAAGGGACAAGGAATCCGCATCAACATGTCGCTCAATTCAGGGCCTTATGCGGCAACACTGGAGGCGATGACAAGCTGTTGCTTCGCCAATTCGTCGGCAGCTTAGCAGAAACAGCCTTTGAATGGTATTCGGAGCTACCTAATGACTCTGTCAAAACATTTGCGGAGATGGAGCTACTGTTCACGCAAAGATTCGCGAGTGGTAGTGAACGCACCCCGATAACAGCACTGATAAATGCAAGGATAAAGCCAAGCGAAACGTGGGTCCAATACACAACACGATGGCGGAACCTATGGTCGAAATGCGAACAACGCATAGAAGAGGCACCTGCGGTAGGCATGTTCGTGGGCACTCTTGATCTGCAAGCAACCATCTCACAATTCATGATGTTCTTCAGGCCGGCCACCTTCCAAGCATTGATCGACAAATTAGCCCAGATGGGCCACGGACCGTCTCCTCCAAAACCAGACTCTCGAAATGAGAAAGGAAAAGGGAAGGCGACTGTCGTTGCCAACGCTCAACAACAGCCGAGCAACTCAAAGCCGGTCATTCGCCAAAATAACGCGCATCCACGCCCATCCCTCGAGCAGAGACTAGGACGTCCTTACTCGTTTCTTCAGAATAAAATGAGAAGACTGTTTGAACTGGCAGTATGCAACAGACTCATCAATCTGCCGAATCCAAAACGTCCGTTGCAACTGATCGCACGCCAAAAGTGTGTCGGATGTTCAAAGTTCTAAAGTTTACCGCGATCAGGACGGTGTCGCTATGCAGCTAGCCGGTTGAGCACGGGTCGATCCACAGGGAGATGGTTGTATTTCCGTTCTTGTCTTAGACGAGTCAATAAAGAATGAGTATATGTTTGTTCAATCTAACCTATGTGTATTATTTGCAAGTATGAAGTTGTTAAGAAAAAGATACGAGATTATAAGCTAAAGAAATCCGTACTCAAAACCTTTGAGCCGAGTCTTGACCAATTGAAGCTAGAGCAATCGGCAACAACGTGGATTAGGGGATTTAAGCGCGGTATTCGTGGAATACGGCTTATTTACCCTTGTCCTTCCGTTCTTGTCTCTTGCTTTCGCCTCCGGCCAAACCGAACGCAACCGGTCGCGGTTAGGAATCACCGTTACCTTGTTAGGATAGGGTGCCGAACGGAGCGCTTGCGTATGGTTTGGGCGGAGTTCAATGGAAAATAACGGGAAAAGGAAATGAGAAAGAAGATATTAACTTACAATACCGTATTTCATCTTAACAACAATAATTACAACCATTCACAAAATGAACAAAAGAGAGCAAAAGAAAAGAACAAAGAAAAGAAAAGATTACAAGTAATTAAGTGCATGAATTAAATTGCAAGAAAGTAAAGAAAGATAATAATAAGCAAGTAATAAAAAGCGATAAAAAGAACAAGAAACTAGAACTCAAGACAAGCATGTGATCAATAGCCAACCCTTAAACTTGCAAGCTCAATCAAGAGGTTGCAAGATCAAGGGAAGGGTAGAGAACGCATGTGAAATGAAGCGCTAATTCCATAAGAAAATACGACCCTTGAGATCAATAACTAACCCTTAACCATTCAAGCTCAATGAAGAGGTTGAATGATCAAGAGAAAGCAAGAATCTCAAGGGGAAGAAGAAACAAAAGAGAATGATACAAAAAGCCCTCATCTTCATTGATCTCCCACTCAAAAAGCTCTCACTACAATTTTCAAGGAAAAAGAATGAAGAAGAAGAAAAAGACTAAATCCTAAAAAGAAAGAAGAACAAAGAATGAACTTCGAATTGGACCCCTTGGCTTAGCTCAGATCTGGGGTATTTATAGGAAGGAAACTGAAAACCTAGGGCAAGAATATGGCCCTACTGGAAGTTACAAGAAAGCCCCCAGAAAACGACAGAGTGAGGCGCCCACATGGCCGCGGTTCCGCGGCCTATACCCCCTATTGGCCGCGGATCCGCGGCCGTATAGGTGAGTTGGGTCCTCGAAATTTGTGTGCTTCCCTGGTTCCATTTGTCTTTGTGTTTGCCAACTTTAAACTGCACAAAAGTCTTCCAGAATATCTGCAGATTTCCTTAGTCCAAGATTGCTTTCTTTTCTTTACTTTTGACTTTATCTCCCTCGAGCTCCGCGCACCCATTGATTCTTGTGCAGCCCCTCTCGTGCTCTATGCATGTCCGAGACACGAATGACCACTGTCATATGTCTTGTCTCTGGAACTGGTACTCGGCACTGGACGGATATGGATGACCGGAACCCGGCTTTTATCTGCTGTGACAGATGTTCTGTATTTGGTGTAACTATGGAGATTTTGTCTTGATTTGCAATATTTGTACTGGAAACCTGTATTCTGTAAATATGTAACAAACACGGATTACAAGCACCTACCTATAAACACACGAGCATAAGAATGGGCGATATAAAATGCAATATTCTGGTATGAACAAATACCCCCAAACTTAACTTTTGCTCGTCCCGAGCAAAACCAATTATTCACAAAAATAAAATCCTAACCGCACTTTCGCAGGGAACGCGATTGCACTGAGCACGTGCAACAAGCCGTTAAACCTCTAGGTGTCCCTAGTAGGAGGAGTGTTGTCTCCTGAGGGTTTTCAGCGGATTACACCCACAAAATCCCGTCAAGCTAGTGTCATAAGTTAACATCGATTCTACTCCTATAGTTTAGTATTTATGTTAGAAATTCTATCATCCTAAGTTAGAAATATCCAACCCTTATGTTTCACACCTCCTATCTGTTTTAACTTTAGATCCTATACGTTCCAAAAAAGTTTAGAAAGATGTTGGTTCTCCTGAGTTTTCCTTCAAAAGTGTGGTCTTAAATCAGGGATTTTTATCAACTTTACAGAAAACACAAGTCTTATTCTTTATTTCTATCTCTTATCCAAACATCAATTGTATACCCCTACGTGTGTGTATATTTGCACCCCTACACTCAAGAATTCAATTCAAGCTATAATACCCTTGCCCTAATACCTAATACTACTTCTTTTCATTAAGGATGGACGGATTTGCTCACACACTTTTCATGCGACTATTAATGCTTCTTGAGGCACTAACGGCCGATTACTGAATGTGTGAGCTTAAAGCGTAAATAGCAGTTTCCAGGTCTTGACTTTATTCTATTTTTCTTTTTCTTTTTCTTTTTCTTTTTCTTTTTCAAGACCGGATATATTTTTCAACATGCTCTTTTTGGTGTTTAGCTTTAAATACCGTTTTTTCTTTCATACTAGGCTTTCAGGCAAGAGTATTTCAAGGTATCCTCTACTATCCCAAGTTTCAAGGTGCGTGTAAGTGCAGTTTGTAGGGTATATACTTTCTAAATTTGAACTCAAGAAAAGAAACTATTTTTCAGACTTATCCTTCAGTAAAGCTTCAATACTTTCCCTTCATCTTGACTTAACTCAAGAACTGAACTCAAGATTACCTATTTCTCAAAAAAACTGTAAGGACGTATACTTACCAAAGTTAGACAGAATGAGGGTTATTTTTAGGGTTTTCAATCCCTAAGCCTAGAATTTAGTTGTTTCTATCATATCAACTAAACTTTCGGAATAAAGATCTAAGTTACCCTATTAGCTAACTTGACGACAAAGTTTTTATATTTTTTGGAAAATTTTCAATTTTTGTGGGTTTTTAATAAGGTATGCAAATGCAAAATATACAAATGAATGCGAAGGAAGAAAGCTTACCGAGCACACCCCCAAACTTAAACTTGACAGTGCCCTCACTGTCAGGCTACACCAAGAGGGTCAAAATTGCCGGCGCTCCTTAGAAACAAATTATATACAAACAAAAAAAAAGGAAAACAAAAAATATATACAAAAAAGGAGTCCCCCCCAAACTTAAGTAAAACAGTGTTTCCACTGTTAAGCGTTGAAGTTCAGGATTAGGGGGGAAGAGAACAGTATTAATCTATACAAGGCCTTACACAGGCCAAAAGTGAGCACCAACCATTCAAAGATTTTATCGCTATAATGTACAGGTTGGTGGAAGAAGGCGTAGAGAAAAGAGAAGGAGAATACGCGAGACCGTATGGAGATAGAAGCGGGATACGGTCTCGGTATATCAGAAGAAGAGTGGCGGAAGGGAAAAAGAAGTGGAGTACGAACTTGAGGGTGCAAATGGAGTGAATAGATTAGCACAATTTGTGATGAGCGATGTGTAAACAGCGATTGTGCTAATCTATTAACCCGGCGAGAGATTGGGTCAAATCCCTCAAGATTCGTAAGAAACCATGGGTACGCCGAACTTGGTAAACCAGACATACGAAATGAAAGTGAGACGGTTTCTTGCAAGGTCGGAACGATGGAAAGAATGGAGGGAAGTGGTTGAGGAAGGTTATCGGTTAAAGGTTCAGGAGGGTGTACACAGTCAGTGGAAGGGATAGGATGAATTGGAAAATCCGACTCATCAATTATAACTGGTTCATCCTCAAAACTATCCTCAGAATTCTCCTCAAAGTTAAGCTCATCCATGCCTTTATCATCAATATCAAGACGCATATGAAGTTCGGGAAAAACATTTAATGACTCGGGATGATGATTTGAAGAGAAAAACTCAGCCAAATCTATGGGTTCATCATCCAAAATATTCCCAGCGTCAATATCCTCAATCAAGTGAAAATCAATATTCTCAGACACCTCATCAAAAGCATGGATTTCAATCAATTCAGGTTCTAAGATGGAGGTGTAGAGGTCAAAAGGATTGGGTGTGGTTTCACTTGGCAAGGTCCCTTCACAATCTGGCAAATCAAACACTACAAAGTCGCACAACTCATTGATCATTCTATCTTCAATTGATAAAGCATGTGGGACACTCGATAGACTTTCAAAACAAGAGTTGTGGGATTCAACTTGGGATGGGTAGGTTTGATTTGGAAGGGGGTACATCTCACTCTCTCCACTCAAATTCTCAGCCTGTCCTACCGCCTCTTCATACATTGAAAAATTTGGAGCTAGTTGGAAACTAGCTACCGGGTCAGTAGGTTGTATGAGAGCGGCCATGGACGCATTCAAATCCATCATCTGTTGGCTTGACGCTACCCTAAAGTCTTCCAACGACTGTTCCAGACTAGACATGGGTTGTGAAGGGGTTTCAGGAAAAGATTCAAAGTTGTTTGGATACTGAAAACTCCCAAAAGGCTGTGTAGAAGCAATGTCTAGGGAAGGTGCAAAAGTTGGGTAGGACTGGTAGGAATTGAATGGTTGGACAGGGGTAGGATCAACAGTTGGATAAGAAGGTGAATGAAATTGTTGATCCCAAGAATTTGAAGTGGTGAAAGGAGTGAAAGATCGGCTACGGGATTGTTCAATACGTTCAGCGATGGACAAAGGACGACTTGCAAAAGGGGTATCAACATAAGCGGGTGCGGGAGGTTGAAAAGGTTGATACAAAGTGGAATGCGGAGTGCAAGTGTTTGTCCTAGACGCTTCTATGCGATCTTTCAGTGAAACTTTGGGCATGGAGGGGTCGTTCGATGTTTGGCCAAAGCAAGAACCGTAAGAAGTAATGTCTGGTTGTGGGTACCAAAGTTCGGCAAGAGTGTTGCGAGGTGGAGTACCCATGATATGAAGAGAGAAGGCAAGAAAGGCAGAGAAAAGGAGGGGAAAAGGGATGTGATATTTATATTTTTTTTTTTTAGTTATTAACAAAAGAATAAAAAAGAATATGGACAAAAACAATCACGACACAAAAATACCACACACCTAATCGTTCTAGGGTTCACCTAGGTCAACTAGACCTGCTCCAGAACTTGATTGTCGAAGTAAAACTGTGTCGAGAAACAGGCTCAAGATACACTGATCACGAGGCCAGGTAAGTGCAGAGATAAGGGGAGGTTTTCCAACGCTTTCGCGAAGTTCCTTAATTAAATAACCCTTTCTCTTTTGGTGGTTGCGCCGTTAACACTTTCCTAGACACCCCGTAAACAATATACCGTTAAGCGAGGTTCTAAACACAGTTAACTTCTCCTAGTGAGCGCGAAGTCCTTAAGGCTTTAAGTCTAATTTCTTTTAAAATTTGTGCGGGTAAACGTTATGCTCAAGTTCGTGATTTGTGGGCCACGGAAAAGGTGATGAAATCCTTTACCGTATGTTGTGGGGTTCGCTTGCCCTTAAGTCCGTATTAATGTATGCAATGCGCAATTCAATAAAAATTCTATAAAGAATCAAACAATCGTTTTTTAGTTTAAGCGCGGCACTGCAACAAATATGGGTTAGTCAATTTTTTAGCGTTTGCTAGCGAACTTGCAAAGAATCCTGCAAAGAATAGTATATTGGAAGCGTCGGATTTGAGAAGAAGGTGTTAGTAAAGTACGTACCGTTAAGTTTTGGGTTAGGAAACCCCCGTTGAATCAAATCCGGTAAGCTTGGAAAGTTCGCTTGCGCGGGTCAAACTACCCGGATCTTTGGCACTGTACTTTTTAATCACCTTAACCTTGAATGTAGACTTTGCTCCCCACAATCGCAGTTTGCAAATCTGCAAAAATCTTGAATGTACACTTTGCTCCCCACAATCGCAGTTTGCAAATCTGCAAAAATCTGCACTCTTGCCCACAAAAATGATCAAAAAAAACAAAAAGAATATTTTTTTTTAAATATATACAAAAAGAATATTAACCCGAATAACAAGAAAGAAAATACGCTACCTTCTCCCCGGCAACGGCGCCATTTGATCGCACGCCAAAAGCGTGTCGGATGTTCAAAGTTCTAAAGTTTACCGCGATCAGGACGGTGTCGCTATGCAGCTAGCCGGTTGAGCACGGGTCGATCCACAGGGAGATGGTTGTATTTCCGTTCTTGTCTTAGACGAGTCAATAAAGAATGAGTATATGTTTGTTCAATCTAACCTATGTGTATTATTTGCAAGTATGAAGTTGTTAAGAAAAAGATACGAGATTATAAGCTAAAAAAATCCGTACTCAAAACCTTTGAGCCGAGTCTTGACCAATTGAAGCTAGAGAAATCGGCAACAACGTGGATTAGGGGATTTAAGCGCGGTATTCGTGGAATACGGCTTATTTACCCTTGTCCTTCCGTTCTTGTCTCTTGCTTTCGCCTCCGGCCAAACCGAACGCAACCGGTCGCGGTTAGGAATCACCGTTACCTTGTTAGGGTAGGGTGCCTAACGGAGCGCTTGCGTATGGTTTGGGCGGAGTTCAATAGAAAATAACGGGAAAAGAAAATGAGAAAGAAGATATTAACTTACAATACCGTATTTCATCTTAACAACAATAATTACAACCATTCACAAAATGAACAAAAGAGAGCAAAAGAAAAGAACAAAGAAAAGAAAAGATTACAAGTAATTAAGTGCATGAATTAAATTGCAAGAAAGTAAAGCAAGATAATAATAAGCAAGTAATAAAAAGCGATAAAAAGAACAAGAAACTAGAACTCAAGACAAGCATGTGATCAATAGCCAACCCTTAAACTTGCAAGCTCAATCAAGAGGTTGCAAGATCAAGGGAAGGGTAGAGAACGCATGTGAAATGAAGCGCTAATTCCATAAGAAAATACGACCCTTGAGATCAATAACTAACCCTTAACCATTCAAGCTCAATGAAGAGGTTGAATGATCAAGAGAAAGCAAGAATCTCAAGGGGAAGAAGAAACAAAAGAGAATGATACAAAAAGCCCTCATCTTCATTGATCTCCCACTCAAAAAGCTCTCACTACAATTTTCATGGAAAAAGAATGAAGAAGAAGAAAAAGACTAAATCCTAAAAAGAAAGAAGAACAAAGAATGAACTTCGAATTGGACCCCTTGGCTTAGCGCAGATCTGGGGTATTTATAGGAAGGAAACAGGAAACCTAGGGCAAGAATATGGCCCTACTGGAAGTTACAAGAAAGCCCCCAGAAAACGACAGAGTGAGGCGCCCACATGGCCGCGGTTCCGCGGCCTATACCCCCTATTGGCCGCGGATCCGCGGCCGTATAGGTGAGTTGGGTCCTCGAAATTTGTGTGCTTCCCTGGTTCCATTTGTCTTTGTGTTTGCCAACTTTAAACTGCACAAAAGTCTTCCAGAATATCTGCAGATTTCCTTAGTCCAAGATTGCTTTCTTTTCTTTACTTTTGACTTTATCTCCCTCGAGCTCCGCGCACCCATTGATTCTTGTGCAGCCCCTCTCGTGCTCTGTGCATGTCCGAGACACGAATGACCACTGTCATATGTCTTGTCTCTGGAACTGGTACTCGGCACTGGACGGATATGGATGACCGGAACCCGGCTTTTATCTGCTGTGACAGATGTTCTGTATTTGGTGTAACTGTGGAGATTTTGTCTTGATTTGCAATATTTGTACTGGAAACCTGTATTCTGTAAATATGTAACAAACACGGATTACAAGCACCTACCTATAAACACACGAGCATAAGAATGGGCGATATAAAATGCAATATTCTGGTATGAACAAATACCCCCAAACTTAACTTTTGCTCGTCCCGAGCAAAACCAATTATTCACAAAAATAAAATCCTAACCGCACTTTCGCAGGGAACGCGATTGCACTGAGCACGTGCAACAAGCCGTTAAACCTCTAGGTGTCCCTAGTAGGAGGAGTGTTGTCTCCTGAGGGTTTTCAGCGGATTACACCCACAAAATCCCGTCAAGCTAGTGTCATAAGTTAACATCGATTCTACTCCTATAGTTTAGTATTTATGTTAGAAATTCTATCATCCTAAGTTAGAAATATCCAACCCTTATGTTTCACACCTCCTATCTGTTTTAACTTTAGATCCTATACGTTCCAAAAAAGTTTAGAAAGATGTTGGTTCTCCTGAGTTTTCCTTCAAAAGTGTGGTCTTAAATCAGGGATTTTTATCAACTTTACAGAAAACACAAGTCTTATTCTTTATTTCTATCTCTTATCCAAACATCAATTGTATACCCCTACGTGTGTGTATATTTGCACCCCTACACCTAAGAATTCAATTCAAGCTATAATACCCTTGCCCTAATACCTAATACTACTTCTTTTCATTAAGGATGGACGGATTTGCTCACACACTTTTCATGCGACTATTAATGCTTCTTGAGGCACTAACGGCCGATTACTGAATGTGTGAGCTTAAAGCGTAAATAGCAGTTTCCAGGTCTTGACTTTATTCTATTTTTCTTTTTCTTTTTCTTTTTCTTTTTCTTTTTCAAGACCGGATATATTTTTCAACATGCTCTTTTTGGTGTTTAGCTTTAAATACCGTTTTTTCTTTCATACTAGGCTTTCAGGCAAGAGTATTTCAAGGTATCCTCTACTATCCCAAGTTTCAAGGTGCGTGTAAGTGCAGTTTGTAGGGTATATACTTTCTAAATTTGAACTCAAGAAAAGAAACTATTTTTCAGACTTATCCTTCAGTAAAGCTTCAATACTTTCCCTTCATCTTGACTTAACTCAAGAACTGAACTCAAGATTACCTATTTCTCAAAAAAACTGTAAGGACGTATACTTACCAAAGTTAGACAGAATGAGGGTTATTTTTAGGGTTTTCAATCCCTAAGCCTAGAATTTAGTTGTTTCTATCATATCAACTAAACTTTCGGAATAAAGATCTAAGTTACCCTATTAGCTAACTTGACGACAAAGTTTTTATATTTTTTGGAAAATTTTCAATTTTTGTGGGTTTTTAATAAGGTATGCAAATGCAAAATATACAAATGAATGCGAAGGAAGAAAGCTTACCGAGCACACCCCCAAATTTAAACTTGACAGTGCCCTCACTGTCAGGCTACACCAAGAGGGTCAAAATTGCCGGCGCTCCTTAGAAACAAATTATATACAAACAAAAAAAAAAGGAAAACAAAAAATATATACAAAAAAGGAGTCCCCCCCAAACTTAAGTAAAACAATGTTTCCACTGTTAAGCGTTGAAGTTCAGGATTAGGGGGGAAGAGAACAGTATTAATCAATACAAGGCCTTACACAGGCCAAAAGTGAGCACCAACCATTCAAAGATTTTATCGCTATAATGTACAGGTTGGTGGAAGAAGGCGTAGAGAAAAGAGAAGGAGAATACGCGAGACCGTATGGAGATAGAAGCGGGATACGGTCTCGGTATATCAGAAGAAGAGTGGCGGAAGGGAAAAAGAAGTGGAGTACGAACTTGAGGGTGCAAATGGAGTGAATAGATTAGCACAATTTGTGATGAGCGATGTGTAAACAGCGATTGTGCTAATCTATTAACCCGTCGAGAGATTGGGTCAAATCCCTCAAGATTCGTAAGAAACCATGGGTACGCCGAACTTGGTAAACCAGACATACGAAATGAAAGTGAGACGGTTTCTTGCAAGGTCGGAACGATGGAAAGAATGGAGGGAAGTGGTTGAGGAAGGTTATCGGTTAAAGGTTCAGGAGGGTGTACACAGTCAGTGGAAGGGATAGGATGAATTGGAAAATCCGACTCATCAATTATAACTGGTTCATCCTCAAAACTATCCTCAGAATTCTCCTCAAAGTTAAGCTCATCCATGCCTTTATCATCAATATCAAGACGCATATGAAGTTCGGGAAAAACATTTAATGACTCGGGATGATGATTTGAAGAGAAAAACTCAGCCAAATCTATGGGTTCATCATCCAAAATATTCCCAGCGTCAATATCCTCAATCAAGTGAAAATCAATATTCTCAGACACCTCATCAAAAGCATGGATTTCAATCAATTCAGGTTCTAAGATGGAGGTGTAGAGGTCAAAAGGATTGGGTGTGGTTTCACTTGGCAAGGTCCCTTCACAATCTGGCAAATCAAACACTACAAAGTCGCACAACTCATTGATCATTCTATCTTCAATTGATAAAGCATGTGGGACACTCGATAGACTTTCAAAACAAGAGTTGTGGGATTCAACTTGGGATGGGTAGGTTTGATTTGGAGGGGGTACATCTCACTCTCTCCACTCAAATTCTCAGCCTGTCCTACCGCCTCTTCATACATTGAAAAATTTGGAGCTAGTTGGAAACTAGCTACCGGGTCAGTAGGTTGTATGAGAGCGGCCATGGACGCATTCAAATCCATCATCTGTTGGCTTGACGCTACCCTAAAGTCTTCCAACGACTGTTCCAGACTAGACATGGGTTGTGAAGGGGTTTCAGGAAAAGATTCAAAGTTGTTTGGATACTGAAAACTCCCAAAAGGCTGTGTAGAAGCAATTTTTAGGGAAGGTGCAAAAGTTGGATAGGACTGGTAGGAATTGAATGGTTGGACAGGGGTAGGATCAACAGTTGGATAAGAAGGTGAATGAAATTGTTGATCCCAAGAATTTGAAGTGGTGAAAGGAGTGAAAGATCGGCTACGGGATTGTTCAATACGTTCAGCGATGGACAAAGGACGACTTGCAAAAGGGGTATCAACATAAGCGGGTGCGGGAGGTTGAAAAGGTTGATACAAAGTGGAATGCGGAGTGCAAGTGTTTGTCCTAGACGCTTCTATGCGATCTTTCAGTGAAACTTTGGGCATGGAGGGGTCGTTCGATGTTCGGCCAAAGCAAGAACTGTAAGAAGTAATGTCTGGTTGTGGGTACCAAAGTTCGGCAAGAGTGTTGCGAGGTGGAGTACCCATGATATGAAGAGAGAAGGAAAGAAAGGCAGAGAAAAGGAGGGGAAAAGGGATGTGATATTTATATATTTTTTTTTTTAGTTATTAACAAAAAAATAAAAAAGAATATGGACAAAAACAATCACGACACAAAAATACCACACACCTAATCGTTCTAGGGTTCACCTAGGTCAACTAGACCTGCTCCAGAACTTGATTGTCGAAGTAAAACTGTGTCGAGAAACAGGCTCAAGATACACTGATCACGAGGCCAGGTAAGTGCAGAGATAAGGGGAGGTTTTCCAACGCTTTCGCGAAGTTCCTTAATTAAATAACCCTTTCTCTTTTGGCGGTTGCGCCGTTAACACTTTCCTAGACACCCCGTAAACAATATACCGTTAAGCGAGGTTCTAAACACAGTTAACTTCTCCTAGTGAGCGCGAAGTCCTTAAGGCTTAAAGTCTAATTTCTTTTAAAATTTGTGCGGGTAAACGTTATGCTCAAGTTCGTGATTTGTGGGCCACGGAAAAGGTGATGAAATCCTTTACCGTATGTTGTGGGGTTCGCTTGCCCTTAAGTCCGTATTAATGTATGCAATGCGCAATTCAATAAAAATTCTATAAAGAATCAAACAATCGTTTTTTAGTTTAAGCGCGGCACTGCAACAAATACGGGTTAGTCAATTTTTAGCGTTTGCTAGCGAACTTGCAAAGAATCCTGCAAAGAATAGTATATTGGAAGCGTCGGATTTGAGAAGAAGGTGTTAGTAAAGTACGTACCGTTAAGTTTTGGGTTAGGAAACCCCCGTTGAATCAAATCCGGTAAGCTTGGAAAGTTCGCTTGCGCGGGTCAAACTACCCGGATCTTTGGCACTGTACTTCGTAATCACCTTAACCTTGAATGTACACTTTGCTCCCCACAATCGCAGTTTGCAAATCTGCAAAAATCTTGAATGTACAC
This sequence comes from Agapanthus africanus, assembly GCA_030015575.1. Taxonomy (NCBI): domain Eukaryota; kingdom Viridiplantae; phylum Streptophyta; class Magnoliopsida; order Asparagales; family Amaryllidaceae; genus Agapanthus; species Agapanthus africanus. Next base: position 100,879,083 of record CM057349.1, read on the forward strand.
TTTGCTCCCCACAATCGCAGTTTGCAAATCTGCAAAAATCTGCACTCTTGCCCACAAAAATGATCAAAAAAAACAAAAAGAATATATTTTTTTTTAAATATATACAAAAAGAATATTAACCCGAATAACAAGAAAGAAAATACGCTACCGTCTCCCCGGCAACGGCGCCATTTGATCGCACGCCAAAAGCGCGTCGGATGTTCAAAGTTCTAAAGTTTACCGCGATCAGGACGGTGTCGCTATGCAGCTAGCCGGTTGAGCACGGGTCAATCCACAGGGAGATGGTTGTATTTCCGTTCTTGTCTTAGACGAGTCAATAAAGAATGAGTATATGTTTGTTCAATCTAACCTATGTGTATTATTTGCAAGTATGAAGTTGTTAAGAAAAAGATACGAGATTATAAGCTAAAGAAATCCGTACTCAAAACCTTTGAGCCGAGTCTTGACCAATTGAAGCTAGAGCAATCGGCAACAACGTGGATTAGGGGATTTAAGCGCGGTATTCGTGGAATACGGCTTATTTACCCTTGTCCTTCCGTTCTTGTCTCTTGCTTTCGCCTCCGGCCAAACCGAACGCAACCGGTCGCGGTTAGGAATCACCGTTACCTTGTTAGGGTAGGGTGCCTAACGGAGCGCTTGCGTATGGTTTGGGCGGAGTTCAATAGAAAATAACGGGAAAAGGAAATGAGAAAGAAGATATTAACTTACAATACCGTATTTCATCTTACCAACAATAATTACAACCATTCACAAAATGAACAAAAGAGAGCAAAAGAAAAGAACAAAGAAAAGAAAAGATTACAAGTAATTAAGTGCATGAATTAAATTGCAAGAAAGTAAAGCAAGATAATAATAAGCAAGTAATAAAAAGCGATAAAAAGAACAAGAAACTAGAACTCAAGACAAGCATGTGATCAATAGCCAACCCTTAAACTTGCAAGCTCAATCAAGAGGTTGCAAGATCAAGGGAAGGGTAGAGAACGCATGTGAAATGAAGCGCTAATTCCATAAGAAAATACGACCCTTGAGATCAATAACTAACCCTTGACCATTCAAGCTCAATGAAGAGGTTGAATGATCAAGAGAAAGCAAGAATCTCAAGGGGAAGAAGAAACAAAAGAGAATGATACAAAAAGCCCTCATCTTCATTGATCTCCCACTCAAAAAGCTCTCACTACAATTTTCATGGAAAAAGAATGAAGAAGAAGAAAAAGACTAAATCCTAAAAAGAAAGAAGAACAAAGAATGAACTTCGAATTGGACCCCTTGGCTTAGCTCAGATCTGGGGTATTTATAGGAAGGAAACTGGAAACCTAGGGCAAGAATATGGCCCTACTGGAAGTTACAAGAAAGCCCCCAGAAAACGACTGAGTGAGGCGCCCACATGGCCGCGGTTCCGCTGCCTATACCCCCTATTGGCCGCGGATCCGCGGCCGTATAGGTGAGTTGGGTCCTCGAAATTTGTGTGCTTCCCTGGTTCCATTTGTCTTTGTGTTTGCCAACTTTAAACTGCACAAAAGTCTTCCAGAATATCTGCAGATTTCCTTAGTCCAAGATTGCTTTCTTTTCTTTACTTTTGACTTTATCTCCCTCGAGCTCCGCGCACCCATTGATTCTTGTGCAGCCCCTCTCGTGCTCTGTGCATGTCCGAGACACGAATGACCACTGTCATATGTCTTGTCTCTGGAACTGGTACTCAGCACTGGACGGATATGGATGACCGGAACCCGGCTTTTATCTGCTGTGACAGATGTTCTGTATTTGGTGTAACTGTGGATATTTTGTCTTGATTTGCAATATTTGTACTGGAAACCTGTATTCTGTAAATATGTAACAAACACGGATTACAAGCACCTACCTATAAACACACGAGCATAAGAATGGGCGGTATAAAATGCAATATTCTGGTATGAACAGCAACCAGGCGATCTTAATAATCCCGATTACTGCCCTTATCACCAAACGGTAAGTCACCCGATCGAGGATTATTTTGTCTTTAAGGGATGGATCGAGGATCACTACCTACAAGGCAAGTTTGCGCTGTCTGAAAACTGGAAGGTAAACCCACCACAGCCGCATACTCCAAAGAAGACGAACACGCCGGGGGCAACTTGTCATGTGATCTCTCACTCATTGGCAGAAAATAAAGAGGCTCCTTGCGCCGAGAAACCAAGAGCGGACCCTAAACCAGAAATTCCGCGGCCGTCGGACGAGTTGATCGATGCCTTCCTGAATGAGATTCGTTTGAAAGTTAAAGCCGATCAAGAGCGTGAGATGGCCATACTGGAAGGAGCCAAACGCCGACTACTAGACCAAAGAGTCGAAGCACTCCCGTCAAATCAAGAGCCATCCGCTGCGGATAAATACAAATTCAAGACGAGGAAAAGGTTCGCTAAAGCCCTGTCACCAGGAATGGTGCTACCACCCTCTGAAGAAAATACTCTCGGTAAAGTAGAGATACATCCTAACTTCTGCTTATATCATCAGAAGATCACACATCCTACCGAAGACTGCGACTCCTTTAAGTGTTGGTGGTAAGGGTATGTCGCTCAAAAGCAACACTTCAACAGGACAAAGTGTGGAGCTCGTAGACATCAGAAAAATATGATAGATGAGCGCAAAAGAGCCGCCGCCGATTGTCATATAGCCGACTCCAAGGGATCGCAAATTATCACCTTTGGAAGCGACTCTGACGAGAAAGCTGCCCTTAACCCTCTCCTCAAGAAATCCATTTCAAAGATGAAAGAATTGAGAAGTTGCGATAACGTTCAGCCGTGTAATCGCACGCTGCTCGGAAAAAATCTCGGCCTCGCAAATAAGAGATCGAACAAAAAGGATAAAGGAAAGGAAAAAAACAGCCCTCGTAGCCAATGCTCAACAGCAATCAAGTGGCCCTAGACCGGTTGTTTGCTGAAACAACAAGCAGCACCCCCTCCAAGAAAAGTTGAAACGTCCTTACTCGTTTCCGCAAGATAAAACAAGGAGACTGTTCGATCTGGCAGTGTGCGACAAACTCATCAATCTGCCAAGTCCAAAACATCCGTTGCGGCCAGGTGATGTTAATAATCCTAATTATTTCCCTTACCACCAAACAGTAGGTCACCTGATCGAGGATTGTTACGTCTTCAAAAACTGGGTTGAAGACCAATACCAACAGGGCAGGTTCGCGCTGTCTGAAAACTGAAAGGTGAACCCGCCACAATCGCACGTTCTGAGAAAGATGGATACGCCGGGGGCATCATGCTCAGTCATAGAGAAAACCCCATAGACCGAAAAGTAAGTAAACTAGAGCTACGCCTCAAAAACGGCGATGACGGACCGAAACGTCCTTAAACTAATGACGGACCACAATGTCCTAAAACTTGCAAGCGACCGAAACGTCTTTAAACTAATACCGCAGCATCCGTAGGCTGACAAAATAAAAAAAAAGAGAGAGAAGAAAAATAAAATATATAAAAATGGTATGTCCATAAGCAAAAAGGGCACGGATGAAAACCTGAAAGGGCTTCGTGAGTAAAAACAGTAGGGCTACCGGCGAGTGTTCGTGAAAAACCGAAAGGGCGCGACCTCGTAAAAAAAATATATAAAAATAAAAAAAGAGGGTATGTCCATAAGCAAAAAGGGCACGGATGAAAACCCGAAAGGGCTCCGTGAGTAAAAACAGCAGGACTACCGGCGAGTGTTTGTGAAAACCCGAAAGGGCGCAACCTCGTTAAAAGACACCTACAGGGTCCATTCGACCTTGTAAGGAGAAACTACCCGCGTGAGATCCTTACGACTCACAAGGGAGCAGCACACTTAGGGATCCCTACGATTCCTAAGGAGAAAATACATTTGCGAGATCCTCACGACTCGTAAGGAGAACTCTCTTATGAGACCCTCACGGGCTCATAAGATTCGAAAGCCTTAAGCTACAGAGACATAAACCTGTGCTTAAGAAACCCCTACAACTTCCAATATTACCCTACAAGTGGCTCAATACTGACCCTTGTATACAATTCACGGGCGCGAATAAACATTTCCCTAACCAAATCCCATCCGTGATTGGGGATATGTGCGCATGATGAACAACCCTTGTAAATCCTCTCGACTTACAGGGAGAAAACCCTCCTGTAGGATCCTTACGACTTACAGAGGAACATACACTTAGGAATCCTTATGATTCTTAAGAAGAAAATACACCTACAAGATCCTCACGACTTGTGGGGAGAAATAATTTTGTGAGACCCTTACGGCTTATGAAGTCAAAAGCCTTAGTCGACAGGACCTTAACCCTGCTTGCTAAGCCACATTTGTTCGACATCGACAGAGGCAGATGATGATTCACTCCTGGCAATATCCCAGTTGTAGCGGTGCTGATGCCGAAATTGATGTCTAAATTCATATTTATGGCAGAAAGCCAGTAGGCCGCACATGCATATGAAATAGCCGAAATGATGAGGCAACTTGCAATAAAAAGCAACAAGTAAAAATGTATGCATGCAAAATAACCGAAATGATTGGGCAACTCGCAATAAAAAACAGCGAGTAAAAATAAAATAAACAGCCGAAATGATTGGGCAACTCGCAATAAAAAACAACGAGTAAAAATAAAATAAACAGCCGAAATGATTGGGCAACTCGCAATAAAAAGTAGCGAGTAAAAAATAAGATAAACAGCCGAAACGATTGGGCACCGCGAAAAATAGCTGAAATGATTAGGCAATCGCGACCTTCGCGATATAAAAGCTGAAATGATAGAGCATCGCGGAAATAAAATAATAATAATAAAAAAAATGAATGAAACATCTGCCCTACAGGTTAGATCACATCGATTCCTGTATACAATCCAGGGGCGCAAACAAAGAGGGAACCATACCTTCCCAACAGGCTCCATAAAAAAGCAAAGCCAAATCTCGACGGTTTACAGACAACCTAGAGACCATCTGAGCATCCGTCTCGTTACAGCAGATGAGGTGTCAATAAAGGCGTTCCTTCGTAGTCCATCAAGATGCAGATACAACGCCAACAAAAAGACCCCGCGGTCGAAACAAAGTGAAGCGACGGCAAAATCCCAGCTTCATTTCGACGTTCGTCTCGATACAGTAGACGCAATGTCAACCCCAACATTCTTCCTCCAACAGGATTTGGACACACCAAAGCAAATGAAGCGAAGGCCACATTCCTAGCTTCAACGTCTTGACGGTAACTCATATAAAACCGGAAAGACAATCGGAGATCATCTCGCACCAGCATAGAATGGTCACCACCTCGACGTCCGTCTCGATACAGCAGACGAGATGTCACCCCAACGTTCGTCTCGACACAGCAGACGCAACGTCATCAAACGAATGGAGCCACGGCAAAATCCCTAGTTCCAAACCTTGACAGTTCGTCAGCAACCTAGAGACAACCTCGATGTCCGTCTCGACACAGCAGACAAGATGTCACCCCAACGTTCGTCTCGACACAGCAGACGCAACGTCATTAAACGAATGGAGCCACGGCAAAATCCCCAGTTCCAAACCTTGACGGTTCACCAGCAACCTAGAGACAACCTCGACGTCCGTCTCGATACAGCAGACGAGATGTCACCCCAACGTTCGTCTCGACATAGCAGATGCAACGTCATTAAACGAATGGAGCCACGGCAAAATCCCTAGTTCCAAACCTCGACGGTTCATTAGCAACCTAAAGACAACTACGACATTCGTCTCAATACAGCAGACGGGATGTCACTCAAGCATTCCTCCCCCAGCAGGGTTCAGACGCGATAATCAAACAAACGGAGCCACGGCAAAATCCCTAGTTTCCCACCGTGACGTTCGTCTCGATACAGCAGACGCAATGCCAGCAAACGAAGCAAAGGCCAAATTCCTAGCTTCAGGGTCTTGACGGCAACTCACATAAAGCCCGAAAGACTATCGGAGATCATCCCCACACCAGCGCGGAGTGGTTATGACTCATCGGGGCTCACCAAAATAAGCCTAACCTCAAGTAAAAAGTGACATGGCAAATTCCTAACGCTTGCTCTTCCGACGGTCAAACTGCCTAGGAAGATTGCTTGAAGACGCCTTGTCCAGCCCCCGAAGGGATCAGAGACACGGCAGTTGCAGGGCTACTCGAACAGCACGATTGCCTATCGAGGAACATATCAGCTTATGCGACGGTACGACGGCCAAAACCCTAAGTACCACAGACCCTAACGGACTTCTGTCGAAAATAGCAGAGGTTAACTGTGACGTTAGGATATTCTTGCGAAAAATGCTCGATTCGTCTTGACTTGTGAAGAAATTGATGTCTTTGCGAGGAATTTTCGATGCGGCTCGACTCGTGGGATAAAGCCTTAGGCAATAGGCATAAAAGGAGCCTGTTTCCTAAGCACTGGGACCCTGCAAGTTGGCCCAAAACGGTCTCTTGCACACTATCCACGGGTCTCAATCTCCAAACTCGAAACTCGACAAGGAGGGAAACAACCGCTTACGGGTCCTCTCGACTCGTAAGAGGGAAAAATTCTCGTATAGGATCCTTACGACTTATAAGAGAAAACACACTTAGGAATCCTCACGATTCCTAAGGATAAAATCCACCTACGAGATCCTCTCGATCCGTAGGGGGAAAAATCTCTATGAGACCCTCACAGAGTTGAAAAGTCTTAGGCAGCAGATCTGAACCTGCGGCCTAAGCCATCGCTATCTCTTGAAGAAACTAAGATGCCTACGCCATTATCTGTCAACTATGTTTATCAAGACAGCATGCCAATAATAAGAGAAAGGAGAAAGCAACAGAAGGAGCATCCGATTTACGTTTGATCAAGCGTTCGAGACACACTCATTCATACATAGGCAAAAGACTCAGAACGAAAAATAAGACAAGCTGGGATAAAACTTTTCCAGTAATATTGCCAAGAATTCTTACAATCATAAAGCAATAAATGAGAAATATTATTACAAAGGTATAACCCCGAACCCAGGACATGGATTGAGGAACTCGAAAGCGACCCTATCTATGACTTTCCAGGCCTCGCGGACCATCCTGGTGTGCTTTCTTTCGCGAGCACAAGCGTCAGGATCCCCCCTGATGTCTTCCACCCTCCGGTAAGCAGCGAGTATGGCAGACTGTTGGAAGACCTCGTGCAAGAGATCGACGAGACTGTCTCGCCGTCTCTTCGAGATAAAGTTCATCAGGTACACCGAGTGCACCTTATCCTCGGCGGCATCCAACGCCCTAAGCGGCACACCGGAACAGAATAAGGGAAGTGCTTCCCAGATGGCTCCCACGATAAGTTTCAGGAGGGAAGAACGTCGGGGAAGCAGTGGACCGTTATATGCGTCGAAGCGGCTCATAATTTTAGCACACTCCGTGTTTGTGAAGTCTCGATTTTGAGAACGGCCAAGTCGGCGGATGTCCCCGTAAGAGATGATCTCGTCAAGATTGTACATGTGGGCGTTCATTGTTTCTGTAAAAGAAAATCAACAAAAATTATCAGAAAGACTGATTAAGCAAAACGATATAATGCACTGAGAACTAAAATGCTATCTTTAACTTCCAAGATCCATGAAGAATTCTTAAGAGTTCTTCTATATGATTTGGGAGGAGCAAAGCTCCATTAATGAAATGAGAAAATACAGGGAAGATCTTTTAGAGAGCAAAGCTCTATTAATGGAACTCTAATAGGGCTCTCCTTAGTCTTCTATAGACCCCCTTAGAGCAAAGCTCTGCTAAGTGAAACCCTAAATGGGTCTTCTTTAGATCTGGGATCTATTGAGAGCAAGGCTCTTAAAATTGATTTAATTTAATCAAAATTAATATTTTTACCTAAAATTCTCTAAAGTTTGAACTTTTAAAAGTGTTTAAACAAGAGAGCAGGGCTCTGAGTTCTGAAAGTAAAATTGTGAAGATGAAAATCATCTAAGAGACCAAAGGTCCTATTTATAGGCATCAAATGCCCTTTCAACTTCCAAAAGTTTCCGCGACGGTTGGAATTCGGCCACCGCTGCACTCACGTTTAAGACCACGTAAGCGCAACGGTGGGGGGGCATTTGTTAACCCCAATCAGAGCAAAGCTCTGTTCAAATTCCAAGGTGGGAAAAGAAGCAATACTTCTGTTTTCCTCCAATCAAAGCAAAGCTCTGTCTTGAAAATTAAAGTGAAAATTAAAGTTAAAATAAATGAAGCAACGCTTCAGATCCCCTGCGCTGCGCGCTGCGCGCAGAGCGCCACGTGTCAAAATCAGACACGTTAGCGCAGGGGGGCACAGCGCCTAAGGCAACGCACCCAATCAGAGCAAGGCTCTGTTTAAAATTCAAACTTTAATTAAAAAAGCAACGCTTCAGCTGGACTGCGCTCTGCGCTGCACGCCACGTGGCAACACGGTTGCGCTAGCGCAGTTGCGCTGCGCTCTACGCTACGCGCCACGTGGCAGCGCGGTTGCGCTAGCACAGGTGCGCTGCGCGACACGTGTCTGCGCAGTTGCGCAAATGCAGTTGCGCTGCGCTATGCGCCGCGCGACACGTGTCACGAGCTGGTGCGCTTGCGCCAAACAGAATTAAAATTCTGAAAGATCTTTCTCAATCTTGTTAAAAACAAGAAGATTTTCTTCTGTAAAACAGAAGCCCTTTGATCAAAGATCCAACGGTGGGGGAAATTTCCCAAATCACTCAGAGAAAAATCTCTTTAACTAATTTATGGGCACTATAAAAAGGACCCTAGACCTCAATTCAAAGGGGGGAACATTCTTGAAAAATCAAGAGCTTCAAACAGAGAGAACTCTGAAAAAGTCTTCAAGAAAAAGGTAAAAAAAGCTTCACAAAATAGAAGAAATTTCTTCTAATAGATCGTTGATCTAAAAACAAGATCAATGATCTTCACATAATAAACAGTGCTTTGCACTTACCGCTGGTTCTTTAAACAAGAAGAACAAAATAAAGAATAGTGCTTTGCACTTTTATGAACCTTTGGTTCCTGAAATAAAAAGAAAACTTTTTTTTTGATCTAAATTAGATCAAGGAAACGAATAGTGCCTTGCACTTCTTTTTATGAACCATTGGTTCTTGAATCTAAAAGATTCTTAAATCACAGTGGTTTGCACTTGTAAACTGCGCTGTTGCGCTCTTGGATTGGCGCAAGCCACCGGAGCGCGCCACGTGTCAGCAGTGCAGGCGCAGCGCATTGGCGCAGCGCACTGCGCTTGCGCGACACGTGTCAGCACTATAAGTGCTTGCGCTCTCTGATTGGCGTAAAGCGCCTGATAAATGCAATGCATTTCCTAAAGGGCCAGGCCCAAGTTAAAAGACCAAGCAGGCCTAATTAAATTGATGCTTTACATCATTTATAAATGGGCAGAGCCCAAACGAAATAATAAAAATGCTACGCATTTTAAAAGGGGAAGAGCCCAAACAAAGTAGATGCCTTGCATCATTCATAAATGAGCAGAGCCCAGAATAAATTGATGCTCTGCATCTTTTATGGGCAGAGCCCAAACAAAAAAAATAGTATTAATGCAATGCATTATTTAAGTGTGGACAAAGCCCTAGCACAGGTCTAATAGACCAAACATAAATAAAAGTGTTGAACATTTTCAACTGGACTTAGCCCAATTTTGGCCGTAAGTCCTCAAATTTAATTTGACTGAGCACAGCTGCTCTCTTAAATCAATTTATATCTGGTTCGAGGGTACATCTCCGAACTCCTCTGACACATGTATGTTCCCCTCCGAATGGCGGCCGAGACATGGACTGTCTTGCCTGAAATTCGGGACAGATGCTAATTGGTGCTATCCGTCTACCTCTCCGAAAATGCCAAGTTGATTTATGGCACCGTGTATCGAAGGTTTAGACGGATGCGTCCGATGTAGCAGACTTCGTCAGATTCCCCCTCGTTTGAGGGGTTTTTGATTGTGGGGACGCTCTTCCCTGCAGACGCAAGCCCCTGCAGTTAATTACGCTACCGCATCGCGGTAACAACTTTCTCCTTCTCCAGCTGGTCACTTCGTGTCGTGGGTGTTTGTTTTGTTTTTGGTTGCCCGTGGATTGTATACGGAGACTGAGTTATGTCGTCGCCCGTAGGGCGTGGACAAGTCCAAATCCTATTATCTTAGATTTGGGTTTGGGGGTTTGGTTTGAGGATACGTTAGCCATATTTGAGGCTAAGATCAACTCAAACGTTTGTTAAGGATTCGTTAGTCCAATTTGAGACTAAGATCAACTTAACGGGATCGTTTAGATCCGACAAAAGAGTAATTGGCTCTATTGTTCCAGTTTAGGGACATAGTGGTCCATTGAATGTATGGCCGTCGGGACCCGTCACCTCTCTGACGACGTTGAAGGATTACAACGACAGGTGTCAGAGGAGTTCAGAGATGTACCCTTGGACCAAAGTTGGTTGGGTGATCCATAGTCCAATTTGGGACTAAAGTCTGTTTGAAGGTTTAAGGATACGTTAGCCATATTTGAGGCTAAGATCAACTTAAACGGTTGTTAAGGATACGTTAGTCCAGTTTGGGACTAAGATCGACTTAACGGGATCGTTTAGATCCGACAAAAGAGCGTTTGGGCTCTATTGTTCCAGTTTAGGGACATGGTGGTCCATTGCCAGTTTAGGGACATAGTGGTCCATGTTCCAGTTTAGGGACATAGTGGTCCATTGCCAGTTTAAGGACATGGTGGTCCAATACCAGTTTAAGGACATAGTGGTCCATCGCCAGTTTAGGGACGTGGTGGTCCAATGGTAGTTTAAGGACGCATAAGTCCATGGGTTTAAGGACCCCACAGTCCATATGTGTGTGTTTAAGGACGCATTAGTCCGTTAGTTTAAGGACGCATAAGTCCGCGGGTTTAAGGACCCCACAGTCCGTATCTTGGTTTAAGGACGCATAAGTCCATGAGTTTAAGGACCCCACAGTCCGTGTTGATGTGTGGTTTTCGGGACCCGTCACCTCTCTGAAGACGTTGAAGGATTACAACGACAAATATCAGAGGAGTTCAGAGATGTGCCCTTGAACCAATGAGTTGGTTGAAAGAGCAGATGTGCTCAGTTCAAGATGATTTGAGGACTTATGGCCAGTTTGGGCTAAGTCCAACTATGTTTGAAATATTGGCCCTCTGTTGGTCCATTGAAGAAGAGGCTTTGCCTCTAAAAACTTAGCCAATTAGGCTAAAGCTAGTGTTAAACACTAAAGACCAACAGTGTTGAACACTAGGAATAAGATTAGCGAATTAGTGTTAAACACTAAAAGATAATCAGTGTTAGTAACATAGCTTTCAAATTAGTGTTAACACAAAAGCAAATCGGTGTTAAACACCGGTAGCAGAGATTTCAAACTAGTGTTAAACACTAAAGCAAATCAGTGTTAAACACCGGGAACGGAGTTTTCCAATTAGTGTTAATCACTAAGAAAATCAGTGTTAAACACTGCAAATAGAGTTTTCCAATTAGTGTTAAACACTAAGGAGGGAGGGGTCACGTGCGGACACGTGAGAGCGCCCTGATTTCCCTTATTTTATTCTGCAGATCAGTGTTTAACACTTTTAATTTCCTGGCCATCACGTGTGGGCACGTGATGGAGGCCCCCGCTCTGGTCTGTTAGAATGCTCATTAGGGGTCACGTGGTGACACGTGAGGGCGCCCTAAATGTGGAGCCAGATCTCCTTTTGGTTTATCCTTAAATCTGCGAATAAGTGTTAAACACTTTTATTTTTATTTTAGAGCATCACGTGTTGTCACGTGATAGGGATCTGTGCGCCAATTGTTAAAGCATTTGCTGAGGGGTCACGTGATAACACGTGAGAGCGCCCAAAGCTTTCATTCCCTTTGCTTTTTCTTTCTGCGTTTTGGGAGTCACGTGGGAGCACGTGGGGTGATGCTTCAAAGTTCTTTGCAGGGGATCTTTTCAAGGGTCACGTGGGGGCACGTGACCCTAGTTCTTTTCATGAACAGAGATCTTTTAAGAATTGAATTCTTTGTAGGGTTAAACCCTAATTATGATTTTGGAGGAATTAAATTCCTATCGTGAAAGAATTAAATTCTTATTTAGGATAAAACCCTGATTTCTTTTCAAAGGAATTAAATTCCCAGATATGTAAAAGAATTAAATTCTTGATTAGGGTTAAACCCTAGTTTTGTTTTAGGGGAATTAAATTCTCAAAACTCAATTCCCCTTCTAAGTTTAGGATCTGCATGGCAGGATCTCGACCCGATGAAAATTAAATTCTCAAGTCATAGGGAGATGTGCTCTGTGCAAATCTTCAACCAGAAGAAGAACTAAGTTCTTTTTGTATAAGAGTTAAACTCTTGGATTTTGAGAATTAAATTCTCTGTTTGAACTTTTGATTCCCTTTCTTTTCTCACCTAGGGTTTTCTTTGTTGAGAATTAAATTCTCCTTTCTTTTCTTCCCTCTTGAGAATTAAATTCTCCTCTCTCTGTTTTTCTCTCAAAAAAGTCGATCCCCCTTCTCTTCTCTTGGCTCTTATTTATAGGAGGAGGAAGAGAATAAATTTGTTTTGTGAATCTTTCATTGAAAGATTTTAATTGATTTCATGATTAATATGATCCTTTAGATCATTCAGTGAATTTTATTCACCGTTGGATTTAAATCCAAAGATATTATGTTTGTTATTTCGGTGAGATTTAGGGAGATCTTTCCTTATTTAAGATTTTTCCATAAATTAGTGATTTTTAATCACCCTTGGATCTTTAATCCAACGGTCCCCATAATCCTTTTCCATTTGGAAAGATTTAGAAGCTTTTAGAATTTAATTCTATTAAACTGTAAGGCTTTCGAAGCCAATCACGTGCTGACATGTGACCCTTGGTCATGTGTGAGCACGTGACCCCCAATTGAGTCCTCTTCTCAGCGTTCATTCATGCTTCAGTTGTAACCATCACGTGTCAACACGTGACCATTGGTCACGTGTGAGCACGTGACACCTCATTGAGGTATTTCCTTCAGCTGTTTGTTTACGCTTCAGTTTTAACCATCACGTGACCATTGGTCACGTGTGAGCACGTGATTCCTGATTTTTAATCAGGGAACAGATTTTAGAATTTAATTCTATTCATTATTTTAGAGGTCTTAAAAGCCCATCACGTGTCTGCACGTGACCCATGGTTACGTGTGAGCACGTGATGCCCCATTGGGGTCTTTTCTGAGTTTTTATTTTATCTTTTAACTCCTCCAGCGGGTTCTTAAAGGTCCATCACGTGCGGACACGTAATGCCTCATAACTTTTGATCCCGGATGAATTATGAGGCCTATTATATATCAAATCGAAGGGTTTTTCGAGACGCTTTCGATACCATCAGAATTTATCTGTTTCTCATTCGGGAGTTTGTCAAAAAACAGCCCGGAAGCTACTGGTTCCCATTTTCTTAGGCGTATCGCTGCCATTTGATACCTTGGACTCTTTTGCGCAGAAATTTTTGGCGGGAACAATGTCGTTGTAATCCTTCAACGACGTCAGAGAGGTGATGGGTCCCGACAACCACACATCAATATGGACTGCAGGGTCCTTAAACTCGTGGACCGAAACGTCCTTAAACTAATATTGGACCGAAACGTCCTTAAACTAATAATGGACCACCACGTCTCTAAACTGGAACATAGACCACCACGTCCCTAAACTGGAATTAATATGGACCACTATGTCCCTAAACTGGAATAATAGAGACCTCAAATGCTCTTTTGTCGGATCTAAACGATCCTGTTTAAGTTGATCTTAGCCTCAAATATGGCTAACGTATCCTTAAACATTCAAACAGATTTTAGTCCCAAATTGGACTATAGATCCCCTAATCGGACTATAGATCCCCTAATCAACTTTGATTCAAGGGTACATCTCTGAACTCCTCTGACATCTGTCGTTGTAATCCTTCAACGTCGTCAGAGAGGTGATGGGTCCCGACGGCCATACACGCAATGGACCACCATGTCCCTAAACTGGAAATGGATCTAGACGATCCCGTTAAGTTGATCTTAGTCTGGAAATTATACTAACGTATCCTTAACAAACGTTTAAGTTGATCTTAGCCTCAACACGGCTAACGTATCCTTAAACTAAAAACACCAAACCCAAATCTAAGTAAATACGGATTTGGACCAATCCACGTCCTACGGGCGACGGCATTACTCAGTCTCCGTATACAATCCACGGGCAACCACAAACAAAACAAACACCCACGACACGAAGTGAAATTCTGGAGAAGGAGAAAGTGGTTACCGCGATGCGGTAGCGTAATTAACTACAGGGGCTTGCGCCTGTAGGGAAGAGCGTCCCTACAATCAAAAACCCCTCAAGCGAGGGGGAATCTGACGAAGTCTGCTACATCGGCCGCATCCGTCTAAACCTCCGATACACGGTGCAATAAATCAACTTGGCATATTCGGAGAGGTGGACGGATAAAACCAAATAGCATTTGCCCCGAATCTCAGGCAAGACGTCCATGTCTTGGCCGCCATTCGGAGGGGAACAAAAACACATCCCAATTCTTTCCCAGATGCGTCACTGTGAATCACCAATCCTCCGAAACCGTCTGGTACGGTCAAAATAGGAGCGGTTATCAACTTTTGCTTCAACGCCTCAAAAGCTGGCACACAACTATCCGTCCACACGAACGGTACTTCCTTACGCGTAAGCTTGGTCAAAGGCTCAGCCAAGCGAGCAAAATTCTCCACGAATTTTTTGTAATATCCGGCAAGTCCAAGAAAACTTCTAATCTCTGCTACATTCTTCGGAATCGGCCAATCTTGAACTGCTGCAATCTTCTCAGGATCAACGGCGATTCCATCTCCGGATACGACATGCCCCAAAAACTTCACTTGCAAAACTCTCACTTGCTCATCTTTGCATATAATCTTTCTTGACTCAATGTCTGCAGTGCGATCTTCAAGTGTTCTACATGCTCCTCTAGGCTCCTCGAGTAGACCAGAATATCATGGATGAACACCACTATAAACTGGTCCAAAAACGACGAAAAGATTCGGTTCATCAAGTCCATAAATATCATCGGTGCATTCGTGACTCTGAATGGCACCACTAAATACTCGTAGTGTCCATACCGAGTTTGGAACGCAGTCTTGCAAATATCTCTGATACCAAACAAACCCTGTCACGCCCCGCTTCCCAGAGTGTGCTAAGATAGGCACGTGACAGAGCCAATCATGCTACCTGTGGATAAGAAACATCCCTCCACAGTCACATTACGGCTGTCTAAAGATATCAAGAACAGGAAAATAAAATAAACTATCTAGTATATGTCCATGAGCCAAAATAAACGAGTCAAGAAATAATATGCGGAAGCAATAAATCCAAAGAGCAAAAACATCTGGAAAGTAAAACATAACTAAACTGGATACTAACTGGATCATCACTGCTCGGCCTAACGGCGGAAGTACTCTTGATCAGCCTGCAACAAGGGTAGAAGATATGGGCCATGCAAAACCCAGACGTCAGTGTGTCATAATATCAACAATAAAATAATCAGGGGGTAGCAAGACATGCAGGCATGAGTATGAACAGTAGCATAAATATAACCAGTAAACATGGATATAGAACAGTGAAGTGTATACGTGCAGGTGAAGTGCAGTGTGTAATCTAAACTATACTACTGGGTTCTCTATTCTAAAGTCTTCGAAATCAATTAATGTAATCCTCATCGTAACCCATCGGTCTATGCCCCATTCATTCCCCACGGGACCACGGTAATAAGATATGATAGACTGTGAGTCTATGTCCCGTTCATTCCCCACGGGACCACGGTAACATGATGTAATAGCCCTTTGAGTTACGTTCAGTTACATTCTTGATTTCCCCTTACCCCCAAGTGTTGTGTTCAAGATGGGTATTGATAAATCTGAAGTTAATGCCAACACAGGATCAAGCAGGAACAGGTTTGTCTGTATAGACAACAGGATATGTTCGTAGGGACAACAGGTCAAGATTGTCGGCATTAGTAACGAGATCAGGTATCAAGTCAAGCTGTGGTACATCAGGTCATGTCAGGTTGTGCACATGTATTAAGTCATGTCAAGTAGTGGTGTATCAGGTCATGTCAAGTAGTGCACCGGTGTCAAACGGGTGCTCATAATCAAACTGTAGCAAGTATTGAATCAAGGGAAAGTACGGATGCACAATAAAACCATGGATGTACAAATATCGATCAGGGGTCACATTATGACTAAGTAGGATGCACAATTATCAAGCATGGTGCACTAGTACAACAGTAATATGAAATAATATGGTCTCGGCGTGCAACTAGATATGTAATAAACCATACGGATACAGACGGATACTATAAAACTGTAAATCGGTAAAATTTGTTGAATATTAAAACACAAGCACTATTATTTATTAAATAGATATTGATATAATAATATTAATATGGATAACATATTCGAACCGATTAATAACTATAAGAGTGTTATTGATTAACCATGCACAAGAAAGTTCCGTTCAGAAATTCAGCGTCACCCTGATTTGTAAAATAGTTTAAAAATAACAAACGTTCTCCAAAAGGGACGTGTCTTATACCAAAACAAAAATAATTCAATAATATTTTCATTTTTATAAGTTTAAGTATCTCAGGTTGTTCTTACAAAAAGCTATGAACATTCGAAATTGAAAGTTTGCTGCTGGAATTTCCCTGGACAGCAGTTTAGAGATATTTTCATTTGAATTTTACGTTATTTAAAAAATTTATTTTGCAAGTAAACATTTCACAGAGTTATAGTATTCTGAGTTAGCTTCATAACGAACTAAAAAACGTATACTAATAATTTTTCTATGATTTATAATGAATTTTATAAGTTAAGCTGTACAGTAAATTTCAGATTTGTCGTATCCGCTTTGCGACGACGTTTCATATGTAAACTATAATATTTTCAAACTATATTTTGTATAACATTATAAAATGCAGATTATAAACTAATTAAATGATATGGATGCAAACGGGTATCCGAAAATGGTAAAACTTTAATATGGATGTACAGTGCAATCAACATGTGATATTTTTATTCATATGGATGCAAAATAAGATATATAGCATATAGCAAGATGGATTAGCATGCGACTAGATATGTAAATAGTGATATGGATGCATACGGATGTCCGAAGACAATAAAACTTTAAAATGGTAATGTGGGATGCATAACTAAACAATATGTAATATTATTATTCAAATGGGTGCAGTATAATGTAGTATTACATGCAGCAAGATTAACTTGCCTCGATCGAATCACGCGACGGATACGCACGGCAGGTCCGACGTCGGTAAATCATCGCAATGCACATGCGGTACGCGGGACGGGTCCAGGCAAGGTAAGAGGGTGATCACACAAGCAAGGTATGTTCACTGGATCACTCGGATCGTCAGCGACGAGCACGGCTTCGGCGGTGATCACCGGAATAAAGAAACAAGATCAAGAAAAAGAAAAAAGAAAGAAGAAGTAAGAAGAAGAGGCAGTGTATTAAATAAGGAAGAAAAACATTAATAAATAAAATATATATAAATATATATATGCAGAGGAGAGAGAGAGAGAGAAAGGGGTTGTTAGTTTGTTAGGAAATTAGTTTAGATTTAAATTTAAAAAATCCTTTATTAGTTATCTAAATTTTAATTTGTATCAGTTTATAAAATTAATATTATATAAATAAAATTTGATATTCTGGTAAATGCAAACATAGTCCAAAACATACCCGGGTCGGGTCTAAAATTCAGTTTTAAAATACGAAAAATATACATGTCGACCAAAATTAAAGTTGGATATCCGGGTAACGAAAATGCATACCCCCAAGAACGGATGCACGCATGTGCACGTAGTCATCCAAACAAGTCTGTTTCACTGAACGGGACGAGAACAAGATGCGCGGATGCTACCATAGGGTTAGGGGTATCATGCAGGCCATGCAATGTATTTTTAAAATATTTTATGTGACTTAAAATATTATATTAAAATACAGATGCTAAATAAAATGCGAGTATGCAATGTACAAATAAATGAAAGTGCACGAGTCCATGTAACAGGTTAGGATAAATCATAAACATGAATCAAGACTGGTTTCAAGCATGCGGGTCGGGTCGGATGCAAATACAAATGTCAAATACACTATTCGCACCCAAAACACAATAAATCAAGAAAATACCATAAATAAAGAAATACTAGAACTGGTATAAATGAACTAGGGTGTTACAAGTCAACATATGAAATATTGGATATACTAGGAGGTCCGTTTTTTAAATTAAGCCAATAATGAAAAACACGGATTCCACAGTCGGATGAATAGCCAAACCCACATCCCTAGACCCCTACGAGAGCCGCAAGCAACCCTGCCAATTCTAGACTTAGGAGACCCGGTCTCGACTCCTCGAGATGGTCTCCCACTAGACTTCAGAACCTGGTTACTTGTTCTTCCCGCCTTGGGTCTATCCTAATACGGAAAAGTAAATAATATACATCAATGGTGACATCCTCAACCCTGAAGTGTCCCAATAAAAGAATATTACATATAAATTTTACATGAATGAAAATTATAAAACTCCCATCTCACATAAAACCCCCGGCTATTCATTCACGACGATCCAATATAACTTATCACAGCAACACATAACATCACATGTCATCAATGTAAGTAAATACGCGTGTCCTAAATTCCGTTGACATATAACAACGAGATTTGGGATACCCCACATATTACACTCACGGTCGTAGAAAAAAAATGATAAACTACAATAATTAGAATCCGTATTTCCTTAGATATCATAAACCCGAAACATCTCATATTCCGAATTTCATGCCTAACCTATAAACCTTGCATTTTAGTCTCAAATCGAAAACACTTTTCAATAACTTAATCGGGCAATTCAACAAGAATCCCGACCACCCGATCGAATGCTCGTCGGAAACTTTAGTAGATGGTCGCACCCCCGATACCTTCGACAAAGTGTGCCTAGGCGGGACACCGTGGCCGCGAGCACCCGAGTGGATGCTTTTGGGAACGGGGTTCTCCTATAGTCACTTGGTCGAGGCCATGGGACGTAGCTATCTAGTAAATTTATTCGGCGAGTATTCGCGTACGATACGCGATTGTGATGAAGTTTCGATCCAAATCGAAACTTCATGACAATCGATCAAAAGAGACTACGATGCTATATTTACAAAATATTAACTAGTTTTCACAAAACTAATTATTTTGGATTCTAAAAATTGTATCACATATCATCATCATCTATACGACGCTAAACATTTCGATTGATTTTCAAACACCCACAAATTCCAGAGACCTCAACAACTTGAGTCTCATCAAAAATACCTAGAGAGTGCAAAATGAAAAAATGGAGCAGCACAAGAAAAAAGACACCTCAACTCCACTAACATATGGTGGAACCACGGCCAAACATGAGGTTTGGCCGCGGTTCCATGGCCGTTTGATGAAGTTGGGTCTTCAAATTTCTTGAGGATCCATTAAAAACCCTGCACAATTTTCTGCATATTTTTAATTTTAAAAATTCCAACTTTTGAAAAATCGACAGAAACTTGCCAAAAATCCGGCTTCGAAAACCGATCGAACACTTTAACGTTGTAAAAACTTTCCCTAATGTTATAGCCTGGCTCTGATACCATGAAAGTATTTGCTAGCACCACGGTAGGGTTTAAACGAGCATCACACATGCAAATTTTAAAATTTCATGGTGCTAATGAACACTAACCTAGGATCAAACTAGAAGATTAGGATTTTAAACATGATATCATAAACATTACACTAAGAGATGGATGGCTACAACCTTTGTAGAGTATGTCCTTCTCTTCTAAAGCTCCGGGTTGTAGTCCATGTGACTCTACTAGGCTCCACTTGAAGGTTGAACGAACTTTCTTTGATGACTTTCGTGCCGAAGATGATCCACCCGAAGTCCGCTAATCCAAGCTACCTCTTCACTAAACTCTTTAGTGAAGTAAACACACTACACCAAAGCGCTAACCAGTGTAGCATGGTGAAGTAGGGGTTATGTTTGCTCACTAGGGTTTTCACAAGCTCAAGAGTTCATAACTCATGTGAGGGATTGAGATTGGAGGTGGAGGTGAAGAAGATAGAGAGACCTAGAAAGCAACTCATCACATGAGCTCTCAAGTGAAGAAAATGGCTAAGTGTGGAATGAACTCAAGAATGAAGTGTACACCCATTATTGAAGCATACAATTTTTAACACTTAAAAATTATAGCTATGCTTCAATAGTTTAAGCAAATGAATATAATATAGAATAAGCCATGCTATGCCCATGCCTCCAAAGTCTACCCGTTTATCATCTCAATTTCTATTTTCTAAAAATAGAAAAACCATGCCATTATATATATATATATATATATATATATATATATATATATTATAAAGATATGCATATAATTAGTGAGCAATAATATTAGTCAATATATAATTATATCAAAAATAAATATATATCATATTATTAAATCAACACTTGATTCAATAATCCGGTTATATCACATATAACCGACTAATATTATTTATCAGTATATCACATTCTCAAATCAACACATGATTCAATAATCCGGTTATATCTCATATAACCTAACTGATAACAAAAAGCCGCCAGATTACAATACAGTATCTCGTACTCGTATTTAATCAGGTCCCCGCACATATCATCATATGTGCCCTACTTCGTTTCGCTTGAACCAGGAAACTTCTATGCGGGACTCTAAAGACTCGTCAATACGCCAGCAGTAGGTGATGATCACATCAGTCACCCACAAGCCATCAGCGATACTAGCTGGACGTAACGGCTACCCAGATATTGAGTGAATAGAAGATCAACAAGCAAGCTTGTCCAAACTTCCATGAAGTCTATAGATAACACTTACCGTACATTTCGGTCTCTTCCTCTGATATGTCGCATATCGAGTCTGGAGGTGGAATCGTCAAACCCCAATAATTTGATAAGTCATGCCGATGTAAGGCCCATAACGGTACGAGAAACTACTGATAACACTTACCAGTAAATCTCATTAACAGCTCTGGCCAATGACTTTCTGTTATAGCCAATCGAGCATAGCGCAACATCAACTCTCTATACCGGGAGAGACGAAACCCCTCTTATCGCTCATTGCCTCCATGTGACTTGGGACTGTACCCAAAATTCACATGTTTGCATGACTCTTTTAAGCTGTGGTAGGGAGGAAATCAAAGCACGGTGAGAGCCATACAAGACTCTATGACAATCTCGGGTCTACAGACTAACCTGTACCAGTGTCACCAGAGAACTACTATCTAACGATAGGTATATTACCATCTAGGAGTTCTCGGCGAGTCATGTTCGGTGTACCCATTCTCTAATGAGCACCTGTGTACAATTTTTTATGTCAAACACCAATGGATATGGGATCAACCATCGCCCGATACAGGGTCAAGAAACGTACACACCAGTCTACTCTGGAATATCGATGCCTTGTCTCGATATTCTCTCGACTATGAACAATTGAAGGATGTGCTTGTGGATTACCCAGGTCCCAGTAGTATGATCCACATCATAGTTGTAAGTCCACGTTGCCCACCCCGGTGCTTACGGGGAGGCGGAAAACGGAATAAAAATCGAATTTTTATGAGCTTAGGCAACATGGACTACACTAAGAAGGATCTTTGCTAAACAAAAACAAGCTAAAGCTAACTAGAAACTAGCTAAGTGCTAGAAAGGTTATACCTTGGGCTTTATGTCCTTCTCTCCTTGCTCCTTGGAGTGGTGGAAGGAGGTCACCTTAGTCGTCTTCTCACGTCGAAGAAAGATCCACCCGAAAGTCTCGACCTTTGGCTTCAACTCCAAGCTAGAAGTAACTAGGGTGCAAGAAGTGCTAATCCTTGAACCCTAGATGAGAGTAGAGATTATCAAAAAAGGGTTTTTCTCAAGCTCAAGTGTTTCTCAACACATGAGAGGGGAGAGCTTGAGGGGGAGGAAGAACAAGAGAGAGAATGTGTATGATAGAATGAGAATAAAATGGAACCATTCTCACATATATGTGGGAATTATTGTAATTAGAAAATTAGCTAGATAATTGTCATGGTTAATCAAGACATGACCATTATCATTTCAATTTGCAAGGATCAAAAAGCATCTTCCAAAAGAAATGATGATGGTCAAAGTGTCAACCATAGTCAACAAGTCAAGGAGGTCAAATGATCAACAACCATAACCATGCACAATTATAAAACTAATATCAATTAACAATAATACACACATGAGCATTAGGGTTAATCAAATGACAATAGTCATTAACCCTAATCAAAGTCCTCTCCCTCTTTCTCAAGCAACTGTGCATACGCACCCGTATTCGTGATCCGAGGAACACGAATACAATGAGATAAAACCAATCCCAAATCATATACTAGGATCCGGCTTAAACCAAAGCCCGCTAGTATAAGCTGTCCGGACAGCAAACGTGCACAAGTGCGCGGATGCGAACGAACCCTGTCGCAAAACCATGCGACCTCTACTCATTTTGCCTAAAGGCGAATAGCTCTCTGTGTGGGACTCTAAAGACTCGACACTATGCTGGCAGTGGGTTTAACCACAGACCGCAAGCGGCACTAGCTGTACGTAACGGTCCCCAGGTAGATGTCGAAAAGAAGACTGACGAGGTGAACCCCATCTGAACTCCTACTGAGCCTGTATGTGACAGTCTCCGTACAGTCCGGTCTGTTCGTCTGATACATCGCATGGCGGGCCTAGGGGGGCGGTGAACGTCAGTCCCCTAATAGCGGTACAAGTCGTGTCGGAGTGTAGCCCAGAACACCCTGAGATAACACTGGAAACCTACCAGTATATCTCGCTTGCCCTGGCCAGGGACTACTTGTGTAATGGCTCTCCTAGACACAGCGCGATGTCAACCCCCAATACCGGGAGAGACGAATCCTGTCTAACCATCACTGCCTCCAAGTGCTTCGGGACTGCACCCAAAAACTACCTGTTTGCACGACTCCTTTGAGCCGTGGTAGGGTAGTAATCAAAGTGCAGTGGGAACACATTCGAGGCGAAGTGACAGTGTCAAGTCAACAGACTAAGCTGTACTCATGTCACCTGGGAACTGATAACTGACGATAGGTATAATACCAACCAACAGTCCCCGACGAGTCCTGTCCAGTGTACTCGTAACCTAACGAGCACCCGTATACTATCTCAAGTACGACGTACTGACGGCTGTGGGACAGACCGTCTCCCACACTGGGATGAGAAGCGCATACGCTAGTCTACTCCGGAGTATCGATGCCCTGTCTCGATAGTCCAACGACCAAGGACCTGTATAAGAATGTGCTTATAGATTACTCAGCTCCCACGAGTGCGAGCGCCATCACAACGCTGGTAATCAAGCAAAGATCCTAAGGGCTCTACTAATATGTATATCAGCGATATGCCAAAAGAAACGCATTCACATATTGAAGTAGAGACAAACCAAGTAGCATACTACCATTTCGAGCAAGATTGTATATACAACTGTGAATATCCCAAGCTTCCATCAAGTAATATACAAACTAGTATGATACAGTAATGGCCTCTAGGGCATATACACTAACAATAGTCCTGGTAGTCAAGCCAACATCCTAAGGGCTTTATCAATATGTTTATAAGAGACGGTATAATAATACCAGTGAACATGTTAAGATAAAAGCAACCAGATAGCATACTATCATGTCGAGCAAGAAAATCCTCCATATATATGTCCAAGCATCCACTATATCATACAATAATGGCCTCTAGGGCATACATATCACTAACAAAGTTGACACTACGGAAAATCGCAGGAGAAAAGAACCCAGTAGATATGTTCACCAAGATTGTAGATAGAGATAAACTGGATCTCTGTTGTAGGTTGGTGAACCTCTTCATGAAAATCTGATGAGGAGAGAGTAGAGCGGAGTTGTGTGAAGTCTACTAGAATTGGGAATCAAGACTGAAATATCTCTAAGTGGGAAATTGTTGAAATTATAGAGAAACATCAGGTAGATATTTGGACGTGCACACAAGCCATATCAGATTTTACCAAAAACACAATTTCTTAATTAAAGAGTGTCATATGGCAGTTTCTTAATTAAAGAATTGGTTTGTGTATTAATAGGGACCTCTTATATGTTTTATGCACAGCCAAATAGAGAAAAGATTATTGTATGAGAGGATGGCGGCTTAGATCTAAAGCGATTTGAGAGAAATCTCCTAAGGTTTGCGTGTGATGTACTTGATTCAAGATTATAATAGACATTTGCATATTCCGTTCTGCCGGAGACTAGCCATACGGTGGGTAAATCTCGTTAACAAATCCACCCCTTTGATCTTTATTTACTTATTCTCGCATCTTTATTAATTTGTATTTTCGTTGTTAATTGTGTGGTTATTGATTACGTGATTTGATTTGTCACGGGCATTGTTCCGTGCATCGGCTTCTCCATCCCAAACAACAGTATCTACACAGAAAGACCTACAACTTCTATTTTAACTTTATCAGAATGCCACAACTAAACCTAATTATCGGTGTACCAAGTTACCGTACACGTTTTAAAACATCTTAATGTGTGATGCATCACGACATAGACATGGAGAATACATGTTATATACCCCGGCTATCTCTACTGCTTGTACTCTTACATTCGTTCCTGGTATAATTTCATGTTTTGAAGAACCCTGGCTCATAGTTGTTACACGAAATACGATGATACGTGCCTCTTGCTTGATCCTGACTGACGACATGTTTATGTGTAACGAATGTTCGCGTATTTGGTTCGTTTCATGTACTTTACTGTTATAACACCTCACTGAACATATTTGACTTGGGGATTGAGATAGTTTGGGAATAAGGTTGTACCAAGTGGACCAAGTGTCACGGGAGCTCCCTACCGTTATCGTGGTTTTGAATCCACGGAATGCTAACCCTCCGGTTGTTCTAGCCATGATTTCGGGCACAAAGGAGTGCTACCTCTTGCCAGTTGATGCTGTTCCGTGGTGCTAACGGAATACTTCTGTTACGCGGCGTACCCTTGTAAGCGAGCTTGGACATTAAATTACGGTAAAACAACCTCTGAAATGACATGATTGTGCATACATCGACTTGCATGCTATTTATTGTAGTTGTTAATACATGCTACTTATCGTACTGTTAATGCAAATACCTGCCATCTGTCTGTCTAGCATAAACCTAACTTGTTTTCCTTATTATTATAAATACCCAACACCTTGGATGACTTACTCCAGCGATAGTTCGTTGCCGGATGTTTCTTTTTTGATTTGAAATGCCCGTTAGATCTAGTAGATTTATATCGAGAAGATGTGCTTTCCGGTATAAATATATCGCGGGTCTCATCACGTCTTCGCTACCGTATTTATGGAAAGCAGGTATGACAGTGACCACTTCCCCTTCTGAGATTCTTGGGGGTTGAACGTATCACTCTTCCCAAAAGAGGAAGTACCCATACCAAATAAGCTATAGCCCATTGGCGTATGAAATATTTATTAACATAATAATAATAATAATAATAATAATAATAAATAACTTGACTTTTCAATATGGACCGGATAAACCATGAACTTGTGCGACGGGTCAGCCTGATGGTACTTCTAAATGGACAGAGCTGACCTGTTTGTCTGACCCGTTTGATGGTGACCAACCTTTGACTTGTGACCCACGCTAACGTGGGAGGACCCATTAGTCTAACTTGATTATTCAATCAAATATGGGTAATGTGATATATGGGCCAATATACTGTTATTGGTAAATTATTCTCATTTGGGTTCGATATAGGTTAATATATCGGATTATACATATCAGTCCAATCTGATATGGATCATATCGGATTATAATTAAATTAAAAAATTATGTATTTTTGTTTTCTTAGTAAATTGGGTTTCTTAGGAATTGGGTAAAGGGCCAAACTCCTTATAAACTCCCTCGAAAAGCTAATCCACGCTCAAATCAATTTTTAAAAACAATATTTTTATATGCATACAATAGTTTAAGATTTATCATAATTATATATTTATAAGATTTATAAAATAAATTTACAGGATGTTCGATGTGCATATATGTTTAACATTTATGTAGAAATATCCGATATAAATGTCCGATATCGATATCCGACATGAACGTCCAGTATGAACCCATATCGCCGTGATATCCGTGATCCAATATTAAAAACACTTATCCGATATCCGATATTTGATACATTAAACTTGACACCTCTATTTAGGGTAAAGAAAAAAACTTAAGAGGTGGATTTTTCATTTTTATATATTGAGTAAATGCTCTATTGCATGGTTTAGGGGAACCTCTTCACATGCCTATGATCACATACAAAGAACTTCGGTCAGATGCCAAAATAATGAGTTGCATGCCTATGATGCAAGCCATTTTAATATCATTAAACATAAATATAGGAAACTAACACATTCGGGGCAAATTCATGTGTTCCCTGTGTGTGTGAGAGAGGGGTGTTTGGGTGTAATGTAGGTTTTGTGAGTTAGGGCACTAACATATCCAATATCATTAAACATAAATATAGGAAACTAACATATCCGATATCCGATATCTCGATATCTTTTATTTCAGCCATCACACAGAAAAATCAAAAACAAACCACAAAGTTCAGAAGGGAAAAACACAAGTATATACGTAGATCCTTATTGCTGCCTACACCTGCAGGTCTATATCCTAACCCCCGGATATCTCATATTGACACGCTATTCGGAACCCCGCGGCCGGTGAGCCCACCAACCCTAGTATGATCCGACGTGCTTGGATACAACAACGTGTACGGCACCTGCACGGGCCCCTCCCTATTACTCAAACCTCCATCTTGGTTCATATCCAAAATCTTATTCTCGATATCGATCAGTCTCTCCCCAAATCTTTCGAACGCATCTAAAGCCCTACGGTCATTTGTCCACTCTGGTGTATCTCTCTGACCCAAATACACCTCGTCGGATGAATGTCTCGACAGGATCTCAATCAGAGACACACCTAAGAGTGTCTGAAACTGGCTCGTGATGGTCATTAAGAATGCCCGATCCGGATTTTTCGCCAGCTCAGCGTATTCGGGCGAGCCTGGTTCGGGCATGAACCTCCGGCTTATTGTGGGTCGGTTAGGGAGGTAACCTGCGTAAGGGTATTGCCCGAAGTTGACGGCGGCATGCAGAGCGGAAGCGACCCAAATGATCGTGGTGCAAGATTGGGACAGGTCGCTGACTGTCTGCATTGTGGGCCACCACGGCTCCTTCTTTTTGTCGCCATGGCCCACTTCTTTGATTTCTCTCCACCAAGATTGGAGCTCGGGGTCGGATTGGATTGTGAAGTCGTCGGGGTAGTAAATGGAGACGTAATCTTCAACCCATGCCTCGATTGCAGACCAGATGGCTAGTCCGTCGACGGCGTATGGGTAGTCTTTGATCAGCAGGCGGAGCTTGTTTGGGCTGCTTGGGTCTTCCACTGCTAT
The DNA here is from genome assembly GCA_030015575.1 of Agapanthus africanus. NCBI lineage: Eukaryota > Viridiplantae > Streptophyta > Magnoliopsida > Asparagales > Amaryllidaceae > Agapanthus > Agapanthus africanus. The sequence continues at coordinate 100,906,536 of CM057349.1, forward strand.
GCCTCTGAAAAATGATGTGTTGAATCCATTAGAAAACACAAATTTATATTAGCGGGTATATTGCAAGAAGAAATGTAAATTTCACATAATTACCATGAATTTTGAATGATTTTCGTTAAAGTTAAATGGTAAACTTTCCAATGTAACAAATAAATACCACAAGACTTGGTGAACTGATAATAAAGCAGACTGTAAGAAACTTTCGATTCAATACCATACGCCTGTTAACAACGAAACCGACATCGTATTTACATGCACCTTTTTCATTCTTCCACTGTTAAAGTCGTGTTGTGCGCTAATTATTTGTAATTTACAAGTTCATGGTTGAAGTTTATCATATTATTCTGAACAACACTAAATATCCACATTATATTAGTGAAATTTAGCCTGAATGAAGCATTTGCTGCATGAAACTCCAAGTCATAACATACCTCTTTAGGAGATCAGCAGGGAGTCCTTGTTCAGTGAACTTCCAACCTTTGTATACGGCAGACGACATTTCCATAGCATACCGTCCTGGAAAGACCGTCTTCTCAAGGATGCCCTCAGCATTAATCAGAATCTGACGAGCCAGGGCGTTGATGTTCATCGTGTCACGGAAATGTGGGCTCAGAAGCTTGTGGATCGGGTGCACCACACTCAATTGTCGGTTTGTTGCGATTACGAATGGCTCGATTGATGCGTGCGTATTCAGCCTGCCATCCAAATTTTATAATAAACAAATATAAGTAATCAAGCATAAAAATTAAATTTTTAGGCTAAATTATACTAAGATACCAAGAATTTTTTGACTTTCTTCAGGCAATACATCACTATAAATTTTTCGACTTTCTTCAGGCTTTCATTTTAATACCAGTATCTTTTTGTATAAAAATTCATTACGATGTTAAGTGGTGTTAAACTTTAACCACAATTAAAATTCTGTACAAAAGTTGAATGAAACCAGACTGGAATAATGATGCTGCATTATAACCAAAAACTGGAGATTTTTAAGCACATACCAATGGCTAATGAGTTGATGAACCCCCGAGTCATTGACGACAGCGTAGGCCTTCGCCAGCTGCCATATCGATCCTTCAACCCCATGCTCTGCTGGCGTGAAAACGCGGCTTACAGCACCGTGCTTTTCACCTTCGGGATTTGGTAAGCTCAGCTCAATCGCTAACGGCTTTAGAGTGCTATCATCTTTTAGAAATAGGAGAGTTCGAGTTGCGTATATTTTGTTAGAAGTTGCATTGATTCGATTCAGATACGGCATTAGAGAATCATGATGATCCAATATGAATAGCCTTTTGTTCTTCAATGCCTGATGAAGAATAAGCCGAATCAAGTGACTGAAAATAAGTAGAGCATATGAAGTTTAAATTTATTGGGAATTTGACATACCTGATGAACTGTAAACCCTTCTAGATTTTTCTGAATAAGGTCCTCAGTTAGGGAGCTGGTGTGGTCGCCGTAAAGCTTAGGATCAAGAGTACTTTTTGGTGGAAATTCCTGAAATCGTTTTTGAAGCTTGTCGATTAATGTGATGAAAGGACATACGATACTATTTAAAGCTATTTTTAACAAAACTTCCTTGAAGTTCATAATTTAATATGGAAAAATTATCATGGTTCATGAATGATGTAAAATACAGTAATCTACCATGATTTTATTAAACTACCATTTCGTAATTTAGCCAAATTGAGGGCTAGCTACAAACCTTTTTTTAAAAAAGAAATACATATCAAATCACACTAAGATGGGAGGATATGAAAGAGGTAAGAAAAAGCGCAAAAACATAAAAGGGAAGTTTTTTCGAATAATTTATCATGCAATCTTCATCACCACATCCATTCATGCATGTTTAGGGGAAATAAGTGTCAATTTATTCACAACAGTTCATTGTATTTGATAGATTAGAGAACATTTTACATTGCAATGCAGTAAAATTTAACCTACATTTATCGTGTATCTTCTTAAAATTACCTGAAGACGCCGAAGAATGACGGGATTCACACCTGCAAGCATTTCTCGACCAAATTCTTCGTCGGTCCTCCATGCAAATTTGTTAGCTATATATCATCACATAACAAAATCATTAGGCATAACATTGTTATTCTAAAACAAAAGTGAAGAGAAAATGAAGAACCCAAGATCTTAAAAGAATTCATGGGGCATGACAAAAGCTTCTTATTAATGAGAGGATTCTAGAGTAAAAGCACGCCATGTCATTCGCTCATACGTGCACAGCACGTGCACACATGTTACGAGTATTCAATATTTTAATTATGTGTTCGAAATTAAATTGGTTTCAAATTTTGGGTGCAGAAAAGCATTTCACCCTCACTTCAATTATGGACGTGGTTACTATATAAATTCAGTTTTTCAAAAATTATATACCTTTGATAACTTGGGGCATGGGGAGCTTCAGAATGTGATCTCCATCAGTTCTCACCAATTCCCTAATCATCTCAAACGGAATCCGATCATTAGCCTCCTCGATTGACGGGCATTCAGGAAGTGCAATTCCGCCTTCATAGAGATCAAGCACGTCTTGGAACGAGTCAAACTCAAATTGAGTCTCGTCGAACAAAGCATCTAGAGTTGGGACCAAAGCGTTGGCCACGGATTTTAAGGCATATGCAAGGAAATCCGACATTTTAAGATGACCAAATCGCTCGTCTCTTGGAACGTATATGTCAAGGCTAGTTAGAAGCGGCAATCGGCTTTCTGTTTTGGAGTCTGAATAGAAACAGAAATAATGCTTATTAGAAAATCTCAACTCCAGTTATATATATTGCAAAATATGGCATCTTCAGCACAATAAACAACAAGCTTCCAAGTCCTCCCAAAAACCGAAGGCATGATTTGTCTAGCTACTTGCAAATTGTGTTAATCGCGTGCCTTGAACTTATGATCTTTTAGTCACAGTTCTCACACCTTAACAACTGTTCCAACTCTTCAGAGGAGTGAAAATCCTTACATATGAATCCGCATTTAATACGCGTCTGGTGTGAAACAAACATGGGTTGCTCTGAAACCATATGAAATGTCCCTCCACTGCACCAAAACTCCGAAGTTATGATGAGTGTTGAGAGAACTAAGTTGTAAAGGAAGAATAAAAGGAGGCAGAAAAAAAGTAAATCAATAAAAATAAGGTTTGATTCTGGAACCTCTTAAAATTCGGTGCTCTTATACCATGTAAAGATTTAATCCACCCAAAAACTTAAACTAATGGGTTGTGCGCTAGAAATGTATATCAAGCCAACATTTCATTCGACGGATTCACTAAATTGATGATTGATGCGATGATTACCGGATTTTGTAGGAGGGCGACCAGTTCGTCCCCGACGGGGATAAGGGTATTCTGTCGAGCCTCCAAGAACAGGGCGAGCATATTTAGATCCCTTGTCGGGATTGCCAAGATCATTGTAGTAGGCATAGCCGTAAACTCGATCATGCTCTTGTAGCTCCCCAGCGATATCATCGCCTTTGAGGAGGCAGAGCTCTTCTTCTCTGTATAGTCGTAATGGCTCCGGCATTTCGCTTGGCAGATATGTCTGCATCAATATATAGGTTTTTCTTTTTGAGAACAGAAAATTGTATGAAAGTATTCTAAAATTTGTTAAGAGTTAATTTGGAAGGCATCCATCTCCTGTTTCAGAAAACTTAGAAACATGCCTCGTATATGTGCAACCTCCCCTAACTTTTCATCAACGACAACTAATTAACCAATACTTGAATTAACATACCCCATCATAACTAAACAAACGTGTTATTCAATGATGTCACATCTCATCTCAAATGAATATTAAAATTAAGAAGAAGATTTGGTTAGGAAACTGACATCGTTAGCAAAGAAGACCCTGTCATGATTGTACTTGTCAATTGGGTACACCCAAGAGTTGCATACAAAGTGGGCCCGACCCTTTTGTGGGACCCCTTCCAGGGTCAAGGTCTTGAGGAAGAACTCTGAATGGTGATTGTTTTTCACGATGACCGCGCCCGGGATCCCCTGGCTGCTGTCCCATGAAAATGTGACCTTAAAAACGGACTCGCCGGCCGATACCGATGTGAGGGTAGTGATCCATTTCTCCAGGTACGCCGGTTCTGCAACTGTTCCCTTGTTTCCTTGGTCTAATCAACGTCACCAAAAAAAGTTCATAAAATCGACTATTAGTTTACAGCCGCATGCGAAAAACAGATGCATGCTATTTTTGGTCAACTTTCAGGTTCTATTAGGTACGTTAATCCGGACGATCATTATCGTTATTATTATAGTGTTTCGAAAACAAATGCATGCTATTTTTCAACCATTCATGGCATAGACACTTTATTCCCTGGTCATTAAAGGTTTGAGTTAAGGCTTGATATTTATTGTTTAACTTGCAGGAGGCCCTGCCCAAGGGCAGGGACCCAATAGGCATATCCTTAAAATCGAAGGGGCGGAGGATAATTTTTTGGGACCGAATGCAAATATAATTAAAGAGCGTAATGCAAGTATTCTTAAAATCGAAGGGGCGGAAGATAATTTTTGGGAGCCAATTGCCGATATCCTTAAATTCGAGGGGGACGGTTGATAATTTTCCACCACAAAAAATTGCTCGAATGTGCTTGACACCTGGATTTTAATATAATAAATAAATAGATTGCTTAGAAAGCTGGGAATGTATCTTGAGGTCTTCAGATGGGTCCATGTGCATAAGCAGACATGACTTAATTTTATTTGTACTTTTTAAATATATTTAGAATATAGCTCATGTTTCTTCAACAGTAATTATGACACCATGGAGGAGGCAAATCGCCCTGCCGTGGGCAATAGGAGTTTGTGGGGGAGACCCGGGATCAAACCCGAGATCTCCCATTTAGTGCTTCGAAAAGGGACACACGGGGTTGGCGGGTTTCATTACGGTCAATAATGACAAGATGGAAGTTTCAGCGCAGTAGAAAGAGCATTCAGCATGGTATCGATCATGTTTGATTACTATTACATAGGGGTAATAAATACCCGTGTAATTTAAATTAAAAACACCAATTCAAAAAAAACCCTTGTGCATGCAGAAGTGTGTTGGAATATAAATTAATATACTCCCTAAACTTTATTCATAATTTCCTAGATTTGACAAGGAACATTTAATGGTTTGAAAAGCATATATATAAACGTTTCCTTCATATTAAGTAACAAATGATAGCGCATACAAACACAAAAATTAAAAAAACTAATTAATGCGGTTTTCTTTCATAAAATTCTCTTTTATTGCCGTATATATCCTTAACTTTTGAAGGTAAAGAGCAAGAAATCATCTCCTGATCAATCACTTTTGTTTATGTACCAGAATAATATATTTAGCTTTTAAGAAATTCAAATTTTCATCTTAAAAAATATTTTTATCTAAATGAATTTAGAAAAATAAAGAAAATCATAAAACAAGAATTAGGGGGAAAATTAAGGGGGGCAAAAACTCACTTGGGTCTCCAACAGTTGAGCTAACAAGCTGAAATGAGATCTTTTTGCCCAAGAACTCATGAACTCTATCAAGGAGTGATGCATGAAAATCATTAAAATCCAACACATTTTTCTTCATCAAAACTACTGTGCCCTTTATTTTACTGGTGGCTTTTGCATTTTCATGATGATGCCCAGTGATGGCATCAACAACATTATGAAAGAAATTGGCCATCTTTCTTGGATTTCAAACTTGGTGGGTGGATATATGTTTTTTGATGAGAATGAGTGAAGAGATGATAGCTTGTGGTTGATGAGAGAGGGGATGAGGCTATTTATAGGAGCTAATTAATATTCTTTGTTTGCTTGTTTTTCTTGGAGAAAATATATTGTTTTCTTCATGGAAACTTCATTTTTCATGAAAAAAATGAGGCTATATCTATAAAGAGAGAAAGTTAAAAGAACAGGAGAGGGAGGGAGAGGGAGCTTGTATGAGAATAACGTGCACTAAAACCATTGACTGCCATAAAAACCATTGACCTGATTTTTTCTACTCCTTGGAATAAATGTCATATATGACTTGAAATATATTAAGTGCTGGTAAAAAATTATAGGGTAATACTTTTTCTACCAGGCTGTATGTTCGGCATTTTCCTAAGAAAAATTCTTAACCTGCTGATCAGTTTAAATTTCTAACAAAATCTACCGCTACTGCAAATATGGCTTGCCCCTACGACTGAAAACATAAGAGCAGACCACTGTTCCTACGGTGGGAACCGTAGGGGCAGATAATTGCCCCAGTAGCTTCAGAATTGCCTCTACGGCTGAAATTGTAGGGGTTACTGCCACTACGGTTTCCACCATGGGAGCATCAATTTAAATATTTAAAAATAAAACGAAATGAAACCCGAAATTGCACCATGAAAACTTTCTCCTCTGGCTTCCTCTAATATTTTCATACCCAAACAAACTAACAACAATGAATTCCCCAAATTTCAAACCCAAATCCAAAATATAAACTTTAAAACACTAGAACAACTCAAAATCGAACCCAAATCCAAAATATAAACTTTAAAACACTAGAACAACTCAAAATCAAACGTCGCAAAATTAGATCCCAAACTCGAGCTGCTCACAAACCCTAGATCTAAACGAGACGGTGATAATGCACCTTAGGCCTGAAAGAAGCTTTGGCGGCAGCGGCGAACGCGAGAAACTTCAATGGATCTCTACGGATCTGATCGACGACGGGGAGCATGAATCCGAGACACACGAAGACGAAGACGCAGCCTCCTCATTGCAGATCGAGCTCGCCTCCTTCAGCTTTCCATCTCTGCAATGCACGAGATCGATTGATGAGCATCGGATCTATTTTATTTTTAAACAAAACCCCTCAAATTTCATGGAGGGGTGGGAGGAGGGCTAACCGCGAGAGAGATGGAGAGGGGAGCTATAACATTTTGAAAAATTATAAATATTAATTTATAATTTTAAATATGAATATAATAAGTTTACAAAAAATGATATCGCATATGAATTTTGGTATCGGAATTATATCCGTAAAAATGTAATTATTTTGGTAAATATGAAGAAAAGTGTGATATCATAAAAATGATATATTAATTATTTAACATGACATGATATTTTATATCAAGATAATGATAATTAAGTGTTAGAATAAATATTTCATTCTTTTTATATATGAATTTAGATTTTTACATAAAAAGGATTTTAATTAAAGGAAAAAGGTTTTTAATTGTTGTATGATTGGTTATATTATAACCTAGGCTAAACCCTCACCGTCAACACTCCTCACCCATGCTCACAATCCTCCACCTCCTTCTTCCAACTTTACACCTCCTCCTTTCTCTCCACACATCCGCATCCTAATCTTTCTTCTAACTTTTTAGGCAAGGTCTCAACTGAAATCATAGTTCTTCATGCTTTCCCTACCAAATATTCTAAGTATTTTCATATTAAGAAAGAATGAGAGGGTTCCCTCACCAATTGTGTTCACATCATCAACCTTGATTAACTACAATACTTAGGAACTTTATCATATAATTCTTGAGCTGGTGTTCTCTTCTGAATCATCTTTATAGGTATAATTCTTTCTTTCTTTTCAAATATCAAATCTGTTCAATAGCTGTTTTTAGTGTGCAGTTTCAAAAACATCAACTTTTATAATATTTGTGGTACAAATATTGAATCTGGAACCACTAGGTGTAACCACTAGGAAAACTAATAAGAACATAGTATCATGAGACCACTAGAAGACTATATATAGAGTTCGAGCCCCAACTTCCACTATTGATCCGGCGAGATTCATCTTTTGGCCGGCGCCGCAGGGCCACCTAGAGAGTTTTGTGTTAGTTTTTCTTTTGTAGCTTTACTTGGGTATTTTATAAGTTACTGTATTGTTTGATTTTTCCCAATATGCAAACAGAGAAATCTGGGAATGTTTTAGTAAGGGTTTTATTAAGTTTCCGACATTTCGATATGGGTTTTTCGTATTTCTGTACTGCGAATGAAACATTGACGTCCGTACGTTAATTTCAGGAGCGTTTGTTCGTTTTTGGGGTAAGTGAGCTGTAGGTTCTAATCTACGAGTGTTTAGCTCGTTGTCCTTGTTTTCGACATGATATTTACATCGATGTGATTTAATTACGATTATAGGTACGATTGCGAAAGTTTCCGAGATAGAGTTGACGGACATTGCAATCATGGATTCAATGAGCTCGACAAGTTGGTGAGTAAATTTACATCTACGGGGGAAGTCGGGTGGATGGCTTATAGCATCCCAGCAACCTTATAAATAAGATAGTTATGATATCTAGTTAGTTCTTTGTGTTTATTCATGTTTATGATATTGGATTTATATTGCTTCTAGTATGTTATTCATGTGCATATAGTTTTATTCATGGTTTGGTGGAATTGTACGAAGGATCATACCGTACTTGTGATGACGAGATTAGCGTGCCGAATATGGCCAAGTTTCTTTAGATTCTTGGAGTCATGTTTTATTTCGTGTTAGAACGTAATACTTGAGTGAACTACTCTTTTAAAAACTAACGATTCGTTTCCCTTTTTAATGATAAAAGATAAGGATGCGATGCCAATGTTGGGGTCGAAATTTACACCCCGGTTGACCAAGTCAAAATCAAAGTCAACCCCAAGTCAATTGAGCCCAAGCCCAGGTCAAGTAGGCCAATGCCCGGGTCGATCCCGAACACGAAGCGCCCGGCCTTCCACCATGCCAAAAATAAAAATGTTGTAATAAACAATTTTGGTGTATTTCCTTTTTTTATTTTTTGAATAAATGTAAGAAAAATGGGCATAAAGCCAAATTTTTGTAAAGCCCATGGCTTATGTGCAAAAAGAAATAGCACATGAGGCATGAGATGGGCAAAATACCATTTTTGTAAATCCCAATGGGCTATATGTAAAGTGTATAGCCTATAAAGGTAAAAATAATGAAAATATCTCAACAACTTTTTCTCTCTCCTAAAAAGAATCAAGATCTGTGATTTTCTCCTTCTTCAAGGTTCTAAAACCTTCTTCTTTTTTTTGAATTAAATCAAGAGTTTTACTCTTCTTTTTCCAAAACTAAATAGTTTTTTACCACAAAACCCATAAAGGGGAGCTTGGATCTTCCATTAGATCTCAAAAAGGGGAGGGTTTTAAGATCTCACCCCACTTGTTCTTCAAGAACCGGCCAACAAAGAGGAGGAAGAAGGAGACCCATCAACGAAAATCCCACTTTGGAAAAGATCCAAAGCTCAAGAGAAGATCCCAGGCTTAAGAGAGAAGAGCCTCTGAAGATTTTTAGGGAGTTCAACTCCAAGACCCAAATCCTCAAAGGAGTTTAACTCTTAATCCAGACCTTCAGAAGTTCAACTCCACTCAAAATCCTCTTTTTTGAGTTTAACTCATATTTCTGGGGTAAAAACCCCCTCGTTTCGCTAGCGCCCAAAGCGCTAGGGCCCGAGCTGTTAGTGTTTATGCCCTAGAAGGCCATTACTGTATCATATCAGTTTGTATATTACTTAATGGAAGCTTGGGATATTCACATGTATATAACAGTCTTGCTAAACATGGTAGTATGCTACTTGGTTTTTCTATCTTAATATGTGAGTGTACGTATTGATAGAGCTCTTAGGATCTTGCTTGTCTACCAGCGTTGTGATGGCAGTCACACTAGTGGGGGCTGGGTAGTCTACAAGCACATCCTTATTCAGGTCCCTGGTCGTTGGATTATCGAGACAGAGCATCGATATCCGGAGTAGACTGGTGTGTACGCTTCTCATCCCAGTTGGGGAGATGGTCTGTCCCACAGCCGTCAGTACGTCGTACTGGAGATAGTATGCAGGTGCTCGTTAGGTTACGGGTACACCGGACAGGACTCACGGGGAACTGTTGGTTGGTTTGATACCAGTCGTCAGTGAGCAGTTCCCAGGTGACATGAGTACAGGGTAGTCCGCAGACTTGACACTGCTACTTCGCCTCGAGTGTGTCCCACTGTTCTTAGATTGCTACCCTACCACGGCTCAAAGGAGTCGTGCAAACAGGTAGCAGTTGGGTGCAGTCCCGAGCACTTGGAGGCAGTGGCGGTTAGACAGGATTCGTCCCTCCCGGTATTGGGAGTAGATATCGTGCTGTGTCAGAGAGCCATTACGCAAAGTCCCTGGCCAGGGCAAGCGAGATTTGCTGGTAGGTTCCAGTAGTTTCTCAGGGTGTAATGGGCTTCACTCCGACACGACTTATACCGCTATTAGGGGACTGACGCTTGCCGCCTCCCTAGGCCCGATATGCGATAGTCTTGGACGAACGGACCGGACTGTATGGAGATTGTCACATCAGACTCAGTAGGAGTTCGGATGGGTTTCCTCATCGGCCTTCTTATCGACAACTACCTGGGGACCGTTACGTACAGCTAGTGCCGCTTGCGGTCTGTGGTTAAACCCACTGCCAGCGTAGTAGTCGAGTCTCTAGAGTCCCACACAGAGAGTTTCCTACTCCAGGCGAAACGATATAGAGGTTGCATGGTTTTGCGACAAAGGGTTCGGACGCATACGTGCGTTTACGCACGTACGACTTTCGGACAGTTTTTACCAGTCGGATTTGGTTTAAGCCAGTTACTGGTATCCGGTTATTGGATTTTTACAGTCTAAAGTTTTTCCGTATTTTTGCGCATTGAAGGGGCGTTCTCGTAATTGTACGAGAAGCTTCTAGAAGATGTGACTAAGGAGGTTAAGGTGACATAAGCTTTGGATAAGATTAGTGATGTCATGAGGGTGATTCATCATGATCATTAATGCACCATAAATGCTTAATGACTCATGTTAATGAATCACCTCTTTTCATTTATGAAGCATGCTTATTCATTTCTTTTATTCATTATTCTAAAATAAGAATGCTTCATAATATATTATGATACACTCTCTCTCATCTCATTATCTCATCTCACATTCTCTCTCCTCAAGCTCTCATCTTCAAGAGACTAATCCTTAATCCTCATGTGTTGAGATCAAAGGTTTAGTTAGACTTAAACATCCATTACCTTCACTCTATATCATCCTTTCTTCTTTGATTAGCAATCAAAGTAGATTAGTTACCTCAAGTTAGAGGTTTAGTTTGGAGTTTTGCTCTCGGGTGGATCGTCTACTACCTAGAGAAGGTCGAGGAGAACCAAGGAGGACACAAAGACGAAGGACAGGTTTCATTAGGTATAATCCCTAAACACAATAGATAAGAAACTCTTTGTGTACGGTTATTTATAGTTTAGCTTCGATTTAAGCGGTTAGTCGATGTTCGTTCTTTAAACTTGATCGTTTTTGAAAATTCCGCCTCCCCACAAGTACTGGGGTGTACTACATCGACTTACAGTGGTATCAGAGCCTCGCTAAACACTAAATAACTTGATTGCAAATTTGTACGAATTTCGAACGGAAAAACGAAGCCGGAAAACCCTAAATCTGTTCAGTTTCTGTCGAACTTAAAATGATGTCCAAAAATTTTTCAGGTAAGTGCAGAAAGCTTGAAATGATCACAGTAGAACACCCAAGAAAAACAGTCGCCTAAATCGTTTAACTTGCCGCGGAACCGCGGCCTCAGCCTACTGAGTCGCCGCGGTTCCGCCGCCGAGTTAGCGATTTAGGAGCCGAGTTTTCTTCTGTTGCTTCTCTGTGAAATTTGGGGTTTTCTGGAATATTTAATATTTGCTCAGGTTACTGTTTAACAGAGCAGATTTTGGAGCAATATTGATGTTGTTTAATCGATCGAAATTGTACAGTATTTGCATATTGGATTATATCTGTGATTGTTTAATGTGTTCGTAAACCTCCCCTAACTGCTAGTATGTCGGTTGGCAGGGGGTTGCACATTTCTGAAATGGTTATATCTGTTTGTGCATATAAACTGTATTGGACTGTTGTGGTGTATAGCCGGGGTTAGAAATGGGTTATTGTTTAATTCATTTGTTGTAAATGTAATTTGTTGTAATATTATTTTTGCGGGGCACTTCCAGGTTGCGGTTGTAGCCACCGTTGTATTATTCCATTTTACTGTTTATGCTCCTAGGACTGGCCCAAGGTGGGGTACACAAACTGCCGGGTGGGTAGTTTGCCGTACCCGTAGGGGTCGAGGGTGGGGTATCGGCTATTCATCACAACTGTGTAATCTGTCTTTTCTTGCAGGCTCGAAAGAAATACAGATTGCTTGCAAATCCAATATTGTTTATCTGTGTTCTGGAATGAATATCATTGCGTCAGACGAATGTAAAATATCTATATTTATGATAGCTATTTAGACGTCATTTATGTTTTACACCCGCGCTAGCCCAGCCCCCGCTCTGTCGTTAGTTAAGTAACCTAACGGGTGATGACGGGACCCAGTGGCGAATGCGGATGGCATAAGAGGACGTTGTATTTTCGTTGTTTTCTGCAATGATAGGTTAATGATGGGACGCATTATCTGTAATGCAAAGAAAACAAACCAAAGTTTAAATCGTTGGAACAATTTAAAAGAAACCACTCGGTTATTTTTAAAACAGATATTTTTAAATGCGGAGCTTTAACCACTCCTTTTAAAAGCTATCAGGTTCCTTCGGTTATATCAAGTTCACTACGTTCACGGTTTCGCCAAAACCAGTCGTAGCCCTCCGTCATTTCTTATGGATGGTCAGTAGTATTCAAGCTATGCTTGTTGGCATACGTCAAGGCATAGTGCTTGGTAGCTGCTGGGGTATTCATTTGTTGCATAGATAGATGTGTTGGTTTGGGACAGTCGCATTACCTTGTTGGCATACGTCAAGGGTATATACGGGTGGGTTCAAATTAACAAGATAATGATGGGCAGAACTTGACATGTGACTTATGATTTGTTGGCATACGTCAAGGTCATAAGAGCATGGGGCAAAAACTTATATCGGGAATTTCTAAAGAAACTGAAATTTGCAAAGAGATGCATACCATTTGGAGTTTGATGAATGTTGGTAGGATTCCTTCAACATTATCATACGATGATATTTGGATCCCGATCCTACTGTGAGTATATGCTACTTATCAGGATATTCGTCACTTAAACGATCAATGCTATAAACCTAGTAGGTGTCCAGAAAGGTGTCAGCGGGGTTACGCCCCCAGAGAAAAGAGGTTATTTAATTAAGGAACTTCGCGAAAGCGTTGGAAAACCTCCCTCGAAGTATCGACACTGGCCTGGCTGAACGGTTAAGCAAGTATTGTACGGTGAGAATAGTCCTGGCTAATTCTTCTTTTATGGTTTGAGGAAGGATTCGAGAAACAGTGGGAGCCATCCAGTTTAGATAAACTAAAAACCACTCTAAACTTGCAAGAGCATCATGCTAAAGTGTTTTCTTCTCTCTCTCCTAATTGCAGCGACCCTGAAAATGACTGGACTTAAGTAACTTTTAGAAAAGAATATACTGACGGGGCCAAACTATAAAGATTGGCTGCGGAATGTCAAAATGGCCTTGACCTATGACAAATTAGGGTACGTCCTCACCGCTACGGCACCTGCTGTCCCTGGTCCCAAATCCAGCAATGCGGATAAGGAAATCCGCAAAACCTGGGATTTAGATTGCGCGAGAGCCAAGTGCGTCGTGCTTGCCTCTATGGACAATGAACATTAGAGGAGGTACGAGGATATGTCCCTGGATGGCATATTTCTCCATACAAAGGAACTTTATGGAGAGCAATCTCGTATAGCAAGATACGAGACCTCTAAGAAATTGTTTCGAGCGAGGTTGGCTGTCGGGTCATCGGTAGGTGAACATGTCCTACAGATGATCGGCTATATTGAAGAGCTCGCAGACCTTGGGACGACTTTGGATAATGAGCTGTATACAGACCTTATTCTCCAGTCCCTTCCTCCCACCTACGCCTAGTTTATCCTCAACTTCAATCTTCAAAGAAAAGAAGTTGAACTTGCGGAACTCCTGAACATGTTAAGGAGTGCAGAGGGCACCTTGCAGAAGGCAAGGGAAACACCCGCTATGTTTGTTGGCGGTGCATCTTCTTCCGGGTCCAAGGCTAGGGCCAAAGGAAGGAAGAAGAAGGCCGCACCCAAACCTAGAGGAGGTGTTAGTAAGGTGGGAAAGAAGGGAAAGAAAAAGTTTGCAGCACCGGTAGTTGGCCTGGATGAGTGCTTCCATTGTCACAGGAAAGGGCACTGGAAGAAGGATTGCAAGGCGTGGAACACCAAGAACCAGGAACCGAAGCAAGCTGTGGCTTCGACTTCAGGTGTGTTTGTAATTGAGAATTGTCTGTCGATCAACTCTACTTCCTGGGTATTGGATACCGGATCAGGATCTCATATTTGCAATTCATTGCAGGCACTGAGAAACCGTAGAGTGCTGAAGGAAGGTGATATGATCCTCAGGGTTGCTAACGGAGCTAGCGTGGGAGCTGCGTCCGTCGGGGATTATCACCTAGGATTGACGAGTGGACACATTTTGGTTTTACATAACTGTTATTTTGTACCAAGCTTAACGTGTAATATCATATAAGTTTCCTTGTTATCAAATAAAGGTTATGATTTCACGTTTGAAAGAGATGTTGTTAACATCCACCTTAATCATGGTTTGATTGGGTCCGGTACTCTAAATAACGGCATATATGTTTTAAACCAACTCCAAATTTTCAATGTCCAGAACACACTAAAAAGAAAGTCTCCAGATTTAAATAAAGCTTTCTTATGGCATTGTAGACTGGGTCACATCAATGAGAGAAGGTTGACTAAGTTGCATAGAGAAGGATATTTGGACACGTTCGAATATCAATCTTATGACACTTGTCAATCCTGTCTCAAAGGAAAGATGACAAAGACTCCATTTACTGGACAAGGAGTAAGAGCGAGCGAGCTCTTAGGACTCATACACAGTGATGTATGCGGTCCAATGTCTACACATGCAAGAGGTGGTTATTCCTACTTCATTACTTTTACAGACGATTTCTCTAGGTTTGGACATGTCTTCTTGATAAAGCATAAATCCGAGGCCTTTGAGAAATTCAAGGAGTACAAGAGTGAAGCGGAAAACCAAACAGGCAAAAGTATTAAGACACTGAGATCTGATCGAGGTGGAGAATACTTAAGTACCGAGTTCCTAGGTTACCTAAAAGAGAAAGGAATTCTCTCTCAGCTTACTCCTCCATACACTCCACAGCATAACGGTGTATCGGAGAGACGGAATCGAACCCTATTGGATATGGTACGATCCATGATGAGTAATGCTGAGTTACTGCGATCTTTCTGGGGATATGCGCTAGAATCAGCGATACATCTTTTGAACAGAGTTCCAAGCAAAACTGTGCCTACCACACCATATCAGATGTGGAGTGGGAAGAAACCCTATCTTCAGTACCTGAAGACATGGGGGTGTCCAGCTTTTGTAAAAAAGCAGCATCCGGACAAGCTCGAGGCACGCTCAGTAGAGTGTAAGTTTGTGGAATATCCGAAGAACTCTACAGGATATTGTTTCTATTACGCAGAGGAACAAAAGGTTTTTGTTTCTCGTCATGCCCGCTTCTTGGAAACTGAATTTTTGGAAAATCAGAAGAGTGGGAGCGTAGTAGAACTGGAAGAAATTCCAGAACCACAAACTGCTACTGAAAGTTTGGTAGAACCAGAGGTTCAAGAAGAACAGAACATTCCCGCACCCCTCCGCAGGAGTAGTAGGACGTCTCATCCGCCTGAGAGATACTACGGTTTTCTCATAGATGGGGATAGAGAGGATTGCATCATAGATGATGATGAACCTACTGACTTCCGGCAGGCCATCCAGAGCGGCGACTCGGTACGATGGCTAGATGCAATGCGGACCGAGATGGAGTCCATGTACACCAACAAAGTATGTACTTTGGACTTTGCTCCAGATGGGGTAAAACCCATAGGATGCAAATGGATCTTCAAGAAAAAGATTGGTGTAGATGGACAGGTGGAAACCTATAAGGCTAGACTTGTTGCAAAGGGTTTTCGTCAAAGACCTGGTTTGGACTATGACGAAACTTTTTCTCCAGTGGCTATGCTCAAATCCATTCGGGTCCTTCTTGCTATTGCTGCCTTCCATGATTATGAAATCTGGCAGATGGACGTAAAGACGGCTTTTCTGAATGGAAATTTAGAAGAAAGCGTCTATATGGATCAGCCAGAGGGTTTCAATCAGAGTGGGAGCAGCGGGAAAGTATGCAAGCTGCTTAAGTCCATTTATGGACTAAAGCAGGCATCGCGGAGTTGGAACATCTGTTTTGATGAGACAGTCAAAGAATATGACTTTATCAAAAATCCAGATGAACCGTGCATATATAGTAAAGTTGTGGCCAGAAGTGTCGTATTCCTCGTCTTGTACGTGGATGACATTCTATTGATAGGAAATGACGTTCCTATGCTACAATCTGTCAAAGGATTCTTGTCACACAGATTCTCCATGAAAGACCTGGGTGATGCCTCTTACATTCTGGGGATCCGGATCTATCGTGATAGATCCAAGAGGATGTTGGGACTTTCGCAGTCCAGGTATATCGACACTGTACTGAAAAGATTCAGTATGGAAGATTCTAAGCGCGGTAATCTACCGGCTTGTCACGGAATCACCCTCTCCAAAGAGATGTCTCCCAAGACTGATTTGGAAAGGGAACGTATGTCTATTATACCCTACGCTTCTGCGGTAGGCTCTATAATGTATGCGATGTTGTGTACCAGACCAGATGTAGCTTACGCACTGAGCGTGGTAAGCCGGTATCAGTCAGACCCAGGGGAGAAGCACTGGATAGCAGTAAAGAACATTCTCAAGTACCTGAGGAGGACTAAGGAGATGTTCTTGGTTTACGGCGGAAAAGACCTCAGGTTGGAGGCCTTTGCTGATTCCGGCTTCCAGAGTGATAAGGACGATTCCAAGTCCATGTCGGGTTATGTCTTTACCCTCAATGGAGGGGCGGTGTGCTGGAAGAGCTCCAAGCAGGACACCGTTGCTGACTCGACGATGGAAGCGGAGTATATAGCTGCTTGCGATGCCGCAAAAGAAGCAGTCTGGATGAAGAAGTTCCTAACAGAACTTCAGGTTGTTCCTACCATAGTTGATCCAATACCTCTGTATTGCGACAACAACGGAGCTATAGCTTTAGCGAAGGAACCAAGGTCCCATCAGAAGTCCAGACACATCTTGAGGCGGTATCACCTGATCAGGGAGATCATTGATCGTCAGGAGATCGAGGTTCGGAGAGTTGCTTCTGAAGAGAACATTGCTGATCCATTCACGAAGGCCCTTCCTCAGATTCAGTTCGAGAGGCTACTCGAGATCATTGGTCTACGATATGCCAGTACATGGCCCTAGTGCAAGTGGGAGATTGTTAGTGTTTATGCCCTAGAAGGCCATTACTGTATCATACCAGTTTGTATATTACTTAATGGAAGCTTGGGATATTCACATGTATATAACAGTCTTGCTAAACATGGTAGTATGCTACTTGGTTTTTCTATCTTAATATGTGAGTGTACGTATTGATAGAGCTCTTAGGATCTTGCTTGTCTACCAGCGTTGTGATGGCAGTCATACTAGTGGGGGCTGGGTAGTCTACAAGCACATCCTTATTCAGGTCCCTGGTCGTTGGATTATCGAGACAGAGCATCGATATCCGGAGTAGACTGGTGTGTACGCTTCTCATCCCAGTTGGGGAGATGGTCTGTCCCACAGCCGTCAGTACGTCGTACTGGAGATAGTATGCAGGTGCTCGTTAGGTTACGGGTACACCGGACAGGACTCACGGGGAACTGTTGGTTGGTTTGATACCAGTCGTCAGTGAGCAGTTCCCAGGTGACATGAGTACAGCGTAGTCCGCAGACTTGACACTGCTACTTCGCCTCGAGTGTGTCCCACTGTTCTTAGATTGCTACCCTACCACGGCTCAAAGGAGTCGTGCAAACAGGTAGCAGTTGGGTGCAGTCCCGAGCACTTGGAGGCAGTGGCGGTTAGACAGGATTCGTCCCTCCCGGTATTGGGAGTAGATATCGTGCTGTGTCAGAGAGCCATTACGCAAAGTCCCTGGCCAGGGCAAGCGAGATTTGCTGGTAGGTTCCAGTAGTTTCTCAGGGTGTAATGGGCTTCACTCCGACACGACTTATACCGCTATTAGGGGACTGACGCTTGCCGCCCCCCTAGGCCCGATATGCGATAGTCTTGGACGAACGGACCGGACTGTATGGAGATTGTCACATCAGACTCAGTAGGAGTTCGGATGGGTTTCCTCATCGGCCTTCTTATCGACAACTACCTGGGGACCGTTACGTACAGCTAGTGCCGCTTGCGGTCTGTGGTTAAACCCACTGCCAGCGTAGTAGTCGAGTCTCTAGAGTCCCACACAGAGAGTTTCCTACTCCAGGCGAAACGATATAGAGGTTGCATGGTTTTGCGACAAAGGGTTCGGACGCATACGTGCGTTTACGCACGTACGACTTTCGGACAGTTTTTACCAGTCGGCTTTGGTTTAAGCCAGTTACTGGTATCCGGTTATTGGATTTTTACAGTCTAAAGTTTTTCCGTATTTTTGCGGATTGAAGGGGCGTTCTCGTAATTGTACGAGAAGCTTCTAGAAGATGTGACTAAGGAGGTTAAGGTGACATAAGCTTTGGATAAGATTAGTGATGTCATGAGGGTGATTCATCATGATCATTAATGCACCATAAATGCTTAATGACTCATGTTAATGAATCACCTCTTTTCATTTATGAAGCATGCTTATTCATTTCTTTTATTCATTATTCTAAAATAAGAATGCTTCATAATATATTATGATACACTCTCTCTCATCTCATTATCTCATCTCACATTCTCTCTCCTCAAGCTCTCATCTTCAAGAGACTAATCCTTAATCCTCATGTGTTGAGATCAAAGGTTTAGTTAGACTTAAACATCCATTACCTTCACTTTATATCATCCTTTCTTCTTTGATTAGCAATCAAAGTAGATTTTTTACCTCAAGTTAGAGGTTTAGTTTGGAGTTTTGCTCTCGGGTGGATCGTCTACTACCTAGAGAAGGTCGAGGAGAACCAAGGAGGACACAAAGACGAAGGACAGGTTTCATTAGGTATAATCCCTAAACACAATAGATAAGAAACTCTTTGTGTACGGTTATTTATAGTTTAGCTTCGATTTAAGCGGTTAGTCGATGTTCGTTCTTTAAACTTGATCGTTTTTGAAAATTCCGCCTCCCCACAAGTACTGGGGTGTACTACATCGACTTACACGAGCGCCAACGTGTCGGGCACGTGAGGTGCTGGCGCCCAAAGCGCAAGCGCCCGAGCGCCCACGTGCCGGGCACGTGAGGCTCTGGCGCCCAAAGCGCAAGTGCCCGAGCACTCAAAACGCTAGCGCCCTAGCGCCCACGTGCCGGGCAAAGTGAGGCGCGAGCACCCGAGCGCCCATTGTGATAGCGCTCGAGCGCCCACGTGCCGGGCACGTGAGGCGCTGGCGCAAGCGCCTAGCGCTAATCCAAGCGCCCAAGCGCAGGCGCTCACACGTCCTTTGGATGCCTTTTTCCTCTCATTTTACATGTACTCCACACTAAAAACACCTCCCTCGTTAGAAAAAATTTCTAACGGGACGCTGCCCCACATCCCGCAAGGGGGCTGCTTGCCCCCTTGACCCTCAGCCCGCTATCCGGGTAGCGGGACCCCCGTAAAAACTCTGCGGGGCCCCCGATATATCTAAAACCCCTTCAGAGCACAACACTGCATATTGAGTTCGCATGAACTGTTTGACCCGTCAATCGGAGATTCTCTCGCTCAAAGGCGAGGGGTAATTAACGGCAGTTTAGTCCGCGGCTGCCGGAAATTTGGATCCCCACAATCAATAAACCCCAGCCTACCCTAGACAGGGGGAACTGTAATGCGCCTGACAAGCGCGCGTGCATTCCCATCTCAATGGGGTGATGAAAAACACCCTATAGATTCTGGCACGCCCGGTGGGACCAATCTCTCCTCCCATATTTCGGGTCAATATATATATCGATTGCCTGTACTGAAATCATTTTTCTATTTACAGGTTAACAATCTCCAATTGCAATCTTCGGACGCAGTAAAAATGTCTCTAAGGATCAGCTCTGCTCTTGACACCACTTCCATCTCCTACACGATGAAGAGGACTCCCAGACGGTCCTCCAGGTCAATCTCGGGCGACAATAGGAGGAGCCGCTGCTACAGTTCGGCTCTATTCTGATCATGCCAGTTAGCGTCATCCCAGCTTCTCGAGCGCCAGCAGCAGACAGACCGGCCTCGAAAGGCAGGAGACCAAATATGGTGACCTCGAAGGCACCACTACCCAAACGCAATTCGGTGTTTGAACGAATTTCCTTTTCTCCAGCTGGGGGAAAGGCCAACAATACCAACAAAGCAATAAGGTGTCTCGAGTAGGCTCCAGCGGTGCCCTTGACAACTGCTCGATCGGCTATCTTCTTTAAGCTCCCCATCAATCGACTCACGGTGGATTCCCAGAAAACGGATGCCCGCCAAACCCTCAAAATCGAGAAGCTAAAACAGAAAAGGCTCAGATACAGAGCCAACAAAAGGGCTAGGGCTCATGCTATGCTGAACTTCATGGGGTTCCATGAACAAGGTCACCCCGCCAAAGATAAAGAGACGGCTGGATATGTGGTCCACACCGTCTACATGGTGGGCACGCGTCCCAGCGACAACCTTCGCAGCAAAGGCAAGGATGGGGCCACCGCATCTCAAATCCAATGTGGTGTGAATATGGCTTTCCAAGACCAGCCTCCTCTGGAAGGTAATGAAGACCCTTCCAGTGAGGCTGATAAGCAGAAAGAGCCCTCGGTTCATGAGGAGTCAGGCTCGGAAAGCGAAGATGAGCCAATCTTCCGTCTTAAGAATGCAGAGCAGCAACTTCTCCAGGAGCTCCGAAAATAGCTCAGAAGCAAGGACAAGGAGATGGCCAAGCTCTACTCAAAAATTGACAACTTGATAAACGCCGTCTTACAGCTCACGGCCCAACTTGCCTCTCAGCTGCCCAATCAGGCGCAGGGCTCCACTCATGAACCGGGGAAACGGTGTCCCGAGACAGCCGACGCCTATTCCCTCAAATCCAAAAGTGGGCGGACCGCATGAAAATCAGTCGCATCCTATCTAGGGAAATGTCTTGGCTACCGATGATAGTAGCCCGCTAACTCAAGATCAAATTATGGATTTGGTTGCCAACAAAGTCAAAATATTGGTAGCTGAAGCCGAAGCGCAAAAAGATGTTAGCAGTAGCGGAAGACCATATCCTGCTCAGTATGATCTGGTAGAATTTCCCAGCGGCTATGTCATCCCTAAATTCGGAAGATTTGATGGGACGGGAAATGCGAATCAGTACATCGCCCAATTCAAAGCCTCATGTGGGAATACTGGGGGCAATGATGCGCTTCTCCTCCGCCAGTTCGTTAATAGCCTGACCGATGTCGCTTTCGACTGGTATGCGAGCATACTTGATGGCTCCATTACTACTTTCGTCTAAATGGAATCTTTGTTTCGACAAAAGTTCATGAGTGTTGATTGTTCAGATTTTCTGTGTTCTTAATTTTTAATTACCGCAATCAAGACGGTGTCGCTTGGTAGCTAGCCGGTTGAGTACGGGTCAATCCACAGGGAGATGGAATCTTTTTCTTTATGTTTTAATGAGTTATGTCTAAAAAAATGGTGGTTTGTTTTAAGATCTAAGAATGAGGTAAATGATGATAAAATACTTGCTAGGGTGAGGATTAGGTTAGTTCGAGTTTTGAAAATTCTCACTTCTTTCAATGCCTTAGTTATAAATATTGGTGTTAAGGTAATCGGCAACAACGGGGATTAGCACGGCTAGGAAGAAACTTATAAGTCTAAGCTAGGCTTTCCATGCTTAGTTTCTTCCTTTTGGTTCTTGTCCGTTCGTTTTTAGCTCTTAGCCCTAATCTCCAGTTAATTCAACCACAACTGGTCTAACTAGGGAATCACCGCTATCATGTAGGATAAGGTGCCGTAGTGAGCGGATTATGATTCAATTAAAGGGAGTTTGAATTTAATGTGTCGGGCAAAGAAATGAGTGAAAGAGATTTCCTTCTCTCAAACCTTCCTTCTCCTGCCCCAACAAGTGAGGAATTACTCACTCATTAAAAAGATAAAAATAAAACAAAAGGAAAGGTAGAAAGAATTTAGGTTTAAGAAGAATTTTACAACTAGCTATTTGAGACCTCACCTAGGCAAGGATCTTACCCATGCATTATCGTTGTTAAAAAGAAATATAAGAGAATAAAAGACAAGAAAAACACTAATTTAATTCTACGTCTAAGTTGACAAATGAAAATTGCAGATAAAAAATGCGATAAGAAAATGCGAGACAAATAAAAATAAAGACTTATTTTTATTGATAACCTCTCAAAAACTCTCTACAATTTTGCATTAAGAACAGAATTAAAATTCTAAATTCTAAAACTAAAAAGAGGCATGCCTAATTTGACTTTGAACTCTTCTATTTATAGATAGGAAAACCATAGGTTTACATTCTAATCTATACACGAAATTACAAAACTATCCCAAGAGACCCGAGTTAAAGCACCGACACTACCACCGACACGTGCATTGCACGGCCGCGGAACCGCGGCAGAAGTGCCTGTTTGGCCGCGGTTCCGCGGCCATATGGTGGAATCTTGGGTCCATCTTTTTCAGGTATTCTACCAGTTGCTTTTATCTTCTATTTGGTACACTTGGTTTCTCAAAAACTCTTCTGTTCTCTTCCAGATATTCAGCAGTGGACTTTTGCCTTGAACTCCGCTTGAACTGGTATGCGACATCATGCGGATCAGTATTCATCTGTTATTGGTCGTAGTCCCACATTTTTTGCGACTTTTCACGAATCTCACTGTAAAGAGCTGAGAACCTGTAAGCTGCAACTATTTAGCAGACATGGATCAAAAACACCTATTTATATGCAACGTGATTAAGAATGGGCGATATAACAATACAAAAATCTGATATGAACAAATACCCCCAAACTTATCTTTTGCTCGTCCCGAGCAAAGCCAATTTTATTCTCAAAAGGTCCTGATCTCACTTTCCCAGGAAACGCGATTTGCACTGAGCTCGTGCAACAAGCCGTTAAATCTCTAGCTGTCCCTAGTAGGAGGAGTGTTGTCTCCTGAAGGTTTTCAGCGGATACTACCCACATAATCCGATCAATTTGGCCGTTGACTCTAATTCTTTAATTCAGTATTCTAGCAAGAAAAATCTATCATCTTTAATTTAGAAATTATCAACCCGTATTCTTCACACTTCCTTTTCATTTAACCTTAGATCATATACGTTTTGCCAGTTTATAAAGCTTTCAGTATCTCCTAAGTTTTCCTTCTAAGGTTCAATCTTAAATCAGGAATTTTTATCATCTCTATTGAAGATATAAATCCTATCTTTTATTCCTATCTCTCCTCCAAACTCCAATTATATACCCCTACGTGTGTGTAATTATCACCCTTACACTTGGAAATTCAATTCAAGCTATCATATTCTTGTCCATCTTCCAAAATACTTTTAGTTTGTGAATTTTAGATGAAATTGCTCACACATCCTTCATGCGACCGTTAATACTTCTTGAGCTACTAAACGACCGATTACAAAATGTGCTTGCACATTTAAGCGTAATTTCTCGTCTTGCAATACCTAAGGCTTAGTAGTGACTCCCAAACCAGTTGGTCTAAGGCACTAGGTGATAAGAACCGTCGCTATATTTTTTTATTTATGCTGTCTTAAGTAATTACAAAACCAGTGTACATTTTTTTATCTCTTTATTCACCACTGATACTTTTATTTTATTTTCCTTCATCCTAAGGATTTTAGACAAGAGCATTTCAAGGTATCCTCTACTATCCCAAATTTTAAGATGCGTGTGAATGCGTAAAGTAGGGTATATATTTTCAGAATTTGGACTTAAGGTTTAGAATTATTTTTCAGACTTATACTTCAAATAGAGTTTTCAATACTCTTCCCTTATTTCGATTTAGCCCAAGAACTGAACTAAAATTTGCCTATTTCTAAATAAACTATAAAGACGTATATTTTCTACAGTTAAACTTTAAGAAAGGTTATTTTTAGGATTTTAATTTACTAAGTTTAGGATCTAGGTTTTCCTAACTAGTCAACCGTCATGTTGAACTTAAGTCAAATTTGGCCAAAATTGAACTTTTCAATTTTATAATTTTTTTAAATTTTTTATAATTTTTTTATTGATTTTATTTTTATATTTTTTATATTTATATATTTTTTTTAATTTTTAAATTTTTTATAAAGATGCAATGCAGAATTAAATATGCAAAGAAAAAAATACAAATATGTATAAAAAATAAAAATATGCAGATGCAATGCAAAGATAACTATTTACAATACCCTCACCCCCAAACTTATGAATAGCAGTGTCCTTACTACTCCCTGCGTTGTCTACTAGACGCGGCCTCACTGGTCCCAGCCTCTCCCCTATCAGCCCCCGTCCCCTCGATCGTGAGCGGGATCGTTCCTCTCTGGCCAGTAGGGTGGTCATTCTATATTCTAAGCTCGTTATACGCTGATCAAAATTAGTCAGCATCCCTATCACCCTTTCTACCCCCTATGGGTTCGTCTAATTAAGCGCGCTTGCACGGCGGGGGTAAGCTCTTCATCGCTCGTTGTAGAGCTCGAGCTAGGGGTCTTAGCTATTACGTCCTCGGCCGGCCCGGTGCGCGACCATACATCATGTAATCGTGTGTAGGATGTGGAGACACCCTCAAGAAGGGGTCGAATTAGAATACCACTATGCATATAAAATTCAAATTCCTCAACATGGAGGAAATTGCGACACAGTTGTGTCACCAATATAAGGTAAGGATAATTGGCCGCCCGTTTCCCGGCGCCAATCGAGCGAAGCAAAACAGTGCACATGCCATAACTAGGGTTTCGTGTCATCAATGTATGCACTATATGGAGGGATGGTGTGAAAAATGCCGTGTTGTGCGAACTACCAAAAATATTTTTTTGTTCCCAACGGCACACAGTTAACACGTTCGCGAAAAGCGTGCGAGCCTGAATACCCTTTCGTGGCTCTCTAGAACAATCGTTTCCCATTAAGGGTAAGTAGTCCTCAAATCAGAGGGGTTGGTCATGAATGGGGAGTCGTGGAATTAAGGTGACTTCGTGAATGAAATCCCTATCAATTATAATTTCACAATCTCCCCACATTAATCTAATATACCCGTGTTGTGCAAGACAACCCTCCTCCATGCATTCATAAAAATGGGTGATAAGATCCGGAAACGTGAAGGAATTCGGATGGTTAAATAAGAGAAAGTTCCATCCGCTCCTTCGGATCTCATCGCCAAAATAGGTACCATAGACACTGTGTGCAAACAACTGGGAAAAATCCCTTTCAAACTGAAGTGAAGGTGCCATCACAGAGAAAAATGCAAAAAGTAGTAAATTTACAGAGATTAAACAGAGATGTGAACCTCCTCTGAAAGTTTCAGAGGGTAAAGAAACAAGGAGGCGGTAGATCAGCGGCAAGAATGGGTTTCGGCGGCGGTTCCACGGCAGGAAGGGGCGATCTCTCTGCTCTTTCTGCTGCGACGGCTAGGGTTTTTCAGAAGGTGAAATTTAGGGTTCTGTAAATGCAGAGGAGGGGTCGGGGTGTTTTTATAGGGGTTATTGGTTATTTGTACAAAATACCACTTGAAAAGAGAAATTTATTTTGTAAAGGAAAATTTGTATTATTATTTGTTTATTTAATAGAACTGAATATTTACAAAAATAACCCTTGAAAATTTGAAATATATATATATATATTATATTTTTATGTTTTTTTTTATTTTTAATATAATTACAAGTGGTACATACCCCCCAACTTATTTGAAACAGTATTTCCACTGTTTAAGCGGTGGAGTTCAGGATTAGGGGGAAAAAGAGAACATTATCAATCTATACAAGGCCTTAGACAGGCCAAAAGTGAGCACCAACCATTCAAATATTCTATCTCTGTGGTGTGTTGGTTGGTGAAAGAATGTGGAGAGGAAAGAAATGGAGAATACGCGAGACCGTATGGGTAGAGAGGTGGAATACAGTCTCGGTATATTAGGAGAAGAATGGCGGAAGGGAGAAAAAAGTGTAGTACAAACTTGAGGGTGTAAATTGAGTGAATAAATTAGCATAAATTATGATGACCGATGTGTAAAAAGCGATTGTGCTAATCTATCAACCCGTCGAGAAATGGAGTCAAATCCCTCAAGATTTGTAAGAAAACATGGATACGCCGAACTTGGTAAACCAGACATAAAAAATGAAAGTGATACGGTTTCTTGCACGGTCGGAACGATGGAAAAGACGAAGAGGAGTGATTGAGGAAGGGTAATAGTTAAAGGTTCAAGAAGGTGTACACAGTCAGTGGAAGGGACAGGATGAATTGGAAAATCCGACTCATCAGACAAAACTGGTTCATCCTTAATATTATCCTCAAAATTCCCTACAAAAGTTATCTTATCCATGCAATTATCATCAAAATCCAGACGCATATGAAGTTCGGGAAAAATAGTTAAAGACTCGGGATGATGAATTGGAGAGAGAAACTCATCCAAATCTGTGGGTTCATCATCCAAAATATTCCCAGTGTCAATATTCTCGATCAAGTGAAAATTAATTTTCTCAGGCACTGTTAGATATGTATGCCCTAGAGGCCATTATTGTATAGTACTGGTTTGTATAATACATTTTGGAGGCTTGGGATATATATATGGTTTTACGACAGTCTTGCTCGATATAATAGTATGCTACTTGGTTTGTTTCTATCTTAATATGTGTATATGTTTCTTTTAACATATCGCTAAAAACATATTGGTAGAGCCCTTAGGATTTTTGCTTGACTACCGGCGTTGTGATGGCGATCACACTAGTGGGGGCTGGGTAGTCTATAAGCACATCCTTATTTTGGTCCCTAGTCGTAGGATTATCGAGACAGGGCATCGACTCCAGAATAGACTGGTGCATACGCTTCTCTTCCCAGCAGGGGAGATGGTCTGTCCCACAGCCATCAGTACGTCGTACTGGAGATAGTGTGCAGGTGCTCGTTAGGTTACGAGTACACTGGACAGGACTCGTCGGGAACTGTTGGTTGGTATTATACCTATCGTCAGTTAACAGTTCCCAGGTGACATGAGTACATCTTAGTCCGCTGACTTGACACTGTCACTTCGCCTCGAGTGTGTTCCCACTGTTCTTAGATTACTACCCTACCACGGCTCTACTGAGTCGTGCAAACAGGTAGTAGTTGGGTGCAGTTCCGAAGCACTTGGAGGCAGTGACGGTTAGACAGGATTCGTCTCTCCCGGTATTGGAGGTTGATATCGCGCTGTGTCTAGGAGAGCCATTACACAAAGTCCCTGGCCAGGGCAAGCGAGAATTGCTGGTAGGTTTTCCAGTAGATTCTCAGGGTGTTTTGGGCTACACTCCGACACGACTTGTACCGCTATTAGGGGACTGACGTTTATCGCCCCCTAGGCCCGCCATGCGATATTCTCAGACGAACAGACCGGACTGTACAGAGATTGTCACATTCAGGCTCAGTGAGTTCGATGGGTTCACCTCATCAGTCTTCTTATCGGCATCTACCTGGGGACCGTTACGTACAGCTAGTACCGCTTGCGGCCTGTGGTTAAACCCACTGCCAGCGTAGTGTCGAGCCTTTAGAGTCCCACACAGAGGGTTACTCGCCTTTGGGCAAAACAGAGTAGGGGTTGCATGGTTTTGCGACGGGGTTCGTTCACATCCGCGCACTTGTGCACGTTTGGTGTCCGGACAGTAGTTACAAGCGGGCTTTGGTTTAAGCCGGATCCTAGTAACTGTTTTGGGATTGGTTTTGTCTCAATGTATTTGTGTTCCGTGGAGCACGGATGCGGGTGTGTATGCACAGTTGACAGAGGCAGCGGCAGAGGATTCTCATTAGGGTTGTTGACCATTTGGCTTTGGTTGACTTGTTGACCATTGACCTTTCTTTAAACCCTAATGAGAATATGATATATGATTAATAATATTAATTAAATATTATTGTGCCATGGTTGAGTTGAAAGTTTGACTTTTGTTGACTTGTTGACTTTGTTGACCGGTTGACCATTTTTGGACTTGTTGACCATCATCATTTCATGGCTATCATTTCATGGGTATGACTTTTGCTTGCTTGTTGTTTGTAAAATGCCATGATAGCATGAAATGATAATGGTCATTGAAACTAACCATCACCATATACTCAATTATTATTATTATTATCATTATTCTCACTTTTGGTGAGAAGGGTTGAATTATGAGAGCTCATTCTATCATTCTCTTTCTCTCTCCTAGAAAGAAAGCTCTCCCTCTTCCTCTTCCTCTCTCAAGGTTCAAGTGTTCCATGAGTTGGAAATCATGACCCTTTGAGACAAAACCACCATCACTCTTCTCTACTCAATCTAAGGTATTAGGTTTAGCAAACCAAACACCTTAGTCATCTCTAGGTTGAGATAGGAGCCCAATTTCGAGACCCTTGGGTGGATCCATCTATGGCAAAGAGGAGACGACAAGGAGGATCCGTTCAAGCGACTACGAGGAACAAGAAAGAGGAAGAACCACAACAAGAAGAGAAGGAGTTCAAGACCAAGGTATAGCCATTCTATATAGTAGTTAGAACTTGTAGAATATTTGTTAGTTTTTGTTTAGCAACGATCCTTCATGAAACGGTCCATGTTACCTAGCTAGGGAAAATTTTCGTTTTACCTATTCCGCCTTCCCGAAAGGACCGGGGTGGGTAACGTGGACCTAACAGTGGTATCAGAGACTAGCTAAACACTATTTAACATGTTAGCAAAGTAACTAGAAGTTCGATCGGAGAAAAAGTCACGAAACATGCCCGGAACATGTACTTTCTGTCGATTTTTAAACTGCTGTAAAAATTATTTGACATGTACCAAAAATTGGCTCAGGGTTTTCAGTGAACAGTACAGAAAAACGATCGACTGAACCGACCAACTCACCGCGGAAACGCGGCAAGAAGAGCTTCTTGCCGTGGATCCGCGGCCGAGTTGACTCGGCCGTGGATCGGTTTTGGTGCAGTGAATTTCTAGGGGTGTTTTGGGATTTTTGGAATATGATATTTCTGCCCAGATTTTCCAGAAAGCAAAATTTGTTTTTGGGGTTTAAAAATACGTATTTTGATCGAACTTCTAAAGACTTAAGCTAACGGGTTATATCTGTGATGTGATATATGTATTGAACGTCTGCTAATCGCTATACGTCGATTAGTGGGGGTTATACATATCTGTGATCTGTAATATTGATGGTATGTGTATATGAATTCATTGGATTGTCGCAGATGAATAGCCGGGGGGTTGTGAGATGAGAGTTTTTCTTTTTTTTTCAATTCATGTAATTTGTAATTGATGTAATATTATTTATATGGCCGCACAACCGGGATGGGGTTGTAGCCGTCATTGTATAATTTCTTTTACTGTTTTTGCTCCTAGGATAGACCCAAGGTGGGGTGCATAAACTACCGGGTACCTCGAAGTGCCGAGTGGCCTACTCACGGTGTTGAGGGAGGTTGCTTCACTTCGGATACTTGGCGGGTAGTTTGCCGCACCCGTAGGGGTCTAGGGTGGGGTCTTGGCTATTCATCGCGACCGTGTAATCCGCTCTTCGTTACAGGCTCGTACGGAATGCGGATTCCTAGTATATCCAATGTGTTCATCTGTGATCTGGAATGGCTATCATTGCATCTGACGAATGTGTATATATTTATATGATATCTATTTAGGCGTTGCTTATGTTTTGCATCCGCGCTAGTCCAGCCCCCGCTCTGTCGTTAGTTAAGTAACCTAACGGGTAATGACGGGGCCCTGTGGCGAATGCGGATGGCATAAGTGTACGTCATATTTTCGTTGTTTTCTGCAATGGTAGGATTAATTGATGGGACGCATTAATCTAATGCAAAGAAAAAAAAAACCTAATAAGACGTTGTTGGAACAATTTTTAAAAAGCTGTTATTGCAAGGACGCTCTCTTTTGTTTTGCATAGAGGTATTCGGTTATGAATGCCCAGTATCTCAGTCGACGAGGCAAGGGCCGAGATCCCTTCATCGGGAGTGACCCCTTGGACAAAAAGTTTACGTCAGGGTAATGACTTCACTATAGTCGATTATTCTTGCTTTGCATCGAGGTATTCAGTTTGGAATATCCTGCATCTCATTCGACGAGAAAAGAGCCGAGATCCCTTCACAGGGAGTGACCTCTTTAGCAAAAGTTTTCGCCACTATATTTTCAAAAAGGTTATCAGGTTCCTTCAACGATATCAAGTTCATTACGTTAACGGGTTTTTCGCCAAAAACCCAGCCGTAGCCCTCCGTCATTTTTTATAAGTTATACTTAGTATTCGTGCTGCGTTTGTTGACTGTGTCAAGGCGCAGTGAACGGTAGCTGAGTATTGCTTATCTGCTGGATACAATGTGATTGGTTAGGACAGTCGTGTAACCTTGTTGACTGTGTCAAGGGTTATGCGGGTGGGTTTAATGCAATCAAGATAATGACGGGTTGAACTTGACTAGGACTCTTTGATTTGTTGACTGTGTCAAGGTCACTTGGGTCCTAGGGGCAAAAATCCACATCGGGAGTTTCTAAAGAAACTGAAACTTGCAGATTTAGCATACCTTTTGGAGTGTGGTGACTAGAGTGGATTCCATCTAGGTCATCGCACAATGATAGTTGGATCCCGATCCCACTGATGAGTTGGATTACTCTCGGGAGATTATTTCACTTAACAATCAATGCTATAAACCAAGTAGGTGTCTAGAACGGTGTTAGCGGGGCTACGCCTCCAGGGAAAAGAGGTTATTTAATTAAGGAACTTCACGAAAGCGTTGGAAAACCTCTCTCGAAATACCAACACCAGCCTGGCTGAAAGGTTAAGCAAGTATTGTGACGTGCGATTAATCCTGACTAGTTCTTCTTTTAGGGTTTGAAGAAGAATTTGAGGAAACAGTGGGACCCATCCTGGTTAGATAAATCAATAAACTAATCTAATCTTGCAAGAGCGCACGCTGAGTGTTTCTTTTCTCTCTCTCCAGGTAGCAACCATTTCACGCCCTAATCAAGATAATAAAATGTATCGCTTGACCGATCCGAATTCTTATTCGGGGCTGGGGAACGTTGGTTCGTCTCTAACTTACGACAACAGTCATAAGTATGAGTAAGAGAAAGAGGATTGTATGGATTCTAAGAATACCCAGTTGAAGAAGAAGCATGGTTTTGCATCTACTTCAGGTGTTCTTGTAATTAAGAACTGCTTTACGGTCAGCCCTACCTCTTAGGTACTTAATACCGGATCAGGATCTCATATCTGTAATCTATTGCAGGGACTGAGAAAAAGTAGGAGAGTTGTACCTGGTGATATGTCGCTCAGAGTAGCGAACGGAGCACAAGTTAATGCTGCAGCTGTCGGTGAATATCACCTAGTGTTGCCAAATGGCAATACTATGATTTTAAACGATTGCTACTATGTACCTTCCATGGTTTGCAATATCATATTAGTTTCTTTACTCGATAAAGATGGATATAACTTTGTTCTTGATAGAAATATCATAAACATCTACCTTCATAAGGTACTGGTTGCAGAAGGTACACTGTGTAATAGTATCTACGTTCTAAATCAGAATACAGTTCTCAATGTACATAACACACGCAAGAGGAAGAGTTCAGATACGAACGAATCCTACTTGTGGCATTGTAGACTTGGTCATATCGGAGAGAAAAGACTAAGTAAGTTGCATAAAGATGGACTCTTGGATACGTTCGAGTTTTCATCTTATGAAACTTGTCAGTCTTGTCTCAAAGGAAAGATGACCAAATCTCCGTTCACCGGACATGGAGAAAGGACAACAGAGCTCTTGGGACTCATACACAGTGATGTATGTGGTCCGATGTCTATACATGCAAGGGGTGGGTTCTCGTACTTCATCACATTCACTGACGATCTCTCTAGATTCGGATATGTGTATCTTATGAAACATAAATTTGAAGCTTTTGAGAAATTCAAGGAATTCAGAAACGAAGTAGAGAACCAGAATAGCAAAAGTATCAAGATCCTCCGATCAGATAGAGGAGGGGAGTACTTAAGCAGGGAATTCCTAGATTACTTAAAAGAGAACGGTATTCTCTCTCAGCTTACTCCTCCTTATACGCCACAGCACAACGGTGTATCGGAACGGAGGAATCGTACCCTATTAGATATGGTTCGCTCCATGATGAGTAGTGCTGAGTTGCCTCTTTCATTCTGGGGATATGCACTTCAAACAACAGCACATCTGTTGAATCAAGTTCCATCCAAATCCATGCCTAAGACTCCGTATGCAATATGGAGTGGTAAGAGTTTGTATCTTAAACGTATTAAGATTTGGGGTTGCCCAGCTTATGTCAAAAAGCAGAACCCAGACAAACTTGAGGCACGGGCAGTTTTATGTAAGTTTATGGGATACCCAAAAGATTCAAGTGGGTATCTATTCTACCATGCAGAGGAACAGAAGATAATTATTTCCAGGAATGCCACATTTTTGGAAAAAGAATTTCTTGTTAAAAATATTAGTGGCAGCGCGGTAGAATTAGATGAAATTCCAGAAACACAAACTTTAACTAAAGATTTGGAGGAACCGCTAGATTCAGTTATACCCAACGAACCTCAGCCACTCCGCAGATCTGGTAGGATTTCTCATCCGCCCGAGAGATACTACGGTTTTCTCTTAGACGGGGATCGAGAGGATTGCATCTTGGAAGAAGATGACCCTACCAGTTTCAGGCAGGCCATTATCAGTAGGGACTCTGATAAGTGGCTGGATGCAATGCAATCTGAAATGGAGTCCATGTACACCAATAAAGTGTGGACCTTGGATATTGCTCCACCTGGAGTAAAAGCCGTTGGATGCAAATGGATCTACAAAAGGAAACTTAGTGTAGATGGGCAGGTGGAAACCTATAAGGCTAGACTCGTTGCAAAAGGTTTTCGTCAAAGACCTGGTTTGGACTATGACGAAACTTTTTCTCCAGTGGCTATGCTCAAATCCATTCAGATCCTACTTGCCATTACTGCCTTCCATGACTATGAAATCTGGCAAATGGACGTTAAAACGGCTTTTCTGAACGGTTGTTTAGAAGAGTGCGTTTACATGGATCAGCCAGAAGGTTTCGTAGACAGTGGGAGTAGCGGGAAGGTGTGCAAGTTACTTAAATCCATTTATGGATTGAAGCAGGCATCACAGAGCTGGAACATCTGTTTTGATGAGGCAATCAAGGAATTTGATTTCATCAAGAACGAAGATGAACCTTGTGTCTATAAGAAGATTGTAGGACGGACTGTCATGTTCCTAGTCTTGTACGTGGACGACATTCTTTTGATAGGAAATGATATTCCTATGCTACAATCGGTCAAGCTATTCTTGTCACAATGGTTCTCCATGAAGGACCTGGGTGATTCCTCGTACATTCTGGGGATCAAGATCTACAGAGATAGATCCAAGACACTACTGGGACTTTCGCAGTCCAGGTACATAGAGACCGTACTAAAGAGATTTAGTATGAAGGATTCCAAGCGCGGTAACATACCCACATTGCACGGAATTACCCTCTCCAAGAAGATGTCTCCTAAGACTGACGAGGAGAGGGTTCGCATGAGCACTATACCCTACGCTTCGGCGGTAGGATTTATAATGTATGCGATGCTATGTACAAGACCAGATGTAGCTTACGCGCTGAGCGTGGTGAGCCGGTATCTGTCAGACCCAGGTGAGGACCACTGGACGGTAGTGAAGAACATTCTCAAGTACCTGAGAAGGACTAAGGAGATGTTCCTGGTTTACGGTAATGGAGACCTCAGGGTCGAGTCCTTTACCGATTCAAGCTTCCAGAGTGACAAAGATGACAGCAAGTCTGTCTCGGGTTTTGTGTTTACCCTCAACGGAGGGGCGGTATGTTGGAGGAGTTCCAAACAGGATACCGTCGCAGACTCGATGATGGAGGCTGAATACATTGCTGCAAGCGATGCCGCAAAAGAGGCGGTCTGGATGAAGAAGTTCATTAGTGAACTTCAGGTGGTTCCGTCCATTGTTGACCCAATACCTTTGTATTGCGATAACAATGGGACTATAGTTTTAGCGAAGAAACCAAGGTCCCATCAGAAATCCAGACACATCTTAAGGCAGTATCACCTGATCAGGGAGATCATTGATCGCCAGGAGATCGAGGTACGGAGAGTGGACACAAAAGACAACACAGCGGATCCATTCACGAAGGCCCTCCCTCAAACACAGTTCGAGCGACTTTTTGAGCTATTGGGTATGCGGTACGCCGGCAGCTGGCCTTAGTGCAGACGTTGGGTATGCGGTACACCAATTACTGGCCTTTAGTGCAAGTGGGAGATTATTAGATATGTATGCCCTAGAAGCCATTATTGTATAGTACTGATTTGTATAATACATTTTGGAGGCTTGGGATATATATATGGTCTTACGACAGTCTTGCTCGATATAGTAGTATGCTACTTGGTTTATTTCTATCTTAATATGTGTATATGTTTCTTTTAACATATCGCTAAAAACATATTGGTAGAGCCCTTAGGATTTTTGCTTGACTACCGGCGTTATGATGGCGATCACACTAGTGGGGGCTGGGTAGTCTATAAGCACATCCTTATTTTGGTCCCTAGTCGTAGGATTATCGAGACAGGGCATCGATACTCCAGAGTAGACTGGTGCATACGCTTTTCTTCCCAGCAGGGGAGATGGTCTGTCCCACAGCCATCAGTATGTCGTACTGGAGATAGTGTGCAGGTGCTCGTTAGGTTACGAGTACACTGGACAGGACTCATCAGGAACTGTTGGTTGGTATTATACCTATCGTCAGTTAACAGTTCCCAGGTGACATGAGTACAGCTTAGTCCGCTGACTTGATACGGTCACTTCGCCTCGAGTGTGTTCCCACTGTTCTTAGATTACTACCCTACCACGGCTCTACTGAGTCGTGCAAACAGGTAGTAGTTGGGTGCAGTCCCGAAGCACTTGGAGGCAGTGACGGTTAGACAGGATTCGTCTCTCCCGGTATTGGAGGTTGATATCGCGCTGTGTCTAGGAGAGCCATTACACAAAGTCCCTGGCCAGGGCAAGCGAGAATTGCTGGTAGGTTTTCCAGTAGATTCTCAGGGTGTTTTGGGCTACACTCCGACACGACTTGTACCGCTATTAGGGGACTGACGTTTACCGCCCCTAGGCCCGCCATGCGATATTCTCAAACGAACAGACCGGACTGTACGGAGATTGTCACATTCAGGATCAGTAGGAGTTCGATGGGTTTACCTCATCAGTCTTCTTATCGGCATCTACCTGGGGACCGTTACGTACAGCTAGTACCGCTTGCGGCCTGTGGTTAAACCCACTGCCAGCGTAGTGTTGAGCCTTTAGAGTCCCACACAGAGGGTTACTCGCCTTTGGGCAAAACAGAGTAGGGGTTGCATGGTTTTGCGACGGGGTTCGTTCACATCCGCGCACTTGTGCACGTTTGGTGTCCGGACAGTAGTTACTAGCGGGCTTTGGTTTAAGCCGGATCCTAGTAACTGTTTTGGGATTGGTTTTGTCTCAGTGTATTTGTGTTCCGTGGAGCACGGATGCGGGTGTGTATGCACAGTTGACAGAGGCAGAGGCAGAGGATTCTCATTAGGGTTGTTGACCATTTGGTTTTGGTTGACTTGTTGACCGTTGACCTTTCTTTAAACCCTAATGAGAATATGATATATGATTAATAATATTAATTAAGTATTATTGTGCCATGGTTGAGTTGAAAGTTTGACTTTTATTGACTTGTTGACTTTGTTGACCGGTTGACCATTTTTGGACTTGTTGACCATCATCATTTCATGGCTATCATTTCATGGGTATGACTTTTGCTTGCTTGTTGTTTGCAAAATGCCATGATAGCATGAAATGATAATGGTCATTGAAACTAACCATTACCATATACTCAATTATTATTATTATTATCATTATTCTCACTTTTGGTGAGAAGGGTTGAATTATGAGAGCTCATTCTATCATTGTCTTTCTCTCTCCTAGAAAGAAAGCACTCCCTCTTCCTCTCTCAAGGTTCAAGTGTTCCATGAGTTGGAAATCATGAACCTTTGAGACAAAACCACCATCACCCTTCTCTACTCAATCTAAAGTATTAGGTTTAGCAAACCAAACACCTTAGTCATCTCTAGGTTGAGATAGGAGCCCAATTTCGAGACCCTCGGGTGGATCCATCTATGGCAAAGAGGAGACGACAAGGAGGATCCGTTCAAGCGACTACGAGGAACAAGAAAGAGGAAGAACCACAACAAGAAGAGAAGGAGTTCAAGACCAAGGTATAGCCATTCTACATAGTAGTTAGAACTTGTAGAATATTTGTTAGTTTTTGTTTAGCAACGATCCTTCATGAAACGGTCCATGTTACCTAGCTAGGGAAAATTTTCGTTTTACCTATTCCGCCTCTTCGAGAGGACCGGGGTGGGTAACGTGGACCTAACAGGCACCTCATCAAAAGCATGGATATCAATCAATTCAGGTTCTAAGATGGAGGTGAAGAGGTCAAAAGGATTGGTGATGGTTTCACTCGAAAGGGACGCTTCACAATCAGGTAAATCAAACACTACAAAGTCGTCCAACTCATTAAACGTTCTATCTTCAACTGGTAAATCATTAGGGACACTTGATAGACATTCAAAACCTGAGTTATGGGATTCAATTGGGGATGGGTAGGTTTGATTTGGAAGGGTGTACAGCTCACTCTCCCCACTCAAATTCTCAATCTGTTTAACCGCCTCATCATACATTGGAAAATTTGGAACTAGTTGAAAACTAGCTACCGGGTCACTAGGTTGTATGAAGGCGGCTATGGACACATTCAAATCCATCATCTGTTGGCATGACGCTATCCTAAAGTCTTCCAACGACTGTTCCAGACTAGACATGGGTTGTGAAGGTGTTTTAGTAAAACATTCAAAGTTGTTTGGATACTGGAAACTCCCAAATGGCTGTTCAGAAGCAATGTTTAGGGAAGGTGCAAAAGTCGGGTAGGACTGGTAGGAATTTAATGGTTGGACAGGAGTAAGATCAAAATAAGGGCTACGGTGTTTTGAAGAAAATGTGCGTCCTTTAAAATATCCGTAGAATCCCTTGGCCTGTCTTTAAAATACTCACGATTCGTTAGTTTTGAAATAGGTATGACTCGAGTTTAGTCTAACATCTACAAGTAAACTACAGGACTAAACTAACAGATTAGTCGAAAGGGGTAAGGAAAACCACCTAAGTCCGAGTCGATATATATATATATATATATATATATATATATATATATATATAATAGTCGGTGATCCCGCCTTAATAGTATCACATACGATACAATATATAATATGACATCCTCGAGTCAAGAGTGCGGATCTATCATCATAAATATATCACGTACGGTAAATCCATCGTACGACATCCCAAATCTGGATACGGGTCAATATCACATTTATCTCATTATCCAATTGGAATCCTTATCATCATATATCATGAGCTGGGTACTGATCTACGTCTAGTACATACTGATACCATCAAATATATATATGCGTATGCCTGAAAACACATCGCCTAAAGATCCGATATAATATCATGTCGTATCTTAAAATACGAACCAAAATCACATCACCAATCTCGTGGCATCATGCCCAATCATATCGACTCATCTCCAAGTACCATATACTATCCTCATCATCCATGTATATGTATACGTATATATATATATATATATACACACACATAGTCCCATACCTATATATATATATATATATACATACACATATACATATATCCCCATATATGCACAAGTAAGTAAAATGTATGCGTGTGTGTACGCGCGCGCGTGTATCTTATTCTAGGGTTACTCAACTAAAACTAGCTAACGACACTATCATCCAATTACACTAAAATTTATCCATGAACCCCTAAAGTCTATCTAGATAATCATCTAGTCTCACAATAAACATATTTATATATATAGGTATACGTATTCGTATACAACACTACGAAATTGTGGGGGTGCTATAAGCCATCCATCCGACTTTCCCCGTAGATATATATCTACTCACCTTACTCATCGCTTGCCGAAGTCGATGTCTCCATCCTCATCTTCATCATTCGAAGTCCATGTGGGAGGTACCTACATATCATACAAGATATCGTAAACTAAAATCGCGAACGAAACCAAAACGGCACGCGTATCACGCATAGGTTAAAACCTATGGTCTCGCATGCAAGACACTACCAAATAACCCTCGTCATTGATGTTCAAATGCCACACGACGGAATTAAAATCAAATACAAAAACTAAAGTTTCAGAATCGCAAAATACGAAAAACATCAACTAAGGAAAACCACTTCTAGATTTCGTCTCAGGTAAATTTAGCAAATTTTGCATATGGGGTTGCTCTAGATATCAGATTACAATGCCACAGACCAAAAATCACTCGCTTTCACCATAACTTGGCCGCAATTTGCGGCCAATACGAATAAATCTGCAGCCAGGGTAGTGATATAGGGGCTCGGGTTTCAGGGGTAGTCTTCTGGTCACCTGCACACATCACTATACTTGCTAAATATTTTTCAGGTCACCCGGGTCATAGAATATTCCAATACACATCACAATTTCCACAAAATCTAATATCTGCAGAATTTCAAAGTTCGCATTTGGGGTTAGGTCTCAAGTTTAGGTCCAATATACTATCACCAAAGGGGTTGTATAGTCTCTACTAACCTCAATTACACTATCTCAATTCAAGAATCCCTCAAACCCTAACTTGGAATTTTCAAACCTCACTAAACATCACTTAATCACTTCTAAACATGCATGGACACTAATGTGAATGAAATACTATGCTAATGGTGAAGAAAGTATCTCATTTGGCAAATCAAGAATTTTCTTGAGTTACCCCAAGTCTTCAAAATCCGATTTTTCTTGGTCCAAAGTGTTTGTAGTGGGCTTGTGCATGTTTTTAATGAAGCGGGGATGGACTTTTGATGAGTTTTTGGTGTTGTAGAGTGGAGGTAGAGGAGGGAGGAGGGAGTGGCTTCCATGGTGAGAAGAGGGGAGAGAATGATGAAGGCAAACAATGAGGGAACAAAAGCCATGGTCCAAGGTTGACCCCCTCACCTCTCTCTCTCTCTCTCTCATGCCCATACCCATTTCTTTATCATTTCCTTTTTCATTTCTTTTCTTTTGTTCTCTTTTAAAAACTCCAAAACAAATAAACCATACACAAAAGAATCATGGTAGGAAAAATGTAACAAAGTGTAATTTGACATGGTCCATGTCATATGCACAAATTCGGCTTAATACACGATTAGTGATATTTAATCGTGATTAGCATTAAAAAGGAATATAATTAATCATAAAAATTTATAATTTGTTTAAATCATATAAAACACCCTCATTTCAGAAATTCCTATAATTTTCCAAATATTTCCCAATTTATTGGTATTTAATTATACCGTATTATTAAAATATTCATAATATTTATTATTTAATTATAAAAATTCCCAAAAACAATATTTTATTTTTCTGAAATGTTACAGTACTACGGGTTACCAAAGTCTCCGGTGTAAGTGGGACTCCTCTCGTATACACCGGTATTTTCTGTACCAAGCTACAAACAACTACGTTAACATAACAATCAACATTATAATAGTTACACTCTCTCTTTGTCTATTCTACTTTCCCCTCCTCTTTGGGACTTACCGAGTGACTTGTTCGCTGAAGACATTCTCTTTCTTCTTCTTTGGAATGTCGTCAGGTATTTCGGACTCACTGGAGATCGAACCCAGCAGCGAAGACTTGGATCAGTTTACTGAAAACCCAGAGTTTTAGATTCACTTGTACATTACATTTCATTTTCATTCCTGGTATGCCATTGTTTAGGCATTGATTTCATTCCATGCATTTACTTTTCATTGTATTGTAAAAAGAATGTTTGATAAATAAAGTTGCTGTTTATTTACATCTTGTCTCTTATGTACATTTTATTTTATATTGCTTAGATACGCTTAGCGTATTTATTTCTGAGTAAATACGTAGCGGCCTCGTCGCGTCCTCTGCCCGTACACTGGGAAGCGGGGCGTGATATTGAGCTTGGAGGTGGAGGTGAAGAAGATGGAGAGAGCTGGAGAGCAACTCATCATATGAGCTCTCAGGTGAAGAAAATGGCTAAGTATGGAATGAACTCAAGAATGAAGTGTACACCCATTATTGAAGCATACAATTTTTAACACTTAAAAATTATAGCCATGCTTCAATAGTGCAAGCAAATGAATATAATATAGAATAAGCCATGCTATGCCCATGCCTCCAAAGTCTACCCGTTTATCATCTCAATTTCTATTTTCTAAAAATAGAAAAACCGTGCCATGCTCCATTATATATATATATATATCACACATATATATATTAATATATATATATATATATATATATATATAAGCATATAATTAGTGAACAATAATATTAGTCAATATATAATTATATCAAAAATAAATATATATTATATTATTAAATCAACACTTGATTCGATAATCCGGTTATATCACATATAACAGACTAATATCATTTATCTGTATATCACATTATCAAATCAACACTTGATTCAATAATCCGGTTATATCACATATAACCTAACCGATAACAAAAAGTCGCCAGATTACAATACGGTATCCTCATACTCGTATTTAATCAGGTCCCCGCACATATCATCATATGTGCCCTACTTCATTTCGCTTGAACCAGGAAACTTCTATGTGGGACTCTAAAGACTCGTTAATACGCCAGCAGTAGGGGATGATTACATCAGTCACCAACAAGCCGTCAGCGGTACTAGCTGGACGTAACGGCTACCCAGATATTGAGCGAATAGAAGATCAACAAGGAAGCTTGTCCAAACTCCCATGAAACCTATAGATAACACTTACCGTACAGTCCGGTCTCTTTGTCTGATATGTCGCATATCGAGTCTGGAGGTGGAATCGTCAAGCCCCAATAATTTGATAAGTAATGCCGATGTAAAGCCTAAACGGTACGAGAAACTACTGATAACACTTACCAGTAAATCTCATCAACAGCTCTGGCCAAGGACTTCCTGTTATAGCCAATTGAGCGTAGCGCAACATCAACTCTCTATACCGGGAGAGACGAAACCCCTCCTATCGCTCATTGCCTCCATGTGACTTGGGACTGTACCGAAAATTCACCTGTTTGCACGACTCTTTTGAGCCGTGGTCGGGAGAAAATCAAAGCACAATGAGAGCCACACAAGACTTTATGACGATCTTGGGTCTACAGACTAACCTGTACCAGTGTCACCAGAGAACTACTATCTGACGATATGTATGTTACCATCTAGGAGTTCTCGGCAGGTCTTGTTCGGTGTACCCATTCTCTAATGAGCACCTGTTAGTTATATGTATGCCCTAGAGGCCATTACTATACATGCGATGTATATTGTAGTGGATACTTGGACATATATAGGAAGGACTTTCTTGCTCGACATGATAGTATGCTATATGGTTGCACTTTATCTTAACATGTAAACAAATATTGTTTTGTGATCACATGTTGATAAAGCCCTTAGGATGAGTACTTGAGTACTAGGACTATGATGTAGATCATAC
The DNA here is from genome assembly GCA_030015575.1 of Agapanthus africanus. Classification (NCBI taxonomy): domain Eukaryota; kingdom Viridiplantae; phylum Streptophyta; class Magnoliopsida; order Asparagales; family Amaryllidaceae; genus Agapanthus; species Agapanthus africanus. The sequence continues at coordinate 100,948,247 of CM057349.1, forward strand.
TAGTGGGGACTGGGTAGTCGATAAGTACATCCTTCAAATGTTCCTAGTCGTGGGAGTATCGAGACAGGGCATTGGTACTCCAGAGTAGACTAGCGTATGCGCTTCTTGACCCATATGATGGGCGATGGATGATCCCATATCCATTGGTGTTTGACATCAGAGAAGGTATACGGGTACTCAGTGGAGACTGGGTACACTGGACGGACTTGCCGAGAACTTCTAGATGGTATTATACCTATCGTCGGATAGTAGTTCTCTGGTGACACTGGTACAGGTTAGTCTGTAGATCCGAGATCGTCATAAAGTCTTGTGTGATTCCCACTGTGCTTTGATTTCCACCTTACCACGGTCAAGAGATCGTCCAAAACGGTGGTTTTTGGGCACAGTCCCAAATCACATGGAGGTAATGAGCGATAGGAGGGGTTTCGTCTCTCCCGGTATTGGGGGTTAATGTTGCGCTGTGCTCGATTGGCCATAACAGGAAATCCCTGGACAGGGTTGCTGAGATTTACTGGTAAGTGTTATCAGTAGATTCTCGAACCGTTATGGACCTTGTATCGGCATGACTTATCGGACTATTGGGGTCTGATGTTATACCACCCCAGGCTGTGATATGCGACATACCAGACGAAGAGACCGGACTGTACGGTAGTGTTACTAATTGGATTCGTAGGAGTTATAGCAGGCTTACTTGTTGATCTTCTGATCGCTCAATACTCGGGTGGCCGTTACGTTTAGCAGACCGCTTGCGGCTTATGGGTGTTCGATATGATCATCACCTACTGCCAGCGTATTGACGAGTCTTTAGAGTCCTACACAGAGGTTTCCTGGTTCATGCGAAACGGAGTACGAGCACATATGTGATATGTGCAGGACCGAGATTAATGCGAGTATGTGATACCGTATTCTATTCTTGCGATATGAGATATCGGTCGGTTATATGTGATATAGCTGGGTTATCGGATCAAGTGTTGATTCGATAAGATGATTCATTTGATATTAGTCGGTTATATGATCTATAGCCGGATAATTAAATCAAGAGTTGATTTAATGATTTAATGTATAATTATATATTTGATATAATAAATTATATTAACTAATATTAGCTCACTTAAAGTTTTCATTTCTCACTTTATGATACATTGATATATATATATATATATGATATATGTTATATGTATTGTTTTCTTTTTGCACAAAATATATATGTGATATATATTGTTGTGTCATGCTAGGTTACACATGCAACATGTATGTATGAGACTCACACCATAATAGGGTTAAGTTTGGGTTTTATTTGTTTTAAGCAATTAAAACATTTGGATAATGAGTCATGATTCAAAGCTTGTAGAAGCTTGTGGATAACTTTGACTTAGTCCACTTGTTTGTCTTGCTTAAGATATTTCCAACCCAACCCTTAACCATAGGCAATGGTTAAGTCTCTACGATGGTTAGCCATGACATTTATCATGAACCATGGTTGCATTTCTAACCTCATGAGTTCATTCATCTTCTTCTTCTTCATCAAGTGAGAAAAGCTTGCTAGCTTTTTAAAATGTGATGGAAACTTGTGAGAAAAATATATCTAAAGTGGGCCCACTTCCTACTTCATCTTCCTATACCATTAGCCATTTAGTTTAGGATGTTTGCTTCACTAATCTACACAATTAGTGAAGAGATAGCATGAGCTAGTGTCTCCTCGACGTAGATCATCTTCGGTCTGGAATACTTCGAAGCAAGCTTGTTCGTTTCTTCATGGGAGCCATTCTAGAGTCCGGGGATCGTGATCGCAGCGAAGGGACTACTACATGGAGCAATTGAAGTGAAGGACCGGTCTACAAATGTTATATTTTTTGTTCACTTAGATGTAAAGAGTTTACATATCATGTTAAACCCTAAGTCTCTAGTTAAGATCTTGGTTAGGGTTTGTTTAGCACCCCAAAATTTTAAAGTAGCATGATTGATGCTTGCCAAAACCTTCACAAGGTGCTAAGCCAACCCTACAGCACCTGTGTACAATCTTTGATGTCAAACACCAATGGATATAGGATCAACCATCGCCCCATACAGGGTCAAGAAACGTACACACTAGTCTACTCTGGAATATCGATGCCTTGTCTCGATATTCTCTCGACTATGAACAATTGAAGGATGTGCTTGTGGATTACCCGGGTCCAAGTAGTATGATCCGCATCATAGTCCTGGTAGTCAAGCCAATATCCTAAGGTCTTTATCAACATGTTTATGAGAGACGGTATAATAATACCAGTGAACATGTTAAGATAAAGGCAACCAGATAGCATATTATCATGTCAAGCAAGAAAATCCTCTATATATATGTCCAAACATCCACTATATCATACAATAATGGCCTTTAGGACATACATATCACTAACAAAGTTGACACTGCAGAAGATCACTGGAGAAAAGAATCCGGCGGATATGTTTACCAAGATTGTAGATATAGATAAACTGGATCTCTGTTGTAGCTTGGTGAACCTCTTCATGAAAATCTGATAAGGAAAGAGTAGAGCGGAGTTGTGTGAAGTCTACTAGTATTGGGAATCAAGACTGAAATATCTTTAAGTAGGAAATTGTTGAAATTATAGAGAAACTTCAGGTAGATATTTGGACGTGCACACAAGCCATATCAGATTTTACCAAAACCACAGTTTCTTAATTAAGGAGTGTCATATGGCAGTTTCTTAATTAAAGAATTGGTTTATGTATTAATAGGGATCTCCTATATGTTTTATACACAGCCAAATAGAGGAAAGATCATTGTATGAGAGGATGACGGTTTGGATCTAGAGAGATTTGAGAGAAATCTCCTAAGGTTTGCTTGTGGTGTACTTGATTCAAGATTATAATAGACATTCGCATATTCCGTTCTGCCGGGGACTAGCCATACGGTGGGTAAATCTCGTTAATAAATCCATCTCTTTGATCTTTATTTACTTATTCTTGCATCTTTATTAATTTGTATTTTAGTTGTTAATTATGTGGTTGTTGATTGCGTGATTTGATTTGTCACGGGCATTGTTCCGTGCATCGGCTTCTCCATCCCAAACAACAGTATATACACAGAAAGACCTACAACTTTTGTTTTAACTTTATCAGAATGCCACGACTAAACCTAATTATCGGTGTACCAAGTTACCGTACACGTTTTAAAACATCTTAATGTGTGATGCATCACGACATAAACATGGAGAATACATGTTATATACCCGGGCTAATTCTTACATTCGTTCATGGTATAATTGCATGTTTTGAAGAACCCTGGCTCATAGTTGTTACACGAAATACGATGATATGTGCCCCTTGCTTGATCCTGACTCACGACATGTTTATGTGTAACGAATGTTGGCGTATCTGGTTCATTTCATGTACTTTACTGTTATAACACCTCACAGAACATATTTGACTTGGGGATTGAGATAGTTTGGGAATAAGGTCGTACCAAGTGTCACGGGAGCTCCCTACCGTTATCGTGGTTTTGAATCTACGGAATGCTAACCCTCCGGTTGTTCTTGCCATGATTTCAGGCACAAAGGAGTGCTACCTCTTGCCAGTTGATGCTGTTCCAATATTCTTCTATTGGTAAGTTATTGTATTGATATGTATCATTAGATAATTCTCATTTGGGTTCGATATCGGGTAATATATCGGATTATACATATCAGTCCAATCTGATATGGATCACATCGGATTATCATTAAATTAAAAAATTATGTATTTTTGTTTTCTTAGTATGGGTTTCTTAGGAATTGGGTAAAGGGCCATACTCCTTATAAACTCCCCCGAAAGGCTAATCCACGCTCAAATCAATTTTTAAAAACAAAAAAAACAAACTAAAAACAATATTTTTATATGCATACAATAGTTTAAGATTTATCATATTTATAAGATTTATAAAATAAATTTACAGGATGTTCGATGTGCAGCAGACTAATATGTTTAATATTTATATAGAAATATCCGATATCGATATCCGATATGAATGTCCAATATGAACCCATATCGTCGTGATATCCGCGATCCAATATTAAAAACACATATCCGATATCCGATATTTGATACATTAAACTTGACACCTCTATTTAGAGGTAGATTTTTCATTTTTATATATATTGAGTAAATGCTCTATTGCATGGTTTAGGGGAACCTCTTCACATGCCTATGATCACATACAAAGAACTTCAAAATATCATTAAACATAAATATAGGAAACTAACACATTCGGGGCAAATTCGTGTGTTCCGTGGGCATGTGTGTGAGGGGGGAGGGGGTGTTTGGGTGTTGCAGGTTAGGGCTTACCGGCCAATGCCAAAAAAAAAAAAAGGATTAAAATTTTATAGGAAACACTTCAGGAATTTGAAACTCTCTGATCACATCATACTCCCAGCATTTTCTGTGCAATTATAGCATAAGTTGAATCATCACATGCAAAGCATATATCTCAACTTCAAGCAAGTTACAGACCAATGCATTCTATATGATCTTTTATTTCAGCCATCACACAAAAACAAAAACTAACCACAAAGTTCAGAAGGGAAAAACACAAGTACGTAGATCCTTATTGCTGCCTACACCTGCAGGTCTATATCCAAGCCCCCGGATATCTCATATTGACACGCTATTCGGAACCCCGCGGCCGGTGAGCCCACCAACCCTAGTATGATCCGACGTGCTTGGATACAGCAACGTGTACGGCACCTGCACGGGCCCCTCCCTATTACTCAAACCTCCATCTTGGTTCATATCCAAAATCTTATTCTCGATATCGATCAGTCTCTCCCCAAATCTTTCGAACGCATCTAAAGCCCTACGGTCATTTGTCCACTCTGGTGTATCTCTCTGACCCAAATACACCTCGTCGGATGAATGTCTCGACAGGATCTCAATCAGAGACACACCTAAGAGTGTCTGAAACTGGCTCGTGATGGTCTTTAAGAATGCCCGATCCGGATTTTTCGCCAGCTCAGCGTATTCGGGCGAGCCTGGTTCGGGCATGAACCTCCGGCTAATTGTGGGTCGGTTAGGGAGGTAACCTGCGTAAGGGTATTGCCCGAAGTTGACGGCGGCATGCAGAGCGGAAGCGACCCAAATGATCGTGGTGCAAGATTGGGACAGGTCGCTGACTGTCTGCATTGTGGGCCACCACGGCTCCTTCTTTTTGTCGCCATGGCCCACTTCTTTGATTTCTCTCCACCAAGATTGGAGCTCGGGGTCGGATTGGATTGTGAAGTCGTCGGGGTAGTAAATGGAGACGTAATCTTCAACCCATGCCTCGATTGCAGACCAGATGGCTAGCCCGTCGACGGCGTATGGGTAGTCTTTGATCAGCAGGCGGAGCTTGTTTGGGCTGCTTGGGTCTTCCACTGCTATGCCTCTGAAAAATGATGTGTTGAATCCATTAGAAAACACAAATTTATATTAGCGGGTATACTGCAAGAAGAAATGTAAATTTCACATAATTACCATGAATTTTGAATGATTTTCGTTAAAGTTAAATGGTAAACTTTCCAATGTAACAAATAAATACCACAAGACTTGGTAAACTGATAATAAAGCAGACTGTAAGAAACTTTCGATTCAATACCATACGCCTGTTAACAACGAAACCGACATCGTATTTACATGCACCTTTTTCATTCTTCCACTGTTAAAGTCGTGTTGTGCGCTAATTATTTGTAATTTACAAGTTCATGGTTGAAGTTTATCATATTATTCTGAACAACACTAAATATCCACATTATATTAGTGAAATTTAGCCTGAATGAAGCATTTGCTGCATGAAATTCCAAGTCATAACATACCTCTTTAGGAGATCAGCAGGGAGTCCTTGTTCAGTGAACTTCCAACCTTTGTATACGGCAGACGACATTTCCATAGCATACCGTCCTGGAAAGACCGTCTTCTCAAGGATGCCCTCAGCATTAATCAGAATCTGACGAGCCAGGGCGTTGATGTTCATCGTGTCACGGAAATGTGGGCTCAGAAGCTTGTGGATCGGGTGCACCACACTCAATTGTCGGTTTGTTGCGATTACGAATGGCTCGATTGTTGCGTGCGTATTCAGCCTGCCATCCAAATTTTATAATAAACAAATATAAGCAATCAAGCATAAAAATCAAATTTTTAGGCTAAATCAAGCATAATAATGATGCTGCATTATAACCAAAAACTGGAGATTTTTAAGCACATACCAATGGCTAATGAGTTGATGAACCCCCGAGTCATTGACGACAGCGTAGGCCTTCGCCAGCTGCCATATCGATCCTTCAACCCCATGCTCTGCTGGCGTGAAAACGCGGCTTACAGCACCGTGCTTTTCACCTTCGGGATTTGGTAAGCTCAGCTCAATCGCTAACGGCTTTAGAGTGCTATCATCTTTTAGATATAGGAGAGTTCGAGTTGCGTATATTTTGTTAGAAGTTGCATTGATTCGATTCAGATACGGCATTAGAGAATCATGATGATCCAATATGAATAGCCTTTTGTTCTTCAATGCCTGATGGAGAATAAGCCGAATCAAGTGATTGAAAATAAGTAGAGCATATGAAGTTTAAATTTATTGGGAATTTGACATACCTGATGAACTGTAAACCCTTCTAGATTTTTCTGAATATGGTCCTCAGTTAGGGAGCTAGTGTGGTCGCCGTAAAGCTTAGGATCAAGAGTACTTTTTGGTGGAAATTCCTGAAATCGTTTTTGAAGTTTGTCGATTAATGCGATGAAAGGACATACGATACTATTTAACGCTATTTTTTACAAAACTTCCTTGAAGTTCATAATTTAATAAGGAATAATTATCATGATTCATGAATGATGAAAAATACAGTAATCTACCATGATTTTATTAAACTACCATGATTTTATTAAAATACATATCAAATCACACTAAGATGGGAGGATATGAAAGAGGTAAGAAAAAGCGCAAAAACATAAGAGGGAAGCTTTTACGAATAATTTAGCATGCAATCTTCATCACCACATCCATTCATGCATGTTTAGGGGAAATAAGTGTCAATTTATTCACAACATTTCATTGTATTTGATAGATTAGAGAACATTTTACATTGCAATGTAGTAAAATTTAACCTACATTTATCGTGTATCTTCTTAAAATTACCTGAAGACGCCGAAGAATGACCGGATTCACACCTGCAAGCATTTCTCGACCAAATTCTTCGTCGGTCCTCCATGCAAATTTGTTAGCTATATATCATCACATAACAAAATCATTAGGCATAACATTGTTATTCTAAAACAAAATTTTTATAGAAAATGAAGAACCCAAGATCTTAAAAGAATTCATGGGGCATGACAAAAGCTTCTTATTAATGAGAGGATTCTAGAGTAAAAGCATGCCATGTCATTCGCTCATACGTGCATAGCACGTGCACACATGTTGCGAGTATTTAATATTTTAATTATGTGTTTGAAATTAAATTGGTTTCAAATTATGGGCGCAAAAAAAGCATTTCACCCTCACTTCAATTATGGACGCGGTTACTATATAAATTCAGTTTTTCAAAAATTATATACCTTTGATAACTTGGGGCATGGGGAGCTTCAGAATGTGATCTCCATCAGTTCTCACCAATTCCCTAATCATCTCAAACGGAATCCGATCATTAGCCTCCTCGATTGACGGGCATTCAGGAAGTGCAATTCCGCCTTCATAGAGATCAAGCACGTCTTGGAACGAGTCAAACTCAAACTGAGTCTCGTCGAACAAAGCATCTAGAGTTGGGACCAAAGCGTTGGCCACTGATTTTAAGGCATATGCAAGGAAATCCGACATTTTAAGATGACCAAATCGCTCGTCTCTTGGAACGTATATGTCAAGGCTAGTTAGAAGTGGCAATCTGCTTTCTGTTTTGGAGTCTGAATAGAAACAGAAATAATGCTTATTAGAAAACTTCGAAGTTATGATGCGTGTTGAGAGAACTAAGTTGTAAAGGAAGAATAAAAGGAGGCAAAAAAAAAGTAAATCAATAAAAATAAGGTTTGATTCTGGAACCTCTTAAAATTCGGTGCTCTTATACCATGTAAAGATTTAATCCACCCAAAAACTTAAACTAATGGGTTGTGCGCTAGAAATGTATATCAAGCCAACATTTCATTCGACGGATTCACTAAATTGATGATTGATGCGATGATTACCGGAATTTGTAGGAAGGCGACCAGTTCGTCCTCGACGGGGATAAGGGTATTCTGTCGAGCCTCCAAGAACAGGGCGAGCATATTTAGATCCCTTGTCGGGATTGCCAAGATCATTGTAGTAGGCATAGCCGTAAACTCGATCATGCTCTTGTAGCTCCCCAGTGATATCATCGCCTTTGAGGAGGCGGAGCTCTTCTTCTCTGTATAGTCGTAATGGCTCCGGCATTTCGCTTGGCAGATATGTCTGCATCAATATATAGGTTTTTCTTTTTGAGAAAAGAAAATTGTATGAAAGTATTCTAAAATTTGTTAAGAGTTAATTTGGAAGGCATCCATCTCCTGTTTCAGAAAACTTGAAACATGCCTCGTATATGTGCAATGATCTCAAATGCATATTATAATGGCAACCTCCCCTAAATTTTCATCAACTACCCCATCATAACTAATACTTGTTTCCTTGGTCTAATCATCGTCACCAAAAAAAGTTAACATACCCCATCATAACTAAACAAACGTGTTATTCAATGATGTCACATCTCATCTCAAATAAATATTAAAATTAAGAAGAAGATTTGGTTAGGAAACTGACATCGTTAGCAAAGAAGACCCTGTCATGATTGTACTTGTCAATTGGGTACACCCAAGAGTTGCATACAAAGTGGGCCCGACCCTTTTGTGGGACCCCTTCCAGGGTCAAGGTCTTGAGGAAGAACTCTGAATGGTGATTGTTTTTCACGATGACCGCGCCCGGGATCCCCTGGCTGCTGTCCCATGAAAATGTGACCTTAAAAACGGACTCGCCGGCCGATACCGATGTGAGGGTAGTGATCCATTTCTCCAGGTACGCCGGTTCTGCAACTGTTCCCTTGTTTCCTTGGTCTGATCATCGTCACCAAAAAAAGTTCATAAAATCGATTATTAGTTTACAGCCGCATGCGAAAAAGAGAAATTTTGAATTAACTGCTTATTTTGAGAACAAATACAATTTTAAATTTTAATCCGGACGATCATTATTGTTATTATTATAGTTTTTCCGAAACAAATGCATGCTATTTTTCAACCATTCATGGCATAGACACTTTATTCCCTGGTCATTAAAGGTTTGAGTTAAGGCTGATATTTATTGTTTAACTTGCAGGAGGCCCTGCCCAAGGGCAGGGACCCAATAGGCATATCCTTAAAATCGAAGGGGCGGAGGATAATTTTTTGGGACCGAATGCAAATATAATTAAAGAGCGTAATGCAAATATTCTTAAAATCGAAGGGGCGGAAGATAATTTTTGGGAGCCAATTGCCGATATCCTTAAATTCGAGGGGGACGGTTGATAATTTTCCACCACAAAAAATTGCTCGAATGTGCTTGACACCTGGATTTTAATATAATAAATAAATAGATTGCTTAGAAAGCTGGGAATGTATCTTGAGGTCTTCAGATGGGTCCATGTGCATAAGCAGACATGACTTAATTTTATTTGTACATTTTAAATATATTTAGAATATAGCTCATGTTTCTTCAACAGTAATTATGACACCATGGAGGAGGCAAATAGCCCTGCTGTGGGCAATAGGAGTTTGTGGGGGAGGCCCGGGATCAAACCCGAGATCTTCCATTTAGTGCTTCGAAGAGAGACACACGGGGTTGGTGGGTTTCATTACGGTCAATAATGACAAGATGGAAGTTTCAGCACAGTAGAAAGAGCATTCAGCATGGTATCGATCATGTTTGATTACTATTACATAGGGGTAATAAATACCCGTGTAATTTAAATTAAAAACACCAATTCAAAAAAAAACCTTGTGCATGCAGAAGTGTGTTGGAATATAAATTAATATACTCCCTCAACTTTAATCATAATTTCCTAGATTTGACAAGGAACATTTAATGGTTTGAAAAGCATATATATAAACGTTTCCTTCATATTAAGTAACAAATGATAGCGCATACAAACACAAAAATTAAAAAAACTAATTAATGCGGTTTTCTTTCATAAAATCCTCTTTTATTTCTGTATATATCCTAAACTTTTGAAGGTAAAGAGCAAGAAAGCATCTCCTGATCAATCACTTTAGTTTATGTAGCAGAATAATATATTTAGCTTTTAAGAAATTCAAATTTTCATCTTAAAAAATATTTTTTTATCTAAATGAATTTAGAAAAATATAGAAAATCATAAAACTAGACAAACAGACGAAATTGATGGTATTATGCAATTTAGCCAATTTTGAAATACTTTGATATAAATAAAAGATCAAAAGAGAAATAAAAGATTTTTACAGTGATATCCTTCTAGCTACATGACCATATATATATATACCATTTCAATAGAAGTATGCAAAGAAAAATGAATATTGATGCAAAATCTACAGTGTTTGATATTTTGCATAAATTTTTATTTACATTAACCCAAGCTCACAAAGCTAATTAAAATGTAATATAAACAAGAATTAGGGGGAAAATTAAGTGGGGCAAAAACTCACTTGGGTCTCCAACAGTTGAGCTAACAAGCTGAAATGAGATCTTTTTGCCCAAGAACTCATGAACTCTATCAAGGAGTGATGCATGAAAATCATTAAAATCCAACACATTTTTCTTCATCAAAACTACCGTGCCCTTTATTTTACTGGTAGCTTTTGCATTTTCATGATGATGCCCAGTGATGGCATCGACAACATTATGAAAGAAATTGGCCATCTTTCTTGGATTTCAAACTTAGTGGATATAGGTTTTTTGATGAGAATGAGTGAAGAGATGATAGCTTGTGGTTGATGAGAGAGGGGATGAGGCTATTTATAGAAGCTAGTTAATATTCTTTGTTTGCTTGTTTTTCTTGGAGAAAATATATTGTTTTCTTCATGGAAACTTCATTTTTCATGGAAAAAATGAGGCTATCTATAAAGAGATAAAGTTAAAAGACAGGAGGCGGGGGGGGGGGGGGGGGGACGGAGCTTGTATGAGAATAACGTGCACAAGTCATCTGATATTAGCCAAAAACCATTGACTGCCATAAAAACCATTGACCTGATTTTTTCTATTCCTTGGAATAAATGTCATATATGACTTGAAATATATTAAGTGCTGGTAAAAAATTATAGGGTAATACTTTTTCTACCAGGCTGTATGTTCGGCATTTTCCTAAGAAAAATTCTTAATCTGCTGATCAGTTTAAATTTCTAACAAAATCCACCGCTACTGCAAATATGGCTTGCCCCTACGACTGAAAACAGAGGGGCAAACCACTGTTCCTACGGTAGGAACCGTAGGGGCAAACACTATAGGGGCAGATAATTGCCCCAGTAGCTTCAGAATTGCCCCTACGGCTGAAATTGTAGGGATTACTGCCACTACGGTTTCCACCGTAGGGGCATCAATTTAAATATTTAAAAATAAAACAAAATGAATCCCGAAATTGCACCATGAAAACTTCCTCCTCTGCCTTCCTCCAATATTTTCATACCCAAACAAACTAACAACAATGAATTCCCCAAATTTCAAACCCAAATCCAAAATAAAAACTTTAAAACACTAGAACAACTCAAAAATCAAACGCCACAAAATTAAATCCCAAACTTGAACTGCTCACAAACCCTAGATCTAACGAGATGGTGATAATGCACCTTAGGCCTGAAAGAAGCTTTAGCGGCGGCGGCGAACGCGAGAAACTTCAATGGACCTCTACGGATCTGATCGACGACGGGGAGCATGAATCCGAGAAACACGAAGACGAAGACGCAGCCTCCTCATTGCAGATCGAGCTCGCCTCCTTCAGCTTTCCATCTCTGCAACGCACGAGTTCGATTGATGAGCATCGGATCTATTTTATTTTGTAAAAAAACCCTCACATTTCTTGGAGGGGTGGGAGGGGGGCTAACCGCAAGAGAGGTGAGAGGTGCAGAGGACAGCTATAACATTTTGGAAAATTATAAATATTAATTTATAATTTTAAATATGAATATAATAAGTTTACAAAAATTGATATCGCATATGAATTTTGGTATCGGAATTATATCCGTAAAAATGTAATTATTTTAGTAAATATGAACAAAAGTGTGTGATATCATAAAAATGATATATTAATTATTTTAACATGACTTGATATTTTATATCAAGATAATGATAATTAAGTGTTAGAATAAGTATTTCATTCTTTTTATATATGAATTTAGATTTTTACATAAAAGGGATTTTATTTAAAGGAAAAGGTTTTTAATTGTTGTATGGTTGGTTATATTATAACCTAGGCTAAACCCCCACTCTCAACACTCCTCAACCATGCTCACAATCCTCCACCTCCTTCTTCCAACTTTACACCTACTCCTTCCACCATGACACCTCCTCATTTCTCCGCACACATCCTCATCCTAATCTTTCTTCTAACTCTTTAGGCAAGGTCTCAACTGAAACCATAGTTCTTCATACTTTCCCCACCAAATATTCTAAGTATTTTCATATTAAGAAAGAATGAGAGGGTTCCCTCACCAATTGTGTACACATCATCAAGCTTGATTAACTACAATACTTAAGAACTTCATCATACAATTCTTGAGCTGGTGTTCTCTTGTGAATCATCTCTATAGGTATAATTCTTTCTTTCTTTTCAAATATCAAATCTGTTCAGTAGCTGTTTTTAGTGTGCAGTTTCAAAAACATGAACTTTTATGATATTTATGGTACAAATATTGAATCTGAAACTACTAGGTGTAACCACTAGGAAAACCAACAAGACCATAGTATCATGAGACCACTAGGAGACTATACATAGAGTTCGAGCCCCAACTTCCACTATTGATCTGGCGAGATTCATCTTTTGGCCGGCGCCGCAGGCCCACCTAGGGAGTTTTGTGTTGGTTTTTCTTCTGGAGCTTTATTTAGGTATTTTATAAGTTACTGTATTGTTTGATTTGTTCCAATATGCATACAGAGAAATCTGGGAATGTTTTAGTAAGGGTTTTATCAAGTTTCCGACATTTCGATATGAGTTTTTCGCATTTCTGTACTGCGACTGAAACATTTACGTTCGTACGTTAATTTCAGGGGCGTTTGTTCGTTTTTGGGGTAAGTGAGCTGTAGATTCTGACCTACGGGTACTTAGCTCGTTGTCCTGATTTTCGATATGATATTTACATCGATGTGATTTAATTACGATTATAGGTACGACCACGAAGGTTTTCGAGATGAAGTTGACGGACATTGCAATCGTGGATTCAATGAGCTCGACAAGCCTGTGAGTAGATTTACATCTACGGGGGAAGTCGGGTGGATGGCGTATAGCATCTCCGCAACCTTATAAATATGATAGTTATGATATCTTGTTAGTTCTTAGTGTTTATTCAAGTTTATGATATTGGAGTTATGTTGCATCTAGTATATTATTCATGTGCATATAGTTTTATTCATGGTTTGGTGGAATTGTACGAAAGATCATACCGTACTTGTGATGACGAGATCAACGTGCCGAATATAGCCAAGTTCCTTTAGACTCGTGGAGTCATGTTTTATTTCGTGTTAGAACGTAATACTTAAGAGAGCTATACTCTTTTAAAAACTAATGATTCGTTTTCCTTTTTAATGATAAAAGACAAGGATGTGATGCCAATTTTCAAAACGAATATCTATTTTAACCTAAGGCAGCTTCCTTATTTCAAAACCAACGTTTCGTTCCATTTTCAAAGATAATGGTATAGCTCATAGCAAGTAGTTACATTTAATAATTATGCTTAGATTTACTTTACATGTTTTCAATATATTTATCGATGTTATACGTTTCCGTGATACGAACACTCTGATAAAACACTGCACAACTACCAATGAGTATTATGTTGCACAAACACATACGCATATGTTACACTACACCTCATTGGTACTGCCATATCACTGTAGGACTGTTATACTACGTGATGCGTATGTAAATATCGATACACGTATGATTTATTCACTTATAGAACACTAGCACAAATACTAATGATTGACATGCTGTACGAGCACTGACACGTATACTACACTACACATCATTAGTATTACCATGACACAGTAGAATTGATACGTTTATTTTCTTGTATGACTTATTTACGTACTTTACCTTATTATCTGTTAAGCATTTTGAATACCAGTACCATGGGTATTCATATTTGATTCTTATGAGTTTTCAGGATGTTTTACTTTTGATGATATATATCAGTGGTATGGGACGCTGTTATATATGTATATATAAAATATAAGCATCAGAATGATCTATGCAAGTATTCTTATTCTTTACTTGATATTTCTGGATACGATGATTTGACGTCCACCATAAACTTGATATTTTCTGATTGTTTTATTCCGAACCGAGTGGGGGAGATATACGGTTTCGGACTTGCTACTTATCCGGACTGAATGGGGGAGTATACAGTCGGATATATGGTGGACCCGGTCGAGACCGAGGGGCAGGAAACCCACATTAAAGACGGGAGCCTAGCGAGGACACTCGATACCGGAGATAGAGATGAGCACGGCAGATATCCGGGAGATACTGACCGGGGCTAGATTTGGGCACGGCGGATATCCAGGGGATACCGACCGGGACCAGGTATGTTGGATGGCGATCATCTGTTGAGATGGTGTCGACGATATCTGTATTTGCGTGTCGGTGATGGACACAAGAGATTTGAGGATTTGCGTGTCGGTGATGGACACGAGGGATTTCTGATTTCGGGTGTCGATGCTGGACATCCAGATGTTGATATGTTGCTATCATATGGGCTATACAGTTATGTTATGAGTTTTTGTAGCCGACCAGGACTCATCCGGGGGAAAGTACCTGCACATCTTCTTATGGGTCATTGCATTTAATAAGGATTTCAAAATCGAGCTATAGTCTCATTATTTTGACGTGTCTGATAAGACATTGGGATATTTTAAATTGTAAACCTCTTAACACTCTTTACTAAAACAGCAGGACGTATATCTTAAATAAGATACCTATTATATTTCATACTATCACGTCTGCTTTTATACCGTGACATATGTATCCTGCGGCTATTTTAAAGAAGATGTTTGACATATATGTTTTCGGCTACTTATGGGTTCATACCTAGATACAGATCAATTGCATATGATATATTCTATTTTGAGTTCATGTGATAGATAGAGTTGCATTGTGATATATATACATATCATATATTATATTAGTACAGGATATGATAATACTATACTTATGATTTAGGTATCGTTGTGCATTTCGATTTCTACCTTGTGATGTAATTTTATTCACTGAGTTGGCAACCCACCCCCGTTGTGCCACAGTTTCTTACAGGTTTTGCCGCTTGGATTATTACCGGCTTGGGGCACACATTCCTTTCAGTGATTGCTTTGGCAGGCGGGTTACTGTTGTATCGTACTCATACTTGTATATTCACCTCTTCTTGTATCTAGTAAACTCCATCGACTTAGAACTGGTATATTGTGTACTTAGAAGCGAGACACAGAATTGTGTGTTGTGGGCGTCGTACCCTTTGGATTCGACCTGTTTATATTACTGATTTGGTTTCGCTTTTCTTTTCTTCGCCTTTGTGCGTCGTATATTGTTTGTTTGGTTGCTCCGCCATTTGGGCGTGGAAGCTAGCTCCCGTTGGGGATGCTATTTATACTTTTATGTTGTAGCGGGTTTTTATTCAAAATTTATAAAGGAGGTGCTGTCGAAATTTCAAAACGTCATAGATGCTTTTCAAACATACTTAGTTAGACTTAAATGTTTATTTTAAACTGATCCCCATCTGATGACTATTTTAAACATCACCTTCAATGTTTTCAAAAAGGGTTTAGATTCCGTGTTTCGGCTTACTTGAACCGCGTCGACGTCTTTAGATGTCACGTGATTTAAGTGCCGGCCACGTGCCACATTCTGGTCGTGATAAAGTTGGTATCAGAGCGTTTGGTTTAACCTTTATTCGAGTCTAGGTTTGGCTATATGGAGTCTAGGAATACACTTTTGTTACCCAGGCTTTACCTTATAGGACTTAGACTTGACTTTGGGGGTCTTATACCCGAACTTTCATTATATAGGACGACCTTAGTTGATGGAGTAGGTACTAAGTAGAGTAACATACCGTACATATGTTCCGCGGCATATTTACGATATGATACTCCTCCTAAGTTACCTTAGGATATAAATCTTGAGATCTTTCTTCTATTCATTCCGTTGATCTATCCTCATCGATACATGTTGATTGTTCCGGTCGCCATGTCTACGTGAGCCGAGAGGACTGCGGTTGGACATACGGTCAGGGCCGACTTGTTTGGGACAAAGACTAACCAGGGTGACATTCCGGTGACATAAGGACATGTTGTTTATCCTTATTTGATCGAGTTTCTAATGTTGAAGCGAGTTTCTTCAGGATCCGCACCAGAGGGTCGGGTCATTGCTGGAGATCGGCCGGACTTGAGGCGTGATGTGTTCCAAAGATCGTGGTGTTGCGTACTGTTCAGACAGTGGTACCCATCATTGCTGAGGTTATGTAACATTTCAGAAAAATAAAATATTATATTTGGGAAATTAAATAATTAAAATAATAAATATTAAGAATATTTTAATGAATGGAGATTAGTTTTAATGTTATGGTTTGATTATATACAAATAGATTGGAAAAATATTGGAAAATTACATTGAATGTTGATTTTTAAAGAATTTGTGAGATTTAGACATTTATGAATTATTATATAATTTATTATATACAAGTTTATGTCTAAGCTTGATTAATAATCACTAATTATGCATTTATCATGTTTATGCATATGACATGCACCATGTCACACTTCTAACACTTGTTACATTTTTGAAAACTTGGCTTAAATCCTTAAATGTGCTTGGCATGTTGTTTTTCTTTTTATATATTTGGGGTTTTGGTTCTTAAAAGAAAAAGGATAAAAGAAAAGAAAAGATAAAGAAATGGAGGTATGGGCAAGAGAGAGAGAGGGTGAGGGGTCTTCTTTGACCTAGGCTATTTTCCCCCTCATTTCATTTTCCTCCTTCTCTTTCCTCTCTTCTCCTCTCATGGCTGCCCTCTTCCCTCCATCTCCTCTACTCCTCATCACAACCTCAATCCCACATCAAAACACTTCTTTCCCTTCATTAAAAATGTGCACAAGCTCACTACAGGCATGAGGAACCAAGAAAGTTTGGATTTTAAGCACTTGGGGCAACTCAAGAAATTTCTTGAGTTGCCAAATGAGGTAATCTTTTTACCATTAGTGTAGTAATCCATCTCCTTTAGCTTCTATTTAAGTTTAAAATCGATTTAGTGTAGCTTTGTGAACTTGGAAAAATTCCAAGTTGAGGTTAGGGTTTGATTTGAATTGAGATGGTACAATTGAGGTGTATTTTATGACTAGAACCCCCCTTAGTGTCTAAAACCCAGACCAAACAGAGCCTAGACCATGCAATGTGAATTAGATATCGAAATGTCGGTTTTGTGTATAATTAGTGCCTACAGGGAATCTGGGATAACCTGAGATCTTTACTAGAAAAACAAGCAACTCCATTAACCTAATTAAGACCCTAGGAGACCACCCTGAGAATACGAGGCCGTTTCACCATAGGAAAACCGAGCACGCCGAATTTCATGGGCATGTGGCCGGCCAAGTTGTGGAGTTTGGGGTCCAGGTTGCTTCTGTAGCTCATATACCTCCTATACAACACCCCAGTACTGTTTGTTTAGCCCAATTTTACCTGAACCAAAATCTGGAACCTTTTTCTTGATGTGCTGTTTTGTTTTATGACTTTAAATGACTTGGATTTTTGGATATTGTGTTTCATCTCGATCGATTGGCGTTTGTAAGTCGATGCCGAGGGTTATTTGGCTCTTTTGCATATGTAGACCATAGGTTTTAACCATTGTGCGATTCGTGTGCTGTTTTGGTTTTTGTGCGTGATTTCTATTTACGATGCTATGTGTGTATATATGTAGGTACCCTCAAGTGGACTTTGAACAACAAGGATGAGCGTGGTGTCATCGACTTCGGCAAGTAAGGATCAAGGTGAGTAGATATATATCTACGGGGGAAGTCGGGTGGATGGCATATAGCACACCCGCAGTTCGTAGAGTAGCATATGATATGTTATATATTTAAATATGTGTATTGTGATACGTGGATGATTATCAAGATAGGCTTTAGGTGTTCACGGGTTAGTTTTAGTGTAATTGTAAGATAGTGCTTATAGTGTAATTTCTTAATCGCGAAACCCTAAGAGTATATGTTGACACACAAACACACATGCACACACGTGGTATGGTTTTGGTGTATATGGTTATATGTATATATATATATATATATATATGTGTGTGTGTGTGTGTGTGTGTGTGTGTGTGTGGATGTGTTAATATATATATATATATATATATATATATATATATACACACACACACACATACACGTATACACGGGTGATGAGGATAGTATATGATACTTGGAGATGAGTCGATGTGATTGGGCATGATGCCGTGAGATCGGTGATGTGAATTGGGTCGTGTTATGATATACGGCATGATATATGAGTGGATCGTTGGACGATGTGTTTTCATACACACGCGGATATATATGTATGATGATATCGAAATGTACTAGACTTTAGATCAGTACCCCTAATTCAGGATATGATGATAATGATGCCAGATAGATAATAAGTTATATGTGATATTGACCCCTACCCCGATTTGGGATGCCGTACTTTGGATTTTACCGTACGAAGTATAAATATGATAATTGATCCGCACTCTTGACATGAGGATGTCATATTATATATTTTATCGTACGTGACGCTATTGAGGCGGAATCACCGACTACTAAATATATCGACTCGGACTTTAGATGGATTTTCTTATCTTTTCGACTAGTCTCTTAGTTTAGTCTTGTAGTATTTGGTAGATGTTAGACTGGGCTCGAGTCATACTTATTTTCAAAACTAACGAATCGTGAGTATTTTAAAGACAGCCCGAGGGTTATTACGGATTTTTCAAAGGATGTGTCTTTTCTTAAAAACACCGTAACCCTACTTTCTAAAAACCACGATTCGCGCTATTTCAACTGCCAAGACCGTATGACTCGTTTATATAAATGTATATCCTTTAATGTTGCGTTTACTAATCATCCTCCATTTAATTCATGTTATATTCATCGCATTGTATGCTTATACCTGTGTTTCTGTAGTCATTACAAACCCTTGTTGTCAGGACACCAACACCATTACCAATGATGCGTATGTCTACGAACACTTGCTTGCCGGCTTACACACATCATCATCGGTAATTGCCATGAAATGTACACTTTAGAAGTATTACTTCATTGACATAACTTGCTAGCTTATAGTTCCAATATGTTATTGCTTTTATATGCTAGTTTAATTATTGCATTCCTTGCTTGATATCAGATGCATTCATATATTCATTTGTCATGCAATATTTTGGGGCTTTATGCCGGTAATTCACTGTTATTTACTCTTGAGATTGGGATTTCAGATTTCCATGAGATTTTTGGATTTGGAGAAACGCAAAGATTTTATAAACTTATTATCATTTTAAAGATAGAAAATTGTGGTTTCCTCGTGATATGATTTGAGAGGTGTCCACCATGAGTTTTCTCGGCTCTTGAGTGGTATCTTACACCCGATTCGAGGAGGAGGAGGAACCGTCTGCGGGTGCATGGTGGACCCGGTGTGGTATCCCAGGATAAGATGGTCGCAGATGATGGCGTTGAGCCCGGCAGGGGAGCACTACCGACCGGTTATTTGTGACGCGGAAGATATCCGGAGGATACCGACGTAGTCGTGAGATTTGATGATTTGGGCCAGTCCGGATTGCTGGAGCCCGGGGCCAGTCCGGATTGCCGGAGCCCGAGATAGTGAGATTTGATGATTTGGGCCAGTCTGGATTGCCGGAGCCCGAGATATTGAGATATATGTTTTGTGTCGATGCTTGACACGGATTCCATGTTGATTTCATTGATGATATTTCGATTTTTACACAGAAATCTCACTGAGATAAGAAAACAGTTTTTTTCAGGAAAGACGTATTCTGTTTTCATTCATAATGCATTTGTACATCATAGTTGTGATATGTTGCTACCCGAGGCACCAACACTGTCACGACCCGAAATATTAGCTCGTGACCGGCACTTAAATCACGCAACGTCTACAGGTGTAACGTAACTTAAGTAAGCCGAAGCCAGCAAATCTAAACCTCCAAAAGGAATAAGTGAAGAAACATTGTTAAAAACCTTCGGGAATCTCAAGTAAAAATCTTTAAACTTAAATTTACTTTCTTAAAAATTTCGGCAGCACCACCTTTCTAAAAACTAGTCCCGAAACGGGTACAACATAGAATATAAATAAAGCATTCACAAATGGGAACAAATCACACCTAACGGTGGAAACAACCACCACAAGCATATATATATATGTATACGACGCCCATCGGCGAAGATCAACACAAGGAATAAAGTAAAGCAAGACAATCAAACCCACCAAGCGAACATATAACCCATCGCTCAAGTCCCGCAACTACAAGTTTTTCTAAGTCTTCTATATATACAATAACTATTTTCTGATTTGATAGAGTTAACTAGATACAACAGGAATAATAATGCAAGAGGGGTACGATCCAACATGTACCACCTACCAAAAGCAAATCACCCGAAAGCAGCTGTGTGCCAGCGATGCCGCTACTGATCCGTGCGGTCAACCGCAAGAACTGTGGCACAACGGGGGTGAGTTTCCAACTCGTAAGTAGAAAACATCATCAGGTAGAAATCGAAATAAACAACGATTCTTAGGTCAACTATATCATAAAGGTAATGCTATGATATTTAGGGTGAGCGTATCTGTATATGTGCCAACACATAATCAATACCTATCAGCAAGTGGATCTTATCCAACAATATAAATAAATGCATGTATGTATGTGGATATCATCCAAGAATAAAATCAATGCATGTATGCGGGTGGATCTCGTCCATGTGTCAACCACTGACACAACAACTCCTGCATGTAAATATCATAAAAGCATATGCAGGTAAATATGAGGATATAAATCAACGTGTGTCCCTCGCGACACAAAAAAATGATGGAACATGAGTGTCCAACATTGAAACTCGAAACATCATGAAACCTGTGTCCAGCATCGACACGTAAATCCTCATATCCAGGTCTCCATCAGTCCGGATCGGCCTACGGGCTCTATCAGTCCGGATCGGCCCGTAACATCTCACGACTCCGGTCGGTATCCTCCAGATATCCCCCGAGTCCAAATACTATCACCGGTAGGTAGTAGTTCCTCTGCCAGGCTCATCGGCAAATCCATCGACATACCTTTCTTGCCGTGAGGTACCATACCGGATCCACCATATACCCGTAGACGGTGCCTACCGCTCCTCGAATCGGGTTTCTAACACAAGTCTCAGAACCGATAAAACTCATGGTGGACGCACTGAAATTTCATATCAAAAGAAACCGGGTTTTCAAACAATACATAAATTCTTGAAATACCCCCACGGTTCTCAAATCCATAAATCACATGAAATCCATATCTCAATGCGTAAATACATGAAATCTGATGTATGCAACTGATTGAGAGAGATTTTGCGTGTGCGTTTTAAATCAAAGAATTAATAATATACCGCAATCAATAATGGT
The DNA here is from genome assembly GCA_030015575.1 of Agapanthus africanus. Lineage (NCBI taxonomy): Eukaryota > Viridiplantae > Streptophyta > Magnoliopsida > Asparagales > Amaryllidaceae > Agapanthus > Agapanthus africanus. The sequence goes on from CM057349.1 coordinate 100,970,083, forward strand.
GTCGCTTGGTAGCTAATCGGTTGAGTACGGGTCGGTCTACAGGGAAATCATGTTATCTCTTAGAGTTCTTACGAGTTAAGTTCAAAAGAAAAAGTGGTTTTGATTTTTATAAAAAAACTAAGATTGAATTTAATTTGAATTAAATCCTTGCTAGGATTAGGATTAGGTTAGTTTGGAAAAAGACTCTACTCACTGCTTCCTTTGCCCTAATTAAGAATTTAGGTGTTAGGGTAATAATCAACAAAGGGGATTAGCACGACGTGGAAGAAACTTCGTTTCTTCCTTTTAGTCCTTGTCCGTCCTTTCTTAACTCTTAACCCTAACCTCTATATAAATCAACCACAACCGGTCTAACTAAGGAATCACCGCTATCTCGTAGGATAGGGTGCCGTAGTGAGCGGTGTTTGTTTGATTCAAATAGAGTCCTAATTAAAATATTATATGGGTAAGAAAGGAGTGAGAGATTTCCATCTCTCAAACCTACCCAATCCTAACCCTAACAAGTGAGGAACTACTCATTCATTAGAATGGTTACGATGAAATTCATTTTTATAATTTTTTTCTTTTTAATAAACTAATTAACTTGCAGATAAATAAGACAGATAAAAATTGCAGAAAAATAAATTCAATTAAGAAGAACACAAGATAAAATGAAACTTACTTTTATTGACACCTCTTAACGATTACAATGGAATGAAAATTTTAGACTAGAAAATAAAAAGAGGCATGCCTAATTAAGCTTTAGGGTTTCCTATTTATAGATAGGAGAAATCCTAGGGTTTACATCTGTTCCATATCTGAAATTACAAGACTACCCTAGGAAAGCCGGGTCAACGCACCGACACCCACCGACAATTTGCACCGACACGTGCACAACACGACCGCGGAACCGCGGCGGAAAGCCATGTTTGGCCGCGGATCCACGGCCTTCTTGGGGGTTCTCTGTCTCATTACTTCATGGTTGTTTTATGTTGCCTTTTTCTTCTGTTTTCTTCACTTGGTTCTTCAGAATCTTTTCTACTTTCTTCCAGATTTCCAACAGTGCAGAATTTGTGGACTTTTACCGTAAACTTTGCTTTGAAGTCTTGTATCTTGTGCTGCCCTTGAACTGTCTTGTGCATGGAACTGTTAACTGATCTTCATTTGTTCCTTGAACTGTTAGGTGACATCATAAGGATTCATCTTTTGTTGGTTGTAGTCTCACTTTTGTAACGTCTTTTCAAGAATTTCACTGTATTGTTTCGAGAACCTGTAACCTGCAACTATTTAGTAGACATGGATCAAAAGCACCTATTTATTTAAAATATGATCAAGAATGGGTGATATAATAATGCAAAATTCTGAGATGAACAAATGCCCCCAAACTTATCTTTTGCTCGTCCCGAGCAAAACCAATTTATTCTCGAAAAAACCCAACCTCACTTTCGCAGGGAATCGCGATTGCACTGAGCTCGTGCAACAAGCCGTTAAATCTCTAGGTGTCCCTAGTAGGAGGAGTGTTTTCTCCTGAGGGTTTTCAGCGGATACTACCCACAAAATCCGATCAATTTGGCCTATTGACTTTCATTTTTCAATTCGGTATTCTAGAAAGAAATTCTATTATCTTCAACTTAGAAATCATCAACCCATATTTTTCACACTCACTTATCATTTAACTTAAGATCGTATATGTTCTGTAAATTTATTCAGCTTTCAGCATCTTTTGAATTTTCCTTCTAAGGTTCCATCTCCACTTAGGAATTTTTATCATCTCTACTGAAAATATAAGCCCTATCTTTCATTCCTATCTCTCATCCAAACCTTAATCATATACCCCTGCGTGTGTGTATGTATCACCCCTACATTTGGAAACTCAATTCAAGCTATTATACTCTTGTCCATTGTCCAAAGTACTTTTAGTTGATGAATTTTATATGAAATTGCTTACACATTCTTCATGCGACCGTTAATACTTCTTGAGATACTAACGACCGATTATAAAATATATTCGCGCAATTAGGCGTAATTCCTCGTCTTGTAATACCTAAGGTTTTAGCAGTGACTCCCAAACTAACTGGTTTAAGGCACTAGGTGATAAAGTACCCTCGCTAAATATTTTTTTATTTTATGCAGCCTTAAGTAATTACAAAACCAGTGTTCATTTTTTTTCTTTGTTCACACTTATAATTTTATTTTCCTTCATACTAAGGATTTTAGACAAGAGCATTTCAAGGTATCCTCTACTATTCCAAGTTTCAAGGTGCGTGTATGTGCTAATTGTAGGGTATATATTTTCAGAATTTAGACTTAAGGTTCAGAATTATTTTTCAGACTTACATTTCAAATAAAAATTTCAATACCTTCCCTTATTTTGACTTATCCCTAGAACTGAATTCAAAATTTGCCTATTTCTAAATAAATTACAAGGATATATATTTTCTATAGTTAAACTTTAAAAAAGGTTATTTTTAGGGTTTTTTATTTACCAAGTTTAGGATCGAGTTTTTCCTTACTATTCAACCATCATGTTGAACTTAAATCAAATATGGCCAAAATTGAATTTCAAATTTTCTACTTTTTAAAAGTTTTTCAATTTTTTATTTGCTTTTATTTTTTTATATATATTTTTTTATTTTCATTTTTAATTTTTATAATTTTTTTATAAAGATGCAATGTGGAATTAAATATGCAAAGAAAGAAAAAAAACAAATATGTACAAAAAAATATAAAAATATGCAATGCAAAGATAACTATTTACAAACCTACCTCCACCCCCAAACTTACCAAAAGCAGTGCCCTCACTGCTCATGTCCTCACCGTCCCCTTGAACGTGAACGAGAACGCTCCTCTCGCGCCAGCAGCATAGATACGCCATGTTCAATCTCTGTCACCCGGTGATCCAAGTTGGTCACCATCCCAACCAACCTATCAATCCCCCTAGTGGCTCTTCTAAGCAGACGTGCATGTTCTGCTGGGGTAAGCTCTTCCTCGCTCGCGGTCGAGCTGGAGCTGGGTGTCCTGGCGGGTACATGTTCGGCTGGTTCTCTTCGCGACCATACATCAGTTAGGCGGGTATAGGACGTGGATACGCCCTCAATAAAAGGCCTAATGGGTATACCTCCATGGATGTAGAACTCAAATTCCTCCACAGGGAGGAAATAGCGACACAGTTGTGTCACTAACATAGGACATGTGTAATTTGCGGCCCTTTTTCCAGCACCAATTGAATTGAGTAAAACCATGCACATGTCAAATCTAGGGTTCCTAGTCATTAAGGTGTGCACGATATGAAGAGATGGGGTTAAAATGTTGTGTTATGTGAACTGCCAAAAATGTTGTTTTGTGCCCAACGACACACGATTAATACATTGGCGAAGAGGGTTCTAGCCTGTATGCCCTTCCTAGATTCCCTCGAACAGTCATTACCCATTAAGGATAAGTAGTCTTCAAATTGAAGGGATTGATCATGCATAGGTAATCTAGGAATTAAAGTGACTTCATAAATGAAGTCCCTATCAATGATTACTTCTCTATCGCCCCAAAGTAATTTAATAAAACCGTATTGTGCTAGCAACCTTCCTCCATGCACTCGTAAAAACGAGTGACTAGATCTGGAAGAGCGTAGGTATTAGGATGATTGAAAATTAAAAAGTTCCACCCTCGCCGTGTGATCTCATCACCAAAATAACTCCCGTAAATTGTGTGTGCAAAGATTTGTGAAAAATCTCGTTCTAATTGCATGGTTGGTGCCATTCAGCAAGTTCACAGATTTATAAAAAATTTTAACAGAGAGGGAGAGATGATGCAAACCTCCTCTGAAAAAAAAATCAGAGGGAGATGAGGCAGAAGCGCGGCGGATCAGCGGCCGAAGGCGGGGTTGGGCGGCGGAAACGCGGCGGCGCAGGGAGATCTCGCTGCAAAAACTTGAGCGGCAGCTAGGGTTTGCAGAGAGGAAAATTTTAGGGTTTATAGAAAAACAGAGAGGGGTCGGGTTTTATTTATAGGGGGAATGTGTTGGTTATTTGCAAAAAACTCCTCCTGAAAAGAGGAAATTATTTGTAAATAATTTTTTTTTATTATAACTAGAAATTTACAAAAATACCCAGTTTTTTTTATTTTCAAAATTTTTTATTTTTTATTTTGTTCTTTTATATAATTACAAGTGATACATACCCCCAAACTTGTTTGAAACAGTGTTTTGGCTAGATAATCGAAATTTAGGGGTAGATGGAAGAAGATCAGTCAATATAGATCGGCTCCTGCACAAACAGGAGCTCCTCCGAAGGGTCCGCAGTGAGGAACGATTTAAGTCTATGTCTGTTCACTTTAAATAGTGAACCGTCCTCCGGATTTTCTAGATCGACCGCACCGTACGGATATACGGTGCGTACCAAAAATGGCCCTTTCCATCGAGATCTGAGCTTGCCGGGATGGAAATGTAACCGAGTGTTGTAAAGTAAAACCTGTTGACCAGGTTTGAAAGTCTTGCGCATAACGTGTTTATCGTGGAACACCTTCATTCGGTTTTTGACGATTACAGCATTCTCGTAAGCTTCATCCCGAAGCTCGTTCAATTCGTTCAACTGCAGCTTTCTATTGCTGCCCGCATCTTCTAGAGAGATATTCAACTCTTTTATTGCCCAAAATACTCTATGCTCTATTTCAACTGGAAGGTGGCAAGTCTTTCCATAAACAAGCCTATATGGAGACATGCCAAGATCGGTCTTATAGGAAGTTCGGAATGCCCAAAGGGCATCAATAAGTTTTGACGACCAATCTTTACGGTTTTTGAAAACCGTTTTCTACAATATCTGTTTAATTTGCCGATTTGAAATCTCAGCTTGCCCACAAGTTTGGGGATAATAGGGCGTTGACAGTTTGTGAGTAATGGAATATTTCCGCATTAAGGACTCGAAAGTCCTATAACAAAAATGAGATCCATTATCGCTGATAATTGCGCGGGGATGCCCAAACCGAGAAAAAATGTTTTCTTTAAGGAATCTAACAACAACCTTATTGTTATTAGTTCGGCTAGGCACAGCCTCGACCCATTTAGAAACATAGTCAACAGCGAGTAGAATATACATGTTTCCAAAAGAGTTGGGAAACGGTCCCTTAAAGTCTATCCCCCAAACATCAAAAATTTCAACAACCAATATTGGTTGGAGCGGCATTTCATTTCTCCTAGATATCCGACCCAAGTGTTGGCACCGGGAGCATGTCTTGCAGTAATCGTGTACGTCTTTAAAAAGTTGTGGCCAGTAGAAGCCACACTGCAAGATCTTTTCTGCTGTCTTTTTAGGGCCTAAATGCCCGCCACACGCTTGATCGTGGCAAAAAGACAGCACGCTCTTAAACTCGTTGTCAGGGACACACCGACGAATGATTTGATCGGAACAGTATTTGAAGAGATACGGTTCATCACATTAAAAATGTTTTACTTGGGATAGGAATCGGAGTCTATCCTGATTCGACCAATCATTAGGTATAAGTCTGGTGGCCAAATAAGTCATCTGATATTAGACAAAAACCATTGACTGCCATAAAAACCATTGACCTGATTTTTTCTATTCCTTGGAATAAATGTCATATATGACTTGAAATATATTAAGTGCTGGTAAAAAATTATAAGGTAATACTTTTTCTACCAGGCTGTATGTTCGGCATTTTCCTAAGAAAAATTCTTAACCTGCTGATCAGTTTAAATTTCTAACAAAATCTCCCGCTACTGCAAATATGGCTTGCCCCTACGACTGAAAACATAAGGGCAAACCACTGTTCCTACGGTGGGAACCGTAGGGGCAAACACCGTAGGGACAGATAATGCCCCAGTGGTTTCAGAATTGCCCCGGCTGAAATTGAAGGGGTTGCTGCCACTATGGTTTCCACCGTAGGGGCATCAATTTAAATATTTAAAAATAAAACAAAATGAATCCCCAAATTGCACCGTGAAAAACTTCCTCCTCCTCTGGCTTCCTCCAACATTTTCATACCCAAACAAACTAACAACAATGAATTCCCCAAATTTCAAGCCCAAATCCAAAATAAAAACTTTAAATAACTAGAACAACTCAAAAATCAAACGCCACAAATTTAGATCCTAAACTCGAACTGCTCACAAACCCTAGATCTAAACGAGATGGTGATAATGCACCTTAGGCCTAAAAGAAGCTGTAACATTTCAGAAAATATAAAATATTATTTTTGGAATTTAATACTAAAATAATATTTTTCCCGAAAACTGCTCGATTTGCGAAATTGGGGTTTTCGAAAAAGGGTATAAATATATACCAATAATTGTGAAATAAATGAAAATTAAAATGATTTATCATTTAATAATATAATTAAAGGATTTTGCATTTTTAAAATTTATTATACGCAGTTTCGATAAAAACCCGATTAGTGCACTGCTAATCGTGATTAAGCCAAATCCGTGTTCCTACAGTTTTCCATGGCTAGTGCACCACAACATGTTATATGTTGTTTCATTTCATTTGTGTTATGGTTTATTGGTGGAGAGAAAAGAAAAAGAAAAAGAAAAAGAAAAAGAAAAAGAAAAAGAAAAGTCAAAAGGGGACATAATGATTAAGGGTAGGTATACTTTTGTGAGAGAGTGTGTGAGAATAATTGAGTGAGAAAGAGGGGGGCTGCTGCCATGAGCCCTTTCCTCCACCATTTTCATCTTCTTCTTCATTCTACTCACCGTCATCTCCCTCCACCTTGAAACCCCAAATCCATCTCCAAAACTCCATCCAAACCATATACCCCTTTCACAAAAAACGATCCCCTCTTCATGCTCTTCGCATTAAACCAAGCAAAATGGGATTTTGGAAACATTGGGACTACTAGGGTTCTCTTGAGTTCATCCATAAGGTATAATCATTTCTACTTAGTTAGTTTTAGTTTTCTTGTGTTTTAGATAAATTAGAAGTTGGATCGGTTGTGTGGTTGTGGAGATAGAAACCCTCAGAGAAGGTTTAGGATTAAAGATGGTTTTAGTGAACTCTTGTGGCTGTGCAGGACCTGAGATCTAGTATGGGAAACTAAAATATGAATTTGGGAATTGAGTTCATGTCGGTTTGTGAGAAATTTGGGTGTGCAGGGAAATCTGGAGCAACCCGGGGGACTTTTAAGAGTAGTGAACAACTCTATGGGCCAAATTAGGGTACTAGGAGACCATCTTGACGAGACGGACCCAACCTGAGTAGGGGGAACCGAGGAGGCCGGTTTTCTTGATGATATGGCCGGCCACATGGTGACATGGGGTGTCGGGGTTCGTCCACTAGCTCATATACATCATATATAACACCCTAGACTTGTTTGTGCAACTCCTTTTAGTCTGAATCAAAATCTGGAGCACTTTAGTGTGGTTTTTGGCTATGTTTCCATATTTTGAAATGTTTAGTTTTAATATTTGGATTTTTATTTGGTTGTCGCATGTTTGTATATCGACAACAAGGGTTGTTTGGATGATTTTGCATAATGGGCTATAGGTTCTAACCTATAGGCGATCCGTGTGTCGTTTTGGATTTCAGAACATGATTTTTATAGAGTTGTGATATGTGTTGCTATTATAGGTACATTCGCATGGATTCCGAGGCGACGGAGCATGGCGTCATCGATTTCGGCAAACAAGAACCAAGGTGAGTGGATCTATATCCACGGGGGAAGTCGGGTGAATGACGTATAGCACCCCCGCAAAGTATTGATGGAAAACTGATTATAGAATATGGTTAGGAAACCTAAATTAGGAAACTAGGGTTATAGTAAAGGATAGTTGATACTATATTAGAATATAAAGGGTAGTTAGAAGTGATATCTTACTACTATCATAGGATGACGTTTAGTGATATTGCCGTTTAGGGTACTGTAGGACTAGATAGTCGATGTAGATGCGTCATCCGAACCATACCTTTTTCTAAACCGAAGAATCATATGTATCTTTTAAATATATATACCTTGAGAGATGTTACGGATTTTCAAATGATATCTTTTTCTTAAAAACACCGTAACCCTTATTTTCAAAACTACAATTTGCTTCTTTAAAAATCTGATTGTATGGTTCAGGTGTGTTCGTTAGATTAGATACTTTACTTAGCAGAGATAGAATGTTTATGTAGATTCGATTTGATGTGTGATATAAATGCGATGAAGGAATATAAGATGATGTGATGATATGATATTATGTTGGTATACGGATGCGAGTTGATCGAGATGATTTATACCCTGCCGGTCCCCTGACATGAGATTATTGCGGATGTGAACTGGGATATATGTGTGTGTGTGTGTGTGTGGAATGTTGTGAATCATGGATGATAGGCCATATGTGATATTAGGCCATACCATAATTTGTCTTATAGGATGATATGATCCCTATTAGCTTAATACCGCCGTACGACGATTTTCCGTGCGTGATGAGTTTGACTAGATGATTGATCCTTACCGTTTACTAGAGGTTGCCGTACGATGGATCATACCGTACGCGATGTTGTTAGGCTGGATATCGATTGATAGATTCCCAGACTCGGTCATATTAGATACTTATACCCGTCAGCATTTGCATATGATTTACCTTATGCTGCATTCATATTATTCCATTGCATTGCTTATACATGTGCTAATACACTTGCACCATTATCGATGATGCGTATGTTGCACGTACACAGATTTGCCAGCTCACACACTTCATCATCGATAATTGCCTTGACACTACACAGTAGGTTTGCTGCATCATGACATATACATTGATACATCCATACTTGCGGATATACACATTTGTATATCCATTTTGGTGTACATATACCTTGATACACCCATACTTGTGCACATACACATTGTATATCCATATTTGTGCACATATACATTGGTACATCTATACTTGCGCATATACATATTGTACCTACATAGATAACTGGTTTTACTGGGAAATTGGGAACCACATGTTATATTTTAAAAACTGGAATCATTTTAAAAGAGCGGTTTTCTCTTAATATGTCATATCACTATTCCGCATTGCATGGCACACGATATGCTTACATTTCTATTATATGTCGCATGAATCATGCTCTATGATTTTACGCATTGAGATAAGCTGTCTTCATGAGATTTCTGGATTTGAGAACCGAGGACATTTTAAAAGAGATTATGTGTTGTTTTAAAAACCCGGTTTCTCCTGATATGATATTTCAGTGCGCCTACCTTGTGTTTTCTCGGTTCTGAGAGCGACATGTGAAACTCGATTCGAGAAGGCGGATGAGGCCAATTGCGGGTACATGGTGGACCCGGTATGGTACCCCGGGACAAGAAAGGGATGCTGTGTATACAGACGGTGAGCCTGGCAGAGGGACTACTATCTACCGGTGATAGTATTAGGGCTCGGCGCATATCCGAGGATACCGATCGGAGTCGAGAGATGATATGGACCGATCCGGACTGACGGAGCCCGATATATATGAGGGTTTACGTGCTGATGCTGGGCACGATTTTCATGATGTTTTCGAGTGTCGATGCTAGGCACTCAGGTTCCATGATTTTGATGTGTCGGGAGGGACACCGTTGATATATATATCCTCATACTTTCATGCACACTCTTTTATGATATTTACATGCATGATGTTGTTGCGTCAGTGGTTGACGCGTGGACTAGATCCACATACATACATACATACATTGATTATTACTGTTGGATGTTATCCGCATGCATATAGGTATTGACTACCTTGTTGACACATATACAGACCCGGTCACCCTAGATATCATAGTATTACCTTTATGATATAGTTGACCTAGGAGTCGTTGTTTATTCGATTCTATCTGTTGATATTTTTCTACTCACGAGTTGGCAACTCACCCCCGTTGTGTCACACTTCTTGCAGGTTGACCGCTTGGATCAGTAGCGGCTTCGCTGGCACACAGTTCCATTCGGGTATTTTGCATTGGTAGGTGGGACTTTTGTATCGTACCCACTCTTGCATTATATTTCATATTGTATCTAGTTAACTTCATCAATCAATCAAAAGTTGTAAATTGTATAAGTGATGAGACTTAGTGAGACTTGTGGTTGCGAGATTTGAGGGATGGGTTTTATTTTCACTTTGGGGTTGTATCTTGCTCATTTCCTTATCTTTTTGTGGTGAACTTCGCCGTTGGGCGTCGTATACTTATTTATGCTACATTGCGTGGTTGTGATCTGCCGTTTGGCGAAGAGCTAGCTCCCGCTTGGGGATGCCTTCATCATTTTTATGTATTTATGGTTTTGGATCAAAATATACAAAGGAGGTGCTACCAAAATTTTTAAAAGACGAAACATGTCTTCAAAACTAGTAAACTTCACTTGCATCATTCATGTTTCTTTTCTTTGCATTAAGAAAACTTGATTTCATTATACTTTATTTCAAAACCTCACCTCCTTTATTTTTTCTTAAAGGATTTAGATTTCTGGGTTTCAGCTTACTTGAATTCCGTACGCCTTTAGACATTGCGTGATTCAAGTGCTGGTCACAAGCTAATATTTCGGGTCGTGACAAAGTTGGTATCAGAGCGCTAGGTTTAACCTTGTTTCAAGTCTATGTTTGACTAGGCGGAGTCTAGGACGGGTATGTATTTCGGAACCTAGGCTTGACCTTATGGAACTTAGACTTGAACGGGGGGTATTAGACCCGAACTTTCGTTTCATAGGCTGAACCTGATTGATGGAGTAGGTAGCTTGAGTAGAGTGACGTACCATACGTATGTTCCGCGGCATATTTACGATACGATACTCCACTTAAGAAACCTTAGGATGTACATATTTTTGAGACCAGTGATTCTCTTCGTATCCATGATTATACATCCATTTGAGATCCTTGATTCTATTTGTTTCCATGATCATACTCCCATTGATGTTGTTCCTTCTTATGATCATGTATCCATTCTGGATCGGTCGTTTCCTCTCATGCCGCTGATCTGCTTTCTTCGATACTCGATTGAGGTTCCTGTCCCCATAGTCTGAGCGCAGTTTGAGCTGCTGCTAGTCTTGCGGTCAGGGCGAGCTCGTCAAGTACGAGGGCCGACCATTGTGTTTTCTGGTGACTTGGGAACTTCTCGAGTTAGTATTGTTGTTGTGACCTCTTGTGGAGGCGAGTGCTTGGTTTTATACCGGATGATTGGGCCATTGTTAGAGCTGCCAGTTGCGAGAGGACCGTTGATGTACAACATACCTCAGAGATTTTGATGTCGCCTACCGTGCAGACAGGTGACCCAGTTGTAAGTCTACAGTAGCGCCCCGGCCGTCATTCTGATGCCAAACGCGGAACAAAAACTTTTATAACTGGCGCTATCGCATACTATAACCCGGATCTTGCCATTAACGCTAAACTAACAAACTGTAAAGAGATAGAAAGGCTATATCGATCGATCCGAGTCCTTCGGTCTTTAGCCATCATCCCACGCTCCTCGCGGCAACTCCGATCTCCTGTCTCCTCATCGAGGTGGCACCACATCAACGGATCTTTAAATGGGCTCCCGTCTCTATACCGAGGCAACTCGGTCATCAAGGCTGCTAAAAGAGATGACCAAGATGAAGTGGAGAACGAGTAGAATACTTTGTCTCAAACACCCTAGGGTTCTCATCACATGAGAGGGTTAGGGTGGAGGTTGAAGAAGATGTTTAGGATTGGAAATGGTGAACTCAGGAAAAACTATCTCAAGAGAGCAAGAACTCAAGCATGATCAAAACTTGTGTTCATTTCTTTTATGATTAGATATATATATATGGTTTTTGTAAAGAAAATATCTCAAAAAATATCTCTACAAAACCCTAAAATATCTATTCACAAAACAAACTACAATTAATTCTATCATGACTCACTTAGTGACTCATTAGCATGAGTCACTAATGAACATGCTAGAATAAATGTGTCACCAAAATAAGTCACCCTTTCCAAAATCCATTTAAACATTTAAACCAAAATGATTAACCAAAAGAAATGCATCTTCTAAAATATTCTCGTAACGGATTACGAAAATACCCCTCACCTGTATATACATACCTGTATCCATATTCCGACCGAATACGAATACGAGAGACTAAAATATTCCAACTCAATATAATACATGGATCCGGCTTAAACCAAAGCCCACCAGTATTATCTGTCCGAAATATGACACGTGCAAAAGTGCACGTGCATTTTCGAACCCTGCCATAAAACCATACGGCCTCTACAGCGTTTCGCCCGAACTTGGGAAACTATCTGTGAGGAACTCTAAAGACTCGTCAGTACCCTGGCAGTGGGTTTAACCACAAGCACGTCAACGGCACTAGCTGTGCGTAACGGCTGCCTATGTACTGACCTCAAGGGAAGCCGATGAGCGAAGTCATCGTGGAACCCTAGTGAGCCTATCAGTGACAATATACATACAGTCCGGTCCGTTCGTCTATGAGTATTGCATATCAGGCCTAGGGGGCTGGTAACGTCAGACTCCCAATAGCGGTATAAGTCGTGTCAGAGTGTAGACCAGAACACCTTGAGATACTACTGGAGTACCTACCAGTAAATCTCCTGCCTCGGCCGAGGGATTTGTGTAATGGCTCTCCTAGACACAGCGCGATCTCATCCCCAATACCGGGAGAGACGAATCCCCCGCCGATCCGCTCACTTGCCTCCATGTGGCCAGGGACTGTACCCAACTAAAACCTGTTTGCACGACTCCTTTGAGCCGTGGTAGGGTAGTAATCTAAGCACAGTGGGAACTCACACGATACAAATGACGACCTCAGGTCGATGAACTAACCTGTACACATGTCACCAAGGAACTGCTATCTGACGCTAGGTATAAATACCAACTAGTAGGTTCCCGGTGAGTCCTGACCGGTGTACTCATAACCAAATGAGCACATGTATACATCTTAGGTGATCCAACTGACACTGGTGGCTTGTGAGACTGGCCACCGCCCCTCGTCGGGGTCTCGACTGTATACACTAGTATACTCCGGAGTATCGATGCTCTGTCTCGAAACTCCCACGACTAGGGACCACTATTAAGTATGTGCTTATAGACTACCCAACTCCCATGTATATGATCGCCATCATACTGTTGGTAGTGAAGCAGGATCCTAAGGGCTCTATCAACGTGTAATAGTGATCATGTCACCTAAAGCTGTACACGACTGATAAAGGCAAACCAGATAGCATACTATCATTTCGAGTAAGACTGTCCCACCGGTATAGGTCCTCCCTCAATCATTGCAATCATGTACCTGCGATCCAATAATTGACTTTGAGGGCACTATATCCAACAATCTCCCACTTGCACTTAAGGCTAATTATTTCGATGTCGCATACTTACAGCCCGTGTGATACCGAACACCCAACTCCTCTACTAATCAGTTTCAAAAAGCTCATTTGTAAAACTCTTGTGTTCGAGAAATAGCCTCAATGAGTGGATCCGCCCCGATGTTTCTTTCTATGTCTTTCTTAATCTCAAGTTCGTGGAGAAAGCCATATCTCGAATTGAGTAATACCTGTCTTAGAATATGTATGGATATTTGATGGGATCTAGTTCATAAATGAACTCCAAATCCAAACTTCTTAGACTGTATCGATAACTGAAACTAATCAGTGTCCAGCACTATGCCTCCCACAGTATCCTCTTGGACCACCTGTCCATAATACTGCCTCTCGTCAGAGGAAAAACTATAACTCTGACAATCACTCTGTCATCCATGTCACCTTTGGAAGCCTGGAATGATAACCGTCTCCCGAAGGAGGCTGCCGTTGTCAAATCCCTAGAACATGCACTTATGTTCTAAAACTGCTTCCGTATGTTTCTTCAGGATTGGATTAATATAAAATTATTGCATCTAGTGCAAAAACAACATCTGGTGTGGTGCTTGACATCTTACGATTGACTCAATTGCCTAAGCAAGTGATCTGCCAATCATGCACATACCTCTCCCCTTTAGTCTGTAAGACACCTTCAGAGAGGAGGACTCCATCACCTGCAGGTACACCACCATGCCAGAAGTCGTTCATTCTAAAATACTATTAGAATATTGTCAAAGTACCCACATTGGGAAACTACCCAAATCTAGATCTAAAACCATAGATCTAGTAACCAGAATGTCAGATATTATATCCATATCCTTTATGGAGAAACAACTGCGTGAAGACCACAGTATAACCGATCGTAGTATAGGAATTTTACTTCCTACTCTATGTATGTCATCCAAATACCAGGACATCACACCCTACTACCTTCTTAACAGATCCATCCCCTATTCTGATGAAGTCAAAGCCATGACTGTCACATCAAAATTAGATGATCTATCTCCGCTATATCTGCTCTAGTCTATAAATAGACATAAGCTACTTGCCCACTATGCTTCCGCTACTCCCACTGACCACAACAACCCTCTGGCAGAATAATATATACGTGCACTTCTAAAGCTAGTTTAGAACGACGCTATACTTAACCTCCTGCCGGGTCTCATAGCCTGGAACAACAGTAATGTCAAGTCTGGGTAAACAAGAACCTCCCTGTCACCGTCCTTGAGGCTACCGGAGTACCTCTCGGGTGTCTGAGGTTACCCACTATATCTGCGGAGTGGGTAATGGAATGTCAAACCTGATTGAATCTTTAGGTTCTATTTAAATTTTCCGTAATCGTTTGCGGTTTTGGAATCACTTCCAGTTCTACCATACTCCCACTACCGTTTTCTGAAAAAAAATCCATTTTACTAAAACTGTGGCGAGTCAAGAACAATATCACTATTGATCTTCCAGATGGTAGAAAGTCAACCCTCGTCATAGCCTGGGTCAACCCACAAACTGCCATAACAGAAACGTGCCTTGAGTTATCCAGAGTCTGGTTTCAAGCATAAGCCGGACAACTCCCCGTACCTTAACATCATTAAGATATGAACCATTCTATATCCAATATAGAAACCTTGGCACTTATTTAATTGGAACCAGATTCAAATCATGCAGCTGTCTCCAGTGCATGTCAACTTAATGGAGAGAGGCTAATCAGCATTACTCAACTTAGGAATACATCTAATTATTAGTAACCTGAAAGATAAACAAGTTTCTCAAAACCATTACTATCAACTGAATACCAATCATAAGTATCTACATCTTCGATCATCTTGAAGAATCCCGATACTTGTGACACATGGTTCTCTACTTTATTCCTATACCTGTAACTTCTCAAAACTTAGACATTGTATTTCTACGAAACACTTGTCTAAAAACTAGAGAAGTCACAAGTAAACAGAATATAGTACGAGGACCAACCCCTTTGTCCTGATGTACACTGGACAGCATACAATACTCTGTATGAGTCCTATGAGTTGAATAACTCAAAACCTATGCATCGTAGGTTGAAAACTGTATTTATGGTCAAGAACTACTCCACTGTTCAATACTCCTTACCCAATCGTCAACTGATATAGGTAAATGTCACGGACATAATTTCAAAAAGTTATATCTCACTTTATAAAAATAAACGTACAGATATATCATTTTGAAATTGGTGCACAATAACGGATACTCAAAACCAAATACATGCCGTCCGGCAAAAACCCAGGCGATTTGCTCAAATATCACCAATTACAACCAATTCCGATATAATGAGGATGATCATCTTATTCCCAATAACCTACTCCCACTCACCATCTGTAAAACCATACAGATGTGAGAAACATACCTGGTAAATACATACCCTGGAGTAAGTATCTAATCGGGAAAACAGTTTTCCTTTTAACAATGCACAGTGAAACTGAAACATGAAAATGTTTCGTAGGGGTATCCTGGTATTCCTAGTAATGCCTCTTCCATAATCCAATTCATGACTATAACCGTATATTTCTTTGCCATCTCTCCAAATCCCTTTATTTGTCTTTATTCATTACCTTCTGTATACCTCTTTAGGCTAAGTGGTTTTCTTTCTTCCCTACCGCTCGGCACCAGCGTATGGTTTGGAAGAAGACTATCCAGTAAGCATAATAGGTGTACTCTCCTAAACTAAGGAGTACTCGCAACTTGAGAGAAGGTGATGATAAAAGACAACTGAATAATACCTTATTCTATTTCTCCCGAACTGGGGAAAAAAGCAAAGGTGAAGTAGGAGTGGCGATGAAGTACGCGGTTTGGTCATGAATGATAGCAGTCATAATTTACTTTGCCCTCTTTCTAATCCCTTTATTTTGTCTTTACTTATTACCTTTTGTACACCCTACTTAGGCTAATTGGTTTTCTTCATTCCCTACCTTTCGGCACCTGCCTATGGTTTGGAAAAAGACTATCCAATAAGCGTAATGGGTGTACTCTCCTAAACCAAGGAGCCCTCGCAACCTGAGAGAAGGTGATGATAAAAGACAACCGAATAAACCAATTCAATTTCTCCTGAACCTGGATCCATCCTCGAAGAAGTCCCTTCGAGTTCGTATATAACCATACGATGGATCTATCCAATGGAAGTGGATGTTTGTAGTGATACGAGGTGTTCTGAGAAATGTAAAGGGTAAAAGAAGGAGCGGCAATGACTTATGCAACTCAGACAATCCAAAAGCCAGTGTTTTAAGAAGGTTCGGTCAACTTGGTCACTGAGTCATAGTGTAGGGTCGATCAAAGGTCGCTGCCAAAGAGAGAGAGAGAAAAGAAAGACTCTGCGTGCACTCTACCCTAGATCAGAATGGTTATCATTTTATCTAATCAGGAAACCTCACACTGTACTGTCAAATTCTCTTCCAAACCTGAAAGAAGAATCAATCGGGATCACCCGAAGAGTAAACTAACTCATCAGTGGGAATCGGGATCCAACTCTCATCGTATGATAACGTGAAGGTATCCACTCACGTTATCACACTCCAGAAGGTATGTGCATGCCTGGCAAGTTTCAGTTTCTTTAGAAACTCCCTATAAGATTTTTACCCCATGCTCTTATGACCTTGACGAAGGCCAACAAATCATAAGTCACATGTCAAGTTCTACCCGTCATTATCTTGACAATTCGAACCCACCCGTACATACCCTTGACGAAGGCTAATAAGGTAATACGACTGTCCCAAACCAACTCATCTATCTATGCAACAGAAAAGTAACAATCAGCTACCATCCACTATACCTTGACGAAGGCCAACAAACATAGCATAAATACTACGTGCTACCCATCTGAAACGACGGAGGGCTACGGCTGGTTTTTGGCGAAAAAACCTTTAACGTAACGAACTTGATATCGCTGAAGGAACCCGATAGCTTTTTATAAAAATATAGTGGCGAAAACCTTTGCTAAAGAGGTCACTCCCGGTGAAGGGATCTCGGCTCTTTCCTCGTGGAATGAGGTGCAGGATATTTGATTTGGAGGGATTTTATAGATCAGAAATAATATGTTACCGCAATCAAGAACGGCGTCGCTTGGTAGCTAGCTGGTGAATACGGGTCGGTCGACAGGGATGGTGTTAATTTCCTAAATGTTCTTACGAGCTAATTCCAAAGGGTGTTGGATCTTTTATCACAAAAAACTAATTTGAGTTATACTAGGATTAAGAAACTTGCTAGGATTAGGTTTAGGTAAAGTTTGGTATTATATATATATAATGTTGTGAATCATGGATGATAGGCCATATGTGATATTATGCCGTACCCTCATTTGTCTTATAGAATGATAGGATCCCTATTAGCTTAATGCCGTCGTATGATGATTTTCCGTGCGCGATAAGTTTGACTAGATGATTGATCCTTACCCTTAACTAGAGGTTGCCGTACGATGGATCATACCGTACGCGATGTTGTTAGGTTAGATGCCGATTGATAGATTCTCAGACTCGGTCATATTAGATACGTATACCCGTCAACATTTGCATATGATTTACCTTATGCTGCATTCATATTATTCCATTGCAGTGCTTATACATATGCTAGTACACTTACACCATTATCGATGATGCGTATGTTACACGTACACAGATTTTCTGGCTCACACACTTCATCATCGATAATTGCCATGACACTACACAGTAGGTTTGCTGCATCATGACATATACATTGATACATCCATACATGCGGATATACACATTTGTATATCCATTTTGGTGTACATATACCTTGATACACCCATACTTGTGCACATACACATTGTATATCCATATTTGTGCACACATACATTGGTACATCTATACTTGCGCATATACATATTGTACCTACATAGACAACTGGTATTACTGGGAAATTGGGAACCGCATGTTATATTTTAAAAGCTGGAATCATTTTAAAAGAGCGGTTTTCCCTTAATATGTCATATCACTATTCCGCGTTGCATGGCACACGATATGCTTACATTTCTATTATATGTCGTATGCATCATGCTTTATGATTTTACGCATTGAGATATGTTGTTTTCATGAGATTTCTGGATTTGAGAACGGAGAACATTTTAAAAGAGATTATGTGTTGTTTTAAAAACCCGGTTTCTCCTGATATGATATTTCAGTGCGTCCACCATGTGTTTTCTCGGTTCTGAGAGCGACATGTGAAACCCGATTCGAGGAGGCGGATGAGGCCGATTGCGGGTACATGGTGGACCCGGTATGGTACCCTGGGGCAAGAAAGGGATGCTGTGTATACAGACGGTGAGCCTGGCAGAGGGACTACTACCTACCGGTGATAGTATTTGGGCTCGACGGATATCCGGAGGATACCGACCGAAGTCGAGAGATGATATGGGTCGATCCGGACTGACGGAGCCCATGGGCCGATCAGGACTGACGGAGCCCGAGATATATGAGATTTTACGTGCCGATGCTGGGCACGGTTTTCATGATGTTCTCGAATGTCGATTCTAGGCACTCAGGTTCCATGATTTTGATGTGTCGGGAGGGACACCGTTGATATATATATCCTCATACTTTCATGCACACTCTTTTATGATATTTACATGCATGATGTTGTTGCGTCAGTGGTTGACGCGTGGACTAGATCTACATACATACATACATACATTGATTATTATTGTTGGATGTTATCCGCATGCATGTAGGTATTGACTACCTTGTTGGCACATATACAGACCCGGCCACCCTAGATATCATAGTATTACCTTTATGATATAGTTGATCTAGGAGTCGTTGTTTATTCGATTTCTATCTGTTGATATTTTTCTACTCATGAGTTGGCAACTCACCCCCGTTGTGCCACAGTTCTTGCAGGTTGACCGCTTGGATCAGTAGCGGCTTCGCTGGCACACAATTCCATTCGGATGTTTTGCATTGGTAGGTGGGACTTTTGTATCGTACCCACTCTTGAATTATATTTCATATTGTATCTAGTTAACTCCATCAATCAATCAAAAGTTGTAAATTGTAAGTGATGAGACTTAGTGAGACTTGTGGTTGCGAGATTTGAGAGATGGGTCTTATTTTCACTTTGGGGTTGTATCTTGCTCATTTCCTTATCTTTTTGTGATGAACTTCGCCGTTGGGCGTCGTATACTTATTTATGCTACATTGCGTGGTTGTGATCCGCCGTTTGGCGAAGAGCTAGCTCCCGCTTGGGGATGCCTTCATCATTTTTATGTATTTATGGTTTTGGATCAAAATATACAAAGGAGGTGCTGCCAAAATTTTTAAAAGACGAAACATGTCTTCAAAACTAGTAAACTTCACTTGCATCATTCATGTTTCTTTTCTTTGCATTAAGAAAACCTGATTTCATTATACTTTATTTCAAAACCTCACCTCCTTTATTTTTTCTTAAAGGGTTTAGATTTCTGGGTTTCAGCTTACTTGAATTCCGTTACGCCTTTAGACGTTGCGTGATTCAAGTGCTGGTCACGAGCTAATATTTCGGGTCGTGACAGAAGCTTTAGCGGCGGCGGCGAACGCGAGAAACTTTAAGGGATATCTACGGATCTGATCGATGACGGGGAGCATGAATCCGAGACACACGAAGATGAAGACGCAGCCTCCACATTGCAGATCGAGCTCGCCTCCTTCAGCTTTACATCTCTACAATGCACGAGATCGATTGATGAGCATCGGATATATTTTATATTTTTAACAAACCCTCAAATTTCTTGGAGGGTAGGAGGGGGGCTAACCGCGAGAGAGGCGGAGAGAAGAGCTGTAACATTTTGGAAAATTATAAATATTAATTTATAATTTTAAATACGAATATAATAAGTTTACAAAAAATGATATCGCATATGAATTTTGGTATCGGAATTATATCCGTAAAAGTGTAATTATTTTGGTAAATATGAAGAAAAGTGTGTGATATCATAAAAAAGATATATTAATTATTTTAACATGACATGATATTTTATATCAAGATAATGATAATTAAGTGTTAGAATACATATTTCATTCTTTTTACATATGAATTTAGATTTTTACATAAAAGAGATTTTAATTAAAGGAAAAGATATTTAATTATTGTATGGTTGGTTATATTATAACCTAGGCTAAACCTTCCCCCTAAACACCTCACTCATGCTCACAATCCTCCACCTCCTTCTTCCAACTTTACACCTCCTCCTTCCACCATGACACCTCCTCTTTTCTCTACACACATCCTCACCCTAATCTTTCTTCTAACTATTTAGGCAAGGTCAACCATAGTTCTTCATGCTTTCCCCACCAAATATTTTAAGTATTTTCATATTAAGAAAGAATGAGAGGGTTCCCTCACCAATTGTGTTCACATCATCAAGCTTGATTAACTACAATACTTAGGAACTTCATCATACAATTCTTGAGCTGGTGTTCTCTTGTGAATCATCTCTATAGGTATAATTCTTTCTTTCTTTTCAAATATCAAATCTGTTCAATAGCTGTTTTTAATGTGCAGTTTCAAAAACATGAACTTTTATGATATTTGTGGTACAAATATTGAATCTGGAATCACTAGGAAAACTAACAAAACCACAATATCATGAGACCGCTAGGAGACTATACATAGAGTTCGAGCCCCAACTTCCACTATTGATCCGGTGAGATTCATCTTTTGGCCGGCCCCACCGGGCCACCTAGGGAGTTTTGTGTTAGTTTTTCTTCTGTAGCTTTATTTGGGTATTTTATAAGTTACCGTATTGTTTGATTTGTCCCAATACGCATACAGAGAAATCTGGGAATGTTTTAGTAAGGGTTTTATCAAGTTTCTAACATTTCGATATGAGTTTTTCGTATTTTTGTACTGCGACTGAAACATTGACGTTCGTACGTTAATTTCAGGGGCGTTTGTTCGTTTTTGGGGTAAGTGAGCTGTAGGTTCTAACCTACGGGTGCTTAGCTCGTTGTCCTGATTTTCGATATGATATTTATATCGATGTGATTTAATTACGATTATAGGTACGATCGCGAAGGTTTCCGAGAAGGAGTTGACGGACATTACAATCGTGGATTCAATGAGCTCGACAAGATGGTGAGTAGATTTACATCTTCGTGGGAAGTCGGGTGGATGGCGTATAGCACCCTCGCAACCTTATAAATAAGATAGTTATGATATCTAGTTAGTTCTTAGTGTTTATTCAAGTTTATGATATTGGAGTTATGTTGCATCTAGTATGTTATTCATGTGCATATAGTTTTATTCATGGTTTGGTGGAATTATACGAAGGATCATACCGTACTTGTGATGACGAGATTAGCGTGCCGAATATGGCCAAGTTCCTTTAGACTCGTGGAGTCATGTTTTATTTTGTGTTAGAACGTAATACTTGAGTGGGCTATACACTTTTAAAAACTAACGATTCGTTTCCCTTTTTAATGATAAAAGACAAGGATGTGATGCCAATTTCCAAAATGAATATTTATTTTAACCTAAGGCAGCTTCCTTATTTCAAAACCAACATTTCGTTCCATTTTCAAATATAATGGTGTAGCTCATAGAAAGTAGTTACATTTAATAATTACTCTTAGATTTACTTTACATATCCGCGATATATTTATCGATGTTATACGTTTCCGTGATATGAACACTCTGATAGAATACTGCACAACTACCAATGAGTATTATGTTGCACAAGCATATACGCATATGTTACACTAGACCTCATTGGTACTGCCATGTCACTGTAGGACTGTTATATTATGTGATGCGTATGTAAATATCGATCCAAGTATGATTTATACACTTATAGAACACTAGCACAAATATTAATGATTTCCATGCTGCACGAGCACAGACGCGTATGCTACACTACACATCACTAGTATTGCCATGACACAGTAGAATTGATACGTTTATTTACTTGTATGAATTATTTACGTACTTTACCTTATTATCTGTTAAGCATTTCGAATACCAGTATCATGGGTATTCATATTTGATTCTTATGAGTTTTCAGGATGTCTTACTTTTGATGATATATATCAGTGGTATGGGACGCTGTTATATATGTATATATAATATATCATCAGAATGATCTATGCAAGTATTCTTATTCTTTATTTGATATTTTTGGATACGATTAGTTGACGTCTACCATGAGCTTGATATTTTCTGATTGTTTTATTCCTAACCGAGTGGGGGAGATATACGGTTTCGGACTTGCTACTTATCCGGAATGAGTGAGGGACTATACAGTCGGATACATGGTGGACCCGGTCGAGACCGAGGGGCAGGAAAGCCGCATTAGAGACGGGGAGCCTAGCGAGGACACTCGATACCAGAGATAGAGATGAGAACAGCAGATATCCGAGGGATACTGACCGTGGCTAGATTTGGGCACAGCGGATATACAGGGGATACTGACCAGGGCCAGGGATGTCGGGTGGCGATCATCTGTTGAGATGGTGTCGACGATATCTGCATTTGCGTATCGGTGATGGACACGAGAGATTTGAGGATTTGCGTGTCGGTGATGGACACGCGGGATTTCTGATTTCGGGTGTCGATGCTGGACATCAGATGTTGACATGTTGCTATCATATGATGTATACAGTTATGTTATGAGTTTTTGTAGCCGACCAGGACTGATCCGGAGGACAGTACCTGCAGATCTTCTTATGGGTCATTGCATTTAAAAAGGATTTCAAAATCGAGTTATAACCTCATTATTTTGACGTGTCTGATAAGACACTGGGATCTTTTAAATTAGTAAAGCTCTTAACACTCTTCACTAAAATAGCAGGACGCATATCTTAAATAAGATACCTATTATATTTCATACTATCACGTCTGCTTTTATACCGTGACATATGTATCCTGCGGCTATTTTAAAGAAGAGGTTTGACATATATATTTTTGGCTACTTATGGGTTCATACCTAGATACATGTCATTTGCATATGATATATTCTATTTTGAGTTCATGTGATAGATAGAGTTGCATTGTGATTATGCATATCATATATTATATTAGTACAGGATATGATAATATTATACTTATGACTTAGGTATCGTTGTGCATTTCGATTTCTACCTTGTGATGTACTTTTATTCACTAAGTTGGCAACTCACACCCGTTGTGCCCCAGTTTCTTGCAGGTTTTACCGTTTGGATTATTACCGGCTTGGGGCACACATTCCTTTCGGTGATTGCTTTGGCAGGTTGGTTACTGTTGTATCATACTCACACTTGTATATTCACCTCTTCTTGTATCTAGTAAAACTCTATCGACTTAGAACTGGTATATTGTGGACTTAGAAGAGAGACATAGAATTGTGTATTGTGGGCGTCGTACTCCTTGGAGTCGACCTGTTTATATTACTGATTTGGTTTCGCTTTTCTTTTTTTTGCCTTTGTGCGTCGTATATTGTTTGTTTGGTTGCTCCACCGTTTGGACGTGGAAGCTAGCTCCCTTTGGGGATGCTGTTTATACTTTTATGTTGTAGCGGGTTTTTATTCAAAATTTACAAAGGAGGTGCTATCGAAATTTCAAAACGTCATAGATGTTTTTCAAACATACTTAGTTAGACTTAAATGTTTATTTTAAACTGATCCCATCTGATGACTATTTTAAACTTCACCTTCAATGTTTTCAAAAAGGGTTTAGATTCTGGGTTTCGGCTTACTTGAACCGCGTCGACGTCTTTAGATGTCACATGATTTAAGTGTCGGTCACGTGCCACATTCGGGTCGTGACAAAGTTGGTATCGGAGCGTTTTGTTTAACCTTTGTTCGAGTTTAGGTTTAGCTATATGGGGTTTAAGCATACACTTTTGTTACCTAGGCTTTACCTTATAGGACTTAGACTTGACTTTGGGGATCTTATACCCGAACTTTCGTTATATAAGATGACCTTAGTTGATGGAGTAGGTACTAAGTAGAGTAACGTACCGTACATATGTTCCGCGGCATATTTACGATATGATACTCCGCCTAAGTTACCTTAGGATATAAATCTTGAGATCTTTCTTCTATTCGTTCCGTTGATCTATCCTCATCGATACATGTTGATTGTTCTGGTCGCCATGTCTACGTAAGCCGAGAGGACTGAAGTTGGAGATACGGTCAGGGCAGACTTGTCTGGGACAAGAACTGACCAGGGTGACATTTCGGTGACATAAGGACATGATTTTTATCCTTATTTGATCGAGTTTCTAATGTTGAAGCGAGTTTCTTCGGGATCCGCACCAGAGGGTCGGGTCATTGTTGGAGATCAGCCGGACTTGAGGCATGATGTGTTCTAAAGATCGTGGTGGTGCGTACTGTTCAGACAGTGATACCCATCATTGCTGAGGTTATCGAGGTGTTGCTTCCAGAGCTCATGAAGTTAAAGGTTGCCGATATTTACAAGTATAGATGGAACAAAGGGTCGTAGTCGTTCAGATAGAAGATGGATAGGATATTTTAATCCGTTGTGGCGCTCCGATGTGAGATTTGGTGAAGTTAATTAGTTTTTTTTGATGGGTTTTACTCAGACCTGATGTAAGTCGTTCGAGAGAAATCGTATTGTCCGACGAATTGGGACGAGTTCGCGAAGGTGAGCTTAGCCAGATTCTTCTAAAGAGTATCAGAAATGCCGGATTCGTATTTTTGAGTTGTTGTGAAAGACTCTGAGCTTGGTCATAACTGAGTATGACTTGCAATTCATGTGATTATCGTGATATGCTCCTTAATTGATTGATATTGGAGAGTAATGGAATAGGACATTTGTGCGGAGTCTCAGTGGGCAGTTGTTCTTCACCGTCGATATTGAAGATTCGATACGGATGCAGAAGCGCGTACGACCACACTTTCAGAGGAAAATCTTGAGGAGATGGCAGTTATTACGAAGAGAAAGTGGATTCAGTAATGAGTGCCAGTTCCGAGCAGGCTGGATAAATGATATCAGCAGAAGATTTGAGGGATTCTTTCCAGGAGTTTATAATAAATAAGATTGGACCCAGGATCAGTTGTTTTGCGCACATGCAGAGGTTAGAGATTACTATCGTCCACATGTTGCGTTGAGAGAAACTGAATTAATTGTCAAGAAGTTGTGGTGAAAGGTATCAGCAGTAAGACTAATTGTGTTGTTGCTCCTCACCGGATGATTGTATAAAGAGGCAATGGCATTAGAGATCCGCAAGAAGAACCAGAATTCAGAGACAGAGAACGCTAGATCGGGACAGAAGGCAAGTAGTAATCCTTGCTCTGCCAGTTCCGGGTGTTTAAACACCTTTCGACATTGAAGAAGATATACTTTGATGTCATTTGTTTTCGATTTACGTTTTTATGATCCGAATATTTCGTTTTCAAACGTTGAAAAGGGGACAACTCAACATCCGTTATTTTGACATGTATTTTAAGGATTTTAGGGTCACACAACATTTTGTGCACACCAGGTGCACTTAATGAGATTTCCGTGCACAATGTTTGCACTTTGATTGATGTTTTGTGTACACCAGGTGCACTTGTTTGATATGTCCGTGCGAGATGACTGCACTCGATTGGAGTGTCATGTACAACAGATGCACTAGACTGATATTTTCCGTGAACATCAGTTGCACATGATTAAGAGATTATATATATATATATATATATATATATATATATATACTCTAGGTATACTTGGTATGATTTTGTGCACACAACTTGCAAATTTTGATGTTTTGTGCATCCCGATGCACTTGAAATTTGTTTTGTACACCCTGATGCACTTGAGACTTGTTTTGTGCACTCCAATGCACTGGATATTGATCTTCTGCATTCTAAATGCACTCGGTAATTGCTCCCTGCACATTTGATGCAGTGGATATTGTTTTTTTGCACACTTGTTGCATTTGACACTGTTTTTGTTTTCATGCACACCGTGATGTGTGGTTTGAGATTTGCATGCAAAACTGTCAGGGTTGATTTTGTTTTCGTGCTTTGCACTTCATAGAATATCTTATAGATTTGATTTATATATTTTCGCTTGGTTGTGTGCTGCCGATATTGCACTACGACTATGGCATTGATTGTGTACTTGGTATACACAACGGTTTTCGTATTTGGAATTTTGAATCATAACTGGCGCAAATCTCATAGCAACCGCTAGAGTTACAGTTATGTGAGTTTTATATCTTTTTGAGTTTTCACGCACACTGTTGCGTTATGTTACGCCTTAGCTCGTGTCGGAGTTCCGTAATATTGAGCGGACTATATGTTTTAAAATTTTGGACCCCGGCAAATTGTTTTGAATTGAGTTGATGGATTGAGAAAAATATTTTAAGATGGGGGTTTAATTTAAATTCGGGGACCGAATTTCTTTAAGGGAGGAATATTGTAACATTTTGAAAAATTATAAATATTAATTTATAATTTTAAATATGAATATAATAAGTTTACAAAAAATGATATCGCATATGAATTTGGTATCGGAATTATATCAGTAAAAATGTAATTATTTTGGTAAATATGAAGAAAAGTGTGTGATATCATAAAAATGATATATTAATTATTTTAACATGACATGATATTTTATATCAAAATAATGATAATTAAGTGTTAGAATAAGTATTTCATTCTTTTTACATATGAATTTAGATTTTTACTTAAAATGGATTTTAATTAAAGGAAAACGTTTTTAATTGTTGTATGGTTGGTTATATTATAACCTAGGCTAAACCCTCACCCTCAACACACCTCACCCATACTCACAATTCTCCACCTCCTCCTTCCAACTTTACACCTCCTCTTTCCACCATGACACCTCCTTCTTTCTCTACACACACCCTCACCCTAATATTTCTTCTAACTCTTTAGGCAAGGTCTCAACTGAAACCATAGTTCCTCATGCTTTTCTCACCAAATATTCTAACTATTTTCATATTAAGAAAGAATGAGAGGGTTCCCTCACCAATTGTGTTCACATCATCAAGCTTGATTAACTACAATACTTAGGAACTTCATTATACAATTCTTGAGCTGGTGTTCTCTTGTGAATCATCTCTATAGGTATAATTCTTTTTTTCTTTTCAAATATCAAATCTGTTCAATAGCTGTTTTTAGTGTGCAGTTTCAAAAACATGAACTTTTATGATATTTGTGTTACAAATATTGAATCTGGAACCACTAGGTGTAACCACAAGGAAAACTAACAAGACCACAGTATCATGAGACCACTAGGAGACTATACATAGAGTTCGAGCCCCAACTTCCACTATTGATCCGGCGAGATTCATCTTTTGGCCGGTGCTGCCGGGCCACCTAGGGAGTTTTGTGTTGGTTTTTCTTCTGTAGCTTTATTTGGGTATTTTATAAGTTACTGTATTATTTGATTTGTCCCAATACGCATACAGAGAAATCTAGGAATGTTTTAGTAAGGGTTTTATCAAGTTTCCGATATTTCGATATGAGTTTTTCGTATTTTTGTACTGTGACTAAAATATTGACGTTCGTACGTTAATTTCAGGGGCGTTTGTTCGTTTTTGGGGTAAGTGAGCTATAGGTTCTAACCTACGGGTGCTTAGCTCGTTGTCCTAGTTTTTGATATGATATTTACATCGATGTGATTTAATTACGATTATAGGTACGATCGCGAAGGTTTCCGAGACGGAGTTGACGGACATTGCAATCGTGGATTTAATGAGCTCGACAAGATGGTGAGTAGATTTACATCTACGGGGGAAGTAAGGTGGATGGCATATAGCATCCCCGCAACCTTATAAATAGGATAGTTATGATATATAGTTAGTTCTTAGTGTTTATTCAAGGTTATGATATTGGAGTCATGTTGCATCTAGTATGTTATTCATGTGCATATAGTTTTATTCATGGTTTGGTGGAATTGTATGAAGGATCATATCGTGCTTGTGATGACGAGATTAGCGTGCCGAATATGGCCAAGTTCCTTTAGACTCGTGGAGTCATATTTTATTTCGTGTTAGAACGTAATGCTTGAGTGAGCTATACTCTTTTAAAAACTAATGATTCATTTCCTTTTTTAATGATAAAAGACAAGGATGTGATGCCAATTTCCAAAATGAATATTTATTTTAACCTAAGGCAGCTTCCTTATTTCAAAACCAACGTTTTGTTCCATTTTCAAAGATAATGGTATAACTCATAGCAAGTAGTTACATTTAATAATTACGCTTAGATTTACTTTACATGTTCGCGATATATTTATCGATGTTATACATTTCCGTGATACAAACACTCTGATAGAATACTGCACAACTACCAATGAGTATTATGTTGCACAAGCACATACGCATATGTTACATTACACCTCATTGGTACTGCCATGTCACTGCAGGACTGTTATACTACGTGATGCGTATGTAAATATCGATACAAGTATGATTTATACACTTATAGAATACTAGCACAAATACTAATGATTGCCATGCTGCACGAGCACAGACGTGTATGCTACACTATACATCATTAGTATTGCCATGACACGGTAGAATTGATACGTTTATTTGCTTGTATGACTTATTTATATACTTTACTTTATTATCTGTTAAGCATTTCGAATACCGGTACCATGGGTATTCATATTTGATTCTTATGAGTTTTCAGGATGTTTTACTTTTGATGATATATATCAGTGGTATGGGACGCTGTTATATGTATATATATAATATATCATCAGAATGATCTATGCAAGTATTCTTATTCTTTACTTGATATTTCTGGATACGATGAGTTGACGCCCACCATGAGCTTGATGTTTTCTAATTGTTTTATTCTGAACCGAGTGGGGGAGATATACGGTTTCGAACTTGCTACTTATCCGGACTGAGTGAGAGAGTATACAGTCGGAGACATGGTGGACCCGGTCGAGACTGAGGGGCAGGAAAGCCGCATTAGAGGTGGGAAGCCTAACGAGGACACTTGATACCAGAGATAGAGATGAGCACGGCAGATATTCGGGGGTTACTGACCGGGGCTAGATTTGGGCACAGCGGATATCCAGGGGATACTGACCAGGGCCAGGGATGTCGGGTGGCCATCATTTATTGAGATGGTGTTGACGATATCTGCATTTGCGTATCGGTGATGGACACGAGAGATTTGAGGATTTGCATGTCGGTGATGGACACGAGGGATTTCTGATTTCGGATGTCGATGCTAGACATCCAGATGTTGATATTTGATATCATATGATGTATACAGTTATGTTATGAGTTTTTGTTGCCGACGAGGACTAATCCGGGGAACAGTAACTGCAGATCTTCTTATGGGTCATTGCATTTAAAAAGGATTTCAAAATCGAGCTATAGCCTCATTATTTTGACGTGTCTGATAAGACACTGGGATCTTTTAAATTGTAAAACTCTTAACAATCTTCACTAAAAAAGCAGGACGTATACCTTAAATAAGATACATATTATATTTCATACTATCACGTCTGCTTTTATGCCGTGACATATGTATCCTGCGGCTATTTTAAAGAAGAGGTTTGACATATATATTTTCGGCTACTTATGGGTTCATACCTAGATACAGGTCAATTGCATATGATATATTCTATTTTGAGTTCATGTGATAGATAGAGTTGCATTGTGATATATATGCATATCATATATTATATTAGTACAGGATATGACAATACTATACTTATGACTTAGGTATCGTTGTGCATTTCGATTTCTACCTTGTGATGTACTTTTATTCACTGAGTTGGCAACTCATCCCCGTTGTACCACAGTTTCTTGCAGGTTTTACTGCTTAGATTATCAGCGGCTTGGGACACACATTCCTTTCGGTGATTGCTTTGGCAGGTGGGTTACTGTTGTATCGTACTCACACTTGTATATTCACCTCTTCTTGTATCTAGTAAAACTCCATCGACTTAGAACTGGTATATTGTGGACTTAGAAGCGAGACATAGAATTGTGTGTTGTGGGCGTCGTACTTCTTGGAGTCGACCTGTTTATATTAATGATTTGGTTTCTCTTTTCTTTTCTTTGCCTTTGTGTGTCGTATATTGTTTGTTTGGTAGCTCCACCGTTTGGGCGTGGAAGCTAGCTACCGTTGCGTATGCTATTTATACTTTTATGTTGTAGCGGGTTTTTATTCAAAATTTACAAAGGAGGTGCTATCGAAATTTCAAAACGTCATTGATGCTTTTCAAACATACTTAGTTAGACTTAAATGTTTATTTTAAACTGATCCCATCTGATGACTATTTTAAACTTCACCTCCAATGTTTTCAAAAAGGGTTTAGATTCCGGGTTTCGGCTTACTTGAACCGCGTCGACGTCTTTAGATGCCACGTGATTTATGTGCTGGTCACGTGCTATATTCGGGTCATGACAGGAGCTGATGGTGGTGGCGACAGTGGAGGGAAGCGATAGGGGCAGTAGCATTGGTTGGATTTTGGGGAAGCGCGCGATGGTGGAGATAGTGATCGTTGGCGGTACTGGCGATGGTGGTGGAGACGACGGTGGCGAAGGTGCTGGCAAGGATGCCGGCTAGTATTATCAACCATCCGATTAAAATCTGTGTAGCCAGTACACGTATTTAATGGACCCCTCCACGTATCAATATATGACCTTTACATCATATCACCTGAACCGGAAAAGCACTCTGTGTGAGACTTAAAGACTCGACAATACGCTGGCAGTGATTTACTGGATATATTCAAAACCACAAGCATGTCAGCGGCACTAGCTGTACGTAACGGTTACCCAGATATTTGCCGAAAGGGAGGTCGACAATTAAATCCGTCCGTACTCTACTGAGCCTGAATGTGACAATTTTCGTATAGTCCGGTCTTTTTGTTTAAGAGTATTATATACCAGGTCTAAGGGGTGGATAACGTCAGACCCCTAATAAACCGATAAGTCATGTCGGAGTCAAGCTCATCACCAACCGAGAAACTATTGAACTCCTATTAGTAAATCCCATCCATCGTGGCTACGGATTTATGGTGATGCCAACCGAACATAGCGCGCCATCGACTCCTAATAACAAGAGAGACGAATCCTTGACAATCGCTCACTGCCTCTATGTGGTTCGGGACTATACCCAACTAAAATCTGTTTGCATGACTCTTTTGAGCCGTAGTTGGGTAGTAATCTAAATACAGTGAGAACTGACATAAGACAAATAACGATCTCAGGCCAAAGGACTAACCTGTACTCATGCCACAAGAGAACCGCTATCTAACAATAGGTATAATACCATATAGAAGTTCTCGGCGAGTCCGTCCGGTGTACTCACCTCCAGTGAGCACCCGTATACTATCTTAGGTGACACAACACCAATGGCTTGTGATACCGGTCGCCGCCCCTCTTCGGGGTCTAGAAACATATACACTAGTCTACTCCGAAAAATCGATGCCCAGTCTCGATACTCTCTTGACTAGGGATATTTAAGGATGTGCTTATGGACTACCCAGCTCTCACGTATATGATCGCCATCATAATCTTGGTAGTCAAGCAAGAATTATATGTGCTTCATCATTATATATTAGCAACACGTTATAACAAGTAAAACGCGTACACATTAATGATAAAAACAAACCAGATAATGTACTATCATTTCGAGTAAAACTGTTCTACCTGTATAGGTCCTCTTTCAATTATCATAATCGCCTATCTGCAATTCCAATAATTGCCTTGAGAGCACTATATTCAACAGATCCTTCCCATTGCATTGTCCTCTCCGCTAGCTCTTCTGATAATGTCTATGCACTTTCGGCATCTTTGGTAAGGAAGTCTTCTTGACTCATTGATTCTACCATGGTTTTAGAGCTATCTTCTATACCATCGTATATAATTTGGCATAACCTAAATATTTCCATACCATGACGCAGACATTTAATTAAAAGGTCTTTGAATCTTTTGAAATATTACCAAAAGGATTCTCCTACAGTTTGACGGAATTGATTAATTTCGTTTCTTATTTTAGCAGTTTTATAATTAGGGTAGAATTTCTTTAAGAAAGTTTTAACAAATTGTTCCCATGTGAATATAGAGTTGGAAGGTAGACTATATAACCATCTTTTCGCATTATCCTTAAGCGTAAATAGAATAAACCTAAGTTTGAGAGCGTCGTCACTAAATTGTTGCAATTTTATCATTGAGCACACTTCATCAAATTCATTTATAAAAATGTAAGCATCATCTGAATCTATTCCAGTGAATTTGGAAAGCATACTAATGTATTGAGATTTGATTTCATAATGATTACCATTTATAGGAGGCAAAACAATACGTGATGGTAAAGATGACCTACAGGGTAGTATCTATCCTTAAGAGAAACTAGAACTGGAGCGTTTTGAAGTTCAGGTTGTTGGTCTGTCATGGTTGAATCTATATTATATAATCTAACTGAACATTATTTTGAATCTCTAATCCAACCACTCATGCACAGTTAAAAACAACTATCAATATTTTTTTAACTAAATTTTAAATATATTTTTTATAAGCCAAAAATTAAAACCGATTTAACTAAATTAATACCTTACTGACAACCAAGCAAATAATATAATTTAAACTAGATTTGGCTGTACGTAAAGATATCCTGCAAAAAATGGTAGAAAAATAGTAGATTCGAGTAGGGCAGAAGGAAAAAGACTTATTGAAAAAACTGGGACCAAAATAGCTTAAGATTCGGCGGTTTGTGTGGGAATCCACTATTTGTTGCCAAAATTTTTAAACCGTTCCGCCCCCAATTTTTTTTGCTGCTTCCTCCTCCATTAAATCATGTTTTCTGCATTCTAAAACTTTAAAAAAAATTATAACTCAAAGAACAATAATAAAAACTTAAAAATTGACACGTTATCCCCAGCAACGGCGTCAAAAACTTGATGCATGAATTAAAGTGCATAAAATAATAATTAACCGCAAGCACACAGTGATTGTAGTACGAGTTACGGGTCGGTCCACAGAGATAACGCAATTTTTATATAAGTTCTAATATTGTCCAATTAAGCTATGAAGGTTTTCTACAGAACTAGTAAGCAAATTAAATTCAACTTTTTAAATTAATAAAGAAAGCATATTTAGGGTTACGATTTCATTAGCTATAACATATGCTACGAATATGATTAATCTATCTTTGTTCTTCCTACCTTTTCTAACAAATACGATCTTTTAATAAGTATAAATTATAAGACATTCATCTTAGCCTGTCAAACCTAGGCAAGCATAGATTAAAAGATACTCATCATAAGCTATCAAACTACTCAGATCATCGTTATTAAAAAGATATAATTTTTATTAACCAAATAAATTTATTATCTTTTCTAATTTTATCATCCCTGAGTATAAATTATATGCTATTCGACATAACCTATCGAAGTAATCTAAGCATAAATTATTTGATTCGCTACATAAATTATCAAAAAGAAATAATAAAATCATAATCAGCATAAGATTCATCTAATTATCAATTAAACACAAGAGAAAAATAGATCAATCACAAGTCACACATATGTACGATCTAACTACATCATTTTCTAGGTATTCATAAAATTACCTCGACATAATTAAAAATATAGTAAAGCAATCAATAATAAAAGACATAATTAAAATAAACTTACTGATAAAAGAGTTGCTCCACACCAATGATCCATAATAAAAATAACCTAAACAATGGTTTTTAGAGAAGATAAAAAGGGCGTGAGGGTTTCTGCCCTCCGTAAACACAATATAAATAAACTAACATAAAAATCCAATAGATCATAACTATAGAATCATCGTTGAAAAAACCTAGATCGACGGCTAACAAAAGTCGGCGAAAAGTAGTCAAATTCTCCACTTTTAGCCAAATTCTTCAGGTGTCTGCGGCCCATCTTTTTGTGGCATTTTCGACTGCTCTCTATAACATTTATTAAATATTTATTTTTTCGTTTTCTTGACCCGAGCGCACTTGCATGTAATTGAAGTGGTTAGTTGTGTAGTTTAGACCGACCTTTTGGTTAGCTTGTTTCCAAAGCTTTATTTAGCGAATTTTGACTCCAAATCAAATTGAATTGATCCATTTAACGCACATAAACCAGTAATCTGCAGTTACAATCAATACAAACGGTCAGTGGAATTTTTAATTAAAATAAATAGCAAATAATAGGGATATAATACTGAATTAAATGCAATATTTTATGCTTATCATAACTCATAACCTAATGAGCACATATATACAATCTTTGATGCCGTACACTAATGGCTGTGGGACCGACTATCTCCTCTTTCGGGTATAAGAAACGTATACACTAGTCTATTCTGAAATATCGATGCCCAGTCTCGATACTTTTACGACTATGGACATTTAAGCATGTGCTTATAGACTACAGAGCTTCCACAAATATGATCACTATCATAGTGCTGGTAGTCAAGCAATAATCATACGGGTTTTATCAACATGCATTAACGATACATAATAACAAGTAAAATACATACACATGTTAAGATAACAACAAACCAAATAGTATATTATCATATCGAGCAAGACTGTTATATATATATATATATCTCCAGCATCTAATACGATAAAAGTCTCTAGGGCATGTATATCCAATAATAGTTTTATACGACACAATAGCGCAACAAAAATAGTCCTAAGAATGAAGTAGAATGAAGTAGAGAAAAAAAATACTAATCACCAAATTAAATTAATCTTAATCAATAAAAAATAAAAAATGCACAGTAAAAAGAAACAAGCCACAAATAATATCAACCTCATATTTTTCTCCCATTATAATAACACAAATAGGGTATTTGCAGTCCTCGTATTAACTGCAAATACCCTATTTATATCTTTCGTGTTGTTCGAGAAAACCCTTTGATCATTACAGTCAGCTTACATGTAGAGGATACATTAGTTTATTAAATTTAAATATATTATGTTATCTTGTATTTTTATTAATTCAATCCATTCATTGATAAACCTTACTTATTCTTAAAATTTACCACTCAAAACGTTTCGTATTAAACAGAAATGATTAAAGTTAACGAATTAGACGATAAAGATGATAATAGAGTTATAATTTGATGAAAATTTATACTGGTTTTTTGCACTTGTCATACACGTGAAGAATTGATAAAGTCATTATAATTTACCAAAACTAATGGAGGGGCATTTGGAACGGTTATTACCATTCCAAACCTTAAGGCGGAGAACGGTTAACCCCGTTCCTAGGGGGAACCTGCCCGTTCCGTTTGGGTGGGTTCCTCTCGTATCCAGGAAACATTTTTACTGTTCCTGGGAAAATCGGAGAACGGGCATTCCCGTCCTCCTAAACAACAGAGGGGAATGGTTTAGACCGTTCCCCCCAGTTTTTTGTTTTTTCTATAAATAGGGTCAATAACAGTTTTTCCAGTTCCTATCCTTACCTATTTTTATAAATGAAATATTGTTTATAGCTATCAGCATACACACATATTGTTTTTACAAGATTTGTTTTCTATTCTTAGAAAAATAGTTGTATGATTTATAATGATTTGTTAAATTTAGATATATTTATAAAAAATTAAAAATATCCTAAATATTAATTTGACAAGAGAAGAAAATGCCACAGAAAAAATTATAATTTTTTTCCAAATGATATAGATAAGTAACTTATTTATTTTGATTGAGATTTTAAAAATAATTTATAGTAGTAGTCTCATTGATTAATCTGATAAATAGTTGGTTAAATTTCAAATTGAACCCAGGAACTTCATCCATTTCCCCCCGCACTACCACGAACTTCTAAGATCAAGCAAACTAACCTTAACTTCCATTTGTATCATAAAATTCCCTAACAGGCTAATATAAGCTTACCAAAATAATAAATTAACCACTAAAATTATTGGGCCAAATTTAAATACATCTTTAGAAAAATAAAATATTAAATAATGATAATATTAGTTCATGATTATATTATATGATAAATTCTTTGGTTAGGAATTATTATTTGAATTATTATTTAATATTATAGAGAGAGAAAAATTGTTAGAGAAATATCTTAAATAATTTTAGTAAGATAATAAAGTTTTTTAAAAATATTTAAAATAGCCAACATTTATATTTTTAAAACTTAAAAATTCCTATGAAAAACCTTTAAAACCTGTATTATTTTAACTAATTCTTTAAAAATGTTATAATTGCATATTGTTATATCCTAATTACCAAAAATATCAACAAATAAGTTTATAAGGGTGGTATAGATAGATAATGATCATAGTTTGATAAAAAGTAACCACGGTTAACATAAAATTGGTTTATATTTTGGATGAAAATTTTTATAAGAAGAAATATGAGATATCTAATAGATTTTAGAAAGAAATATAAAATATGAAGATTAAAACAAGATTTTTTAAAATAAAAGGCAATTTGATGAGGGATATAAAAATCATAAATAAAAATCTCAACTAACTCAATTTATATTTTAAAAAGCTACTCTACAACAATAAATTTTATTTTTTAATTTAAATTGAAATAATTGATATGATAGAATACATATGATTATTTCAAACGGGCAAAGATTTTTTTTTTTAAAAAATAATATAAATTGAGATAAGAAATTAGTTTCAGAAGAAGTTGGAGAAAGAGCCCTAGAAGGCTTTTTCGTTAGGCTGCGTCAAAAAACTACATCCTCCACCATTTTATTCGACGATTAGCACCCATCATCTCCATCTTTATTATCTAAGATGTGGATACTCCGAATTTCATGTGATGTTACCACTTTTCACCGTTGAATTAGTGGGTGCAAAATTAACGGTTTACCGACAATAGAACCTTTTACATTGCTAATTCAACGGTGAAATAATGGTAAAATCACATGAAATTCGGTGTATCCACATCTTAGATGATAAAGATGAAGATGATGGGTGCCGATCGTCAAATAAAACGGTGGGGGTTTAGTTGTTTGACGCCACCTTACGAAAGAGCCTCCCGGAGCCTCTTTCCACCATTATTCTCATATATATATATATATATATATATATATATATATGGTAATGATCCAATGAGACGCACTCTATAACACCCTACCCCTGTGTATTTCACCGATTCAGACCGTTCACCGTGATCTGTATGTCACGCGTACCCTACGTATCAATTTTTATGAGATTCCTACACCTCTAGCACGTACGATCGATGATATCATTTTTCAGACTACCGAGCGACGTTCATTTTTTGTTCACTTGATCGCATGTGTTAGAGGTGTAGAAATCTCATGAAAATTGATATGTAGAGAATGTGTGACATACAGATCACGGTGAGCGGTCTATATCGGTGAAATACACCGGGGGTAAGGTGTTATAGAGCGCGTCTCATTTGTCTCAAGTAAGAAAACGTCTCACTGGATCATATATATATATATATATATATATATATATATATATATATATATATATATAAGCAAATTGATATTTTTTGGTTCGCCATATCTTAAGTAATTCCCTATCCTAACTAAATATCGCCGTCTGACTAAAATCCCGGTTTTCAATCTCCTACAATCCCCATTCAAATATTTATTATTATCCTAACAAAAATCAGTATTTAAAATCTCAATCCATATCCGTCTACTACTCTAACTAAATCAAATCCCTATCCTAATAAAAATCTTAAATTCGAACTACTAGTTCGCTGTCTCTCTAAAATCCCCGTTTAAAATCTGTTATTATCATAACTAAAATCACCATTTAAAACTCAATCTCAATCCTCATCTTACTATTATAACTAAATCAAATCCCTAACCCAACTAAAATTTTAAATTGAATTAATTGTGTAGACAAATATCAAAATCTAAACAGATTTACAAGATCTAAAATCCAAAAATAAAAAGAGAAAAGAGATAGATTTAAGAACATAATAATAAATTTAAGCTAAAATGGTTAGAAGATGATTTACTTTTAATATTTAGCTTGTCCAAAAATTATAATATATGAGGATTTCAAAATTTTGAAAAGATTGCTAGACCCGACAATAAAGAAAAAGGTTAAATAACTTTTAAATATTTAAAAATTTAAAAATTAAAACCAAGAAAGAGACAAATTTAAAAAATATTAATAAATAAAATCTAAACAGATTGGAAAATATTTATTTTTAATTTATAATTTATTCAAAAAATAAAAATTTAAAAAGATTTATAACTACTTGCTAATATTTTTAAGTCTGCAAAAATTTAAAAGTTTTAAGATTTGAAAATCCATGAATATAAACTAAAACATTTACTAAGATTTGAAAAATATAACAATAAAAAATATTTGTAAAAGATGGAATTATTTTATTAATTTATATATTTTAAAATTATATATTAAAAGTACACAAAGATTTAGTGATTATTCTTTAAAAGGACCTCTACATGATAAATAATTGGCTGAAATGACACTCCTAAAGTTATAATTTGATTTGGAGGTTAAAATACAAGTATGATATGAATATGTAGCATGATTATTTTATTACCAAATTAAAATACATCATCGTGTTGGATATAATGCTCTCAAGGCGATTATTGTAATCATAAGCAGGAGATTATAATGATTGAGGGAGGACCAATACAGTTAGAATAGTCTTACTCGAGATGATAGTATACTATCTGGTTTGACTTTATGATTATGTACATATCTTGTGTGGTATAGCATATCACCATTATATATTGAAAGAGCCCATATGACTCATTCTTGACTGACAGGGTTATGATGGCGATCACACTTGTGAGAACGGGGTAGTCTATAACCACATCCTTAAATGTCCCTATTTGTGGGAATATCGAGACTGGGTATCGATATTCCAGAGTAAACCAGTGTATACGTTTCTTGACCTCGACGAGAAGCGTGGCCGGTATCACAGCCAT
Source organism: Agapanthus africanus (assembly GCA_030015575.1). Lineage (NCBI taxonomy): Eukaryota > Viridiplantae > Streptophyta > Magnoliopsida > Asparagales > Amaryllidaceae > Agapanthus > Agapanthus africanus. The sequence goes on from CM057349.1 coordinate 101,009,181, forward strand.
TGGTGTTAGTCAGTCACTGAAGATTATAAACATGTGCTCATTGGGTTATGAGTTATACTGGACGGACTAGCCGGGAATATGCTAGATGGTATTATAACTATTGTGAGATAGCAGTTCTTAGGTGATATGAATACAGCGTAGTCTGTCGACCAAAAATCGTCATTTTTCTCGAGTATGTTCCCACTGTATTTTGATTGCTATCCTAGCACGGCTTTAAAGAGTCTTGCAAACAGGTAATTTTTGGGTGCGGTCCCGAAGCACTTGGAGGCAGTGGATGATAGAGGGGATTCGTCTTTTCCGGTATTAGGAGTTGATGTCGCGCAGTGTACGGTTAGCCATCACCATAAGACCTAAGTTTAGGCAGATGAGATTTACTGATTGCGATCATAGTTTCTTGATTGGTGATAGGGCTTGACACCGGCATGACTTATCAGGTTATTAGGGGTCTGGCGTTATCTATCTCTTAGACCGGATATGCGATACTCTCAAAAGAACAGACCGGACTGTATGGTAAATATCGCTCATGGTTCAGTAGGCTTTCAGACGATCTTGCTTGTTGATTTTCTTTTCTACAGATACCTGGGTAGCCATTACATATGGTTATTGCCACCGACATGCTTGTGAGTTTTTATGGGTTTTCTTCAGTAAACTCATTGCTAGCGTATTGTCGAGTATTTAGAGTCTCACACAGAGTGTTTTCTGACTTTGGCAAAATGATGTATTCGTCGTACTGGGTATGTGCAAGGGTCCGAATAAAACTAGTGTATTTATTACACTGACGATAATCGGACAATCGTAATACTAGCCAATCTTTCGGAAAAGATAGATATTAAATCTAGTGTTGATTTAATATTTAATACATTTATGTTATATGAATTGACTAGTATTTTTTCACTATTTATTTATGTCTCTTTATATGTATTTTAATACATAGAAAATTAATTACAAATATATATATTAATTATGTAATTTTACATATGATATATATTCATTGTAATTAATTTAATTCTTTTTCCTTAAGCTCTCTTTTGTGTTATGTTATGCTTTAGGCATAGCACAACTTTGTTCACTCCTTTAAGGAAGACATGCGGAAGAGAGAGAAGAAGATGGACACATGTATTCTTGATTAAATCCTATGGTTAGGATTTTGTAGAGAATTACATAAGTAATCAATTTTTTATTTAAGTGAATGGTTGATTAATTCTATTATATACTTCTTTCTCTCTTTTAGCCATGAAGCTCTCATCTCCCTCATCCTCTTTAAAAATTTAGAGAGAAATTGAAAAAGAAATTAGAGAGACTAATTTATCTAGTGAAACATAAACTACATCACTATGTTATTTAGTTTAGCAAACTAGAAATCTTAGTTATACTTTTATCTTGAGGTTTTGGAGCCAATTTTGGAGCACTCAAGGTGGATCATCTTTGATGGAGGAGATGGATGAGCAAGCATATTCATGAAGTTTCTAAAAGCCTATAATAGAGTCCAACACAATTTGGGAGTACTTGAAAATGCTACAAAGGTTGTAGCTTAAAACTAGTAGCATAAAACTTGTTCCTTTTTTGCTTCAAGTTTAATCTTTAGCATAGATCTTTCATGTTAGAATTATTTACTCTCTAGAATTTTAAAAACCCTATGATTATTTCTTTTAAAATTGCTACCTAGAGTGCACTAGTTCCTTCAAGTGGTATCAGTGCCGAACTAAAGATTTAAACTTGTTTTGGTTTAAGTTGTGAACTTTGACAATTTTCTTAGTTTGGATGTTTAGCTCTCTTGATCTTTTAAAATATACATTCCACTTGTTTTAAAAATGGTAGCTTGGTGAACTTAACATCCTAACATGGTATAAGAGATTGTCCAAAGATCAGAACTTGATTTGGTGACTTTAGAATTCACAAAAGCCCATTTTTCCAAAACTACACTTTTGTAGCATGGATGATTTTTAAAAACCAGGGACTATTTTGTTTTAAAACTGAACTAAATTTGATTTTATTGCTTCAATTCGATACCCGGGCTTCTCATTTCGGAATGGGGACTCTGTGGAGCATCAAGGGTGACCCCGGGCACCATCGGGGGCTTGTTTATAGCAATAAAGTTAGGTTTTAGGTTGCAGTGTGCGCTTGAATTTCATTGTTTGGAAATTTCAAGTGCCTGCCTCAAGGGTTTTTGTAATTCTAGTAGTCTTGGTGTGACTGGGTTGCAAGTATCATAACGTTTGGTAAAACGCCGTCTAATTGCTATATGTATCAATTAGAAGGGGTTACGAAATTGATACTCACATTGTTGTGATGTTTATGTTGTGATGTTGCTTGATTATGAATGTTTTGGTTAGTCCTGATGGATAGCCCGATGTATGTAGTATTAGATTCTCTATGGTGATGTAATGTATATTAATATTGCGTGGCGAGCGTCTGATATGTGGGCTATCGTCATTGCGGCTTGTACTATATTATTCTTTGGGGCGCGTCTTGATTGCGGACGTAGTCGCCTTGTATTATGTTTCATTACATGCACTAGGATTATCCCGCGGCGGATTGCTCGAGTAGCCGGGTTTTAGAAGGCAGCGGACCACCATCTTATAGCGTTGAGACTGATGCCTTCCTCTAGAATTGGCAGGCTATTCTCTGCACTCGTAGGGGGTATAGGTTTGACCTACGGAAGGGTGTCAAAGTCATCGGATTTTAGAAGTGCTGGGTAGCCCACTCACTTCGTTGATTTTAATTGCCTCGCTTCTGCGATTGACGGGTGGCTTGCTGCACTCATAAGGGTGTAGGATCCGATACTACGGGCTATCCACACCAGCGAGGAAAATTGCATTTCATATTTGGCTCCATTGAAATTTTATTTTCCTAGTTCATCTGCATTTCCGTATTGTGTTTGATTCTGCTGTGATTCTGTGATTACTATATTATCATGCGTGAGACGAATGTTAATATATATATATATATATATATATATATATGTTTTCATCCGCGCTAATCCTGTCCCCTTCCTGCCGTAAGTAACCTTATAGTGAAAACCGGGACCCTGTGGCGAATGTGGAAGGCATATACGTGCATGATTATTTTTGTTTCTTTTGTGTGATGATATAATTGATGGGACAACACTATATGTTTAATGCAAGTAAAACAAACCCATAATGATGTTGTTGGAACTTCAGTTTTTAAAAACCATTGTCGTATCCTTTTGCTTTGCACATCAGTATTCGGTCATGAATATCTTGCAGCTCATTCGATGAAGTAAAAGCCTAGATCTCTTCACGGGGTGTAACGACCGTGATTTCTAATACCTAATAAAATATGTCTTATTTAAATTTCTACTATCAAATAATTATTTATGTGTTTCGTTAATAGAAGAATAATTTTTAAAGTAATGTTAATAATTTTCAAAGCATCGAAATATGATTAAAGGAATTTTCTAAAATCTATTTATTGTTTTATAAGCTTAAAATATTTTAGTAAGATTTTATAACGCCTTAAAATAATCTACATATTTTTATTATCAATCAAAGTAATTAATTCGTAATTAAAATTATTTTAAAGGATAAACTAGATATTATATTACTTTAATAACTAACTAAAACCATAGGAATGGTTATATTACTTAGTTTTAGCCCAAAATTATTTTTATACTAAAGATAACAATAAAATATATTTTCTGAATTTTTTCCATAATTTTCCCGTATTTTTAACTATTTTTAACAATTTTTTTAAAGCAAATTCAATTTTTTAAAATAATAAACAGTATATTATTTTTATTTTAAATAAATAAATAAAAAATTAAATTTCCTTTTAACCTGGACCGCTGGATCAAAAGATCCAACGGTCTAGAGCTTCGCGGCGGCGCCACGTGGTGGGACCACGTGAAAGCGTGTGGTCTCTACACGCGCAAGCACGAGGCGTCACGTGGCGACGGCGATGGGACTGGCGGTGCGATCTGTACCGTTGGATGCATATCCAACGGCTATAATTCGAGGCGGCGGGCGCAATCATTAACAGAATGATTTGCAATCATGGGCTGACATGATTTTCTGTGTGATTTAACGTATTTTTGGATATTCTTGTTGCCTTTTGAACCCTATAAATAGACACCTTCAAACCTAAATTTCTCACTCCTCAGAACTCCAAAAAATCGCAAAAAAAAAATGGTGCCTTCGTATTGACGACGCCGATGCTACGGATCCACCCAATCGCCGAGGAAAAATCGGGACGCGGAGCTATTAAGGATGTTGTACACGCCTACGTCTTCGACCCTTCGACATCCGACTCTAATCAAAGGTAGGATCCACCTATCTCCCATTTTTCCTGTCACATTCTTCTTTATCAATAATCTAATTCCAACTTATAATCATCAAGCCCTATTTAAAAAGTTGTTATAATATTTGTACATATCTATTCCTTGTACCCTCGATAATGATAATGTTAATCCAAATTTTAAAACGGTGTTTAAATTTCCTCTGTACACAAAATTATATTGCACACCCATAATACCTGGAATATGATATAACCCATGAATTGTCATTTCACCTCTGTCATACCCATACTATAAAAATGATATCGAAATAGGTTACTTCCACAAAATACCCTCGTTTAATTAAATATTTGTTTAAAATATCCATAAGAGATAAGAGATGTGAAATAAATATTTTAGATACGACATTTTACTTACACCTTTTCATCAACCACTATAATATTGTTAAACCCCCTCAACCATTTTAAAGAAGAAAATATTAAATAACGATATCTTTTTCAAAAGGAATATTTAGTACCTTATTAAAAGTGATTTTAAAATAACACCAATCTAGGACAAAGGAAAGGTTGTAGGCATCGGTCGTTTATCTAAACCAGACTTTGTGGTGCCTAGGCTAGACAAGTGGGAAATGTAATTTTAAAAGGCCCGTCTCACGGTGATTCGTGAGCAGATCCCTCCTTTCCTAACTTGTGCTTACCTGGCCACAATTGACGGTGAAGAGGCGATTTGAGGACCTCATAACTTGTCCTTTTGGAATATTAGGAGCAGTCTAGATTTTCAAATAAAAAGCTCTTGCAAAAGATTTTCAAATAAACACCACAACCTTTATCGAAAGGATATTTTTCCGTAAAACATTATGTTTTTCCAAAATAATAAATATCCCAAATATCATGGTTTTTTCTTAGAAGTAATAAAAGATATTTAAACACAATTATTCTTTTTTTTTACTAAGCTTTCTCTAAAATGACACGAAGTACTTTACAAACTCTAGAAAATAAAACGGGTGGTTGTGGAAGGCCATATTAAACGAGATCAATAATTTTAAATTCCAGTTTATGACAACATGACATATACAAAACATGATACGATTAGGGTTAGAATGCGCGGACCTAGGTATTGAATACTTATGAAGATCCCGATATTCCGGGTGAACGGTCCAAAGTGTGGACGACTATATAAATATGAAGATCCCGATATTCCGGGTGAACAGTCCAAAGTGTGGACGACTATACAAATATGAAGATCCCGATATTCCGGGTGAACAGTCCAAAATGTGGACGACTATACAATGTGGAAATTCCATGCCTAGAGGTATACGCACTAACTCTAATTCGTCCAAACTTTTGTACTGAACCATGGGGATGGGTAGTTTGATTAGGCAAGGAACTTCGGATTCCCCTACTACTCGATCATGATCCCCAGTTGTTGTTCCGTGACTACAACGGAATAATCGCGAGTATCCGGACCCTTGTTTAACAAACTAAAATGTTTACAATACCTATTGATACTCAACACTAAACTCACATCATGTGCTTACACCTGTTACCTCATCTACCTTTCTTCGTGAGACACGAGTTATTCAGTATCTTGGATGTGGATATTTTACCAGTTTAAACTTGTTGTTTATTATGGAACTGAAGGGTGGTAATACCTGTGCACTTGAGTGATATTCACGCTAGACAAAGCTCTATCGTAGTTATGGGACACCTTTCGGGGATATTCACGCTACCACATTGATTGCCATCCCAGGCACGAGCACTAGCTCATACTACTTCCAGCTAGTCATGGGATAGCTCAAGGATATGAGTATGTTCACCCGTAAATTCCATCTATACACACCTTGTTTAAACTGATCTAACTTTTAGACTGAATATATGTTTGACTTGACTTGAACCTTTACCAAACATATACCTCACACAATCTACTCATATTCACATATCTAATTTTTATATAACCTCATACCTTTATACACATGTACATCATATTCATTATATACATCTGTTCGTTTCTATACCTTTACTTTCTTATGAGGCAATCCTACTCGAGTATAACTCGCCGACGGACCTTCCTTTTCTTTCTCTATCTTTGGAATGTCCGTCAGATAAGAATGAGTATTATGGCAAGGATCAAGGTGTGAAGCCAGCTTATGAAGATTATGCAGACTGGACGATAGAAGATTAGTTAGATTTAATTTTTGTTGTTGCCCACATGTTTAGGGCTTTCGTTTCTCCTTTGATGTAATTAAACTACTTAGTTTATTGTACCTTTTCTTTTGCGATGTAATAAAGTTTGGTTAATGGAAATAAATACCTTTCGCTTTTATTATTTTTGTTTTGGTACACATCCTGCATGTTAAATATTCATACGCTTAATGTAACTGTATTGAATAGACCACCTTCAATACAGTTAGGTTGCGGACCATGCCACGTCACCCCTCTCCTTCTTTTGGGAAGTGGGGCGTGACAAGTTTTTGTGGTGGCCCATGCAGGTCCTCTGGTGTACTAAAATGAAACCGTTAACCGACTTATTATATTTGTGAATCTCATCCATCTATACTGATATCATAGTTTTCCTATGTCCCTTATCTCTTCCTTGACATTCTGTACCCTGACCATGACCTTTCCTTCTGGTCATGGAAAATCTTTCCAACGAGAATGACATGTTCGATATTACTTTTGAAGCTACATCTGGAGATTCAGACGACGAAGTTGTAGACTCTCAGGTGGTTATTTCCGACAGCGACTCGGAAGACGAAGAAGTCGATACTGCAACTCCGGAGCCTGTGATGACCAATGACTCCGAAGACGAAGAAAAAGATACCATGGAAGGGGAGCATATAGAGGAGGGGCCAGAAGGAGAAGCTATTGAGGCGGAAGACAATCCTATGGAATATAATCCGGATGAGGAGTCCCCTACAAAAGAACAAAACCCTATAGAGTGGAATCAGAGAGCGAGGCTCCTGCCAAGGATGAGTCGAAGGACGAAACTTCGAGTGTGGAGGAACTCGAGGCCGAAGAAAATCAGGCAGTTGTCCTCGCAAGGCACCATGGGAATGGTCGTACCTTTCTTAGTACGGAGGCCTATCGCAACTTGTTGAACTCCCATAATCGAGATTAATAAGTCTTTTTTCTTTTCTTTGGCCGAATAAAATGATGCATGTCCTTACTTTTCGGTTGTACTCTCCATATTAAAGTTGGATAATAAACTCTTAGTTCCGAGCAAAAAATCTCTCTTGTGTCTCTTGCTCTCCCTATTAGTCTATCTCTTGCATAATTTATTGTTCTTCCACGCAAGTTATTATCTTATCTCATCTCAGCCTGTTTGTAACCTAGCCTATTCTGATTCGGATCATCAATGGCCGGACGACACCATAACCGTAATAGAAGGAGAAATGGAGTCAATGAAGCCGCTGCTCAGCAAGCATCTATGCTACAAAGGATGTAAGGACTACTGGAGCAACAGCAGCAGCCGACAGCTACCCTTCATCAGGAGCTACGAAAAAGTAGGCAGCAACAAGCAGAGATGTTAAGTGATTTACTAACCCCAGTTCCTCAAGGTTCGGCGGGAGTGAAGCAGTTCAGATCACTCCAAGACTTTTTCGGGGAAGGAAACTCCCTTAGAAGCTGAGGAATGGCTCAAGGGAACAGTCAACAATCTCGGTGCCGTCCAAATTCCGAAGGACGCATGGGTGAACATCGCTAAGCTACAACTGACGGATAATGCCAGGATATAATGGGAGGCAGAGGAAAGTAGATTGAAGGAGCCCATCGACTGGGAAGCATTCAAACAACGTTTTGATACCCAGTATTTTCCAGTCGTGGCATACTTAAAAATGGAACGGGAGTTTATATAGTTCCAAAAAGGGAACATGTGGGATAAGTCGGTGGACGAGTACGCTTCGGAGTTCGCAAGGTTAAGTCGGTTCGCGCATCATCTGGTGGCAACCCCAGGACTTTATACTAAGAGATTCAGATAAGGGTTGGACCTGAAGACGCAGTCCTCCATGTCTTCTGCTACTCCTTCGACTTATGATGAAATCTTAGAAGCGACATGAAACTTTGAAGACCTTCAGAGACGCATAAGGAAGGATGACCGATTGACTGGCATTAAGCAACCGGCCAATCAAATTCTTAAGGGATCATCTTCCAGATTCAACGGGAAACAACAAGCTAAGAGGCCAGCAGGACCAACTATCTTCGGAAAACCAGCCGTTATATGCAACCAGTGTGGTAGGACCGGACACTTTAAGAGAGACTGTCGCATTTTGAACGAACTTTGCATAGTCTGTGGGTCTCCGGATCATGCTATTAGGGGCTGTCCTCAGAGAGGGAGACAATCAGGCCCCGTCAACAAGCCGGCTAATTATGGGGCACCAATATAGGAAAACCGGCCACTTTCCGCCACTAAACCAACCGGTCAAGGAGCGTCACCAAAAGGGACCACCCTTGTCATCACAGGAGCATGATTTTCAGCAAACGCAGAGGTATGGACTCAAACGCCAGACATTCACCATGACAGCCGAGAAGGTTGATGCCGCGTGGAAAGACAACATAGAGACTTTCCATGCAACAAGTGATACACCAACTCGCGGGAACGACACATGCAGTAAAGAGGATTCCTGACAGCGTTACTGATTTCCGTGCCTAGTAGTGGCCACTCCTTTGAAAATTTCAAATATGAAATCATTCTAAGGAGGGTAGATCGTAACTATCACAACCATTCTTGCAATTCTTAGCAAATCCAGAAGTTTTAAACATCCACAAAGATTTTTCGGAGAGGGGACTTGGTGATGTGATGTATCAGCGCGGTGATATAGTCGCATATGCGTCAAGATAATTAAAGGTGCATGAGCGAAACTACCCAACGCACGATTTAGAACTTGCCGCAGTTGTTTTCGCACTCAAAATTTGGAGGCACTATTTATTGGGTGAGAGGGTGGATATTTACACCGATCACAAGAGCTTGAAGTATATCTTCACCCAGAAGGAACTCAATATGAGGCATAGGAGATGACTGGAATTAATGGCAGATTTCGACGTAAATTTACAATATCATCCGGGAAAGGTGAATGTAGTCCCGGATGCTTTGAGTCGCCAACCAATGATTTCGAGTCTGACTACTCTTTGGAAGAATCGTTAAGATCTTAATGAACTAGCGACCGAGTTGATAATGCCCGGAATGCTTACATCCTTCATGAATTTGCAAATTCACTCAACATTAGTCGAACGAATCAAGACAGCTCAAATGGAGACCCGAAGTTGCGAAGGATCATAGAACAAGTGGACGCAAATCTATGGACGGACTTCATTATCCACGAAGATGGTTCTTTGAGATATGGATACAGAGTCTCTGTACCTAAGGGGGAGATGAGAGAGGAATTATTAAAAGAGGCACATAGTTCTCCATACTCTGTTCATCCGGGAGGAACAAAGATGTGTTAGTTATATGTATGCCCTAGAGGCCATTACTGTACATACGATGTATATTGTAATGGATGCTTGGACATATATAGGGAGGACTTTCTTGCTCGACATGATAGTATGCTATCTGGTTGTACTTTATCTTAACATGTACTCTGATTGTTTCTATATTACATATTGATAAAGTCCTTAGGATATGTACTCGACTACTGGGACTATGATGAGATCATACTAGTAGGGCCACGGTAGTCGACGAGTACATCCTATAACTGTTCCTAGTCGAGGGTGTATTGAGACAGGGCATCGATGGACCAGAGTAGACTAGCGTATACGTATCTTGACCCATATGATGGGCGATGGATGATCCCATATCCATCGGTGTTTGACATCAAGGATGGTGTACGGGTGCTCAGTGGAGACTGGGTACACTGGACGGACTCGCCGAGAACTCCCAGATGGTATTATACCTCACGTCAGATGGCAGTTCTCCGGTGACACTGGTACAGAGTAGTCTGTTGATCCGAGATCGTCATAGAGTCTTGTGTGATTCCCACTGTGCTTTGATTTCCATCATACCACGTCCAAGAGGGCGTGCAAAAAGGTGGCTTTTGGGTACAGTCCCGAATCACATGGAGGCAATGAGCGATAGGAGGGGATTCGTCTCTCCCGGTATAGGGAGTTGATGTTGTGCAGTGTTCGATTGGCTATAACCGGAAATCCTTGGCCAGGGTTGCCGAGATTTACTGGTAAGTGTTATCAGTAGTTTCTCAAACTGTTATAGACCTCATATCGACACGACTTATCAAGCTACTGGGGTCTGACGTTTACCACCCCTAGGCGAGATATGCGACATATCAGACGACGAGACCGGACTGTACGGGAGTGTTACTGATTGGATTCACAGGAGAATGTACAGGCTTGCTTGTTGATCTTCTGATCGCTCAATACCCGGGTGGCCGTTACGTTTAGCAGACCACTTGCGGCTTGTGGGTGTTTGATATGATCATCACCTACTGCCGGCGTATTGACGAGTCTTTAGAGTCCTACATAGGGATTTCCTGGCTCAAGAGAAATGGAGTAGGAGCACATATGTGATATGTGCGGGACCGAGATTAATACGATATGAGATACCGTATTCTATTCTCGCGATTCGTGACATTGATCGGTTATATGCGATATAGCCGGGTTATCGGATCAAGTGTTGATTCGATAAGTTGTTACACATGATATTAGTCGGTTATAGCCGGATTATTAAATCAAGAGTTGATTTAATAATTTAATGTATAATTATATATTTGATATATTACATTACATTAACTAGTATTAGCTCACTTGTGATTTATTTTCTCACTAGATTATGCACATTGTTTATATTTGATATATGCAAGTGTACATGTTTGTATCATGCTTGATGATACATACAAGATGGGTGTTTGAGACTTATATCAAGTTTAGGTTAAATTAGGGTTTACTTATTTCCTTAAGAATAACAAAAGAGATGAGACTTTAGTCAATGTTATCAAGCTTGTAGAAGCTTGTATGCAACATTGACAAAGTCAACTCTTTTGTCATTCCTTAGGATATTAGTTAACCCAACCCTTAACCTCATACTATGGTTAATTCTCTACACGAGTTAAGCATGAGGGCTTAACTCAACCATGGTGCAATAATTCAAAGGATAAGTTTTCATTTGGATGAATTATTCACTTCTTCTTCTTCATCAAGCTCCTTGAAAAAGCTTTCAAGCTCTAATGGTGCTATGAGGAAAAATGTGAGAAAATCAATTCTAAAGTGAGCCCACCTTCTACTTTTTCATCCTCTACCACTTGCCATGTAGTAGAGTGTGTTCTCTTCACAAAGTTCATGACCTAGTGAAGGAATAGCTTGAGTTAGTGTCTCCTCGACGTAGATCATCTTCGGCCTCGAAATCATTGAAGCAAGCACGTTCGTTCTTCTTGTGGAGCTTCTCTAGAGTTCGGAGTTCACGATCGCAATGAAGGGGACATCTACACGGAGCTATTGAAGTGAAGGACAGGAACTACAAAGGTTGTAATCCCTCTCACTTAGTGTTAAATTGTTTAACATGCATGTTTTCGCCTAAACCCCAGTTTAAAGATCCGGCTTTGGATTGTTCGGCACGGCTAAATTTTTAATCGGGCATGGTTGATGCCTCGTAGACCCTTGTGAGCGTGCCTAGCAACCCTACAAGATGTACAAGGACCTCATAAAAAAAAACTATTGGTGGCATGGGATGAAGCGGGAGATAGCCAAGAGTGTATCCAAATGTCTTGTTTGCCAACAAGTAAAAGCCGAACACCACAGGATGGCGGGTCTATTACAGCCGTTACCAATACCCGAATGGAAATGGCAAAACATTACTATGGATTTTGTGACCGCACTCCCTCGCAGCTCTAAGGGAAACGACGCTGTATGGGTGATTGTGGACCGACTCTCCAAGTCGACGCATTTCATTCCTTTTCGAGTGGGTCAATCAACCGAAAGCCTTGCAAAAAGGTATATGGAAGAGATTGTCAGATTGCACGGCGTACTGATTTGCATCGTGTCCGACCGAGATACACGTTTCAGATCTCAGTTTTAGCAAAGCCTACAAGAGAGTCTAGGCACGAATCTGAGTTTCAGTACCGCCTACCATCCTCAGACCGATGGCCAATCAGAAAGGGTTATTCAAATTCTCGAAGACATGCTCCAGGCCTGTATGTTGGATTTTAAAGGATCTTGGGAAGATCATCTGCACTTGGTAGAGTTTGCTTACAACAATAGCTACTAGTTTAGTATCAGCATGGCGCCTTTCGCCGCTTTGTATGGACGAAAGTGTAGGTCACCGTTAAGTTGGGACAATGTTGGGGACCGAGAACTTCTAGGCCCCGAGATGATTGTCGAGACAGTGGAGGTGATAAGAACCATCAGAGAACAATTACGCATAGCACAAGATCGGCAGAAGCATTGGGCGGATACGAAGAGAAGGCCACTAGAGTTCCAACCAGGAGAAAACGTGTTTCTGAAGATTTCTCCTAACCGGGGAGTGATACGTTTTTAGGAGCGAGGAAAGCTCAGCCCACGACCCATCGGCCGTTTAACATCTTGGAAGGAGACGGAGGGTTTTTGTATAGACTAGCTTTGCTATTTTCTATGGAGGGTGTGCATAATACTTTTATATCTCACAGCTTGGAGGGTATGCTGGCAACCCTAACCATACTTTTGATCATTCCGAGATTATGGAAAGGTTAGCGTAATCTACAAGCAGCAACCGGTCGGGATACCAGAAAGGTGAAACCTCGAGGGACAAGATAATCCAGCTGGTTAGAGTTATGTGGGGAAGGAACTACCAGGCAAGATATACGCAGAAGCGAGAAGACGGGACGAGAGAGCGAGACCCAAAATTTTAACCTAGATAAACCTTTCTTGGTGATTTTTTTCCTTGACCCACCTTCTGAAATTTCGAGGACGAAATTATTTTAAGGAGGGTAGATTGCAACGACCGTGATTTCTAATACCTAATAAAATATATCTTATTTAAATTTCTACTATCAAATAATTATTTATGTGTTTCTTTAATAGAACAATAATTTTTAAAGTAATGTTAATAATTTTTAAAGCATCGAAATATGATTAAAGGAATTTTCTAAAATCTATTTATTGTTTTTATAGGCTTAAAATGTTTTAGTAAGATTTTATAACGCCTTAAAATAATCTACATATTTTTATTATCAATTAAAGTAATTAATTCGTAATTAAAAATATTTTAAAGGATAAACTAGATATTATATAACTTTAATAACTAACTAAAACCATAAGAATGGTTATACTACTTAGTTTTAACCCAAAATTATTTTTATACTAAAAATAACAATAAAATATATTTTCTGAAATTTTTCCATAATTTTCCTGTATTTTTAACTATTTTTAACAAATTTTTTTAAAGCAAATTCAATTTTTTAAAAATAATAAACAGTATATTATTTTTATTTTAAATAAATAAATAAAAAAATAAATTTCCCTTTAACATGGACCGCTGGATCAAAAGATCCAACGGTCCAGAGCTTCGCGGCGGCGCCACGTGGTGGGGACCACGCGAAAGCGCGTGGTCTCTACACGCGCAGGCACGAGGCGTCGCGTGGCGACGGCGATGGGACTGGCGGTGCGATCTGTACTGTTGGATGCAGATCCAACGGCCATAATTCGAGGCGGCGGGCACAATCATTAACAGAATGATTCGCAATCATGGGCCGGCGTGATTTTCCGTGTGATTTAACGTATTTTTGGATTTTCTTGTTACCTTTTGAACCCTATAAATAGACACCTTCAAACCTAAATTTCTCACACCTCAGAACTCCAAAAATTCTGAAAAAAATACCAATGCCTTCATATCGAAGACGCCGACGCTACGGCTCCACCCAATCGCCGGGGAAAAATCGCGACGCGGAGCTATTGAGGATTTTGTACACACCTACGTTTTCGACCCTTCGACATCCGACTCTAATCAAAGGTAGGATCCGCTTCTCTCTCCTTTTTCCTGTCACATTCTTCTTTATCAATAACCTAGTTCCAACTTATAATCATCAACCCCTATTTAAATAGTTGTTATAATATTTGTACATACCTATTCCTTGTACCCTCGATAATGATAATGTTAATCCAAATTTTAAAACGGTGTTTAAATTTCCTCGATACACAAAAGTATATTGCACACCCATAATACCTGGAATCTGATATAACAAATGAATTGTCATTTCACTTCTGTCATACCCATACTATAAAAATGATCTCGAAATAGGTTATTTCCACAAAATACCCTCGTTTAATTAAATATTTGTTTAAAATATCCATAAGAGATAAGAGATGTGAAATAAATATTTTAGATACGACATTTTACTTACACCTTTTCATCAACCACTATAATATTGTTAAACCCCCTCAACCTTTTTAAAGAAGAAAATATTAAATAACGATATCTTTTTCAAAAGGAATATTTAGTACCTTATTAAAAGTGATTTTAAAATAACACCAATTTAGGACAAAGGAAAGGTTGTAGGCATCGGTCGTTTATCTAAACAAGAGTTTGTGGTGCCTAGGCTAGACAAGTGGGAAATGTAATTTTAAAAGGCCCGTCTCACGGTGATTCGTGAGCAGATCCCTCCTTTCCTTACTTGTGCTTACCTGGCCACAATTGGCGGTGAAGAGGCGATTTGAGGACCTCACAACTTGTCCTTTTGGAATATTAGGAGCAGTCTAGATTTTCAAATAAAACCTCTTGCAAAAGATTTTCAAATAAACACTACAACCTTTATCGAAAGAATATATTTTTCCGTAAAACATTATGTTTTTCCAAAATAATAAATATCCCAAATATCATGGTTTTTTTCTTAGAAGTAATAAAAGATATTTAAACACTATTATTCTTTTTTTTTACTAAGCTTTCTCTAAGATGACACGAAGTACTTTACAAACTATAGAAAATAAAACGGGTGGTTGTGGAAGGCCATATTAAACGAGATCAGTACTTTTAAATTCCAGTTTATGACAACATGACATATACAAAACATGATACGGTTAGGGTTAGAATGCGCGGACCTAAGTATGGAATACTTATGAAGATCCCAATATTCCGGGTGAACAGTACAAAGTGTGGACGACTATATAAATATGAAGATCCCGAAATTCGGGGTGAACAGTCCAAAGTGTGGACGACTATACAAATATGAAGATCCCGATATTCCGGATGAACAGTCCAAAATGTGGACGACTATACAATATGGAAATTCCATGCCTAGAGGTATATGCACTAACTCTAATTCATCCAAACCTTTATACTGAACTATGGGGATGGATAGTTTGATTAGGTAAGGAACTTCGGAACTCGGATTCCCCTACTACTCGATCATGATCCTGGAAAGTGAAACGGTACATTTCACTTCCCCAGTTGTTGTTCCGTGGCTACAACGGAATAATCGCGAGTATCCAGACCCTTGTTTAACAAATTAAAACGTTTACAATACCTATTGATACTCAACACTAAACTCACATCATGTGCTTACACCTGTTACCTTATCTACTTTTCTTCGTGAGACACGAGTTATTCAGTATCTTGGATGTGGATATTTTACCAGTTTAGACTTGTTGTTTATTATGGAACTGAAAGGTGGTAATACCTGTGCACTTGAGTGATATTCACGCTAAACAAAGCTCCATCGTAGCTATGGGACACCTTTCGGGGATGTTCATGCTACCACATTGATTGCCATCCCAGGCATGAGCACCGGCTCATACTACTTCCAGCTAGTCATGGGATACCTCAAGGATATGAGTATGTTCACCCGTCAATTCCATCTATACACATCTTGTTTAACCCGATCAACTCTTAGACTGAATATACGTTTGATTTGACTTAAACCTTTACCAAACATATACCTCACACAATCTACTAATATTTACATATCTAATTTGTATATAATCTCATACCTTTATACACATGTACATCATATTCATTATATACACCTGTTCGTTTCTATATCTTTACTTTCTTATGAGGCAATCCTACCCGAGTATAACTCGCTGACGGACCTTCCTTTTCTTCCTCTATCTTTGGAATGTCCGTCAGATAAGAATGTGTATTATGGCAAGGATCAAGGTGTGAAGCCAGCTTATGAAGATTATGCAGACTGGACGATGGAAGATTAGCTAGATTTAATTTTTGTTGTTGCCCACATGTTTAGGGCTTTCGTTTCTCCTTTGATATAATTAAACTACTTAGTTTATTATACTCTTTCTTTTGGGATGTAATAAAGTTTGGTTAATGGAAATAAATGCCTTTCGCTTTTATTATTTTTGTTTTGGTACACATCCTGCATGTTAAATATTCATACGCTTAACGTAACCGTATTGAATAGACCACCTTCAATACAGTTAGGTTGCGGACTATGCCACGTCATCCTTCTCCTTCTTTTGGGAAGCGGGGTGTGACACGGGGAGTAATCTCTTTGGCAAAATTTTTCGTCACTATATATTTTCAAATCTATACGGTTCTTTTAACGATATCAATTTCATTACTTTAAAGGTTTTTTCGTCAAAAACCAGCTGTAGCCCTTGTTGGTCGATCCTAGCAGCTCTACTAGAGTTTTAAGAATATCAAGTGTGCAATTTTAAAAATCTTGAGGGCTAAGTCTACAAATGAGGATCAAACTAAAGGTTTAGGGTTATATAGAAAGCAAACTAGAGTTTTATACTAAGTGATAAGGAGCTACAACTTTTGTAGCCAAGTTCTTCACTTCAAAAGCTCGTTATAGTAGTCCCTTGAACTCCTTCTAGACCTCCACTTGAAGAAAAGATCAAGTTTTTTTGAAGTTTTCTTTGTCGGAGATGATCCATCTTGAGGCAACTCACACTCAAGCTCACGCTTCACTAATCAAAGTATTAGTGAAGAAAATAACCTAAACTAATTTGCTAGAAAGGTTTAGGTTGATGAAGTAGTGTTTTTGCTCACTAAATATTTTTTTTCCGTCACTTTTGAGTGAATAGTGTTTCAAGAAGAGATGAAGATGAAGAAGATGAAGATGGTTGTGAGAATAACCTTGGATATGAGGATAAGTGCAAATCATAGACTTATATCAACAAAAGAAAATAAGTAATGAGTCATGCAAAATCAAAAGTTCAAAACAAATGACTCATTGTTTCTTTTCTTTTATTCACATAAGAAATGATTATCCTCTTATCCTATAATCCAATGTGTTTCTCTTATATACACAACTCTTGTGTATAATCGACCATGTCTAACATGAATATATATTTATATCATATATATAAATATATAAATAGAAGAAAATATTAAAGTGAGCATAATATTAGTTATATATATATATATATAATTATTAAATCAATACTTGATTCAATAATCCGCTTATATCATATATAACCCAGCTAATATCAAATAACGCTAGATTAGAATACAGTATCATATATCTGTATTTAATCAAGCTCTCGCACATATCTCCATACATGCCCTACTTCGTTTCGCTTGAGCTAGGAAAGCTCAGACTCTAAAGACTCGCCAATACACTGGCAATAGGCAATGATCACATCAAACACCTACAAGCCATCAGCGGTACTAGCTGCACGTTGTAGGGGTTTTTTCATCACCCCATTGAGATGGGAATACACATCGCTTGTCAGGCGTATACAAATTCTCCCTGTCTAGGGATAGGCTAGGGTTTATTGATTGTAGGGATCCGAATCTCCGGCAGCCGTGGACTAAGCTGCCGTTAATTACTCTTCGCCTTTGAAGCGAAGGAACCTCCGATTGACGGGTCAACTATGTAAGGATGGGAGTGCCCCGAGCGTGCACACAGCGGAAGCGGGAACGGACGGAAAACAAAAACTTCGTAGGGGCGCAATCGACCATACGCCAAAATCGTCCAAACACTAGTTTCTAGCTATAAATAAAGAGCATAAAGAAAAGTTCAAAGATGCTACAACCTTTGTAGCGTGTCCGACTGATCCCGGAAGACCCCGTCTAAACTCAGTGAGCTCCCGAATGCGTCTGCGCACACTGACTGCATCGCCGTAGATGATTCGCGTTGAAAGCTGGCTGTCCGAGCTCCAACTCCGTCACTGGTCGGAGGAACTTCCTTCAGAGACTTTGTGGGCATGGAGGAAGGCGATGCCAATGATGGGTACTCTCTACTTTTTGCAAAGACTCACCATGACAACACTTTCCTTTTTTCTAGTGAGTTCAAGCTCATGTTTTTGAGGAAGAAGAAGATGGCTTGATAAAGAATGGAATTGTAATGATAAAAACAATTGTGTCATATTTTTTTATCAACCATGTCATGTATCATGACACATACCCTCACCCCCACTCTCTCTCATGTGTGTGTCAACACATAAGAGAGAGGGTGGGCCCCACCACCTAATTAAATATATTAAATAAATAATAATCATATATATACATTAATATATATATATATATATATAAAGATATATATACATTTACATATACATATATATATATATAAAGATATATATACATTTACATATATATAATTATTTGTATATTTATTTATACTTAATTCATAATGGCGGGAATTAATAAATATATATAAAATATGTATTAGTACATATAACCTATACACGTACACATCATGTATCACATACACGAAATACCATCAATATCTTCCCAGTAGCATATACTGTAGAGAGTGTGTGTATCATATACACTATATTAGAAACCGTATCATTGATACGGTTATCAAGTCAACGCTTGACTTGGTATTCCGGTTTTGAAACCGGCTAGTATAACAGTCGTACGATTGAACATGTATATATCTAATATACATATTTTATCGAACCAAAGTACGTATCCCTATATGCACTTCACATCGCGTTTTGCCCGGGCAGGCGCTTTCGTTGCGGGACTCTAAAGACCTGTCAATACACTGGCAGTAGGTTATACATGATCGTATCTGAAACACTTTCAGATTCAACCCCCTTTTGGGTTAACCCATAAGCTCGTCAGTGGCACTAGTGTATGTAACGGCTACCCAGATATGAGCAAGATAAAGATAGGTCAACGAGCGAACCCATCTGGACCCAACAAATTCTATAAGTGACAGTCACCGTATAGTCCGATCTCTTCATCAAGGAGTATCATATACCGGGTCTGGGGAGTGGAATTTGTCAGACCCCTAATAACCCGATAAGTCGTGCTGACAGAGAACTCATAACCAGAAAGATACAATTTGTAACACATACCAGTTTATCTCTACTGCCGTGGCCACCGACTTCTGGCTATAGTCGTGTCCTGCACAGTGCGATATCGACTCCAAATACCGGGAGTGACGAATTCTCACGATCGCTCACTGCCTCCATGTGCTTCGGGACTGTACCCAACTAAAACCCGTTTGCACGACTCAGTAGAGCCGTGGTAGGGTAGTAATCTAAGTACAGTGGGAACACACACGAGACACGGTGGCGATTTCAGGTCTAAGGAATACCCTGTACCCATGTCACCAGAGAACTGCTATCTGATATTGGTATAATACCAACTAGGAGTTCTCGACGAGTCCGTCCAGTGTAACTCATCCAATGAGAACCTGTATACAATCATCAGTGTTAAACACCAATGACTATGGGATCAACTATTGCCCCGTACAGGGTCATGAAACGTATACACTAGTCTAAACTGGAGTACCGATACCCTGTCTCGATACTCCTACGACTAGGGACATTTAAGGATGTGCTTATAAACTACCAGGACCCACTAGTATGATCCTTACTATAATCCTGGCAGTCAATTAAATATCCTATGGGCTTTATCTCATGTATTATTGATACGTGATAACTAGTAACACGCATTCATATGACAGATAAAGACAAACCAGATAGCATACTATCATCTCGAGTAAGACTGTTCTTAGTATAGGCCCTCTTTGAATTCAGTAATTGCATTCCCGCAACTACGATAATTGCCTTGAGGGCACCTATATCCAACAATCTCCCACTTGCACTTAAGGCTAATTATTGCGGTATCGCATGCACACATCTCATGTGCTACAGTATACCCAATTTCTGTACTAACAATTTTGTAAACTGTGTTCGAGAACTAGCCTTAGTAAGTGAATCCGCTAATATGTTCTAACTGTATTTATCTGAATCTCAACTTCGTGGAGATCAACTATTTCCCGAAATGAGCGATACTTGCCCTTGAATATTGTTTGGATAGCTGATGGGATCTAGTCAACAAATGAAAATACATATGACGTATCTATCCAAACAAATACATATGACGTATCCTCTGCTGATTCACAATCAGTATCTAGCGCCTTGACCACCCCAGTATCTCGATTGGAACTCATCTAATACACTGCACCTCATAAGAGGGTAAACTAATGACTCACGACAGACACTCTATCATCCATGTCACCACGGAATCTGGAATTGGTAATTGCCTCTTGAAAGAGTCTGCTATTACCAAATACCTAGAAAATCTCATATGTTCTACACTTCTTCCTATGTTTCTCCAGGAATGGATTAATTTCTGCTTACTACACCAAGTGTAAAAGTAATAATTGGTCCGGTATTTAACATTGCATGATTGACCTCTCTGCCATAGCATGTCGAATGTCATTCATGCGAGTCTTTCTCTTCATCAGTCCCGAAAGACATCATTTTAGAGAGAGTGACCCATTACCTGCGGGTACATTACCTTACTAGGAGTCCTCCATTCTAAACTATTTTATAATGGTGTCATTATACCTGAATTTAGATAATCCCAAATCCCCTACCAGGTCTAACTCTATAGACCTAGTCACCAGAATCATTGACATATGTATAATCCACAAAAAGAGAAACAAAAGTGACTGCCAACGTTTGACCGAATCGTAGTATAGGAATATCACTTCCTATCAAGAGTATGTTATTCACATTAGTATACAGAATATGACAGTACTCCCTACAGCTTTCTTACAAATATCTGGTTCATCTCTTATTTTGATGAAGTTAAACACTTTGACCGTTGTATCAAAAGCAGATGATCCACCTCCGCTATGCCTGCTTTTGTCTACAAATAAATTTAAGCAATTTTGCACACTTTCCGCTTCTCCCACCGACTAAGACAATTCTCTGGTAGAGTCATATACACATACACTTCTAAAACCAATTTAGAAAGACATTATAATTAAACTCATACCAGAAATCATAGTCATGAAAACAACAGTTGGCAAATATTATCCGTATGGACTTTAGCACAGACTTCGAAGTAACAGTATCACCACAATCCACATCGACTATTTGATGAATAATGTATACTATAAGTCTATCCTTTATTAGGTTAATACTTTTCCATTTGTATTGATCTTGAAAGATCTGCTTACTCCTTATGGGTTTTACCCCTTTCAGGAGCACACAACAAAGTCTATAATTTGTTGTAGTGCATGGAGTCCAACTTGGATAACTTGGTATCCAGCCATCAGTCGGAAGTCACCACTTCCTATGGCATGCTGATAACTAGTAGGGTCATCATCATGTTATGCATGAAGGGTTACCCTAGTTCCTTGGCCAACTTCCGTGGCCAAATGCAGAACAAAATTTTATAGCGAACAAAAACTTGGCACTAGAATAAATCTTAACCGGATCTTTAACCATAAACCTAGTTAGCTAATTGTGAGTTCTATCTACTATGAAAAAAGATATACCAAGAGGCTCAAGTCCTTCGGTCTTCTCTCCTCGTCATGTGCTCCAAGTGGTCTCCTTGAACTTGCTTGATCTCCAACTTCGGCTCCATCGGTCCTTCGGGATCGAGCTTGTTCTCCGGCCTTCCTTTGTCGTGGATGATCCACCCGAGAAATATGATCCATGGCTCTAGCTCCTAATCAAATGACTATAAGGAGAAACTATAGAACTTGGGTTTCTAAACCAAGTAATCTAGGATGTAGTGAGGGTGTCTAAGTGTATGCTATCTCTTTTCTAAGCTCTTCACTTGTTTCTCACCACATGAGAATGTTAGTGAAGAGAAAGAAGATGAAGATGGAGGAAAGCAAGAGGAGGGAGGAGCTTGGAGAGAAAAATGGAGCTAAAAAAATAATGAATCAAGCATGAAAGAGAAAATACACCTCTACGTTTTGTGTATCAATTTTTTCATTAAACAATTAGCAACCATGCTTCAATAGTAACTCCAAAATGAATTATAAATTCATTTGATTACTATTGAAGCATGGTCACCTCCATTCCTCCCTCATCTCTCACTTTACATGTCATTTTCAATTATCAAATAAAAGGAAAATACATTATGAGCTGGCCACCTTCTAGAAAAAAATCTATAATAAATACGGATTTCAGTCTACAGTACATACATACCGGCAATCAGATAAAATTTCGAACGCCCAAAGAGATAGAATAACACGAAGAACGTAATACTAGAATATATATATCGAAATACATATACGTAAATTATTAAATCAATACCTGATTTAATAATCCGGCTCAAACCCTAGCCAGCTAGTATTACAAACTGTCCGATCGAAAGTCCGAGTACAAAGTATATCAACCGATCGAACCCTGCACGTATCCAATACGGCTACTATATCATTTCTCCTGGATCAGGGAAACCCTCTGTGTGGGACTCTAAAGACTCGACAGTACTCTGGCAGTGGGTTTAACCATAAGCACGTCAGCGGCACTAGCTGTACGTAACGGCTACCCAGGTACCTGTCGAAAAGGAAGGCCGACGAGCAAGCTCATCCGAACTCCTACTGAGCCTATCCGTGATAATATCCGCACAGTCCGGTCTCTTCGTCAAAGAGTATCGCCTACCGGGTCTAGGGGATGGTAAACATCAGACCCTAATAACCTGATAAGTCGTGCCGATATGGCTCAGGACAATCCGGGAAACTACTGATGAAACTATCAGCAAGTCCCAACTTTCTTGGCCAAGGTCTTATGGTCCTGACCAATCGAATCATAATGCGATATCGACTCCCTATACTGGGAGAGACGAATCCCCGACAATCGCTCACTGCCTCTATGTGGCTCGGGACTGAACCCAACCAAAACCTGTTTGCACGACTCAGTAGAGCCGTGGTAGGATAATGATCAAAGTTCAGTGGGAACTCACACGAGACAAATGCCGATCTCGGTTCCAAAGACTAACCTATACACATGTCACCTGAGAACTTCCATCTGACGATAGGTATAGTACCACATGGATGTTCTCGGCAAGTCTGTTCAGTGTACTCACACCCAGTAAGCACCTGCATACGATCTTAGGTGCATCAGACCAATGGCTGCGGGACCAACCATCCCCCGACGGGGCTAGAAACGTATACACCAGTCTACTCTGGAGTATAAATGCCCAATCTCGATTCTCACGCGACTAGGGACCATTTAAGGATGTGCTTATGGAATACCCTGCTCCCACAAGTATGATCGCCATCACAACGCAGGTAGTCAAGCAAGATCCTAGGGACTTTATCAACATGTAACTGAAATATGTAATAACGAGTATGACATATGCCATTAAGATAAATACAAACCACAATCTATATCGAGTCTTTATCAATATGTGCAAGCTAGATATAACAACAATACAAATAAATACACATATCCCGATAAAGACAAGTCAAATAATATACTATAAAACTGAGCAAGATTGTTCTGTACAATTGTTCTGTACATACATATTCCTAGTATCCATATGTATACATATACAATACTGGCCTCTAGGGCATATACATCCAACAATCTCCCACTTGCACTAAAGGCCAGTGATTGGCGTACTGAATACCCAACGTCTGCTCTAAGGCCAGCTGCTGGCGTACCGCATACCCAACATCCCAAAAAGTCGCTCGAACTGTGTTTGAGGGAGGGCCTTTGTAAATGGATCCGTTGTGTTCTCTTTCGTATCCACTCTCTGGACCTCGATCTTCTGGCGATCTACAATCTCCTTGATCAGGTGATACCGCCTTAAGATGTGCCTAGATTTCTGATGGGACCGTGGTTCCTTCGCTAAAGCTATAGCCCCATTGTTATCACAATACACTGGTATTGGATCAACAATGGACGGAATTACCTGAAGTTCAGTTATGAACTTCTTCATCCAGACCTTCTCTTTTGCGGCATCGCTTGCAGCAATGTATTTAGCCTCCATCGTCGAGTCTGCGACGGTATCCTATTTGGAACTCTTCCAACATACCGCCTCTCCGTTGAGGGTAAACACAAAACCCGAGACAGACTTGCTGTCATCCTTGTCACTCTGGAAGCTTGAGTCGGTAAAGGACTTGACCCTGAGGTCTCCATTATTGTAAATCAGGAACATCTCCTTAGTCCTTCTCAGGTACTTGAGAATGTTCTTTACCGCTGTCCAGTGGTTCTCACCTGGTTCCGACTTATACCAGCTCACCACGCTTAGCGCGTAAGCTACATCTAGTCTTGTACATAGCATCACATACATTATAGATCCTACCGCCGAAGCGTAGGGTATAGTGCTCATGTAAACCCTCTCCTCGTCAGTCCTGGGAGACATCTCCTTGGAGAGGGTGATTCCGTGCAATGCGGGTATGTTACCGTGCTTGGAATCTTCCATACTAAATCTCTTTAGTACGATCTCTATGTACCTGGACTGTGAAAGTTCCAGTAATCTCTTGGATCTATCTCTGTAGATCTTGATCCCCAGAATGTACGAGGCATCACTTAGGTCTTTTATAGAGAACCTTTGTGATAAGAATATCTTGACCGATTGTAGCATAGGAATGTCATTTCCTATCAAAAAAATGTTGTCCACGTACAAGACCAGGAACACGACAGTTCGTCCTACAATCTTCTTATAAATACATGGCTCATCTTCGTTCTTGATGAAGTCAAAATCTTTGACTGTCACATCAAAACAGATGTTCCAGCTCCGCGATGCTTGCTTCAATCCATAAATGGATTTGAGCAGCTTGCACACCTTCCCGCTGCTCCCACTGTCTACAAAACCTTCTGGCTGATCCATGTAAACGCACTCTTCTAAACTTCCATTTAGAAAATCCGTTTTTACGTTCATCTGCCAGATCTCATAGTCATAGAAGGCAGAAATGGCAAGCAGGATCCTAATGGATTTGAGCATTGCCACTAGAGAAAAAGTTTCGTCATAGTCCACTCCTAGTCTCTGACGAAAGCCTTTTGCAACGAGTCTAGCCTTATAGGTTTCCACCTGCCCATCCACACCAAGTTTCTTCTTGTAGATCCATTTGCATCCAACGGGTTTTACCCCAGGTGGAGCAACTTCCAGGGTCCACACTTTATTGGTGTACATGGACTCCATTTTAGATTGCATAGCATCCAGCCACTTATCAGAGTCCCTACTGATAATGGCCTGTCTGAAACTAGTAGGATCATTTTCTTCCAAGATGCAGTCCTCTCGATCCTCATCTATGAGAAAACCGTAGTATCTCTTAGGCGGATGAGAAATCCTTCTAGATCTGCGGAGTGGCTGAGGTTCGTCCGGGGTTATTGAATCCTGAGGTTCTACTAAATTATCAGTTACAGTTTTTCCCTCTGGAATTTCTTCCAGTTCTACCGTGCTCCCACTAATTTCTTTTGCAAGAAATTCCTTTTCTAAGAAGACAGCGTGGCGAGCAACAAACACCTTCTGTTTCTCGGTGTGGTAGAACTGATATCCTTGCGAATGCTTAGGATATCCTACAAACTTACACAAAACTGACCGTGCCTCGAGTTTGTCCGGGTTCTGCTTCTTTACATAAGCGGAACAACCCCATATCTTAATAAAATTAAGGTATGGTCTCTTCCGCTCCCACAATGCATGTGGAGTGGTAGGCACAGCTTTGGTAGGAACCCTATTCAATACATATATTGCCGTTTCAAGTGCATATCCCCAGAATGAAAGAGGCAACTCGGTATTACTCATCATGGAGCGAACCATATCCAATAGGGTACGATTCCTCTGCTTCGATACATCGTTGTGCTGTGGTGTGTAAGGAGGAGTAAGTTGAGAGAGAATTCCATTCTCTTTTAAGTAATTTAGGAATTTCGTGCTTAAGTACTCCCCTCCCCTATCAGAGCGGAGGATCTTAATACTTTTGCAAGTCTTGTTCTCTACTTAGTTTTTGAATTCTTTGAATTTCTCAAAAGCTTCAGATTTATGTTTCATAAGATACACATATCCGAATCTAGAGAGATCGTAAGTGAATGTGATGAAGTACGAGAACCCACCCTTTGCATGTATAGACATCGGACTACATACATCACTGTGTATTAGCCTCAAGAGCTCTGTTGCTCTTTCTCCATGTCCGGTGAATGGAGATTTGGTCATCTTTCCTTTGAGACAAGATTGACAAGTTTCATAAGATGAAAATTCGAACGTATTCAAAATTCCATCTTTATGTAACTTACTCAGTCTTTTCTCTCCGATATGACCAAGTCTATAATGCCACAAGTAGGATTAGTTCGTATCTGAACTCTTCCTCTTGCGTGTGTTTTGTATATTGAGAACTGTGCTTTGATTGAGAACATAGATATCATTACACAGTGTACCTTCTGCAACCAATACCTTATCAAGGTAAATGTTCATGATATTTCTATCAAGAACAAAATTATATCCATCTTTATCAAGTAAAGAACTGATATTATGTTGCACAACATGGAAGGTACATAGTAGCAATTGTTCAAAATCATAGTATTGCCATTTGGCAATACTAGGTGATATTCACCAACGGCAGCAGCATTAACTTGTGCTCCGTTCCCCACTCTGAGGGACATATCACCAGGTCTAACTATCCTACTTTTTCTCAGTCTCTGCAATAAATTACAGATATGAGATCCTGATCCAGTATCGAGTACCCAGGAGGTAGGACTGACCGAAAAACAGTTCTCAATAACAAGAACACCTGAAGAAGACGCAACAGTATGTTTCTTCTTCGATGGGGTCATTAAGGAATTCAAACAATCATTTTTCTCATGCTCATACTTATGACCGTTGTCATAAGTTAGAGCCGAACTGACGTTCCCCAGCCCCGAATAAGAATTCGGATCGGTCAAGCGATACATTTTATTATCTTGATTAGGACGTGAAATGGTTGCTACCTGGAGAGAGAGGGAAAACACTCAGCGTGCGCTCTTGCAAGATTAGATTGGTTATTAATTTATCTAACCAGGATGGCTCCCACTGTTTCCTCAAATTCATCTTCAAACCCTAAAAGAAGAACTAGTCAGGATTAATCGCACGTCATAATACTTGCTTAACCATTCAAACAGGCCGGTGTTGGTACTTCGAGGGAGGTTTTCCAATGCTTTCGTGAAGTTCCTTAATTACATAACCTCTTTTTCCTGGAGGCGTAGCCCCGCTAACACCTTTCTAGACACCTACTTGGTTTATAGCATTGATTGTTAAGTGTGATAATCTCCCGAGAGTAATCCTACCCATCAGTGGGATCGGGATCCAACTATCATTGTGTGATGCACTAGATGGAATCCACTCCAGTCACCACACTCTAGAAGGTATGCTAAAATCTGCAAGTTTCCTGTATGTTTGAAACTCCCGATGTGGTTTTTGCCCCTAACGGCCTATAACCTTGACACTTGCCAACAAGTCATAGGCCACTAGTCAAGTTCAACTCGTCATTGTCCTGGATTAACTCGAACCCACCCGCACAAACTCTTGACGCTTGCCAACAAAGCTGTATGACTGTCTCGAATAATCACATATATATGCAACAGATAAATATCACTCAGCTACCGTTCACTGTGTCTTGACGCTTGCCAACAAACGCAGCACGAATACTAGGTGGTATCCATCTGAAATGACGGAGAGCTACGGCTGGGTTTTTGGAAAAAAAAAACCCGTTAACGTAATGAACTTGATATCGTTGAAGGAACCTGAGTAGTTTTGTAAATATATAGTGGCGAGAACCTTTGCTAAAGAGGTCACTTCCTGTGAAGGGATCTCGGCTCTTTCCTCGTCGAATGAGGTGCAGGATATTCCAAACTGAATACCACGATGCAAAGCAAAAATAGTCGACTATATTGAAGTTATTACGTTGACGCAAACTTTTACTCAAGGGGTCACTTCCGGTGAAGGGATCTCGGCCTTTGCCTCGTCGACTGAGGTGCTGGATATTCCAAACCGAATACAACTGTGGAAAGCAAAAGAGAACGTCTGTAATGTCAGTTTTTAAAGCTTGGTTCTAACAACATCTTTTAGGTTTATTATCTTGCATTAATCAAATTAATGCGTTCCCATAAAATTGTAACCTATCACACCAGCAAAGAACGAAAATATGATGTACGTATATGCCATCCGCATTCGCCACTGGGCCGCATCATCACCCGTTAGGTTACTTAACTAACGACAGAGCGGGGGCTGGACTAGCACGGGTGCAAAACATATACAACATCTACTAGTATATATATAAGTATATATAACATTCGTCCCAGGCATGATAATAAACAACATCACATATAACAATACAGAATGGTGGATAATCTTGGAGCCCCGGGTTTTATTTGAGCCGCAAATAAAACCTGACGTTTCCGGTCGTGTGGATAGCCTGTACAATGAAAACCTGTACCCCCTATGAGTGCGGCGAACAACTCGCCAATTCTAGAATGAAGCCCCCTCCGTCTCAGCTCCATGAGATGCGGGTTTTTTGCCTTCTAGAACCCGGCTATTCGTGCACTCCACCGTGGGGGTAATCCTAATACAGAAAAAGAAAATAATATATACAAGCGGTGACATCGACCTCAACCCGGTCATGCCCCAAAATAATATACAACCTAGCAAAGACGGCAGTCCACTTGTCGGACGCTCGCCCCGCAATAAAAAATGTACAAATGAATGTAAACTGTATTTTTTACATTGCATCACATGCTATCCATCATGACTATCTAACCATAATCACAGCACAACCACAAAACATCAACGCGAATGTCACGTTCGCAAAACCCGTCTAAAAGAACATATAGCGATCAGACGAATTTTACCGATCGAGTGACATTCCCGGTCGCAGATAAAAGAGAAAGTACTGCAAACTGTTAAACAATGCTAAATATAACGAATTCGAAACACATCAAGTTGCCTCAAACTCAAATCTACAGAGAATTAAATTTGGGCAAAAAATAAACAATATCATAAAACCAAACTCCCAGAGATAAGTACCCAGGATCCAAAAACATTGTAATCCCACTTCCAAAAACCGAGGAGGCCGGTTTTACCCTCCATGTGGCCGGCCAAAACAAGGTGGAATTGCCTCGTTTTTGTTCTGGGTACATCTCATAGTGTTAGGACCACTCTGCACTTGTTTTAAAAAATTTTTGAGGCCTTTTTGAAAACACCAGAAACTGCAGAATTAGGGTTTTGGTTTCGTGGAATGTTTCGATTTCGTTGTTTTAACATTGTTTAAACTTGCTAACCAAGAGTTTATGGGCTGTCTCTGATACCATGAAGGGTTACCCTAGTGCCCCGGACAACTTCCGTGGCTAAATGCGGAACAAAATTTTATAGCGAACAAAAACTTGGCACTAGAATAAAGCTTAACTGGATCTTTAACCATAAACCTAATTAGCTAATTGTGAGTTCTATCTACTATGAAAAAAGATATACCAAGAGGCTCAAGTCCTTCTGTCTTCTCTCCTCGTCATGTGCTCCAAGTGGTCTCCTTGAACTTGCTTGATCTCCAACTCCGATTCTATCGGTCCTCCGGGATCGAGCTTGTTCTTCGGCCTTCCTTTGTCGTAGATGATCCACCCGGGGAATATGATCCATGGCTCTAGCTCCTAATCAAATGACTATAAGGAGCAACTAGAGAACTTGGGTTGCTAAACCAAGTGGTCTAGGATGTAGTGAGGGTGTCTAAGTGTATGCTATCTCTTTTCTAACCTCTTCACTTGTTTCTCACCACATGAGAATATTAGTGAAGAGAAAGAAGATGAAGAGGGAGGAAAGCAAGAGGAGGGAGGAGCTTGGAGAGAAACAAGTGAAGAGGTTATAAATTCAATGAATTATAATGAATCAAGCATGAAAGAGAAAATACACCTCTAGGTTTTGTGTATCAATTCTTTCATTAAACAATTAGCAACCATGCTTCAATAGTAACTCCAATGAATTATAAATTCATTTGATTACTATTGAAGTATGGTCACCTCCATTCCTCTCTCATCCCTCACTTTACACCTCATTTCCAATTATCAAATAAAAGGAAAATACATAATGAGGTGGCCACCTTCTAGAAGGAAATCTGTAATAAATACGGATTTCAGTCTACAGTACATACATACTGGCAATCAGATAAAAATCTGAACGCCCAAAGAGATAGAATAACACGAAGAACATAATACTAGAATATATATATCGAAATGCATATGCGTAAATTATTAAATCAATACCTGATTTAATAATCCGGCTCAAACCCTAGCCGGCTAATATTACAAACTGTCCGATCGAAAGTCCGAGTACAAAGTACATCAACTGATCGAACCCTGCACGTATCCAATACGGCTACTACATCATTTCTCCTGGATCAGGGAAACCCTCTGTGTGGGACTCTAAAGACTCGACAGTACTCTGGCAGTGGGTTTAACCACAAGCACGTCAGCGGCACTAGCCGTACGTAACGGCTACCCAGGTACCTGTTGAAAAGGAAGGCCGACGAGCAAGCTCGTCCGAACTCCTACCGAGCCTATCCGTGACAATATCCGCACAGTTCATTCTCTTCGTCAAAAAGTATCGCATACAGGGTCTAGGGGATGGTAAACGTCAGACCCTAATAACCTTATAAGTCGTGCCGATATGGCTCAGGACCAATCCGAGAAACTACTGATCAAACTTTCAGCAAGTCCCAACTGCCTTGGCTAAGGTCTTATGGTCCTGACCAATCGAATCATAGTGCGATATCGACTCCCTATACCGGGAGAGACGAATCCCCGACAATCGCTCACTGCCTTCATGTGGCTTGGGACTGAACCAAACTAAAACTTGTTTGCACGACTCAGTAGAGCAGTGGTAGGGAAGTGATCAAAGTTCAGTTGGAACTCACATGAGACAAATGCCGATCTCGGTTCCAAAGACTAACCTGTACACAGGTCACCTGAGAATTTCCATCTGACGATAGGTATAGTACCACATGGAAGTTCTCGGCTAGCCGTCTAGTGTACTCATACCCAGTGAGCACCTGCATACGATCTTAGGTGCATCAGACCAATGGCTGCGGGACCAACCATCCCCCGACGGGGCTAGAAACGTATACACCAGTCTACTCTGGAGTATCAATGTGCAATCTCGATACTCACGCGACTAGGGACCATTTAAGGATGTGCTTATGGACTACCCTGCTCCCACAAGTATGATCGCCATCACAACGTAGGTAGTCAAGCAAGATCCTAGGGGCTTTAACAACATGTAACCGCAATATGTAATAACGAGTATGACATATGCCATGTTAAGATAAAGACAAACCACAATAGTATACTACCGTATCGAGTCTTTATCAATATGTGCAAGATAGATATAACAACAATACAAATAAATACACATATCCCGATAAAGACAAGTCAAATAATATACTATAAAACTGAGCAAGATTGTTCTGTACATACATATCCATAGTATCCATATGTATACATATACAATACTGGCTTCTAGGGCATATACATCCAACAATGCAAGCCTCCTTGTCACCGTCAATGAGAAAACTGAAGTATCTCTCGGATGGCTGAGCTCGCTTACTAGATCTGTGGAGTAGCTATGGTCTGTCAGGGTCAAGTGGATCATTAGGTTCTACTAAACTTTTGGTAACTGTTTGTGGTTCTGGAACCATTTCCAGTTCTACCATACTCCCACTAATTTCTTTTGCATGAAATCCCTTAACCAAGGAGGTGGCGAGTTTAGAATAAAACACTTTTGAACTTGAAAATGGTAGAATCCATCCCTTGCGAAATCTTGGGATAACCTACAGACTATTATTTTCGAAACATGCCTCGAGTTTATTCTTATTATGGTTTTAAACACAAACCGGATAACCCAACATCTTAACAACTTTAAGATGAACACCATTCTATACCACATATAGAAACAGATGTATTTGTTTAGGTGGAACCCATATCCAATGATATGCATCTATTTCTAATGCATCCCCAAAATTGAAGAAGGTAACTCAATATTACTCATCATGGAGCACACCCGCGGATGAGTAATCTGAGAAAGAATCACATTCTCAATATGGAATACCTAGAATTAACCCCTTGTTCGTATGGACATTGGACAACATACATCAATATGTATAAGTCTCTAGAGTTCACTAACTCACTTTCCGTGTGCTGTTAATTGAAAAACATTCTTTTGGTTAATAAGAAACCAAAATTTTGTTGTTTAAGCAAAACCTGATGATTTTCCTCAACAGCAACAATTGCTTCGAAAGTCGACATTGAGGATAAAATCATCCATTCTCAATTCTCTGCTCCTTCTCAGCATCTGTAACACCCTACAGATATAGGATACAAATCCGATATGTATATACCCAGGAGTTAGAGTTTATTAAGAAATAGTTTCTCAAAATACAGACGCACGGGAAATCCGAAACATCAAAAAAATGTTTCGGTAGGGTTAATCGGGTATTCATAGTATTGCCTTTTTCATTGCCCAGGCTCATGACAGTAGTCGCAATTTCCTTTTCTCACTTCAACCCCTTTTGATGTCTTTGTTAGACATATGTATGCCCTAGAGGCTATTATTGTACATTATTGTATATTATAGTGGATGCTTGGACATATCTAAATAAAGGACTTTCTTGCTCGACATGATAGTATGCTATCTGGTTGCTCTTTATCTTAACATGTACACTTATATTATTATATCTCTCTGATACATGTTGATAAAGCCCTTAGGATGTTAGATTGACTACCAGGACTATGATGCAGATCATACTAGTGGGGCTTGTGTAGTCCGTAAGCACATCCTTTAACTGTTCCTAGTCAAGAGATTATCGAGACAGGGCATCGATATTCCAGAGTAGACTAGTGTGTACGTTTCTTGACCCTGTATGGGGCGATGGTTAATCCCACATCCATTGGTATTTGACTTCAAAGATTGTACACAGGTGCTCATCAGAGAATGGGTACACCGAACAGGACTCGCCGAGAACTCCTAGTTGGTACTATACCTATCGTCAGATAGAAGTTCTCTGATGACACTTGTACATGTTAGTCTGTAGATCCAAGATCTTCATAGAGTCTTGTGTGGTTCCTACTGTGCTTTGATTTCCTCCCTACCACGGCTCAAAGGAGTCATGCAAACAGATGGATTTTGGGTACAGTCCCGAGTCACATGGAGGCAATGAGCGATAGGAGGGGTTTCGTCTCTCCTGGTATTAGGGGTTGATGTTGCGCTATACTCGATTGGCTATAATAGATTTACTGGTAAGTGTTATCAGTAGTTTCTCGAACGGTTATAGGCCATACATCGGCATGACTTATCAAGTTATCGGGGTCTGACGATTCCGCGCTTAGACTTAATATGTGACATATCAGACGAAGAGACCGGACTGTACGGTAAGTATTGCTTATAGGCTTTGCGGGAGTTTGGACAAGCTTGCTTGTTGATCTTCTATTCGCTCAATATTTGGGTAGCCGTTACGTCTAGCTAGTACCGCTGACGGCTTGTGGGTGACTGATGTGATCATTACCTACTGCTGGTGTATTGACAAGTCTTTAGAGTCCCACATGGAGGTTTCCTAGCTCAAGCGAAATGAAGTATGGCACATATGTGATATGTGCTGGACCTTGATTAAATACGTGTATGAGATACCTATCGGTCGGTTATATGTGATATGACCGAGTTATTGAATCAAGTGTTGATTCGATAATGTGATATATACATATATAATATTAGTCGGTTAAATATGATATAACCGGATTATTAAATCAAGTGTCGATTTAATAATTTGATATATATTAATTTATTTTATATATAAATATATATTAACTAATATAATGCTCACTAAAGATTTTCTTCTCTTTGAAATACATTTAATATATATGTGATATATATTAATATATGTATTTACTATTGTGTCATGGTGGATGATACATGGGACATGGGTGTATGAGACTCATACAAAAAATAAAGATAATTTGGGTGAATATTTATTTAGAGTTAAATTAAAAATTAGGTGGAAATGAGATGGCTTGGATGCTTGTAGAAGTATGTAGAAACCATGTCTCATTCCACTAATTTTGTTTTACTCTAGATATTTTATAACCTAACCATTATCTTTACCCCATGGTTAACTCTCTACTTATCACTTGGAGATATTTCCTTCATGATAGTCCATCTTCTTGATATCATTTTTTGCTTTCTAGCTTTTGATGAGGTGAGAAAAGAAAAAGAAAAAGAGATTTCTAAAGTGAGCAAAGTTCCTACTTCATCAACCTAGTCTCATCTAGACCATAAGATTTGGTTGTTTTCTTCACTAATTCCTTGATTAGTGAAGAGGTAGCTTGAGTTAGAGTAACTTTAAGGTGGATCATCTTTGGCCTCGAAGATGACGGAGCAAGCTCGTTCCTTTCACCAAGTGGAGCCTAAGAAGATTTCTAGGGACCACTACTTGGAGCTAAGGGACTACTACTTAGAACCTTAGAAGTGAAGGACCGATCTATATAGGTTGTATTCTCATTCATTTAGTGTAATGTTTGTTTACATGCAATCAAACCCTAATTCTCTAGTTCGATTCTAGGTTAGTATAGCTTAGCCCACTAGATTTTTTAAAATTGCATACTTGATGCCTCTAAAAACCTAGTAGTGGTGCTAAGACATACTTGTTAGTGTATATGCCCTAGAGGCCATTACTGTATCATACTGGTTTGTATATTACTTAATGGATGCTTGGGATATTCACCTTGTATATACAATCTTGCTCAAAATAGTAGTATGCTACTTGGTTTGTTTCTACTTCAATGTGTACATGTGTTTATTTTTGTATATCGCCTATACACATTAGTGGAGCCCTTAGGATCTTTGCTTGATTACCAGCGATGTGATGGCCGTCACACTAGTGGGGCTGGGTAATCTATAAGCACATCCTTATGCAGGTCCCTGGTCGCAGGACTATCGAGACAGGGCATCGATACTCCGGAGTAGACCAGCGCATGCGCTTCTCATCCCAGTGTGGGAGACGGTCTGTCCCACAGCCGTCAGTACGTCGTACTTGAGACAGTATGCGGGTGCTCGTTAGGTTACGGGTACACTGGACAGGACTCGTCGGGAACTGACTAGTTGGTATTATGCCTATCGTCAGTTATCAGTTCCCAAGAGTACAGCTTAGTCCGCTGACTTGACACTGTCACTTCGCCTCGAGTGTGTTCCCACTGTACTTTGATCACTACCCTACCACGGCTCAAAGGAGTCGTGCAAACAGGTGGTGGTTGGGTGCAGTCCCGAAGCACTTGGAGGCAGTGACGGTTAGACAGGATTCGTCTCTCCCGGTATTGGGGGTTGACATCGCGCTGTATCTAGGAGAGCCATTACACGAGTAGTCCCTGGCCAGGGCAAACGAGATATACTGGTAGGCTTCCAGTGTTATCTCAGGGTGTTTTGGGCTTCGCTCCGGCACGACTTGTACCGCTATTGGGGGACTGACGTTTACCGCCCCCTAGGCCCGCCATGCGATGTATCAGACGAACAGACCGGACTGTACGGAGAATGTCACATTCAGGCTCGGTAGGAGTTCAGATGGGTTTCGCCTCGTCGGTCTTCTTGTCGGCATTACCTGGGGACCGTTACGCACAGCTAGTGCCGCTTGCGGTCTGTGGTTAAACCCACTGCCAGCGTATTGTCGAGTCTTTAGAGTCCCACACAGAAAGCTTTTCGCCTTTAGGCAAAAGAGTAGAGGTCGCATGGTATTGCGACAGGTCGCATGGTTTTGCGACAGGGTTCGGTTACATCCGTGCACTTGTGCACGTACAGTGTCCGGACAGTTTACACTAGCGGGCTTTGGTTTAAGCCAGATCCTAGTGTACCTTTTGGGATTGGATTTATCCAGTGTGCATTCGTGTTTCTCGGAACGCGGATGCGGGTGTGTATGCACAGTTGACAGGGAGGCAGAGGCAGCGGATTCTCATTAGGGTTGTTGACAGTTGACCGTTGACTATTGACTTTTTGCTCAACCCTAATGAGAATATGATATGTGATTAACTATTATATTAATTAAGTATTATGGTGACATGGTTGTTGACTTTTGTTGACTTTGTTGACTTGTTGACTTTTGTTGACTTGTTGACTTTGTTGACCGGTTGACTAGGCTTGACTAGTTGGCCATCATGATAACCATAACCATCATTTCATGGCAAAAACTTTTACTTGCTTGCTCATTTGTGTAAAATGAGTGCATGAAATGATATGGTTATGGTTGCTTCAACCATCACATAAGACTTTTGTTAGTATGATGAGTTATGATTGCTTTGGATTATGAGAGGGTGAAAGACAAAAGAGAGCCTCATTCTTTCTTGCTCTCTCTCTCTCTTGTTCTTGAGCTCTCTTGCTTTGCTCTCACCCTCAACCTCTTCCTCCCTCTCTTGATTCTATGGTTCTCTTGTCTCATGAGTTGAGAATCAAGAACCATAGATAAAATCCCATACAAACTCTTCTCTACTCATTCTAGTTCACTAGGTTTAGCAAACCAAGTGAACTAGTTTCTTCAAAGAACGAAGAAGGAGCTAAAGGTTGGAGCTTTCAGGTGGATCTATCTTCGGCGTACGGAGACGACGAGAAGAAGCCATTCCGGACCACCATCGGAGCTTGAAGACGAAGGAGTTCAAGACAAGCAAGGTATAACCCCCTAACCGAGTAGCTAGAAACTCGTAGTTAGGTTGTTAGATAGATGTTTAACCAAGATCCGGGTTTTAGGTCCATGTTACCACCTCCGTAAAAATCGTTTTTTACCAAATTCCGCATTCCCGAATGTACCGGGAGAGTTAGCATGGACTTACAGTGGTATCAGAGCCTAGTTAAACTCTATCTAGCATGTTAGCAAGTAACTAGAAGATCGATCAAAGAAAAAGTCCCGAAAACAAAACCCCGAAAATTCGAGTTTCTGTCGATTTTTATACTGTTCAAAAATTGATTATTTTCACACCTAAAATCGACTCAGGCTTTTTTAAAGAAACTGCAAAAATTTGGGCCCCTGACTCGATCAAAGCGCCGCATTTCCGTGCGGTGACTCGGTCAAGGGTTTTCTTTTTTGCAGTTTACTCATTGGGGTATTTTGGGATTTTTGGAATATGTATTTTCAACCCAGATTTTCCAGAACGAAAATTTTATTTTGGGGTCCTGAAAATCCGTATTTTTGATCGAACTTCTAAAAGACTTAAGCTAACGGGTTTTTCTGTAATGTGATATTTGTATTGAACGTCTACTAATCGCTATATGTCGATTAGTGGGGGTTATACAAATCTGTGATCTGTAATGTGCTGGAATGTGTATATGAATATGTTGGATTGTCGCGGGTGAATAGCCGGGGGTTGTGAGACGAGAGTTTTCTTTTCTTTCAATTCATGTAAATTTGTAAATTGATGTAATAATTGTTTGTATGGCCGCACAACCGGGTTGGGGTTGTAGCCGTCATTTTATAATTTCTTTTTACTGTTTTTGCTCCTAGGATAGACCCATGGAGGGGGTGCACAAACTACCGGGTATGCCGAAGTGTCGAGTGGCCTACTCATGGAGATGAGGGAGGTTACTACGCTTCGGGTACTTGGCGGGTAGTTTGCCGCACCCGTAGGGGTCTTGGGTGGGGTTTTGGCTATTCACCGCGACCGTGTAATCTGTTTGTCGTTACAGGCTCGTGCGAATTACAGATTCCTAGTATATCCAATGTATTCATCTGTGATCTGAAATGTTTATCATTGCAGTATATCTATATATGATATTATTTAGGCGTTGCTTATGTTTTACAGACGCGCTAGCCCAGCCCCCGCTCTGTCGTTAGTTAAGTAACCTAACGGGTAATGACGGGGCCCCGTGGCGAATGCGAATGGCATAAGCGTACGTCATATTTTGGTTGTTTTCTGCAATGGTAGGATTAAATGATGGGACGCATTAAAAGAACTAATGCAAGAATATCACGCATTAAAAGAACTAATGCAAGATAATAAACCAAGTTAAAGTCGTTGGAACACTTTCGAAAAACCACTCGGTTCTTTTCAAAACCAACTTTTAAATGCGGAGCTTGAGCCACTCCTTTTAAAAGCTATCTCGTTCCATCGACCATATCAAGTTCACTACGTTCACGGTTTTGCCAAAACCATCCGTAGCCCTCCGTCGTTTCACATGAATAGTCAATAGTATTCAAGCTGTGTATGTTGGCCAAAGTCAAGGCACAGTGATTGGTAGCTATTGGGTGTTCATGTGTAGCATAGATAGATGCGTTGGTTTGGGACAGTCGTACTGCCATTTTGGCCAAAGTCAAGGGTAGGTACGGATGGATCCAAATTAACCTGGATAATGACGGGTAGAACTTGACATGTGACTTATGATATTTTGGCCAAAGTCAAGGTCATAAGAGCATGGGGCAGAAATCCACATCGGGAGTTTCATAAGTACTGAAACTTGCTAGATTTGCATACCATTTGGAGTGTGATGATTCTGGTAGGATTCCTTCAGTTTCGTCACGCAATGATATTTGGATCCCGATCCTACTGTGAGTATATGCTACTCCTCGGGAAATTTCTCACTTAACGATCAATGCTATAAACCTAGTAGGTGCCTAGAAAGGTGTTAGCGGGGCTACGCCCCCAGGAAAAAGAGGTTCTTTAATTAAGGAACTTCGCGAAAGCGTTGGAAAACCTCCCTCGAAGTACCGACACCGTCCTGGCTGAACGGTTAAGCAAGTATTGTACGGTGGGATTAATCCTGACTAATTCTTCCTTTATGGTTTGAGGAGGGATTCGAGAAACAGTGGGAGCCATCCTGTTTAGACAAACTAAAAACCACTCTAAACTTGCAAGAGCATCATGCTGAGTGTTTCTTCTTCTCTCTCCTAATTGCAGCGACCAAATCGACATGACTGGACTTAAGTTACTCCTAGATAAAAACAAACTGACAGGGCCAAACTACAAAGATTGGCTCAGGAATGTCAAGATAGCAATCACTTACGACAAGCTGGGGTATCTTCTTACCACCAAAGCTCCCCCTGTCCCTGGTCCAACTTCCAGCGTCGCGGATAAGGAAATCCGCAAGACTTGGGAGATTGATAGCGCGAAGGCCAAATGCCTCGTGCTTGCCTCGATGGACAACGAACATCAGAGGAGGCACGAGAATATGGACTTGGAATCCATATTGCTTCATACAAAAGAACTGTATGGAGAGCAATCTCGTATCGCAAGATACGAAGCGTCGAAAAAGTTATTTTCGACAAGAATGGCCGTCGGATCATCAGTAGCCGAGCACGTGCTAAAGATGATCGGCTACATTGAGGAGCTCGCAGACCTAGGGATCACATTGGAGAGTGAGCTATATACGGATATAGTTCTCCAGTCCCTTCCTTCCACTTACGCCCAGTTTATACTGAACTTCAACTTACAAGAAAAAGAGGTTGAACTTTCAGAGCTCCTCAACATGCTGAGGAGCGCAGAGGGCACCCTACAGAAAGGTAGGGAAACATCCACTTTGTTTGTAGGAGGATCATCTTCTTCTAGGTCCAAGGCGAAAGCCAAGGGAAAGAAGAAGAAAGCCCCCGCCAAACCAAGGGGCGGTGTTAGTAAAGTGGATACGAAGAGAAAAGGTAAAGCAACAAAGATAGCGGGGAAGCTTGTGGATAAGGAAGAATGCTTCTATTGTCATAAGAAAGGACACTGGAAGAATGATTGCAGGGCCTGGAAGGCCAGAACACAGGAATTGAAGCAGGTTGCAGCTTCAGCTTCAGGTGTGTATGTTATTGAAAACTGTCTTTCAATAAACTCTACTTCCTGGGTATTGGATACCGGATCAGGATCTCATATCTGTAATTCTTTGCAGGCGTTGAGAAACCGTAGGGTTTTGAAGGCAGGTGACATGACCCTCAGAGTTGCGAACGGAGCTAGCATGGATGCTAAAGCCGTGGGGGACTATCACCTGGGAATGTCAGATGGACATGTTTTGGTTTTGCGTAATTTCTTTTTTGTACCCAACGCAACTTGTAATATCATTTCTGTATCTTTAGTTTCTAAAGAAGGTTATGAATTTGCGTTTGTAAGTAATGTTGTAAACATTCACCTTAATCAAGTTCTGATTGGGTCAGGTACATTGAGTAATGGTATATACGTATTAAACCAACCACAGATTTTCAATGTCCAGAATACACACAAAAGAAAGTCTCCAGAAATAAATCAGACTTTCTTGTGGCATTGTAGACTGGGTCACATCAATGAGAGAAGGTTGACTAAGTTACATACAGAAGGATATTTGAATACGTTCGAATATCAATCGTATGCCACTTGTCAATCCTGTCTCAAAGGAAAGATGACAAAGACTCCGTTTACTGGACGTGGAGTAAGAGCGAGCGAGCTCTTGGGACTCGTACACAGTGACGTGTGCGGTCCAATGTCTACACATACGCGAAGCGGTTATTCTTACTTCATTACTTTTACGGATGACTTCTCAAGGTACGGTTATGTCTTCTTAATGAAACATAAGTCCGAAGCCTTTGGAAAATTCCAAGAGTATAAGAATGAAGTAGAGAAACAGACCGGCAAAAGTATTAAGATTCTAAGATCGGATCGAGGTGGAGAATACTTAAGTGCCGAGTTCCTGGACTATTTAAAAGAGAACGGAATTCTCTCTCAGCTTACTCCTCCATACACCCCGCAACATAACGGTGTATCGGAGAGACGGAACCGCACCCTATTGGATATGGTGCGGTCCATGATGAGTAATGCTGAGTTACCGCGATCATTCTGGGGATATGCGCTAGAATCAGCCGCATATCTTTTGAACCGAGTTCCCACTAAGACTGTGCCTACCACGCCATTTGAGATGTGGTGTAGGAAGAGACCCCATCTTAATCACATTAAGACATGGGGAAGTCCAGCTTTTGTCAAAAAGCAGCATGCGGACAAGCTCGAGGCACGCTCAGTACTGTGCAAGTTTGTGGGATATCCAAAGAATTCCAAGGGATATTT
Organism: Agapanthus africanus; assembly: GCA_030015575.1. Classification (NCBI taxonomy): domain Eukaryota; kingdom Viridiplantae; phylum Streptophyta; class Magnoliopsida; order Asparagales; family Amaryllidaceae; genus Agapanthus; species Agapanthus africanus. The sequence goes on from CM057349.1 coordinate 101,050,500, forward strand.
CTTCTACTGCGAAGAGGAACAAAAAGTTCTTGTTTCTCGTCATGCCCACTTTCTAGAACACCAGTTCTTAGAAAAGGAAATAAGTGGGAGCGCAGTAGAACTGGAAGAAATTCCAGAACCACGGACTATTACTGAAAGTTTAGTGGAACCAGAGGGTTCAGAAGAACAGGACATTCCTACGCCGCTCCGCAGGAGTAGCAGGCAGACTCATCCGCCCGAGAGATACTACGGTTTTCTCATAGACGGGGATAGAGAGGATTGCATCATAGATTATGATGAGCCTACTAGCTTCCAGCAGGCCGTTCAGAGCGTTGACTCAGTGAAATGGCTGGATGCAATGCGGACCGAGATGGAGTCCATATACACCAACAAGGTATGGACGTTGGACATTGCTCCAGACGGGGTAAAACCCGTAGGATGCAAGTGGATCTTCAAAAGGAAGATTGGTGTAGATGGACAGGTTGAGACCTATAAAGCTAGGCTGGTAGCAAAGGGTTTTCGTCAAAGACCTGGCTTGGACTATGACGAAACCTTTTCTCCAGTAGCCATGCTGAAATCCATTTGGATCCTTCTTGCCATTGCTGCCTTCCACGATTATGAGATCTGGCAAATGGACGTAAAGACCGCTTTTCTAAATGGAAATTTAGAGGAGTGTGTCTATATGGACCAGCCAGAGGGTTTCATTCAGTGTGGGAGCAGCGGAAAGGTGTGCAAGTTGCTTAAGTCTATCTATGGACTAAAGCAGGCATCGCGGAGTTGGAACATCTGCTTTGATGAGACGGTCAAAGAATTTGTCTTTATCAAAAATCCAGATGAACCATACATCTATAGTAGATTTGTAGCGAGAACTGTAGTATTCCTCGTTTTATACGTGGATGACATTCTCTTAATAGGAAATGACATTCCTATGCTACAATCTGTCAAGGGGTTCTTGTCACATAGGTTCTCCATGAAAGACCTGGGTGATGCCTCGTACATTCTGGGTATCCGGATCTACCGTGACAGATCCAAGAGGATATTAGGACTTTCACAGTCCAGGTACATCGACACTATACTGAAGAGATTCAGTATGGAAGATTCCAAGCGCGGTAACCTACCGGCTTGTCACGGGATCACCCTCTCTAAAGAGATGTCTCCCAAGACTGATTTGGAGAGGGATCGCATGTCTATTATACCCTACGCTTCTGCGGTAGGCTCTATAATGTATGCGATGTTGTGTACCAGACCGGATGTAGCTTATGCACTGAGTGTGGTATGCCGGTATCAGTCAAACCCTGGGGAGAAACACTGGATAGCGGTAAAGAACATTCTCAAGTACCTGAGAAGGACTAAGGAGATGTTCTTGGTGTATGGCGGAAAAGACCTCCAGATCGAGGCCTTTGCTGACTCCAGCTTCCAGAGTGACAAGGATGATTCCAAGTCCATGTCGGGTTTTGTCTTTACCCTCAATGGAGGGGCGGTGTGTTGGAAGAGTTCCAAACAGGAAACCGTTGCAGACTCGACGATGGAAGCGGAATACATCGCTGCATCTGATGCCGCAAAAGAAGCTGTCTGGATGAGGAAGTTCTTGAAAGAACTTCAGGTGGTTCCGTCCATTGTTGATCCAATACCTCTGTATTGCGACAACAACGGGGCTATAGCTTTAGCGAAGGAACCCAGGTCCCATCAGAGATCCTGGCACATCTTAAGGCGGTATCACCTGATCAGGGAGATCGTAGATCGCCAGGAGATCGAGGTTCGGAGAGTCGCTTCAGAAGATAACACTGCAGATCCATTCACCAAGGCCCTGCCCCAGACTCAGTTCGAGCGGCTGATCGAGATGATAGGTCTTCGATACGCCAGTACATGGCCTTAGTGCAAGTGGGAGATTGTTAGTGTATATGCCCTAGAGGCCATTACTGTATCATACTGGTTTGTATATTACTTAATGGATGCTTGGGATATTCACCTTGTATATACAATCTTGCTCAAAATAGTAGTATGCTACTTGGTTTGTTTCTACTTCAATGTGTACATGTGTTTATTTTTGTATATCGCCTATACACATTAGTGGAGCTCTTAGGATCTTTGCTTGATTACCAGCGATGTGATGGCCGTCACACTAGTGGGGCTGGGTAATCTATAAGCACATCCTTATGCAGGTCCCTGGTCGCAGGACTATCGAGACAGGGCATCGATACTCCGGAGTAGACCAGCGCATGCGCTTCTCATCCCAGTGTGGGAGACGGTCTGTCCCACAGCCGTTAGTACGTCGTACTTGAGATAATATGCGGGTGCTCGTTAGGTTACGGGTACACTGGACAGGACTCGTCGGGAACTGACTAGTTGGTATTATGCCTATCGTCAGTTATCAGTTCCCAGGAGTACAGCTTAGTCCGCTGACTTGACACTGTCACTTCGCCTCGAGTGTGTTCCCACTGTACTTTGATCACTACCCTACCACGGCTCAAAGGAGTCGTGCAAACAGGTGGTGGTTGGGTGCAGTCCCGAAGCACTTGGAGGCAGTGACGGTTAGACAGGATTCATCTCTCCCGGTATTGGGGGTTGACATCGTGCTGTATCTAGGAGAGCCATTACACGAGTAGTCCCTGGCCAGGGCAAACGAGATATACTGGTAGGCTTCCAGTGTTATCTCAGGGTGTTTTGGGCTTCGCTCCGGCACGACTTGTACCGCTATTGGAGGACTGACGTTTACCGCCCCCTAGGCCCGCCATGCGATGTATCAGACGAACAGACCGGACTGTACGGAGAATGTCACATTCAGGCTCAGTAGGAGTTCAGATGGGTTTCGCCTCGTCGGTCTTCTTGTCGGCATTACCTGGGGACCGTTACGCACAGCTAGTGCCGCTTGCGGTCTGTGGTTAAACCCACTGCCAGCGTATTGTCGAGTCTTTAGAGTCCCACACAGAAAGCTTTTCGCCTTTAGGCAAAAGAGTAGAGGTCGCATGGTATTGCGACAGGTCGCATGGTTTTGCGACAGGGTTCGGTCACATCCGTGCACTTGTGCACGTACAGTGTCCGGACAGTTTACACTAGCGGGCTTTGGTTTAAGCCAGATCCTAGTGTACCTTTTGGGATTGGATTTATCCTGTGTGCATTCGTGTTCCTCGGAACGCGGATGCGGGTGTGTATGCACAGTTGACAGGGAGGCAGAGGCAGCGGATTCTTATTAGGGTTGTTGACAGTTGACCGTTGACTATTGACTTTTTGCTCAACCCTAATGAGAATATGATATGTGATTAACTATTATATTAATTAAGTATTATGGTGACATGGTTGTTGACTTTTGTTGACTTTGTTGACTTGTTGACTTTTATTGACTTGTTGACTTTGTTGACCGGTCGACTAGGCTTGACTAGTTGACCATCATGATAACCATAACCATCATTTCATGGCAAAAACTTTTACTTGCTTGCTCATTTGTGTAAAATGAGTGCATGAAATGATATGGTTATGGTTGCTTCAACCATCACATAAGACTTTTGTTAGTATGATGAGTTATGATTGCTTTGGATTATGAGAGGGTGAAAGACAAAAGAGAGCCTCATTCTTTCTTGCTCACTCTCTCTCTTGTTCTTGAGCTCTCTTGCTTTGCTCTCACCCTCAACCTCTTCCTCCCTCTCTTGATTCTATGGTTCTCTTGTCTCATGAGTTGAGAATCAAGAACCATAGATAAAATCCCATACAAACTCTTCTCTACTCATTCTAGTTCACTAGGTTTAGCAAACCAAGTGAACTAGTTTCTTCAAAGAACGAAGAAGGAGCTAAAGGTTGGAGCTTTCAGGTGGATCTATCTTCGGCATACGGAGACGACGAGAAGAAGCCATTCCGGACCACCATCGGAGCTTGAAGACGAAGGAGTTCAAGACAAGCAAGGTATAACCCCCTAACCGAGTAGCTAGAAACTCGTAGTTAGGTTGTTAGATAGATGTTTAACCAAGATCCGGGTTTTAGGTCCATATTACCACCTCCGTAAAAATCGTTTTTTACCAAATTCCGCATTCCCGAAAGTACCGGGAGAGGTAGCATGGACTTACAATACTTTCATGGTATCAGAGCAAAGTTAGAGCATTAGGTTTGGTCTAAATGACGTTAAAGTGTTCGATCGAATTTCTAAACCCCAATTTTTCCTTGTTTCTATCCAATTTTTCAAAAGTGGAAATTTTGATGAGTAAAAATATTCAGAAAATTGTGCAGGGTTTTCTATGGAGCCCCAAGAAAAACGAGAGCCCAACTCGACCAAGTGGCCATGCAACTGCGGCATAACCATGGGTTTAGCTGCGGTTCCGCGGCATTCTTAGTGAGTTTGGGACTGCATTCTCTTGTGCTGCTCCATTATGTTATTTGGCACTTTCTGGGTGTTTTTAATGTGACTCAAGTTGTTGAGGTCTCTGTGCTTTGTGGGTGTTTGAGATATCGATCGAAATGTTTAATATCGTCTGGATATATATGATATGTGATAAATATTTGGAATCCACATTAATAAGTTTTGTGAAAACTAGTTTGTGTTTTCTAAATCTCGCATTTTAGTCTCTTTTGATCGATTGCTTCGGAGTTTCGATTCGGATCAAAACTCTATCGCAATCTCGTATTGTACGTGGATAGTCGCCGGAAAACACTACTAGATAACCACACCCCATTGCGTCGACCAAGTTGAAGGCACCTGGCACGGCAACAAGGTTTCGGGAGGCATCTTCCATACCAAATTAAAATTTTGCCGTTCTAGCTAACCCTAAACATTGAATTGTTAACTAGAAATCTACGGAAATGTAAATGCAAACACTTTGCAAGTAAAAGAGAACAAGGAATACAACCTTTGTAGATCGGTCCTTCACTTCATAAGCTCTGTGTAGTAGTCCCTTCGCTGTGATCGTGAACTCCGGACTCTAGAGAGGCTTCCTTGAAGAAACGAGCATGCTTGCTTCGAAGACTTCGAGGCCGAAAATGATCTACATCGAGGAGACACTAACCCAAGCTATCTCTTCACTAATCATGGAATTAGTGAAGCAAACACCCTATACTAAATGGCAAGTAGTAGAGAATGATGATGTAGGAATTTTGTTCACTTTATATTTTATTTTCTCACTCAAAATCATCACCTTTGAAAAAGCTAGAAAGCTTTTGTGAAGAAGAAGAAGAAGAACAAGTGATGAAAATGAATTATTGTGTGAGGTTAGAAATACAACCAAGGGTTAAGCATATCATGTTTAACCCTTGTAGAGAGTTAATCATGAGCTAGGGTTAAAGGTTAGGTCAAAAAATATCTTAAGCTAGACAAAGAGAGTGGACAAAGTCAAAGATGCCTTGAAGCTTCTATAAGCTTTCAACAAATATCAACCATGACAAATATCCACAATATTTGAATTACTTAATGATAAATTATAAACCCTAATCTTAATCCAAGCATGATTTAACCCTCATTATCCCTAGTTGCATTTGTAACCTAGCTTGATACATTTAACATATATCACGTATACATCGATGTATCCAAAGTGAGAAAAGAAAACTTAAGTTAACTAATATTACCTAATGTAATGTAATATATCAAATATATAATTATACATTAAATTATTAAATCAACACTTGATTTAATAATCCGGCTATATCACATATAACCGACTAATATCAAATATAACATCTTATCGAATCAACACTTGATCTGATAACTCGGTTATATCACATATAACCAATCATGTCACACATCGCGAGAATAGAATGCAGTATCACATACTCACATTTATCTCGGTCCTGCACATATCAAATATGTGCTCTTACTTCGTTTCGCTTGAACCAGGAAACCCCTGTGTAGGACTCTAAAGACTGGTCAATACGCCGGCAGTAGGTGATGATCATATCAAACACACACAACTCGCAAGCAGTCTGCTAAACGTAACGGCCACCCGGGTATTGAGCGATCAGAAGATCAACAAGCAAGACAGCTCATACTCCTGCGAATCGAATCAGTAACACTACCGCACAGTCCGGTCTCTTCGTCTGATATGTCGCATATCTTGTCTAGGGGTGGTAAACGTTAGACCCCAGTAACTCGATAAGTCGTGCCGATGTGAGGCTCATAACGGGTCGAGAAACTACTGATAACACTTACCAGTATATCTCTGAAGCAGCCTTGGCCAGGGACTTCCTGTTATAGCCAATCGAGCACAGCGCAACATCAACCCCCAATACCTGGAGAGACGAAATCCCTCCTATCGCTCATTGCCACCATGTGACTCGGGACTGTACCCAAAAGCCACCGTTTTGCACGTTCTCTTGAACATGGTAAGGTGGAAATCAAAGCACAGTGGGAACCATATAAGACTCTATGATGATCTCGGGTCTACAGACTAACCTGTACCAGCGTCACCAGAGAACTGCTATCTGACAATAGGTATAATACCATCTAAGAGTTCTCAGTGAGTCCGTCCAGTGTACCCGGTCTCCACTGAGCTCCCGTATACTGTCTCTGATGTCAAACACCAATGGATATGGGATCATCCATCGCCCATCTACATGGGTCGAGAAGCTATACGCTAGTCTACTCTGGTATATCGATGCCCTATCTCGATACACCCTCGACTAGGAACATTTGTGGGATGTACTAGCGACTATACTGTCCCCACTAGTATGATCTGCATCATAATCCTGGTAGTCAAGTACTCATCCTAAGGGCTTTATCAACATGTAACATAGAGACAATCAGTGTACATGTTAAGATAAAGAGCAACCAGATAGCATACTATCATGTCGAGCAAGAAAGTCCTCATTATATATGTCGAAGTATCCACTACAATATACATCGTATGTACAGTAATGGCCTCTAGGGTATACATATAACTAACAATCTCCCACTTGCACTAGGGCTATCTGTTGTAGTATCTCATACCCAACAATCAGCAGTGGTTGTAGTATCTCATACACAACCATCCCATAAAAGTCTCTCCTTGGAATAGGCCTTTGTGAGTGGATCCGCCGTGTTGTCCTCTGTAGTCTACTCTCCTAATCTCGATCTCCCTGGAGATCAACTATCTCCATGTTCAGCTGATACTGCCTAAGAATATGTCTGGATCTCTGATGGGACGGGGGTTCCTAGGCCAAAGCCACAACTCCATTGTCATAAAATGGTAGGAACGAAGTTCATCTCATGACTTATATACATCCAGACTGCCTCTTTGGTAGCATCCTTGGTAGCAATGTATCCAGCCTTTATCGTCTAGTTTGCCACGGTATCTAGCCTGGAACTCTTCCAACATAACGTCCCTTTACTGAGGGTAAAGACAATGCCTATGACTGACATTTAGTCGACCTTGTCACCCTGGAAGCTATCCAGTGATTCTCCCCAGGATCGATTGATACCATCTCACTACACCTAGTGAGAATCCTAACATCCACTTAGATCTATGACAAAGATCCAAAACCGAGGATTTAGGAGGTGTCACCTTGACCCTATATGGAGAATCCTTAAGATAAGAGGAGATTGACCGAGTGTAACATAGGAAGCTCTTTTCCTATCAAGAGCATGTCTTCCACATACAATATGAGAATCACCACCATACTCCCTACTACCTTTTTGTATATACAAGGTTCATCTACCATTTTGATGAAGTCAAACGCTTTGACTACCACATCAAAATAGATGTTCCAACTCCGTGATACCTGCTTTAACCCATAAAGCAACTTACATACGTTTCCGCTGCTCCCACTGTTTACGAAGCCCTCTGGCTGTGTACATATAGATGCTTTCTTCTAAATCACTATTTAGAAAAGCAGTCATGACACCCAACCGCCAGATATCGTAGTCATGGTATGTATCAATGGCAAGTAGGATCTGGATGGACTTAAGCATAGGCACTAGAAAAGGTTTCATCATTATCCACACCTGGTCGATAACGAGAACCTTTTGCAACAAGTCTTAGCTTTGAAAGTCTCAACTTTTCCATGTACACCAAGTAATCTTCTCAAGATATACTTGCTCATGATGGGGATTTAACCCTTCAGATAAAGCAATCAAAGTCCATACTTTGTTGGTGTACATAGATTCCATCTCAGATCGCTTAGCATCCAGCCATTCTTATAGAGTCCCCACTCTTGATGGCCTGCTCGAAACTAGTTGGGTCATCATCTTATGATGCCATCCTCGCTCCCACTATCATAGAGAAAACCGAAGTATCTCTCAGGTGGATGAGGAACCCTACCAGATCGGCGGAAAGGCTGAGGTTCGTCGATAACTATTGAATCCTTCGGTTCTACCAAATCATCAGCTGCAGTTTGTATAGCTGGAACTCCTTCCAGTTCTATCTCATGACCACTAATTTCTTCACAAGAAATTCCCTTTCCCAAAGGTGGCATGCTGAGAAACAAAACACCTTTTGCTCCTCAGTGTGGTAGAAGATATTCCCTTGTGAATGCTTGGGATATCCAACAAGCTTCCACAGAACTGACCTTACCTCGAGCTTGTCCGGATTTTGCTTTTAGACATAGGCCGGACAACCCCCAAATATTAACATCCTTAAGAGATGGGCTCTTCCCATACCATATCGCATATGGAGTGGTAGGCACCTGATTTGATTGGAACCCTATTCAATAGGTATACAGCTTCTCAAGTGCAAGAGCCCCAAAAAAGGAAATAGGCAACTCAGTAGTACTCATCATAGAGCACACCATATCACATAGGGTGCGATTGCTCCGTCCTGATACACCTACGTACTGTGGTGTATACGGAGGAGTAATGCTGAGAGAATCTCATTCTCCTTTAGAATAGTCCAGGAATTCCATGCTTAAGTATTCTCCTCCCTGATCACATCAAAGGACATAATACTTATACCTGTTTTGGTTCTCTACTTCTAACTTATATTCTTTGAATTTCTCAAAGGGTTCAGACTTGTGTTTCAACAGGAACATATGTCCGAATCTTGAGAGATCATCAGTGAATGTAATGAAGTACAAAGAACCCGTCCTGGCATGTGTAGACAGGGGACCTACATCATCATGTATCAATCCCAAGAGTTCACCAACTCTTTCTCTGTTTCTAATAAACGGAGCTATGCTCATCTTATCTTTGTGACATGACTGGCAAGTTTCACAAGATGTAAATTCAAACTGATTTAAATATGCATCTAAATGTAACTTAGCTAGTTGTGTCGCATTGATATGACCTAGTCTACAATGCCTCAAGAAGGATTCGTTCATTTCTGAACTCTTCCTCTTGTGTGTGTTCTGTACGTTAAGAACTGTGGTTTGATTTAGAACGTGCATGCTTTTAGATAACGTGCCTGAACCGATCAACTCTTGATATAGGAAATGTTCAAAACATTATCCAATAATACAAAATTATATCCTTCTTTACTTAATAAAGAGACTGATATGATATTGTATATCAGGTTCGGTATCTAATAACATTCGTTTAGAATCAATGTATTTGGTAATACAGGGTGATAACTGCCAACATACTTGGCTACAACACTTGCACCGTTTCTAACTCTTAAAACTTATCATCCATTCTCAGTTCTCTACCTATCTGTAGCCCATGTAACAGATTACATATGCGGGATCCTGATCCGGTATCACATACCCAAGACGTAGAGAATACTGAAAATAGTTCTCGGTAATGAACACACCCAAAGACGATGCATCATCATACACTTTCTTCGTTTGGACGGTACGGAAATTCTGGTAATCCCCTATTTCCTTCTCGGTCTTATAACAATTATAAGTTGGAGTGGGACCAATGTTCCCCAGCTCAGTATAATAAGCAGGTTTGATCAATACATCCGTATTATTATCTTGATTAAGGCGTGACATGGTCACTAGCAGGAGAGAGAGAGAGAAGAAAACACTCAGTGTATGCTCTTTCAATATTAGATTGGTTATTAATTTATCTAATTAGGATGGCTCCCACTATTTTAGTCAAATCTTCCTTCAAACCCTAAAAGGTAAGACTAGCCGGGATTAATTACACCCTACAAGTTCGTCAATCTTTCAGCCAGGCCAGTATCGGTACTTTGAAGGAGGTTCCCCGTGTTTTTGCACGGACCTCATTAAAATAAACCTCATTTTCCTAGAGGCATAACCCCGTTAACACCTTTCTAGACACCTACTTGATCGGCTAATTGTGATGTGTAAAACTCTCCCAGGAGTAACTCTTACTCGCAGTGGGTATCTGGATCCAACTATCTCATAGGAGGTATGCAATCTCATTGCAAATTTCAACACTTGAAATTCCCGATAATATTTTACCTCTAGCATCCTATGACCTTGACGAAAGCCAGCAAACCATAGGCTGCTAGTCAAGTTCAACCCGTACATTTCCTGATTGAATTAAACCCACCAGCACGACCCTTAACGAAAGCCAACAAAGTCGCACGACTACCCTAACTCAATCGCATCATATGCTTATGCAGATAAGCATAAATAGCGACCACACACTACGCCTTGACGATAGCCAACAAACGTAGCATGAATACTATGAAGTACTTATCTGAAATGACGGAGGGTTACAACAGGTTTTTATGAAAACCCTTTGCGTAATGAACTTGATATCGTCGTAGAATCGAGTGATTTTTGAAAAGGAGTGTTTTTGAGGCTTTTACTAGTTTTTCTAAAGAGGTCACTCCCGGTGAAGGGATCTCAGCTCTTTCCTTATCGAATAAGGTGCAGGATATTTCACAAATACCACTATGCAAAGCAAAAACCATAAAAGCAATCAAAAGACAAACCGAGTTTGTAGCATCTGCTAGTTTCGCTAAAGAGGTTACTCCTGGTGAAGGGATCTCGGCTCTTTCCTTATCGAACAAGGTGCTAGATATTCTACAAGGAATACCACTATGCAAAGCAAGAACTAGAGCTACCTGTTTCTGAAACAAGTTTCTACAACCTCTTTAGGTTGCTTTTATTTCATTAATGAAGTCCCATCATAATATGCTTCCCAAGCATCACATATGAAACTAAAGCAACAATATATAATATATATCATATATATAATATAAGTATTCATCTCAAAATATAATCAATGATCACATCACAGAATATCGCAGCAGAACACAACATATGAAATATTGGATATACTAGGATTTCCGTGTTTTAAATTAAGCCTGTATAAAACCCGGATTCCACGGTCGTGATGAATAGCCAATCCCATACCCCTAGACCCCAACGAGAGCGGCAAGCAATCCTACCAATTCTAGAGTTAGGAGACCCGGTCTCGACTCCTCGAGTTGGTCTTCCACTGGATCCTAGAACCCGGTTACTTGTGCTCCCCGCCTTGGGTCTATCCTAATGTGGAAAAGTAAATAATATACAATGGTGACATCATTCTCAACCCGGAAGTGTCCCAATAAAAAAAATATTACATACAATGAATTTTACATGAATGAAAATGAAAAACTCTCATCTCATATAAAACCATTGGCTATTCAAAACACGACGATCCAATATAACATATCACAGCAACACATAACATCACACGTCATCAACGCAAGTAAATATGCGTATCCCAATTATCGTTGACATATAGCACCGAAACCGGCGATACACTACATATTACATTTACGGTCGCAGAAAAGAAAGTGAAAAACTACAACAGTTGGAATCCGCAACCACCTTAGACATCATAAACCCAATGCATCGCATACTTTGGATTTCATGCCTAACCAAATGAAAAATGAATTCCTTAGACATCGCATGCCTAACAATTATAAATCCTGCATTTTAGTCTCGACCTCGAAAACACTTTTCAATATAAAGTCACGCAATTCAACAAAATTCCCAACATCCTGATCGAATGCTCGTCGGAAACTTTAGTAGACGGCCGCACCCCCCGATACCGTCGACGAAGTGCACTAAGGCGGAACACCGCTGCCGCGAGCACCCGAACAGATGATTTTGGCGACGGGGTTCTCCTACAGTCACTTGGTCGGGGCTATGGGGCGTGGCTATCTAATAAGGTTACCCGATGAGTATCCGCGTACGCTACGTGATTGCGACGGACTTTTGATCACATCAAAATCCCGTGGCAACCGATCAAATGAGGCTAAATTGTTAGATTTATAACATTCAAATTAGTTATCTCATAACTACATTTGTGGATTCCAAATATTGTATCCCATCACATAATATCCAGACGACGTTAAACTTTTCGATCGATTCATCAATGTCTCATAATTTCCTGACAGCTCAACACTTGAGCACAGTTCAATAATACCCAGAATATGCCACAGTACCTATGCACCAGCCGTAGTAGGGAAAACCTAAGCCTCACTCATGTTGCCACGGAACTACAGCAAACCCTAGAGTTTGACCGCAGTTCCGTGATCCAAAAAGTTGAGTTAGGGTTTCATTCTTCTAGAGGGTTCATAGAATCACTTGCATGTTTTTCCGAATACGTTAAACTTGGAAAACTGGGTTTTTGACATTCGATCGAACTTTTTAATTTCGCCTAGACAATATGTGAATAACTTGAAACATTGTTAAAACTACGAATACGAAACACTCCGAATTGCTTATAGTGTAAGTTCACATTACATGAAAAATTATCAAAAACAAACAATACCTGAAACATCAAAACCAAGTCACTGGAACACACAAAAAAATTCAGGGGGTGAGCTCGGATTTTGGCCGAGATGTGGGGGGTAGTGGCCCGCCAAAAATTCTTCATTTTTCCTGAAATTTTCATGGTGTTCTTGATATATCTCATACATCATTCTGTACTTGTTTAAAAATTTTTTTGAACAACTTTTAAAAACGGCAGAAACTTCAATTTTCCGTTTCAAGTTTCGGAGTATTTCGGCTTCGTAATCTTAACAAAATCCGTATAAATTTCTAGCATGGATCTGATACCACTGAAGGTTCACCTAGCACGGCAGCAAGGTTTTGGGAGGCATCGTCCATACCAAATTAAAATTTTGCCGTTCTAGCTAACCCTAAATATTGAATCGTTAACTAGAAATCTACGGAAATGTAAATGCATACACTTTGCAAGTAAAAGAGAACAAGGCATACAACATTTATAGACCGGTCCTTCACTTCATAAGCTCCGTATAGTAGTCCCTTCACCGTAATCGTGAACTCCAGACTCTAGAGAGGCTTCCTTGAAGAAACGAACATGTTTGCTTCGAAGACTTCGAGGCCGAAGATGATCTACGTCGAGGAGACACTAACCAAAGCTATCCCTTCACTAATCATGGAATTAGTGAAGCAAACACCCTATACTAATGGAAAGTAGTATAGGATGATGAAATAGGAATTTTGTTCACTTTATATTTCATTTTCTCACTCAAAATCATCACCTTTGAAAAAGCTAGAAAGCTTTTGTGAAGAAGAAGAAGAAGAACAAGTGATGAAAATGAATTATTGTGTGAGGTTATGCAACCAAGGGTTAAGCATGTCATGTTTAACCCTTGTAGAGAGTTAACCATGAGCTAGGGTTAAAGGTTAGGTCAAAAAATATCTTAAGCTAGACAAAGAGAGTGGAAAAAGTCAAAGATGCCTTGAAGCTTCTACAAGCTTTCAACAAATATCAACCAAGACAAATATCCACAATATTTGAATTAATTAATTATAAATTATAAACCCTAATCTTAACCCTAGCATGGTTTAACCCTCATTAGCCCTAGTTGCATTTGTAACCTAGCTTGATACATTTAACATATATCACATATACATCAATGTATCCAAAGTGAGAAAAGAAATCTTAAGTTAACTAATATTAGTTAATTTAATGTAATATATCAAATATATAATTATACATTAAATTATTAAATCAACACTTGATTTAATAATCCGGCTATATTACATATAACCGACCAATATCAAATGTAACATCTTATCGAATACACACTTGATCCGATAACTCGGTTATATCACATATAACCAATCATGTCACACATCGCAAGAATAGAATGCAGTATCACATACTCGCATTTATCTTGGTCCCACACATATCACATATATGTTCCTACTTCGTTTCGCTTGAGCCAGGAAACCCCTGTGTATGACTCTAAAGACCCGTCAATACGCCGGCAGTAGGTGATGATCATATCAAACACCCACAAGCCGCAAGCGGTATGCTAAACATAACGGCCACCCGGGTATTGAGCGATCAGAAGATCAACAAGCAAGCCTGCTCATACTCTTGCGAATCCAATCAGTAACACTACCATACAGTCCGGTCTCTTCGTCTGATATATCGTATATCTTGTCTAGGGGTGCTAAACGTCAAACCCCAGTAACTTGATAAGTCATGCCGATGTGAGGCTTATAACGCGTCGAGAAACTACTGATAACACTTACCAGTATATATCTGAAGTAGCCCTGGTCAGGGATTTCCTGTTATAGCCAATCGAGCACTGCGCAACATCAACCCCTAATACCGGGAGAGAAGAAACCCCTCCTAACACTCATTGGCTCCATGTGACTTGGGACTGTACCCAAAAGCCACCGTTTTGCACGTTCTTTTGAACGTAGTAAGGTGGAAATCAAAGCACAGTGGGAATCACACAAGACTCTATGACGATCTCGGGTCTACAGACTAACCTGTACCAATGTCACCAGAGAATTTCTATCTGACGATAGGTATAATACTATCTAGGAGTTCTCGGCGAGTCCGTCCAGTGTACCCAGTCTCCACTGAGCACCCGTATACTGTCTCTGATGTCAAACACCAATGGATATGGGATCATCCATCACCCATCTACATGGGTCGAGAAGCTATACGCTAGTCTACTCTGGTATATCGATGCCCTGTCTCGATACACCCTCGACTAGGAACATTTGAAGGATGTACTTAGAAACTACACTGTCCCCACTAGTATGATCTGCATCATAATCCTGGTAGTCAAGTACTCACCCTAAGGGCTTTATCAACACGTAACATAGAGACAATCAGTGTACATGTTAAGATAAAGAGCAACCAGATAGCATACTATCATGTCGAGCAAGAAAGTCCTCACTATATATGTCCAAGTATCCACTACAATATACATCGTATGTACAGTAATGGCCTCTAGGGCATACACATAACTAACACAAGTGACTATAGGAGAACACTGTAGCCAAAAGCATCCACTCGGGTGCTCACGGCCGCGGTGTTCCGGCCAAGTGCACTTCATTGACAGCATCGGGGGTGCGACAATCTACTAAAGTTCCCGTCGAGCTTTCGGTCATTAATCAGGAATCTTGTTGATTACCCGAATTGTTATTGAAAAGTGTTTTCAATACGAGACATAAATGCAAGATTTAACGGGTTAGGCATGAAATCCGAAATATGAGATATTCCGGGTTTATGATGTCTATGTGTTAGTTGTATGTATGACCTAGAGGCCATTATTGTACATGATTGTATATTATAGTGGATGCTTGGACATATATAGAGAGGACTTTCTTGCTCGACATGATAGTATGCTATCTGGTTGCTCTTTATCTTAACATGTATACTTGTATTGTGATACTGTCTTTCTCTCACATGTTGATAAAGCCCTTAGAATGTATACTTCACTACTAGGATTATTATGAAGATCATACTAGTGGGGCCAGGGTAGTCTATAATTTCATCCTTTAATTGTTCCTAGTCGAGGGTGTATTGAAATGGGGCATCGATATTCCGGAGTAGACTAACGTATACGTTTCTTGACCCATATGATGGGCGATGGATGATCCCACATCCATTGGTGTTTGACATCAAAGATTGTATACGGGTGCTCAGCGGAGACTGGGTACACCGAACAGGACTCACCAAGAACTCCTAAATGGTATTATACCTATCGTCAGATAGCAGTTCTCTGGTGACACTGGTACAGGCTAGTCTGTAGACCCGAGATCGTCATAGAGTCTTGTGTGATTCCTACTGTGCTTTGATTTCCAACTTACCACGTTCAAAAGAACGTGTAAACATGTGGTTTTTGGGTACAGTCCCGAGTCACATGGAGGCAATGAGCGATAGGAGGGGTTTCGTCTCTCCCGGTATTGGGGGTTGATGTTGCGCCATGCTCGATTGGCCATAACAGGAAGTCCCTGGCCGTGGCTGATTACAAGATTTACTGGTAAGTGTTATCAGTAGTTTCTCGACCCGTTATGAGCCTCATATCAGCATGACTTATCAAGTTATTGGGGTCTGACGTTTACCACCCGCAGACTAGATATTCGACATATCAGACGAAGAGACCGGACTGTATGGTAGTGTTACTTATTGGATTCACGGGAGTATGAGAAGGATTACTTGTTGATCTTCTGATCGCTCAATACCCGGGTAGCCGTTACGTCCAGCTAGTACCGCAGACGGCTTATGGGTAACTGATATGATCATTACCTACTGCCGGCGTATTGACGAGTCTTTAGAGTCCTACATAGAGGTTTCCTGGCACAACCGAAACGAAGTAGAGCACATATGTGATATGTACGGGACCGATATTAATACGTGTATGTGATACCGTATTCTTATCTCGTGATATGTTATATCAGTTGGTTATATGTGATATAGCCGGGTTATCGAATCAAATGTTGATTTGATAAGTTGATATAAATGATATTAGTCGGTTATATTTGATATAACCGGATTATTAAATCAAGTGTTGGTTTGATAATTTAATGTATGATTATATATTTGATATATTAATATACATTAACTAATATTAGCTCTCTTAAGAATTTCTTTTTCTTACTTGTACATTTAATATATATGTGATATATATTATTGTGTTATTTCTTTGTGTCATGCTTGATCATACATTGTACATGGGTGTATGAGACTCATACCATAACCTAAATAATTAAGGGTAATTATTTATTTAGGGATAAACAAAATTAGGTGGAATTTGTCATGGCTCATGATGCTTTGAGAAGCTTGTAGAAACCATTGACTTAGTCCACTAATTTTGTTTTACTCTAAATATTTATTAACCTAACCATTATCTTTAGCCATGGTTAAGTATCTACATGAGTTCATATATGATATTTTTCTCACCCATGATAGCAATTATTCTTTACTTCATCTTCTTCTTCATCTCCTTTGAGCTTTCTAGGTTTTCTTGAGGTGAAGAAAAAGTGAGAGAAAAATAATTCTAAAGTGAGCAAAATTCCTACTTCATCAATCTACACTAGACTAGCCATTTAGTATAGGTTGTTTACTTCACTAATTCTCAATTAGCGAATAGGTAGCTTGAGTTGGAGATTTCTCGACGTAGATCATCTTCGGCCTCGAAGTTCTTCAAGCAAGCTTATTCCTTTCGCCTAGTGGAGCCTAACGAGAGTCCGGGAGACCACTACTTGGAGCAAAGAGACTACTACATGGAGCTTTTTGAAGTGAAGGACCGTTTTACAAAGGCTGTATTCCTTGTTCACTTAGTGTAAATTTGTTTACATGCTTATGCTTAACCCTAATTCTCTAGTTAGATCCTTGGTTTGGGTTGCTTTGCTCTTTATATTTTTTTAAAATTGCATACCCGATGCCTTATAAAACCTAATGAGAGTGCCAATGAACCCATGGTTTCTAAAAGGTAGCTCTAGTTATTGCTTTGCATAGCGGTATTCTTTTATGAATATCCAGCGCCTCATTCGATGAGGAAAGAGCCGAGATCCCTTCATCGGAAATGACCTCTTTAGCAAAAGCTAGCAAATGCCACAACCCACTCGGTTTGTTTTGAAAACTAGATTTTAAAAGCGGAGCTTAAACCACTCCTTTTCAAATCACTCGATTCTATAACGATATCAAGTTCATTACGCTAAAGGTTTTCTTAAAAACTTGTCGTAGCCTTCCATCATTTTAGATAAGTGCTATTTAGTATTCGTGCTGCGTTTGTTGACTATGTTAAGGCGTAGTGTGCGGTAGCTGATTAGTGTTTATCTGCAACCATATGATGCGATTGGATTAGGGTAACTGTACGACTTTTTTGACTATGTTAAGGGTCTTACGGGTGGGTTTAATTCAATCAGGAAATGTCGGGTTAAACTTGGCTAGCACTTATGATTTGTTAACCTTGTTAAGGTCATAAGTTACTAGGGGCAAAAACAGATATTGGGAATTTCAAGTGTTGAAATTTGCAATGAGATTACATACCTTCTATGAGATAGTTGGATCCCGATACCCACTGCGAGTAAGAGTTACTCCTGGAAGAGTTTTGCACTTTAAAAATTAGCTGATCCAGCAGGTGTCTAAGAAAGGTGTTAACGGGGTCATGCCCATGCGGAAACGAGGTTATTTAATTAGTTCCATGTGAAAGCATGGGGAGACTCCTTCGGAGTATCAATACCTGCCTGGCTGACCGATTGGCGAACTTGTAGGGTGTAATTAATCCCGACTAGTCTTACCTTTTAGGGTTTGAAGGAAGATTTGATAAAAACAGTGGGAGCCATCCTGATTAGATAAGATAATAACCATTCTAATCTTGCAAGAGCGCACGCTAAAGTGTTTTCTTCTCTCTTTCTCTCTCCAGGTAGCGACCATGACATGCCTTAATCAAGATAATAATATAGATGTATTGACTGAACCCGCTTATTATACTGAGCTGGGGAACATTGGTTCCGCTCTATCTTATGACTGTCATAAGTCAGAGCAAGGAATAGGGGAATGCATAGATTCCTATGCAACCCGAATGAAGAAAGAGTATGATGATGCATCTTCTTCGGGGTGTTCGTAACCGAGAATTGTTTCTCAGTATGCTCTACGTTCTGGGTATTGGATACCAGATCAGGATCCCACATTTGTAATAAGTTACAATGGTTAAGAAGATGTAGAGAATTGAGAAAAGTTGATAAGTCTGTCCTAATAGGGAATGAAGCAACTGTTGCTGCTAAAGCAGTTGGAGAATATCACCTTGTATTACCAAGTGGTAATACATTGATTCTGAACGAATGTTATTACATGCTGAATATGATATGCAATATTATATCAGTTTCTTTATTAGATAAAGAAGGATATAACTTTATAATAGAGAAAAATTTTATGAACATTTTCTTCAATCAAGTGTTGATTGGGTTTGGTACGTTATGTAACGGTATATACGTTCTAAATCAGAATACAGTTCTAAGTATACAGAATACACACAAGAGGAAAAGTTCAGAAATGAACGAATCTTTCTTGTGGCATTGTAGACTTGGTCATATCAATGCGACCAGACTAGCGAAGTTGCATAAAGATGGATATTTGAATCAATTTGAATTTACATCTTATGAAACTTGCCAGTCATGTCTGAAGAGTAAGATGACCAAAACTCCGTTTACTGGACACGGAGAAAGAACTACTGAACTCTTAGGACTGATACATAGTGATTTATGCAGTCCTATGTCTACACATGCCAGGAATTGTTCCTCGTACTTTATTACATTCACCGATGATCTTTCAAGATTCGGACATGTGTTCTTGTTGAAACAAAAATCTGAAGCTTTTGAGAAATTCAAGGAATATAAGTACGAAGTTGTGAACCAGACGGATAAACGTATTAAAGTCCTTCGATCTGATCGGGGAGGAGAATACTTGAGTACGGAATTCCGTGACTATTTAAAAGAGAATGTGATTCTCTCTCAGCTTACTCCTCCATATACACTACAGCACAATGGAGTTTCGGAGTGGAAGAATCGCACCCTATTAGATATGGTGCACTTTATGATGAGTATTGCTGAGTTACCTATTTCCTTTTGGGGTTATGCGCTTGAGACAACCGCATACCTATTGAATCAAGTTCCATCAAAATCAGTGTCTAAAACACCATATGAGATATGGAGTGGAATGAGACCATATCTTAAACGAGTTAAGATATGGGGTTGTCCGGCCTATGTCAAAAAGAAAAATCCAGACAAGCTCGAGGCAAGGTCAGTTCTTTGCAAGTTTGTGGGATATCCAAAAAATTCACAAGGATATATCTTCTACCACACCGAGGAACAAAAGGTGTTTGTTTCTCAATATGCTACGTTTTTAGAAAAGGAATTTCTTGTGAAAGAAATTAGTGGTAATAAGGTAGAACTGGAAGATGTTCCAGCTAAACAAACTAAAACTAATGATTTGATGGAACTGGAGGATTCAATAGTTCCTGACGAACTTCAGCCACTCCGCAGATCTAGTAGAGTTCCTCATCCGCCTGAGAGATACTACGGTTTTCTTATTGATGGTGGGAATGAGGATTGCATCATGGAAGATGACGAGCCAACTAGTTTCGAGTAGGCCATCACAAGTGGAGACTCTGTGAAATGGCTGGATGCTATGCGATCAGAGATGGAATCCATGTACACTAACAAAGTATGGACTTTGGAAGTTGCTCTTGAAGGAGTAAAACCCATCAGGAGCAAGTGGATCTTTAAGAAGAAACTTGGTGTAGATGGAAAGGTTGAGACATTCAAAGCTAGACTTTTCGCAAAAGGTTTTCTTCAATGACCAGGTGTCGATTATGATGAAACCTTTTCTACAGTAGCTATGCTTATGTCCATCAGGATCCTACTTGCCATTGCTGCATACCATGACTAAGAAATCTGGAAGATGGATGGCAAGACCGTTTTTCTAAATGGTGATTTAGAAGAGAGCGTGTACATGACACAGCCAGAGGGCTTCATAATAGTGGGAGCAGCGGAAAGGCGTGCAAGCTGCTTAAATCAATCTACGGATTAAAGCAGGCATCACGGAGCTGGAACATCTGTTTTGATGTGGCAGTCAAAGAGTTTGACTTCATCAAAAACGTAGATGAACCTTGTATATACAAGAAGGTTGTAGAGAGTAAGGTTGTTTCCCTCGTATTGTACGTGGATGACATTCTCTTGATAGGAAATGATGTTCCTATGCTACACTCGGTCAAGCTCTTCTTATCACAAATGTTCTCTATGAAAGATCTAGGTGATGCCTCCTACATCCTGGGGATTAAGATCTATAGAGATAGATCTAAGCGGATGTTGGGATTGTCCCAATACAGGTACATTAACACCATACTAAAGAGGTTTAGTATGGAAGATTCTAAGCGTGGTAATTTACCCGCTTGTTCAGGAATCACTCTCTCCAAAGAGATGTCTCTCAAGACTGATTTGGAGAGAGCTCGCATGCAAGGGAAACCCTATGCTTCTGCTGTTGGGTCAATCATGTAAACGATATTATGTACCAGACCAGATGTAGCTTACGCACTTAGTGTTTTAAGTAGGTATCAATCAGATCCTAGAGAGAAACACTGGACAGCTGTGAAGAACATTTATAAGTAATTGAGAAGGACTAAACAAATATTCTTGGTGTATGGTAACGGAGAACACCAGGTGGAGTCCTTTACCGATTCGAGTTTCCTGAGCGATAAGGATAACAGTAAGTCGGTCTCGGGTTTTGTCTTTACCCTCAATGGAGGGGCGGTATGTTAGAAGAGTTCCAAGCAAGATACCATGGGAGACTCGACGATGGAGGCTGAATATATTGCTGCCAACAATACTGCCAAAGAAGCTGTCTGGATGAAGAAGTTCATTGCTAAACTTGGTGTGGTTCCATCCATTGAGCATCCAATACCTTTGTATTATGATAACAATAGAGCTGTGGCTTTGGCCAAGGAACGTCGGTCCCATCAGCGATCCAGACATATTCTTAGGCGATATCACCTGATCCGAGAGATAGTTGTTCGCCGGGAGATCGAGGTCAGGAGAGTTGACACAAAGGACGACACAACGGATCCACTCACGAAGGCCCTCCCCCAGACGCAATTTGAGAGACATTTTGGGATGTTTGGTATGCGATACTACAACAACTTGCCTTAGTGCAAGTGGGAGATTATTAGACATAGGTATACCCTAAAGACCATTATTGTACATTACTGTATATTATAGTGGATGCTTGGATGGACACACACACACACACACACATATACGACTTTCTTGCTCGACATGATAATATGCTATCTGGTTGCTCTTTATCTTAACATGTACACTTATATTATTATGTCTCTCTGATACATGTTGATAAATCCCTTAGGATGTTTGCTTGACAACCAGGACTATGATGCAGATAATACTAGTGGGGCTTGGGTAGTTCGCAAGCACATCTTTTAACCTTTCCTAGTCGAGGGAGTATCGAGACAGGGTATTGATATTCCAGAGTAGACTAGTGTGTACATTTCTTGACCTTGTATGAGGCGATGGTTGATACCCACATCCATTGGTGTTTGACATCAAAGATTGTACACAGGTGCTCATTAGAGAATGGGTACACTGCACATGACTCGCCGAGAACTCCTAATTGGTATTATACCTATCGTCAGATAGCAGTTCTCTGGTGACACTTGTACAGGTTAGTCTGTAGACCTGAGATCTTCATAGAGTCTTGTGTGGTTCCCACTGTGCTTTGATTTCCTCTCTGCCATGGCTCAAAGGAGTCGTGCAAACAGGTGGATTTTGGGTATAGTCCCGAGTCACATGGAGGAAATAAGCGATGGGAGGGGTTTCGTCTCTCCAGGTATTGGGGGTTGATGTTGCGCTATACTCGATTGGCTATAATAGCAAGTCCCTGGCAGGGCTGATGAGATTTACTGGTAAGTGTTATCAATAGTTTCTTGAACGGTTATAGGCCATACATCGGCATGACTTACTAATTTACCGGGGTCTGACGATTTCACCCCTAGACTTAATATGCGACATATCAGACGAAGAGACCGGACTGTACGGTAAGTGTGGCTTATAGGATTTGCGGGAGTTTGGACAAGCTTGCTTGTTGATCTTCTATTCGCTCAATACTTGGGTAGCCGTTACGTCCAGCTAGTACGGTCACGCCTCGCTTCCCGGTATACGGCGAAGGGGACGCGACTGGTCCACTACGTATTTACTGTGAAGTAAATACGCTAAGCGTATCTAAGCAATTTAAAAGTAATTGACAAGAGACAAGAGATATAAACTGAACATCAACTTTATTTATTAACATTTTTTTGCACAATGCATGAAAAGTAAATACAACTGAAATAAAAGCGATGCCTAAACAATGGAATAACAGGAATGTAAAGTACTGAAAGGAAATGTGTACAATGAAACTAAAGCTCTGGGTCTTCAGCAAACTGATTCAAGTCTTCAGCAGTAGGCTCGATCTCTGATGTGTCCAAATCACCTGACGACATTCAAAGAATAAAGAAAGAGAATGCCGTCAGCGAACAGATCGCTCGGTAAGTCCCAAGGATAAGGAAGAATAGAATAGACAGAATGAGAAGGTAGATTTTAAAATTGTATTATCTTTTTATAATGTTGTATTTAGTGTTAACGTTGTTGTTTGTAGCTTGGTACAGAAGATGCCAGTGTATACAAGAGGAGTCCCACTTACACCGGGGACTTTGGTAACCCGTAGTACAAGGCTCCGTCGATAATACCACGGAACAACGACATGGATGCAATTACGTCTTAAGTGACCACCTCGTGCCACCTTTAACATATTCCGTACCAGTCTACCCTTAAACCCCGTAGTGTTATTTTGATTGTATTGTTGTATTGTATTGTCTTGTATTGTAAACTGTATAGATTGTATAATTGGATGACTGACAAAAACCATGATATTAGTAAACGGATGTAATCGCAGAATCATGTAAATGGAATAACTGGAGAACCATGTAAATGGAATGTATATCCATGGTTCGGTTCAGTCAAGTTGTATAGATTAATAATTGGATTCATGGATTCATATTGAATTGTAATATTGTGGATTGTAGATTGTGATTGTAGATTGTAGACTGTACTTGAATCATATTCAAGTCAGATTCTAATGAGACTCAAGAGCTTTCTCCCGCTTAAACCTATATTTACTAGGGTCCTTAAGGTAAATTATAGAACTTGAGGGGTTTTTATGTAAAAATACTTTTATATACTTTTCAAAATACACTTCAAGTATTTATTATTCGTCTTTAGAGTTGTAATGAATGTGGATTTTATATTGTGATATTTCTAGTGAAATATCCTAGTTTCATAAATAAAGGTATTTATTTGTAATATTGATTTGTATGGAATTCATGGTATTTTAGTGTAAAATTGATTCTTGTGATTTTTAGAAAAGGTGGAATATTTATATCATAACAAAATAGATATTTTAATGATAAATACACATATATTTATACAAAAATAATTTTAATATATTCTAAAAATCTCATTTTCTTAAGATGTCGTATTTTAAATCTTTCGAGACCGAATGCTCCTTGCGGAGGTCTGAATCTCGCACTACTAAGCCCGAGGATGTGCGATAATCCGCACCATCCCGAACGGGTTCCCCAAAATGGGCTGCAGCGGCGCTTTGCAAGAATTGTAAAATACTAAATCCTTTAGAAAACGGTTTTATGAAGTAAATGGTATTTATTTGTAAAGATGTTAATTTTCAGTATTCTATGTTTTATGGTCTTTTAAGTCAACTAGACTATTCCTAACTGATCCAAACGACAAGTTGTGAGATACCTCAAATCGCCTCTTCACCGCCAATTGTGTCCAGGTAAGTACAAGTGAAGAAAGGAGGGATCCGCTCACGAATCACCGTGAGACGGGCCTTTTAAAGTTACCTTTCTCACTTGCCTAGCTTAGACACAACAAAGTCAGGTTTAGATAAACGACTGATGTCCACAACTTATCGTATTTTCATAATAAGAGGTATTTATTTAAAAAGTGTATCAATACTAAATGTTTTAGTAATGGTTTTATTAAGTCAAGGGTATTTAAATGAAAATATTGTTTTCTCGTATTCTAAGTTTTTGATGGTATCGTGTTAGGTTGTATATGAGTGTGTTAGGAGGTAGGTCGTTACCTCGTGCTCTACTTTAAATGTATAGCAAGTTTGATGGAGTTAAATGTAGGATTAAAACATTGTGGTATTTAAGTGAAAAATACGATGAATGGAAATAACTATCATTTTATGTAATGAAACTTGATCAATTTGTTTGATTAGTGTTTAATAGTCAACACGAGAAAGTTTAAGTATGATTATATTAGTGAGAAGTGGAATTTTATAGGAAACCGAATCGGAAATCGGATTTGTTCCGATTCCGTCGGGTTTTGTAAATCCGTATTTTTTTGATAGAAGAGATAGGTAGAAGTTGGGACTTACGGGTTTTAGATCACACAAGAGAGTGAGTGGGAAGTAGAGGAATCACCGATGTGTTGCGTCGTCGCCAGTAGTTCCTAAAACGATCGCCGGAAGTTCGCCGTAGATTTCGCCGGAGCTTCGTCTCGAGCTCGTTTTCAAAGTACACACGATTCTTGAAATTTTGAGAGAGTGGGCTCAGAATTTTGGGATGAGAGGGTAGGGGTAGGGGTGTATTTATAGGGTTAGGGTAGGTGTAGGGTTTTTTAATAAAAAATGTAAAAATAATGTAAAATCATTAAAAATTGTATTAAATAGGTGTTACTGGGCTTTCTGGAACCGATCCAATAAATTGGAGTGTGCAGGTGGTAGGGAAGGCCAAACATCACAAGTTTCGTGTTGGAGACTCGGCCGGTCCGCCGGCCGACTCGACCGAGTCGGGACGGGGTAGGTGAGGGGTCGCCGGGGGTAGCCACTGGTACTTCCAGTTTTGTGGGTGCAGTGGGAAAATTGGGAGTTATCGCTGGTGGACTGTTGGGCTTCTATAAAATTTAAAACAATTAAATATTAAAAAATAATGCGGGGCAGGGGATTTGAACTCTGGTGGCTTGGTTCAGCAGTGCAAGGTATTACCAATGAGCTACAAGCTCCTTCTTGTAATTATGGAGTTATTTAATTACTTAAAATGATAGCAGCAAGAGTAAATAGCCCAAGTATACATTAAATTTAAAGTAAATTTTGTACACTAAAAATGAAGTTGTTACATTCTTGTTACTTGTAATTAAAAACAAAATAATTACTTATATCTTATGCTCAGGCTAAAATACCCCTTTATGGATTTTGAAAAAAATTTGTATAGAAAAGTGTATAGGAAAATTAGGGTTGTTACAAGTACCGCTGACGGCTTATGGGTGACTGATGTGATCATTATCTACTGTTGACGTATTGACGAGTCTTTAGAGTCCCACACAGAGGTTTCCTAGCTCAAGCAAAACGAATTAGGACACATATGTGATATGTACGGGACCTTGATTTAATACGTGTATGAGATACCGTATTCTAATCTCGCGATATATTATATCGGTCGGTTATATATGATATGACCGGGTTATTGAATCAAGTGTTGATTCAATAATGTGATATACATATATATAATATTAGTCGGTTAAATGTGATATAACCGGATTATTAAATCAAGTGTTGATTTAATAATTTGATATATATTAATATATTTGATATATAAATATATATTAACTAATATAATGCTCACTAAAGATTTTCTTTTCTTTGAAATACATTTAATATATATGTGATATATATAAATATATGTATTTACTATTGTGTCATGGTGGATGATACATTGGATATGGGTGTATGAGACTCACACCAAAACTAAAGATAATTTGGGTGAATATTTATTTAGAGTTAAATTAAAAATTAGGTGGAAATGAGATGGCTTGGATGCTTGTACAAGCATGTAGAAGACATATCTCATTCCATTAATTTTGTTTTACTCTAGATATTTTATAACCTAACCATTATCTTTAGCCCATGGTTAACTCTCTACTTATCACTTGGAGATATTTTCCTTCACGATAGTTCATCTTCTTGATCTCATTTTTTGCTCTCTAGCTTTTGATGAGGTGAGAAAAGAGAAAAGAAAAAGAGATTTCTAAAGGGAGCAAAATTCCTATTTCATCAACCTACTCTCATCTAGCCCATATGATTAGGTTGTTTGCTTCGCTAATTTCTTGATTAGTGAAGAGGTAGATTGAGTTAGAGTAATTTCAAGGTGGATCATTTTCGGCCTCAAAGACAATGGAGTAAGCTCGTTCCTTTCACCAAGTAGAGCCTAAGAAGAGTTCAAGGGACAACTACTTGGAGCTAAGGGACTACTACTTGGAGCTTTAGAAGTGAAGGACCGATCTACAAAGGTTGTATTCTCTATTCACTTAGTATAAAGTTTGTTTACATGCTACCAAACCCTAATTCTCTAGTTCGATTTTAGGTTAGTATAGTTTAGCCTACTAGATTTTTTATAATTATATAGTTGATGCCTTTAAAAATCTAGTAGTGGTGCTAAGACATACTTTCAGTCTCTTCATCTTACCATCTTGTATACCGAACTTATACTAGTTGGTTTTCTCCTTTCCATTCCTTCAGCACCAGCTTCGGGATTGGAAGAAGACTATCCAATAAGCGTAACTGGTATACACTCCTTATATGTAAGGAACTCTTGAGCTAGAGATAAGGTAGGAAGGATTGATAAACGAACAATTCATCTAATCCAGAACCAGTGGCCTTCCTTAAACTGAAACAGTTTCATTGAGTTTGTATCTAACTATACGATGGCCTTCCAGAGCGTTCAGGAGTTAGCAGAAGGGGGAGTAGGATATGTGAGGACATATGTATCTATGTCCTGGATTAGAGCAATCCAAACATTCCAAAGCTGTCGATTGTAAAAAGATCGGTCAATATGGTTGATGATTCTTAGTTTATGGTGAGTCCAGGGTCGCTGCCAAAGAGAGAGAAGAAACACTCAGCGTGTAATCTAACATAGATTAGATTGGTATATTTATCCAATCAGGATGGCTCACACTGTTCTATCAAATTCTCCTTCAAACCCTAAAAGGAGAACCAGCCGGGATTTCGTACAGAAAATCTCGTGGGAGTAACAATTACTAACAGTAGGAATCGAGATCCAAACTATCATGAAGTGGTAACCTTGACACAGTCAACAAGTTACCTCACACCATAGAAGGTATGCAATCTCATTGAAAGTATCAATACTCGAAACTCCCGATATTAGTTTTTACCCCTAGCGGCTTATGACCTTGACACAGTCAACAAACCATAAGATACAAGTCAAGTTCAACCCGTCATTTCATGATTGATTTAGATCCATCCGCATAACCCATGACACAGTCAACAAGGTTACACGACTGTCCTAACCTATCGCATCAATATGAAAACAGGAAGACATCACTTAGCTAACGTACACTACGCCTTGACACAGTCAACAAACATAGTACGAATACTAGGTACTCTACTTCCCGAAATGACAGAGGGCTATGACTGGTTTTGAAGAAAACCATCAACATAATGAACTTGATCTCATCGTAGGATCCGAGTGGTTTTAAAAGTTTATAGTCACGTAGAACTTTGTTTAAGAGCGAACTCCCCGTGAAGGGATCTAGACTCTTTTCCTCATCGAATGAGGTGCAGGATATTCCTAATCGAATAGCATGACGCAAAGAAAAATAATACGGCTACAAAAACAATTTTAGTAACACAAACTTTTGCCCAAGAGAGAACTCCCAGTGACGGGATCAAGGCTCTTTCTGTAGGGTTTCCTTATCACCTCATATAGGGTTTGGAAGCATCACACATGCCATAATTTAAATTTTAAGAGATGCTAAGCAAACTAACCAAGGAATCGAACTAGAAATTTAGGGTAACAACTAATAGTATCTCATACAAAAGTTAATCTATCACTAAGTGGAGAGACTACAACCTTTGTAGACTTCCTTGAGTGACTCCTTAGATCTCCTAGAGTTTGGAATGACTCGCTTGAACACTTCCGAGTCCACGATGATCCACCCGAAGTCCCTTAGCCCAAAGCTCCTTGCTTCACTTGATCAATGAGGAAGTGATGCAAACACTCTAAACTAATAGGCTAAACTAGTATAGAATGATTGTGTGGTTTATTATCTCACTTAAAAACCCTTTCTTTTTCTTTTCCTCACACTCAAAGAAACTCAAGAGAGCTTGAAGAAGGAGGAAGATGAAGATGGCAAAGCGTTTTCAAGATAATGATAATTGTTCTCTTTTAAAATAAAACAAAAGGATATATATGTGAGACACTCTCACATCAAACCATGGTTGAAAGAAATATCTAGATATTTTGTGATGAGTTAAAAGAACAAAGGAAATTAACCTAGGGTTTGTCAAAGGTCAACCCAAGAAGAGTGTGGAAACTATGAGTCATAAGTTAATTTCCTTTTCCTTTTATCTCAAAATAAAAATCCACATATTAATTTGAACCATGTGAGTCTTGCATTGCCATGATCCATGTATCATCAACCATGATACACTTGTATGTATGTATGTATGCATACACATCATCATGTGTATGTATATACATATATGCATACATCCATAAAGAAAAGGTTTAATAAAAGTGAGCTAAAAGTCATTATTAAATCAACATTTGATTTAATAAACCGGTCATATCACATACGACCCGACTAATAGTAAACGCCCGATTAACATACGGTATCTCATACATGCATTTAATCGAGCTTCCGCGCATATCTCATATGCACACCACATCGTTTTTCCTGAGCTAGGAAACTTCTGTGTGGGACTTTAAGACTCGTCAATACGCCGGCAGTAGGTGATGATCACATCAAACACCTACAAGCTGCAAGCGGTCAGCTAAACGTAACGGCCGTCCGGGTATTGAGCGATCAGAAGAAGAACAAGCGAACCTTTCAAAACTCCTGTCAATCCAACTGGCAACACTTACCGTACAGTCCGGTCTCTTTGTCAGATATGCTACATATCGAGTATAGGGATGGTAACGTCGACCCCAATAACTCAATAAGTCATGCCGGTATATGGTCTACAACAGATTGAGAAACTACTGATAGCATTTATTAGTAATATCTCAGCAGCCCTGGCCAGGGACTTCCTGTTATAGCCAATCGTGCACAGCGCAACATCAACCCCCAATACTGGGAGAGACGAAACCCATCCTATCGCTCATTGCCTCCATGTGCCTCGGGACTGTACCTAAAATCCACCTGTTTGTATGACTCAGTAGAGCCGTAGTAGGGTGGAGATCAAAGTACAGTGGGAGGACATACAAGACTCTATGGCAATCTCGGGTCTACAGACTAACCTGTACCAGTGTCACCTGAGAACTGCTATCTGACGTATGATATAATACCACATAGGAGTTCTCGGTGAGTTCGTTCAGTGTACCCAGTCTCACTGAGCACCCGTATACAATCTTTGGTGTCAGCACACCAGATGGATATGAGATCATCCATCGCCCATCATATGGAACAAGAATGGTATACGCTAGTCTACTCTGGAATATCGATGCCCTGTCTCGATATACCTACGACTAGGAACATTTCAAGGATATGCTTATAAACTACAGGTGTCCCACTAGTATGATCCATATCATAATCACAGTAGTCAAGCCATTATCCTAAGGGCTTTATCAACATGTATCAAATGAGTAAAAGCATGATGAAGTAAACCTATGATAAAGAGCAATCAAATAGCATACTATCATGTCGAGCAAGACTGTCCTCTGAATACACACACACACACACATCAGTACATACACTATCATATAACGACCTCTAGGGCATACATATATCCAACAATCTCCCACTTGCACTAAGGCCAATTATTGGCGTATCTCATACCCAACATCTCAAAAAGTCGCTCATGCTGTGGCTGAGGGAGGGCCTTGGTGAATGGATCTGCAGTGTTGTCCTTTGTATCTACTCTCTTAATCTCGATCTCGTGGCGATCAACTATCTTACGGATCAAATGATATCGCCTTAGGATATGTCTGGACTTCTGATGGGACCTGGGCTCTTTTGCCAATGCCATAGCCCCATTATTGTCACAATACAAAGGTATTGGATTAATAATGGTTGGAACTACTCCTAGCACCGAGATGAACTTCCTCATCCAGACGGCTTCCTTGGCAGCATCATTTGCAGCAATGTACTCAGCTTCCATCGTTGAGTCTGCAACAGTATCCTGTTTGGAACTTTTCTAACTTACCGTCCCTCCATTGAGGGTAAATGCAAACCCTGAGATAGATTTGCTGTCATCTTTGTCACTCTGGAAGCTCGAATCGGTAAAGGCCACCATTTGGAGATCCCCGTTAGTATACACTAAGAACAATTCTTTAGTTCTTCGTAAGTACTTAAGAATGTTCTCCACAGCAGTCCAGTGATTCTCCCCTGGGTTTGACTGATACCTGTTTACTACACTAAGTGCATAAGCTACATCAGGGCGTGTACACAACATCGCATACATTATCGATCCTACTGCCGAAGCATAGGGAATAATGCTCATGCGAGCTCTCTCTTCATCAGACTTTGGGCAATCGTCCATGGAGAGAGTGACTCCGTGGCAAGCGGGTAAGGCGCCCCGCTTGGATTCTCCATACTAAACCTCTTTAGGATGGTGTTGATGTACTTGGTTTGGGACAATCCCAATAACCGTTTGGATCTATCCCTATAAATCCGTATGCCCAATATGTACGTGGCATCACCCAGGTCCTTCATGGAGAACCTTTGTGATAAGAATGATTTGACCGACTATAGCATAGGAGTGTCATTTCCTATCAGAAGAATGTCATCCACGTATAATACGAGGAATGCGACAGTTCTCCCTACAGTCTTCTTATAAACACAAGGTTCATCTGGATTTTTTTATGAAATCAAACTCTTTGATAACATCGTCAAAATAGATGTTCCAACTCCGTGATGCCTGCTTTAATCCATAAATGGATTTAAGCAACTTACATGCTTTTCCGCTGCTCCCACTGTCAATGAAGCCTTTTGGCCGATCCATATAAACACATTCATATAAATCACCATTTAGAAATGCAGTTTTAACGTCCATCTGCCAGATTTCATAGTCATAGTGAGCAGCAATAGCAAGTAGGATCCGAATGGATTTAAGCATGGCTACCGGAGAGAAAGATCGTCATAGTCCAAATCTGGTCTTTGACGAAAGCCTTTCGCTACCAACCTTGCCTTATAGGTCTCCACCTGTCCATCTACACCGATCTTTCTTTTAAAGATCCATTTGCAACCTACAGGTTTTATCCCAGAGGGTACATCCTCCAAAGTCCATACTTTGTTGGTGTACATGGACTCCATTTCGGATCTCATGGTATCCGGCCACTTCACAGAGTCACCACTCGTGATAGCTTGCTAAAAACTGGCAGGGTCATCATCATCTATGATGCAATCTTCTCTATCACCATCAATGAGAAAACCGTAGTATCTCTCCGGTGGGCGAGAAGTCCTCCCAGATCTACGGAGTGACTGAGGTTCATTAGATTCTGTTGCAATATCAGGTTCAGCCAAGTCGTCATTTGTAACTTGTATCTCTAGAACCTCTTCTAGATCTATGACATTGCCATCAGCATCATTTGGAAAATCTCATTTTCTAAAAATGTGGCATACTGAGAAACAAGCACCTTTTGTTCCTCCTTGTGGTAGAAAAGATACCCAAATGAATGTTTTGGATATCCCACAAATATACATGTGACCGATCGTGTCTCGAGTTTGTCTGGATTCTACTTTTTGACAAAAGCTGGACAACCCCAAATCTTAACTCGTTTAAGAGATGGTCTCTTCCCATGCCATATCTCATATGGAGTGGTAGACACGGTCTTGGTTGGAACTTTGTTTAACAAAAAAGCTGCAGTTTCCAATGCATGCCCCCAAAAGGAGAGGGGTAACTTAGAATCACTCATCATGGATCGTACCATATTTAATAGAGTACGATTCCGCCGCTCTGACACACCGTTGTGCTGTGGTGTGTAAGGGGGAGTGAGCTGAGAGAGAATCCCATTCTCTTTTAGGAAGTCCAAGAACTCAGGACTTAAGTACTCTCCACCTCGATCTGATCAAAATATCTTGATTCTCATTCCTGTTTGGTTTTCTACTTCAAGTTTGTACTCCTTGAATTTCTCGAAAGCTTCAGACTTATGTTTTATTAAAAATACATGACCGAATCTTGAGAAATCATCAGTAAAAGTTATGATGTAAGAAAAACCGCCTCTTGCATGTGTAGACATTGTCCCACATACATCACTATGTATGAGGCCTAGGAGCTCAGTAGCTCTTTCTCTGTGTCCAGTAAACGAAGTTTTGGTCATTTTACCTTTGATACAAGACTGGCAAGTTGTATAAGATTTATACTCAAAAGAATTTAAATATCCATCTTTATGAAGCTTGTTTAGTCTTGTTTCATTAATATGACCAAGTCTACAATGCCAAAGAAAAGCTTCATTTATATCTGAAAATTTTCTTTTACTTGTGTGTTGAATATTGAAAACCGTGTATTGATTAAGGACGTATATCCCGTTATTAAGTGTACCATAACCAATTAACTCTTGATTAAGTCTAATGTTCATAACATTGTGTTGTACAGCAAAATGATATCCTTCATTGTCTAACAAAAAAACATATATAATGTTACAAAGCATACTTGGCACAAAATAACATGGGTTCAAAACCAATATACAACCCGACGGCAACCCTAGGTGATACTCTCCCACTGAAACTGCATTTACATTGGAACCATTTCCAACCTGGAGAGTATGATCACCTGTCTTCAAAACTCTGCTATTTCTCAATGCCTGCTCAGAATTGCAAATATGAGAACCTGAACTGGTATCTAATACCCAGGAAGCAGAGTTAATAGAAAAACAGTTTTCAATTACGAACACACCTGAAGCTGAAGCATCTCCATGCTTCTTTTTGAGTTCAAGGTACTCAGTACAGTTCCGCTTCCAGTGTCCCGTCTTCTTACAGTGGAAACATTCTCCTTTCCCCGATTCCCCAACCTTGGACTTGTCTTTCTCCTTAACCTTTTTGACTCTACCCTTAGGTTTGGTGGGTTTCTTCTTCATCTTTCCCTTGGCCTTAGCCTTCGGGCGAGAGGAGGAAGATGACCCAACACTCAAAACGGGAGTCTTCACTGACTTCAGCGTGCTCTCTGCACTCCTTAACATATTAAGGAGTTCAGGTAGTTCCTTCTCTATGTTGTGCATGTTGAAGTTAACTATAAATTGAGCAAATGTGGAGTGGAGAGACTGCAGAATAATATCCGTATATTGCTCATTGTCCATTGTCCACCCAAGGTCTT
This sequence comes from Agapanthus africanus, assembly GCA_030015575.1. NCBI lineage: Eukaryota > Viridiplantae > Streptophyta > Magnoliopsida > Asparagales > Amaryllidaceae > Agapanthus > Agapanthus africanus. The sequence goes on from CM057349.1 coordinate 101,084,395, forward strand.
CAAGCTCTTCTATGAGAGCTATCATCTTCAGAACATGGTCTCCTACTGGTGTGCCGGGGGCCATTCGCATCTGAAACAACTTTCTGGATACTTCGTATCGTAATACGCGAGATTGCTCTCCATACAACTCTTTTGTATGGAGGAATATGGCTTGTACGTCCATATTCTCGTGCTGCTTTTGATGTGTGTTATCCATCGTTGCAAGCGCGAGGCATTTGGCCGTGGCACAGTCAACGTCCCATGTCTTGCGGATTTCCTTATCCGCAAGTAAAGGTTTAGGACCTGGGATGGGCAGGGTTGGAGCCGTGAGGACATATGATACCTTATCATAAGTCAAGGCAATATTGAGATTCCTCAGCCAGTCTTTATAATTGGTCCCATTCAGTTTATTTTTATCTAGTAGAAACTTGAGTCCTGTCATTGGTATCTGCCATTAAGAGAGAAAAAAGAATACACTCAGCGAAAGCTCTTGCAAAGATCAGATTGATTATTATCTTGTCTAATCGATGTCTCCCACTGCTTTTATCAAATTTTCTTTAAAACCTTTTAAAAAGAAAACTAGCCGGGATTAATTACATTCTGCAATTTCGCTAACCGTTCAGCCAGGCCAGTGCCGGTACTTTGAGGGAGGTTCCACGTTCTTTCGCACGGACCTAATTAAAATAAACCTCGTCTTCCCAGAGGCGTATCCCCGTTTGACACCTTTCTAGACACCTAATGGGTTAGCTAATTGTAAAGTGAAAAACTCTCTCGGGAGCAACTTTTGCTCACAGTGGGATCGAGATCCTACTATCATATAGAAGGTATGCAATCTCATTGCAAATTTCAACTCTTGAAATTCCCGATATTGTTTTTACCCCTAGCACCCATGACCATAACTATTATCAACATATCATAAGTACTAGTCAAGTTCTTCCCGTCATTTCGTGATTAACTAGACCTACCCATATGACCCTTAACTAAAGTCAACATAATCATATGAATGTCCTAACTAATCTGCATCATATGTAGTGTAGGAAGACATCACTTAGCTACCGTACACTGCGCCTTAACTAAAGTCAAAATACGCAGCACGAATACTAAGTACTCTACTTCCTAAAATGACGGAGGGCTGTAGATAGTTTTTAAGAAAACTTTTAATGCTTTGAACATGATATCGTTGTAGAATCCAATGAGTTTAAAAGGAGTGGCTTAAGCTCCGCACTTTGAAAGCTTGCTTTTTCATAAAAGGCCGAGTGTGTTTCAAATCCGATTCTATAACATCTTTTTAGGTTCATTTTTCTTTACATTAATCTCATTAATGTAGTCCCATCATTTTACTCCTAAAGCCATCACAGAAAGAAACGAAAAATATAACGTACGCTTATGCCATTCGCATTCGTCACGGTGTCCCGTTATGCACCTTTAGGTTACTTAACTAACGGCATACCGGGACGGGACTAGCGTGAGGGCAAAACATAAGCAACGTCTATTATATATCATATATATAATATTCCATTCGTCTCAGATATATTAAATGATCACATCACAGAATAAAAACAGCAGAAGCACATATAATATAGGATATCTAGGAGGTCCGTATTTTGTATTTAGCCATCAATAGAAAATACGGATTCCACAGTCGCGATGAATAGACAAGCCCACACCCCTCGACCCCTAAGAGAGTGGCATATGACCCTACCAATTCTGGAGTTTAGGAGACCCGGTCTCGACTCCTCGAGATGGCCTCCCACGGAACCCTAGAACCCGGTCACTTGTGCCCCCTTTCTTGGGTCTATCCTAATGCGGAAAAATAAATAATATACAATAATGGTGACATCATCCTCAACCCGGAAGTGCCCCAAATAAAAGAATATTACATATAATTGAATTTTACATGAATGAAAAGAAAACTCTCATCTCACATAAAACCCCCCGGCTATTCAATCACGACAATCCTGCACATCATATCTCAGCAACACATAATATCACATATCATCAACGTAAGTAAGTATGTGTACCCTGATTGTCGTTGATGTATAGCAACGAAACCGGCGATACACCACATACTACACTTACGGTCACAGAGAAATAAAATGAAAAACTACAACAATTGGAATCGTAACTGCCCTTAGACAACACAAACCCGGAATATCACATATCCAAGATTTCATGCCTAACAATGTAAAGCTCGCATTTAGGTCTCATTCAAGAAAACACCTTTTCATAATGATACGGATAATTCAACAAGATTTCCGAAAACACCTGAGACCGAAATGCTAGATTTACATGCAACAAACAAATTTGTAGATTCCAATTATTGTATCACATTCTCATAAACTAGCCACAGTTAAAACATTCGATTGAATGATTGATCACCTAAAGACTTCTCAGAAAGCTCAACACTTGAGTAGTTTTAAAATTTACCAGAGACTGCTACAAGTACATACGGGCCAGCACAAGAAGGCACAGTCTAAGCCTCACCAACGGCGCCGCGGAACCACCGCAAAATGACCATTTTGGCCGCGGTTCCGCGGTCGTATAATCGAGTTAGGGCTTCGTTCTTCCTGTGGGCCTATAAAATACCCTGCACGATTTTTTGAGTATTTTTAATGTGGAAAAATCCACCTTTTTGAAAAATTTCTAGAGAGCACCCTTCGGGCGTCGTTTTTCGTTCGTTCGAGGTTTTTAACGTCGTCTAGGTTACTCTAAAGCTCTAGCTTGGCTCTGATACCACTGTAGGGTTTCCTTATCACTTCATATAGGGTTTGGAAGCATCACACATTCCATAATTTAAATTTTAAGAGGTGCTAAGCAAACTAACCAAGGAATCGAACTAGAAATTTAGGGAAACAACTAATAGTATCTCATACAAAAGTTAATCTATCACTTAGTGGAGAGACTACAACCTTTGTAGACCTCCTTGAGTAACTCCTTGGATCTCCTAGAGTTTGGAACGGCTCGCTTGAACACTTCCGAGTCCACGACGATCCACCCGAAGTCCCTTAGCCCAAAGCTCCTTGCTTCACTTGATCAATGAGGAAGTGATGCAAACACTCTAAACTAGTATAGAATGATTGCGTGGTTCATTTTCTCACTTAAAAACCCTTTCTTTTTCTTTTCCTCACACTCAAAGAAACTCAAGAGAGCTTGAAGAAGGAGGAAGATGAAGATGGCAAAGCTTTTTCAAGATAATGATAATTGTTCTCTTTTAAAATAAAACAAAAGGATATATATGGGAGACACTCTCACATCAAACCATGGTTGAAAGAAATATCTAGATATTTTGTGATGAGTTAAAAGAACAAAGGAAATTAACCTAGGGTTATTCAAAGGTCAACCCAAGAAGAGTGTGGAAACTATGAGTCATTTGGAAACAATGAGTCATAAGTTAATTTCCATTTCCTTTTATCTCAAAATAAAAATCCACATATTAATTTGAACCATGTGAGTTTTGCATTGCCATCATCCATATATCATTAACCATGATACACTTGTACGGATGTATGTGTGCATACACATCATCATGTGTATGTATATACATATATGCATACATCCATAAAGAAAAGGTTTAATAAAAGTGAGCTAAAAGTCATTATTAAATTAACATTTGATTTAATAAACCGGTCATATCACATATGACCCGACCAATAGTAAACGCCCGATTAACATACGGTATCTCATACACGCATTTAATCGAGCTTCCGTGCATATCTCATATGCACACCACATCGTTTTGCCTGAGCTAGGAAACTTCTGTGTGGGACTCTAAGACTCGTCAATACGCCGGCAGTAGGTGATGATCATATCAAACACCTACAAGCCGCAAGCGGTCAGCTAAACGTAACGGCCGTCCGGGTATTGAGCGATCAGAAGAGGAACAAGCGAACCTGTCAAAACTCCCGTCAATCCAACTGGCAACACTTACCGTACAGTCCGGTCTCTTCGTCAGATATGCTGCATATCGAGTCTAGGGATGGTAATGTCGACCCCAATAACTCAATAAGTCATACCGGTATATGGTCTACAACAGATCGAGAAACTACTGATAACACTTATCAGTAATATCTCAGCAGCCCTGGCCAGGGACTTCCTGTTATAGCCAATCGTGCACAGCGCAACATCAACCCCCAATACCGGGAGAGACGAAACCCATCCTATCGCTCATTGCCTCCTTGTGCCTCGGGACTGTACCCAAAATCCACCTGTTTTTACGACTCAGTAGAGCCGTAGTAGGGTGGTGATCAAAGTACAGTGGGAGAACACATAAGACTCTATGGCGATCTCGGGTCTACAGACTAACCTGTACCAGTATCACCTGAGAACTGCTATCCGACGTATGATATAATACCACATAGGAGTTCTCTGTGAGTCCGTTCAGTGTACCTAGTCTCACTGAGTACCCGTATACAATCTTTGGTGTCCCCACACCATATGGATATGGGATCATCCATCGCCCATCATATGGAACACGAATGGTATACGCTGGTCTACTCTGGAATATCGATGCCCTGTCTCGATATACCTACGACTAGGAACATTTCAAGGATATGCTTATAAACTACAGGTGTTCCACTAGTATGATCCACATCATAATCCCAGTAGTCAAGCCATTATCCTAAGGGCTTTATTAAGATGTATCAAATGAGTAAAAGCATGATCAAGTGAACATATGATAAAGAGCAATCAGATAGCATACTATCATGTCGAGCAAGACTGTCCTCTGAATACACACACACACACCCCAGTACATACACTATCATATAATGGCCTCTAGGGCATACATATATCCAACACTTTCCTCATCGAACGAGGTGCAGGAGATTCCTAACCGAATGTCTTGATGCAAAGCAAAAGAATCGACTAAAATTTCCTATTTATAAAAAAGTTAGTTCCTATAACGTATAGGTTTATTTTACTTTGTATTAATGCAATTAATACAATCCCATCATTTAGATAATCTCATTATCAAGTATTATCCTTCTCACACAAACATTACAGAAAAGTATGAAAAGGAAATATATAATGCACATATACGCCATTCGCATTCGCCACGGGGCCCCGTCATGCACCGTTAGATTACTTAACTAACGGCAGAGCGGGGGCAGGGCTAGCGCTGATGCAAAACATATATAGCATTAATATATATATATATATATATATATTTATATATCACATATATAAATATACCATTACATGCAAATAATCACATTACAGCATGAGGAAAAATAGCATCACAGTGTTTGGAACGGTCGGATCACCTAGGAATCCCGCATTTCGTTCGAGCCATAAACGAAGCACGAAATACCCTGGTTGCGTGAATAGCCTGTGCGTAGCTAAAAGCAGACCCCTACGAGTGAGGTAAGTCATCCGTTAACCTGAGAAACGACGCAACCCGGCATCATCACCATGATGGGGCCACCCAGCACTTTCTCGAATCCGATGACAAGAGCACTCCTCCGTGGGTCTATCCTAAGCCCCTACAAGCGCGGAAAACAGCCCGTCAATCCTAGAATCGAGTAGCCCGGTCTCAGCACCTTGAGATGGCCACCCATTGCAATCTAGAATCCGGATTCCAGTGGGGTAATCCTAATACCTGTTTTAATACAATGGTGACAACGATCGCAACCTGATCGAGCCTGGCAAATAATAATACAATAAGTGGAAACGACGGCCACAAGTCGACCGCTCATCCAGAATTAAAGAATATACATTTTGGCTACAACATGAATGAAATGAAACAGATAACATCCAAATACGCACAGGGCTATTCATTTCGCGACGATCCAATCCACACCAAACAAACTTAATATAGAACATCACAGACTCACAAATACATATCAACAGGTATGTATCATTGTATCAACTGAGTTAAACACTTTAACATCATGAATACGGAAATGCTACAATGTTAGAGTTTTGATCGATAACTTTCCAGTGCAATACGAGATCAAATTTCAATACTGGGAAAAAACAAACAATACCATAAATCCTATTTCTACAAGTTTAAGCCCCCAGAGAAAATTGTGGGCAAATTGAAAAAATTTGGCCGGTGGATTCCCGATATGGCCGGTCATATTATCACAACCCCCCCAATTTCACTCATTTCATTTTCACATCAAAATCAACATTCTGCAGTTGTTTAAATTTTTTTTTAAACACTTTGAAATTCGGACAGAGAAGGGGCTTAAACTCGGAAATTGGAATTGGAAAATCGTCAATCGAAACTAAAACGTTGCCTAAGCTAATCCTAGTGCTTGGTTGTCTCTGATACCACTGTAAGGATGGGCACGCCCCACGCGTGCGCGTAGCGGAAGCGGGAACTGACGGAATATAAAAATTCCATAGGGGCACGATCGACCATACGCCAAAATCGTCCAAACACTAGTTTCTAGCTAAAAATAAAGAGCATAAATAAAAGTTCAGAGATACTACAACCTTTTTAGCATGTCCGGGTGATCCTGGAAGACCCCGTCTAATCTCCGTGAGCTCCCGAATGTGTCTGCACGCCGACTGCCTCGCCGTAGATGATCCGCGTTGAAAGCGGGCCGTCCGAGCTCCAACTTCGTCACCGGTCGGAAGAACCACCTCCAGAGACTTGTTGGGCGTGGAGGAAGGCCATGCGAGCGATGAGTACTCTTTACTTTTTGCAAAGACTCACCATGGCAACACTTGCCATTTTTCAAGTGAGCTCAAGCTCATGTTTTTGAGGAAGAAGAAAATGGCTTGATAAAGAATGGAATTGTAATGATAAAAACAATTGTGTCATATTCTTTTATCAACCATGTCATGTATCATGACACGTAACCTCACCCCTGCTCTCTCTCATGTGTGTGTCAACACATAAGAGAGAGGGTGGGCCCCACCACCTAATTAAATATATTAAATAAATAATAATATATATACATTAATAGATGTATATATATGAAGAGATACACACACACACACATTTACATATATATAATTATTTGTATATTTATTTATACTTAATTCATAATGGTGGGAATTAATATATATATATATATATCAAATATATATATATATCAAATATATATATATTAAATAAGTATTAGTACATGTATACTATACACGTACACATCATGTATCACATGCACGAAATGCCATCAATATCTTCCTAGTATCATATACTGTAGAGAGTGTGTGTATCATATACACTATACTAGAAACCGTATCATTTATACGGTTATCAAGTCAACACTTGATTTGGTATTCCGGCTTTGAAACCGGCTAGTATAACAGTCGTCCGATTGAACATGTAAATCCAATATACATGTTTTAACGAATTCATGTACGTATCCCTATTCGTACGTCACATCGCGTTTTGCCCGGGCAAGCACTTTCGTTGCAGGACTCTAAAGACTTGTCAATACGCTGGCAGTAGGTTATACAGGATCTTATCTGATTGAATCTGAAACACTTTCAGATTCAACCCTCATTCGGGTTAACCCATAAGCTCGTCAGTGGCAATAGTTGTACGTAACGGCTACCCAGATATGAGCAAGGTAAAAGCAGGTCGACGAGCGAACTCATCCGGACCCAACAAAGTCTATAAATGACAGTCACCGTACAGTCCGTTCTCTTCATCAAGGAGTATCACATACCGGGTCTGGGGAGTGGAATATGTCAGACCCCCATTAACCCGATAAGTCGTGCTGACAAAGGACTCATAACCAAAGAGATACAATTGGTAACACTTACCAGTTTATCTCTACTGCCTTGGCCATGAACTTCTGGATATAGTCATGTCCAGCACAGGGTGATATCGACTCCCAATACCGGGAGTGACGAATTCCCTCGACCGCTCACTGCCTCCATGTGCTTCGGGACTAAACCCAACTAAAACACGTTTGCACGACTCAGTAGAGCTTTGGTAGGGTAGTAATCTAAGTACAGTGGGAACACACACGAGACACTATGGTGATTTCAGGTCTAGGGACTACCTTGTACTCATGTCACCAGAGAACTGCTATCTGACATTGGTATAATACCAACTAGGAGTTTTCGGAGAGTCTGTCCATTGTAACTCACCTAGTGAGTACCTGTATACAATTATCAGTGTCAAACACCAATGGCTAAGGGATCATCCATTGCCCCGTACAGGGTTATAAAACGTATACATTAGTCTAATTTGGAGTACCGATGCCTTGTCTCGATACTCCTACGACTAGGGACAATTAAGGATGTGCTTATAAACTACCAGTCCCCACTAGTATAATCCTTATCATAATCCTGGTAGTCAAGTAAAGATCCTATGGGCTTTATCTCATGTATTATTGATACGCGATAACTAGTAACACGCATTCACATGACAGATAATGACAAACCAGATAGCACACTATCATCTCGAGTAAGACTGTTCTTGTTATAGGCCCTCCTCAAATTCAGTAATAGCATTCCCGTAAATACGATAATTGCCTTGAGGGCACCTATATCCAACAATCTCCCACTAGCACTTAAGGTTAATTATTGCGGTATCGCATGCACACATCTCATGTGCTACTTCATACCCAACTTCTGTACTAACAATTTCGCAAACTGTCTTCGAGAAATAGTCTTAGTGAGTGGATCCGCTAATATGTTTTTAACTGTAGTTCTCTGAATCTCAACTTCGCGGAGATCAACTATCTCCCGAAATGAGCGATACATGCCCTAGAATATTGTTTGGGAAACTGATGGGACCTAGTTCACAAATGAACGTATTTATCCAAACAAATATATAGGATGTATCCTCTGCTGATTCACAATCAGCATCTAGCGCCTTGACTACCACAGCATCTTGATTGGAACTCATCCAATATACTGCATCTCATAAGAGGGTAAACTAATGACTCATGATAGACACTCTGTCATCCTTGTCACCACGTAATCTGGAATTGGTAATTGCCTCCTGAAAGAGTATGCTATTACCAAATACCTAGAACATCTCATATGTTCTACACTTCTTCCTATGTTTCTCCAGGATTGGATTAATGTCTTCTTACAATACCAAGTGTAAAAGCAATATCTGGTCCGGTATTTAACATTGCATGATTGACCTCACTGTCATAGCATGTCGAATGTCATTCATGCGAGTCTTTCTCTTCATCACTCCCGAAAGACATCATTTTAGAGAGAGTGACCCCATTACCTGTGGGTACATTACCTCATTAGGAGTCCTCTATTCTAAACTATTTTAGAATGGTGTCATTATACCTGAGTTTGGATAATCCCAAATCCTCTACCAGGTCTAACTTTATAGACCTGGTCACCAGAATCATTGACATATGTATAATCCACAAAAAGAGAAACAAAAGTGACTACCAACGTTTGACCGAATCGTAGTATAAGAATATCACTTCCTATCAAGAGTATGTTATCCACATCAGTATGCAGAATCTGACAGTACTCTCTATAGATTTCTTACAAATATCTGGTTCATCTCTTATTTTGATGAAGTCAAACACTTTGACCGTTGTATCAAAAGCAGACGATCCACCTCCGCTATGCCTGCTTTTGTCTACAAATAGACTTAAGTAATTTTGCATACTTTCCGCTGCTCCCACTGACTAAGACAATCCTCTTGTAGAGTCATATACATATACACTTCTAAATCCAATTTAGAAAGATATTATAATTATATTCATACTAGATATCATAGTCATGAAAACAACAGTTGGCAAATATTATCCGTATGGACTTCAACACAGACTTTGAAGTAACAGTATCACCACAATCCACATCGAGTATTAGATGAATATTGTATACTATAAGTCTATCCTTTATTAGGTTAATACCTTTCCATTTGTACTGATCTCGAAAGATCTGCTTGCTCCTTATAGGTTTTACCCCTTTCAGAAGCACACAACAAAGTCTATAATTTGTTGTAGTGCATGGAGTCCAACTTGGATAACTTGGCATCCGGCCATCTGTCGGAAGTCACCATTTCCTATGGCATGCTGATAACTTGTAGGGTCATCATCACATTATGCAAGCCTCCTTGTCACCGTCAATGAGAAAACTGAAGCATCTCTCGGGTGGCTGAGGTCACCTACTAGATTTGTAGAGTAGCTATGGTCTGTCAGGGTCAATTGGATCATCAGGTTCTACTAAACTTTCGGTAACTGTTTGTGGTTCTGGAACCATTTTTAGTTCTAACATACTCCCATTAATTTCTTTTGCAAGAAATCCCTTAACCAAGGAGGCGGCGAGTCAATAATAAAACAATTTTGAACTTGAAAATGGTAGAAACTATCCCTCACGAAATTTTGGGATAACCCACAGACTGTTATTTCCGAAACATGCCACGAGTTTATCCGTATTATAGTTTTAAACACAAACCGGATAACCTAACATTTTAATAAATTTAAGATGAACACCATTCTATATCGCATATAGAAACAGAGGTACTTGTTTAGGCGCAACCCATATCCAATGATATGCATCTATTTCTAATGCATCCCCAAAATTGAAGAAGGCAACTCAATATTACTCATCATGGAGTGCATCCGTGGATGAGCAATCTGAGAAAGAATCACATTCTCAATATGGAATACCTAGAATCAACCCCTTGTCCGTATGGATATTGGACAACATACATCAATATGTATAAGTCCCTAGAGTTCACTAACTCTTTTTCCGTGTGCTATTAATTGAAAAACATTCTTTTGGATAATAAGAAACTAAAAGTTTGCTGTTTAGGCAAAACCTGATGATTTTCCTTAATAGCAACAATTGCTCCGAAAGCTGACATTGAGGATAAAATCATCCATTCTCAATTCTCTTCTCCTTCTCAGCATCTGTAACGCCCTACAGATGTAGGATACTAATCCGGTATCTATATACTCAGGAGTTAGAGTTTATTGAGAAATAGTTTTTTAAAACACAAACGCACGGGAAATCCGAAACATAAAAAATGTTTCGGTAGGGTTAGTCAGGTATTCACTGTATTGCCTTTTTCATTGCCTAGGTTCATGACAGTAGTCGTAATTTCCTTTTCTCACTTCAACCCCTTTTGATGTCTCTTCATCTTACTTTCTTGTATACCGAACTTATGCTAGTTGGTTTTCTCCTTTCCATTCCTTTAGCACCAGCTTCGGGATTAGAAGAAGACTATCCAATAAGCGTAACTGGTATACACTCCTTATATGTAAGGAACCCTCGAGCTCGAGATAAAGTAGGAAGGATAGACAAACGAACAATTCATCTAATCCAGAACCAGTAGCCATCCTCAAACTGAAACAGCTTCATCGAGTTCGTATCTAACTATACGATGGCCTTCCAAACAATATGGATCTCTGTACCGAATATAGAGTGTTCTGGAGTTAGCAGAAGGGGAAGTAGGAATGTGAGGACATATGTGACTATGTCCTGGATTAGGGCAATCCAGACATTCCAAAGCTGTCGATTGTAAAAAGGTCGGTCAATATAGTTGATGAGTCTTAGTTTAAGGTGAGTCCAGGGTCACTGCCAGAGAGAGAGAGAGAGAGAGAGAGAGAAGAAACACTCAGAGTGCACTCTAACATAGGTTAGATTGGTATATTTATCTAATCAGGATGGCTCCCACTGTTCTATCAAATTCTCCTTCAAACCCTAAAAGGAGAAACAACCAGGATTTCGTATAGAGAATCTCCTGGGAGTAACAATTACTCACTGTAAGAATCGGGATTCAAACTATCATGGAGTGGTAACCTTGACGCAGTCAACAAGTCAGCTCACACTATAGAAGGTATGCAATCTCATTGCAAGGTTCAATACTCGAAACTCCTGATATTAGTTTTTACCCCTAGCAGCTTATGATCTTGACACAGTCAATAAACCATAAGCTACGAGTCAAGTTCAACCTGTTATTTCGTGATTGATTTAGATCCATCCGCATATCCCTTAACACAGTCAACAAGGTTACACGACTGCCCTAACCTATCACATCAATATGCAAACAGAAAGACATCACTTAGCTACCGTACACCATGCCTTGACACAGTCAACAAACGTAGTACGAATACTAAGTACTCTACTTCCTGAAATGACAGAGGGCTACGACTGGTTTTGAAGAAAACCATCAACGTAATGAACTTTATATCATTATAGGAACTGAGTGGTTTTGAAATTTTATAGTCACGTAGACCTTTGCTTAAGAGTGAACTCCCCGTGGAGGGATCTAGACTCTTTTCTTCATCGAATGAGGTGCGGGATATTCCTATTCGAATAGCACGATGTAAAGCAAAAGAATATGGCTACAAAAACAATTTTAGTAACACAAACATTTGCCCAAGAGTGAGCTCCCAGTGACGAGATGAAGCTCTTTCCTCATAGAATGAGGTGCAGGACATTCCTAACCGATTGTCTCGATGCAAACTAAAAGAATCGACTAAAATTTTGTCTTTATAAAAAAGTTGGTTCTTACAACGTATAGGTTTATTTTACTTTGTATTCATGCAATTAATACAATCTCATCATTTAGATAATCTCATTATCAAGTATTATCCTTCTCGCACAAATATTACAGAAAAGTATGAAAAGGAAAAATATAATGCACATATACGCCATCTGCATTGGCCACGGGCCCCCGTCATGTACCGTTAGGTTACTTAACTAATGGCAGAGCGGGGGCAGGGCTAGCGCGGATGCAAAATGTATATAGCATTAATATATATATATATATATATATATATATATATATCACCTATATAAATATACCATCACACGCAAATAATCACATTACAACATGAGGAAAAACAACATCACAGAGTTTGGAATGGTCGGATCATGTAAGTCTACGCTAGCGCCCCGGCCGTCTACAGACGCCAAATGCGGAACAAAAACTTTTTATCTGGCGCTATCGTATACTTTAACCCGGATCTTCCATTATTGCTAAACTAACAAACTGTAAAGAGTGTAGAAAGGTTATACCGAACGATCCGAGTCCTTCGTTCTTTAACCATCATCCCACGCTCCGTTGCGGCTGCTCCGATCTCGTCGATCTCCAATCTGCTCGTCCAGGTGGCACCACATCACTGATTCTTTAAACGGGCTCCCGCCTCTGACTCGAGGCAACTCGATCGTGAAGTTTGCTAAAAGAGACGACCAAGAATGATGTAGAGAATGAGTAGATGACTTTGTCTCGTTCCGTCCAAAGCTATGGATGGACGGTTAATGAAGTTGCCGAAGGAATCGGGTGATGGAATGAAATGAGCCGTGAAATTCCATACACCCCAAATGCTATCATAATCTTTTCACAAATGAATCAAGTGTACAAATGAGAGAGGGGAGGGGCCGGCCTTATAAAGAGAAGGAGGAGGGTGAGTGTAGGAGAGGGGAGAGTAACCTTAAGCAAATATCATGTGTGAACACAAAATAAAATATCTTAAGGAAAACAAAACCTCATTGAAATCAAAGCATGAGTCATATAACCTTGTCACCAAATTCTAGAACCTTCTAGAACCTTCTAGAAGCATGACTCACTCTCATCCAAGAAAAGATAAATCCGTCTTTAACCAAATGTTAAAAGACGGCTGATAGAAAACTGGAAACTGGCAACTTTCAAAAGTGATCCCGAAACGACTTTCAGGATAACCCCGTAACTGTATACCCGTATTTGTATTACGACCGAATACAAATGCAACTGAGACAAAGATATTATATCTACTCAATACAATACTCGGATCCGGCTTAAACCAAAGCCGACCAGTATCATCTGCCCGAAAACTGACACGTGCGTAAACGCACGTGCATTTTCCGAACCCTGCCATAAAACCATACGGCCTCTACAACGTTTCGCCTGAACTTGGGAAACAGTCTGTGGGGGACTCTAATGACTCGTCAGTACCCTGGCAGTGGGTTTAACCACAAACCGTCAGCGGCACTAGCTATGCGTATCGGCTGCCCATGGACTGACCTCAAGGGAGGCCGATGAGCGAACTCATCCGGAAACCCTACTGAGCCTAACAGTGACAATGTATATACAGTCCGGTCCGTTCGTCTATGAGTATCGCATATCCGCCTAGGGGGCTAGTAACGTCAGACCCCCATTAGCAGTATAAGTCGTGTCGGAGTGTAGCCCAATAACACCCTGAGATATTACTGGAGTACCTACCAGTAAATCTCCTGCCATGGCCATGGACTATATGTAATGGCTCTCCTAGACACAGCACGACCTCGCCCCCAATACCGGGAGAGACGAATCCCCTGCCGATCCGCTCACGTGCCTCCATATGGCTCGTGACTGTACCCAAAAACTACCTGTTTGCACGACTCCTTTGAGCCGTGGTAGGGTAGAAATCAAAGCACAGTGGGAACTCACACGAGACAAATGACGACCTCAGGTCGATGAACTAACCTGTACACATGTCACCAGGGAACTGCTATCTGACGATAGGTATAGTACTAACTAGCAGATTCCCGGCGAGTCCTGTCCGGTGTACTCATAACCCAATGAGCACCTGTATACATCTTAGGTGATCCAACTGACACCAGTGGCTTGTGAGACCGGCCACCGCCCCTCGTCGGGGTCTCGACTGTATACACTAGTCTACTCCGGAGTATCGATGCCCTGTCTCGAAACTCCCACGACTAGGGACCACAATTAAGGATATGCATATAAACTACCCAACTCTCATGTATATGATCGCCGTCATACAGTTGGTAGTAAAGCAAGATCCTAAGGGCTCTATCAAAGTGTAACATGTAATCAGTCACCTGAACATGTACACGACTGATAAAGGCAAACCAGATAGCATACTATCATCTCGAGTAAGACTGTCCTACCGGGATAGGTCCTCCGCAATCATTGCAATCACGTACCTGCGATCCAATAATTGACTATGAGGGCACTATCTCCAACAATCTCCCACTTGCACTCAAGGCTAATTATTGCGATGTCGACTACTCACAGCCCGTGTGAAACCGAACATCCAACTCCTCTACTAATCAGTTTCACAAAGCCCGTTTGTAAAACTATTGTGTTCGAGAAATAGCCTCAGTGAGTGGATCCGCCTAGATGTTTCTTTCAATATCTCTCTTAATCTCAAGTTCGCGGAGAAAGCCATCTCCCGAATTGAGTAATACCTGTCTTAGAATAAGTCTGGATATTTGATGGGACCTTGTTCATAAATGAACTCCAAATCCAAACTTCTTAGACTGTATCGATCACTGAACCTAATCAGTATCCGGCACCATGCCTCCCACAGTATCCTCTTGGATCACCTGTCCATAATACTGTCCCTCTTCGTCAGAGGGAAAAACTATAACTCTGACAATCACTCTGTCATCCATGTCACCTTTGAAGCCTGGAATGATGATCGTCTCCCGAAGGAGGCTGCCGTCATCAAATCCGTAGAACATGTACTTATGTTCTAATACTGCTTCCTTATGATTCTCCAGGATTGGATTAATACAAACTTATTGTATCTAGTGCAAAAACAACATCTGGTGTGGTACTTGACATCTCATGATTGACTCAATTGCCTAAGCAAGTGATCTGTCAATCATGCACATCCCTCTCCCCTTTAGTCTATACGACACCTTTAGAGAGGGTGACTCCATCCCCTGCAGGTACACCACCATTCTAGGAGTCATCTATTCTAAAAACCATTAGAATACTGTCAAAGTACCTACATTGGGAAACTACCCAAATCTAGATCTAAAACCATAGATCCAGAAACCAGAATGTCAAATATTATATCCATATCCTGTCTGGAGAAACAACTGTGTGAGGACCACAGTACAACCGATCGTAGTATAGGAATTTTACTTCCTACTTTATGTATGTCATCCATATACCATGACATCACACCCTACCATCTTCTTAACAGATCCATCCCCTATTCTGATGAAGTCAAACCCATGACTGTCACATCAAAATTAGATGATCTATCTCCGCTATAACTGCTCAAGTCTATAAATAGACATAAGCTACTTGCCCACTATGCTTCCGATGCTCCCACTGACTATGACAACCCTCCTACCGGGTCTCATAGCCTGGAACAACAGTAGTGTCAAGTCTGGGTAGATAAGAACCTCCCTGTCACCGTCCTTGAGGCTACCGAAGTACCTCTCGGGTGTCTGAGGTTACCCACCATATCTGCGGAGTGGCTAATGGAATGTCAAACCTGATTGAATATATAGGTTCTGTTAAATTTTCCGTAATCGTTCGCGGTTCTGGAATCACTTCCAGTTCTACCATACTCCCACTTCTGTTTTCTGAAAAAATCCATTTTACTAAAACTGTGGCGAGTCAAGAACAATATCACTATTGATCTTCTAAATGGTAGAATATCAACCCTCGTCATAGCCAGGGTCAACCCACAAACAGCCATTACAGAAACGTGCCCTGAGTTATCCAGTGTCTGGTTTTAAGCATAAGCTGGACAACTCCCCATGCCTTAACATCTTTTAAGGTACGAACTATTCTATATCCAATATAGAAACTTTGGCACTTATTTAATTGGAACCATATTCAATCATGCAGCTGTCTCCAGTGCATATCACTTTAATGGAAAAAGGCTAATCAGCATTACTCAACTCAGGAATCCATCCAATTATGAGTAACCTGAAAGAGAAACATGTTTCTCAAAACCATCACTATCATCTGAATACCAATCACAAGAATCTACATCTTCGATCTCTTTGAAGAATCCCGATACTTGTGACACCTGGTTCTCTACTTTATTCTTATACCCACAACTTCTCAAAACTTAGACTATGTATTTCTACGAAACACTTGTCTAAAAACTAGAGAAGTTATAAGTAAACAGAACATAGTACGAGGACCTACCCCTTTGTCTGATGGACACTTGGACAACATGCAATACTCTGTATAAGTCCGCTGAGTTTAAACAACTCAAAACCTGTGCGTCGTAGGTTGAAAACTGTACCCTGGCGATTTCCTCAAATATCACCAATTACAACGAATTCCGATATAATGAGGATAATCACCTTATTCCCAATAACTTACTCCCACTCATCATCTGTAAAACCATACAGATATGAGAATGAAACCTGGTAAATACATACCCTTGGAGTAAGTATCCAATCGGGAAAACAGTTTTCCTTTAACAATGCACTGAAACATGAAAATGTTTCGTAGGTGTATCCTGGTATTCATAGCAATGCCTCTTTCAAAATCCAATTCATGACTATAACCGTATATTTCTTTGCCATCTCTCCAAAACCCTTTATTTGTCTTTAGTCGTTACCTTCTGTACACCATCGTTAGGCTAAATGGTTTTCTTCCTTCCCTACCGTTCAGCACCAGCCTATGGTTTGGAAGAAGACTATCCAGTAAGCATAATAGGTGTACCCTCCTAAACCAAGGAGTACTCGCATCTTGAGAGAAGGTGATGATAAAAGACAACTGAATAATACCTTATTCCTTTAAAGGTGAAATAGGAGTGGCGATGAAGTACGCGGTTTGGTCGTGAATGATAACAGTCGCAATTTACTTTGCCCTCTTTCTAATCCCTTTATTTTGTCTTTAGTTATTGCCTTCTGCACACCCTACTCAGGCTAATTGGTTTTCTTCATTCCCTACCTTTCGACACCTGCCTATGGTTTGGAATAAGACTATCCAATAAGCGTAATAGGTGTACTCTCCTAAACCAAGGAGCCCTCGCAACCTGAGAGAAGGTGATAATAAAAGACAGCTGAATAAACCAATTCTATTTCTCCTGAACCTTGATCCATCCTCGAAGAAGTCCCTTCGAGTTCGTATATAACCATACGATGGATCTATCCAATGGAAGTGGATGTCCGTAGTAAAACGGGTGTTCTGAGAAATGCAAAGGGTAGAAGAAGGAGTGGCAATGACTTATGCAACCAGGACAATCCAAAAGCCAGTATTTTAAGAAGGTTCGGTCAACTTGGTCACTGAGTCATAGTCTAGGGTCAGTCAAAGGTCGCTGCCAAAGAGAGAGAGAAAAGAAACACTCTGCGTGCACTCTATCATAGATCAGAATGGTTATCACTTTATCTAATCCGGAAACCTCCCACTGTACTGTCAAATTCTCCTCCAAACCTAAAGAAGAATCAATCGGGATCACCCGAAGAGTAAACCAACTCATCAGTGGGAATCGGGATCCAACTCTCATCGCATGATAACGTGATGGAATGCATCCACGTTACTCATACTCCAGAAGGTATGCGCATACTTGGCAAGTTTCAGTTTCTTTAGAAACTCCAGATCTGATTTTTGCCCCATGCTCTTATAACCTTGGCTTTGGTCAAAATGTCATAAGTCACATGCCAAGTTCTACCCGTCACTATCTTGTCAATTTGAACCCACCCGCACATGCCCCTGACTTTGGCCAATCGGCAGAACGACTGTCCCAAACTAACTCATCTATCTATGCAACAATTGAATACCCAGCAGCTACCAAACACTATGCCTTAACTTTGGCTAAAATACATAGCTTGAATACTACTGAATACCCAAAAGAAGTGACGGAGGGCTACGGATGGTTTTTGGCAAAAAACCTTTAACGTAGTGAACTTGATATTGCTGAAGGAACCTGATAGCTTTTTTTTAAAATATAGTGGCGAAAACCTTTTGCTAAAGAGGTCACTCCCGGTAAACGGATCTCGGCTCTTTCCTCGTGGAATGAGGTGCAGGATATTCCACTGAATACCGTTATGCAAAGCAACTTGTAATCGACTATAGTGAAGTTATTACCCTGACGCAAACTTCTGCCCAAGGGGTCAGTCCCGGTGAAGGGATATCGGCCCTTGCCCCATCGAATGAGGTGCAGGATATTCCACTGAATACCGCTATGCATAACAAAAGGAAACGTCTTTGCAATAACACTTTTTAAATTGTTCCAACAACTGTAAACAGGTTTGTTTTACTTTGCATTGATCAAAATCAACGCAGTCCCATCAATCGATCACACCAGAAAAGAACGAAAATAAAATGTACGTATATGCCATCCGCATTCGTCACTGGGTCCCGTCATCACCCGTTAGGTTACTTAACTAACGACAGAGCGGGGACTGGACTAGCACGGGTGTAAAACATATACAACATCTAATAGTATATAAACCAATATACAATAATCGCTCCAGGCGTGATAGTATGCAACATTACAGAAAAGTAATAAGCATCACAGAACAATACAGATAATCTGGGATCCCCGGGTTTCACAGAGCCACTGCTGAAACCCGACGTTCCCCTGTCGTGTGGATAGCCTGTGCAATGAAACCTAGACCCCTACGGGTGCGGCAAGTTACCCGCCAAAACCTGAAGCGAGGTAGTCCCCACAGCATAGTGAATGGAACACCCGGCACTTCACGGAATCCGGTAAATTGAGCACCCCTCCATGGGTCAACCTGTACCCCCTACGAGTGCGGCGAATAGTCTGCCAATTTTAGAGTGGGGCCCTCTGCCTCTCAAAGCCATGAGATGCGGATCCGTTGCCCTCCAGAACCCAGCTATCCGTGCACTCCGTCTCGGGGCAAAACCTAGTACAGTAATGAAAAATAGTACAACAGGTACATCGACCGCAACCTGGTCGTGCCCCAAAAGAATATTATACAACAGGCAGTGACGGCAGTCCACAAGTTGGACGCTCGCCCCGCAATATCAAATGTACAAATAAACTCAAACTGTACTACCATTGCACACTGCTATCCACCACGACAAATCCGCAACATCACAGCACAACACAGAACATCAACGCGAATGTCACGTTCGCAAACCCGTCTAAAAGAACTATAGCAATCAGACGCGGTTTACCGATCAAATGACATTCCCGGTCGGAGATATAATGTAAGCACTGTAAACTAACATGTTTAAATTTCGATCGACCAAATATCACAAAGTGGGCCCCACGAACAACTGGTGAACAGTAACAAAATCTGGGCCCAAAAGATATATACCAAAAACCCCAAATTCCAACAGAGAAGACACAGAAAAAAATTTGGTACACTGATCCTTTAGAACGGCCGCGGATACGCGGCCAAACCATGGGTTTGGCCGCGGTTCCGCGGCTCATTGGAGGGATCACGTGACCAAATTTGGTCGGAGTGCTTCTGAGACCCTGCACAACTTTCTGTGATATGTGAAATAATTTTAGGACATTATTTAAAATCGACAGAAACTGTCAAGCTTGGATTTTGCAGTTTTTGATTTTCGGTTCGATCGATGTTTTAAACGCGTTAGCACAAGTTAGTATAGCAAAATGGTGAGGCTCTGATACCACTGTAAGTCTACGCTAGCGCCCCGGCCGTCTACAGACGCCAAATGCGGAACAAAAACTTTTTATCTGGCGCTATCGTATACTTTAACCCGGATCTTCCATTATTGCTAAATTAACAAACTGTAAAGAGTGTAGAAAGGTTATACCGAACGATCCGAGTCCTTCGTTCTTTAACCATCATCCCACGCTCCGTTGCGGCTGCTCCGATCTCGTCGATCTCCGATCTGCTCGTCCAGGTGGCACCACATCACTGATTCTTTAAACGGGCTCCCGCCTCTGACTCGAGGCAACTCGGTCGTCAAGTTTGCTAAAAGAGACGACCAAGAATGATGTAGAGAATGAGTAGATGACTTTGTCTCGTTCCGTCCAAAGCTATGGACGGACGGTTAATGAAGTTGCCGAAGGAATCGGGTGATGGAATGAAATGAGCTGTGAAATTCCATACACCCCAAATGCTATCATAATCTTTTCACAAATGAATCAAGTGTACAAATGAGAGAGGGGAGGGGCCGGCCTTATAAAGAGAAGGAGGAGGGTGAGTGTAGGAGATGGGAGAGTAACCTTAAGCAAATATCATGTGTGAACACAAAATAAAATATCTTAAGGAAAACAAAACCTCATTGAAATCAAAGCATGAGTCATATAACCTTGTCACCAAATTCTAGAACCTTCTAGAACCTTCTAGAAGCATGACTCACTCTCATCCAAGAAAAGATAAATCCGTCTTTAACCAAATGTTAAAAGACGGCTGATAGAAAACTGGAAACTGGCAACTTCCAAAAGTGATCCCGAAACGACTTTCAGGATAACCCCGTAACTGTATACCCGCATTTGTATTACGACCGAATACAAATGCAACTGAGACAAAGATATTATATCTACTCAATACAATACTCGGATCCGGCTTAAACCAAAGCCGACCAGTATCATCTGCCCGAAAACTGACACGTGCGTAAACGCACGTGCATTTTCCGAACCCTGCCATAAAACCATACGGCCTCTACAACGTTTCGCCCGAACTTGGGAAACTGTCTGTGGGGGACTCTAATGACTCGTCAGTACCCTGGCAGTGGGTTTAACCACAAACCGTCAGCGGCACTAGCTATGCGTAACGGCTGCCCATGGACTGACCTCAAGGGAGGCCGATGAGCGAACTCATCCGGAAACCCTACTGAGCCTAACAGTGACAATGTATATACAGTCCGGTCCGTTCGTCTATGAGTATCGCATATCCGCCTAGGGGGCTAGTAACGTCAGACCCCCATTAGCAGTATAAGTCGTGTCGGAGTGTAGCCCAATAACACCCTGAGATACTACTGGAGTACCTACCAGTAAATCTCCTGCTATGGCCATGGACTATGTGTAATGGCTCTCCTAGACACAGCACGACCTCGCCCCCAATACCGGGAGAGACGAATCCCCTGCCGATCCGCTCACGTGCCTCCATATGGCTCGGGACTGTACCCAAAAACTACCTGTTTGCACGACTCCTTTGAGCCGTGGTAGGGTAGAAATCAAAGCACAGTGGGAACTCACACGAGACAAATGACGACCTCAGGTCGATGAACTAACCTGTACACATGTCACCAGGGAACTGCTATCTGACGATAGGTATAGTACTAACTAGCAGATTCCCGGCGAGTCCTGTCCGGTGTACTCATAACCCAATGAGCACCTGTATACATCTTAGGTGATCCAACTGACACCAGTGGCTTGTGAGACCGGCCACCGCCCCTCGTCGGGGTCTCGACTGTATACACTAGTCTACTCCGGAGTATCGATGCCCTGTCTCGAAACTCCCACGACTAGGGACCACAATTAAGGATATGCATATAAACTACCCAACTCTCACTTATATGATCGCCGTCATACGGTTGGTAGTAAAGCAAGATCCTAAGGGCTCTATCAAAGTGTAACATGTAATCAGTCACCTGAACATGTACACGACTGATAAAGGCAAACCAGATAGCATACTATCATCTCGAGTAAGACTGTCCTACTGGGATAGGTCCTCCGCAATCATTGCAATCACGTACCTGCGATCCAATAATTGACTATGAGGGCACTATCTCCAACAGATCACTTAGGAATCCCGTGTTTCGTTCGAGCCATAAACGAAGCACGAAATACCCTGGTCGCGTGAACAGCCCATACGGTGCCAAAAGCAGACCCCTACGAGTGTGGCATGTCATCCGCTAACCCGAGAAACGAGGCACGTGGGCGCTGAGTGCCAGCGGGTCACGTGCTCTGCTTGTGGGTGCCATGCGCCAGCGGGTCACGTTCCCTACACGTGGACACTGAGCGCCAGCGGGTCACGTGCGTGGCACGCGATCGCTGGAAACACCAGCAGAGAAAGGGGCTTTGCCCCTGGGTTGGGAGTTGACCTCCCAAGAGGCTTTAGAGTTGAACTCCTAAACAGGAATTAGGTATAAATTTGGAGTTAAACTCCCAAAATATTTGGATTTAGAGTTAAACTTCTATGTAATAAATTGGATGTGGATTTGGAGTTAAACTCCTAATGGAATTTGGAAACTCCCAGAAAAGGGAAGGATCAAAGAGGACCTCTTTCTTCTCCCCTTTAGCCCTGGATCTTCTTTTGAGACTTGGATCTTCCTGAACTAGGGTTATTGGGAAATGGGTCTCCTTCTTCCTCTCTGTTGGCTAGATTTTGGAGAAAAAGGGTTGAGACTTAAAAATCTCCCCTTTTGGGGATTTGATGGAAGATCCGAGCTCCCTTTCAAGGGTTTTATGGTGAAAAACTGTTTCTTTTTGGAAAAAGAAGAGTTAAAGTCTTGATTTAATTCAAAAAAAGAAAGAAAGATGGTTTAGAACCTTGAGGAAGGAGAAGGAGGCACAGAACCCTAATTTTTGAGAGAATGAAAAAGTTGTTAATTTTTTCATCATGTTTGCCTTTATAGGTTACACACTTTATATATAGCCCTTGAGTTTTGCCAAATGGCACTTGTATCACCCTATTCCTTATGTGCTTATCTTTTTTTTTTGCACATAAGCCATAGGGTTTACAAAATTTTGGCTTTTTCCCCATTTTACATATATTTATTTCTAAAAAAAGAATAACATTAAACTAATTTATGCCTTCATTCTTTTTGTCATGGGGCCGGTCCCTTCCATACTCGGTCTTGACCTGGCTTGGGCCATCTTGGCTTGGAGTTGACTTTGATTTTGACTTGGTCAACCGAGATGTAGTTTATGACCCCAACAAAGTGCCCCCATCAATAAATGCACACTGCGTGTGCGGGTTGTGTGAATGAAATTGATGGATCTTGTTTATGTGGAGCTTGATTTGGTTGGATTCCTTTTTGACGACGTGGAGGGCATGCTGCAATTTTAGCGACGTGGACGGTCGATACTGCCATTATAGCGACGTGGACGGTCAGTAGTGCCTTTTTTATGACTTGGACAGTCGGTGCTGCCATTTTTGCTACTTGGACGGCCGGTGCTACCATTTTTGCGACTTGGACGGTCTGTGCTGCCATTTTTGCTATTTGGACGGTCAGTGCTTCCATTTTTGCTACTTGGACGGTCGGTGCTTCCATTTTTATGACTTAGACGGTCGATGACTTGCTCCGCTTCTTACGGTGTCGGGATTTGATTTGACTTTCTCCGCTTCCTGCGGTGTCGGGGTTGAAGTTGACTTGCTCCGCTTCTTGCGGTGTCGGGGTTGATTTGTTTGATTTGATTTGCTTTGGAAGTTCTCTACCTGTCCAGTAGGACTTTCGTGCTTAGAAGTGTTGTCGGGTGGGAATTTGATTTGATCTGTTTGGTTTCTGCATTATTTGGCGAGACTTTTGAATTTGAGCGGAACATGGAATTTGGATTTTGTCTAACATCAGCATTGCTGCACTTGAATAATGCCAGAAGCAACTCATCATTTGCCTTTGCCCGTTGGGGAATGACGGCTGAGGAGACAGGTTTAGATCCCTATCACCTAAGGCTGTTCAATTTTATGAGCCGTAAGGGTCTCATAAAAGCATTTTCTCCCTACGAGTCGAGAGGATCTCATAGATGCATTTTCTCCTTAGGAGTCGTGAGGACTCCTAAGTGTATTTTTCCCTTATAAGTCATAAGGATCCCACAAAGGTATTTTCTTACGAGTCGAGAGGATCTCGTAAGCTCTCTTCTCCTCATGTATCGTGAGGACATATGAGTGGGTCTTCCTAATTGGAACATAATTTCGATGGCGGAGACCGACCGCGGGGCTGGTGATTTCCATGAGACATGGATGTGATTTTGCTTGTTTATGCCCATGGATTGTATACGGTAATCCAGTTGAGGGCTGACTATAGGGCTGGGAGAATTTAAGGGATTTAGATTTTTGTTGGCATCTGTATCGCTACACCGGAATATGGTACCAGGAGCGACTCATGTTAGTTATATGTATGCCCTAGAGGCCATTACTGTACATACGATGTATATTGTAGTGGATGCTAGGACATATATAGGGAGGACTTTCTTGCTCGACATGATAGTATGCTATCTGGTTGTACTTTATCTTAACATGTACTCTGATTGTCTCTATATTACATGTTGATAAAGCCCTTAGGATGTGTACTCGACTACTGGGACTATGATGAGATCATACTAGTGGGGCCGCGGTAGTCGACGAGTACATCCTATAACTGTTCCTAGTCGAGGGTGTATCGAGACAGGGCATCGATGCACCAGAGTAGACTAGCGTATACGCATCTTGACCCATATGATGGGCGATGGATGATCCCATATCCATCGGTGTTTGACATCAAGGATGGTGTACGGGTGCTCAGTGGAGACTGGGTACACTGGACGGACTCGCCGAGAACTCCCAGATGGAATTATACCTCACGTCAGATGGCAGTTCTCTGGTGACATTGGTACAGAGTAGTCTGTTGACCCGAGATCGTCATAGAGTCTTATGTGATTCCCACTGTGCTTTGATTTCCATCATACCACGTCCAAGAGGGCGTGCAAAAAGGTGGCTTTTGGGTACAGTCCCGAATCACATGGAGGCAATGAGCGATAGGAGGGGATTCGTCTCTCCCGGTATAGGGAGTTGATGTTGTGCTGTGTTCGATTGGCTATAACCGGAAATCCCTGGCCAAGGTTGCTGAGATTTACTGGTAAGTGTTATCAGTAGTTTCTCGAACTGTTATAGACCTCATATCGACACGACTTATCGAGCTACTGGGGTCTGACGTTTACCACCCCTAGGCGAGATATGCACCATATCAGACGACGAGACCGGACTGTACGGGAGTGTTACTGTTTGGATTCACAGGAGAAGTTACAGGCTTGCTTGTTGATCTTCTGAGTGCTCAATACCTGGATAGCTGTTACGTTTAGCTGACCGCTTGCAGCTTGTAGGTGTTTGATATGATCATCACCTACTGCCGGCGTATTGACGATTCTTTAGAGTCCTACACAGAGGTTTCTTGACTCAGGCAAAACGGAGTAGGAGCACATATGTGATATGTGTGGGACCGAGGATAATACGATATGAGATACCGTATTATATTCTCGCAATATTTGATATCAGCCGGGTCATCGGATTAAGTGTTGATTCGATGAATCGGTACGGATAAATATTAGTCGGTTATATGCGATATAGTCGGATTGTCGGATCAAGTGTTGATTCGATAATTTAATGTATAATAATATATATGATATATTAAATTACATTAACTAATATTAGCTCACTAAAAGATTCTTTTTCTCACTCGGGTAATACATTGATATATATGCGATATATGTTAAATGTATTATTTTATTTTGTTACGATAAATATTATATATGTGATATATAATATTGTAACATGATATGATAAATAATGCAACATGTTTAGTGGAGATTAAACATGATTAGGGTTTGGATTAGGGTTAAGCTTTCTAGATGTTTCTAGAAGGTTTTGGTTTTGTTTTGTGAAAGATATTTGTAAGTGACTCATGCTTTAAACTAACCAAACCCTAACTCTAGTTAATTCTCTACAAAGGTTCACTTGACCATGGTTGCATAATTCTATCATATTATTCTTTTCTTATTCATCACAAAAGGATTCTAGCATTGTTCATCTTCTTCCTCCTTCATTCTTTCATGAAAAGCTTACTAGTTTTTCAAAAGGTGATGAATAAATATGAGAAAAAGATAAATAAAGAGAGCAAAAATCCTACTTCATCATCCTCATCTTCCCTTGCCATTTAGATGAGGGTGTTCACATCATTTCATGAGTGTTAGCTTGTGTTAACGGAACTTCAAGGTAGATCATCTTAGTATCGAAGATCGGAAGCAAAGGTTGCATCTTTCTCTTCGTGGAACTTCTCGAGAGTCCGGAACCCGATGATCGCAGCGAAGGGACCACAACACGGAGCATATGAAGTGAAGGACCGGATCTACAAAGGTTGAAATCCCTCTCACTTAGTGTTAAAATGTTTAGCATGCTAGTTTTCGCCTAATCTCTAGTTTAAAGTTCCGTATTCGGGTTGTTCGGCACGGCTAAATTTTTAATCGGGCATGGTTGATGCCTCGTAGACCCTTGTGCACGTGCCTAGCAACCCTACAGTGGTATCAGAGCCAAGCTAGAGCTTTAGGCGAAGTGTAGACGAAGTTTAAACTCCGATCGAACGCCGAAACCCCGACACGTAACCCTCTCTGTACATTTTTCAAAAATGAGGTTTTTTCTGAATTAAAAATTCTCATAAAATTAAGCAGGAAAAAATAAGAATTACTGTGAAGTATGGACCACTAACTCGAAAATTTGACCGCGGCCAAAATTTGGACTTAGTCCCTGAAATTTCATGTAATTAATTTTAGGCCCTTTCTTGTTATTTTTTTCTGTGAATATTTTAATTCCACTCAAGTGTTGAGTTTTCAAGGGTTGTATTGGGGAATCGTTGATTCGATCGGATAATTTAACTTTGTTTAGTTTGTCCGGATAATTTTTAGAAACTGTTAAAAAGTTCGAACGGATATCAATAACTCACTTTTTCCCCTGTCGGAAATTTTTTCAAAAGTTGGATTTTTCCTCGTGTTTAAGAACGTTCTAAGTCGTGCAAGTAACGCGGTGGACCCTCTAGAAGACAACAAACCTTAACTCGATTATGTGACCGTCTTGAACTGCCTTTTGAACCTTAGGGTTTGGGGCAGTACGGCGTGCCACATGTGAAGCGTTGGCTTGACCCTTCTACGGCTGGACCATTGGTACTGTGGCATGTGATGGATGTTTTTAAACTGATTTCAAGTGTTGAGATATATTGGGGAAATCTTGGGTGTTTAATGATTCGATCGGAAAGTTTAACTTTTTCTATTTATCTGGAACGTGATACAATAATTGGAATCCACAGGTAGTTATGAGATAACTGATTTGAATATAATAGACATAGCGGTTTAGTCTCAGATGATCGGTTGCCACGGAATTTTGATGCGATCAAAAGTCTGTCGCAATCACGTAGCGTACGTGGATACTCGCCGGGTAAACTTAATAGACAGTTACGCCCCATAGCCCCGACCAAGTGACTGTAGGAGAACCCCATCGCCGAAAGCATCCGTTCGGGTGCTCGCGGCAGCGGTGTTCCGCCTTAGTGCACTTCGTCGATGGCATCTGGAGGTGCGGCCGTCTACTAAAGTTTGCGACGAGCATTCGATCAGGACGTCGGGAATCTTGTTGAATTGCCCGACTTGATATTGAAAAGAGTTTTCGATAATGAGACTAAAATGTGGGGTTTATAATTGTTAGGCATGCGATGTCTAAGGAATTCATTTGGTTAGGCATGTGATGTCTAAGGAGGTTGCGGATTCCAACTGTTGTAGTTTTACACTTTCTTTTCTGTGACCGTAAGCGTAGTATGTGGTGTATCGCCGGCTTCGTTGCTATACATCAACGACAATCGGGATACGCATACTTGCTTACGTTGATGATATGAGATATTATGTGTTGCTGTGATATGTTGTATTGGATCGTCGCATTTGAATAGCCGGGGGTTTTATGTGAGATGAGAGTTTTTTCTTTTTCATTCATGTAAAATTCATTTGTATGTAATATTCTTTTATTGGGGCACTTCCAGGTAGCGGAAGTTGTTACCGTTGTATATTATTTACTTTTCCGCATTAGGTAGACCCAAGGCGGGGAGCACAAGTAACCGGGTTCTAGGGTCCAGTGGGAGACCATCTCGAGGAGTCGAGACCGGGTCTCCTAACCCTAGAATTGGCAGTGTTGCTTGCCGCTCTCGTAGGGGTCTAGGGATGTGGGTTTGGCTATTCATCGCGACCGTGGAATCCGTGTTTTATACAGGCTCGTATTGAAAACACGGACGTCCTAGAATATCCAATATTTCATATATGTTCTTCTGCTGCAATGTTCTGTGATGAGATTATATTACTGCCTGAGACGAATGTTTATATTATATATATGAGATATATGTTATATTGCAGATTTCGTTTCAAAAAGAGATGCTTGCGAAGCATAATTAAAATGGGACTTCATTAATAAGATTAATGAAATAAAAGAAACCTAAGATGTTGTGGAATCGAATTTCTTAAAAACAGGTAGCTCTAGTTCTTGCTTTGCATAGCGGTGTTCCTTGTAGAACATCCAGCACCTTATGCGATAAGGAAAGGACCGAGATCCCTTCACCGGGAGTGACTCCTTTAGCAATGACTGGCAGATGCTACACCCCTCGGTTTGTCTTTTGATTGCTTCTATAGTTTCTGCTTTGCACAGCGATATATGCGATATATCCCGCACCTTATTCGATGAGGAAAGGGCCGACGATCCCTTCACCGGGAGTGACCCCTTTAGCAAAACTAGAAAAGCCTCAAAAACACTCCCTTTAAAAACTACTCGATTCTACGACGATATCAAGTTCATTACGCAAAGGGTTTTCTGAAAAACCCGTCGTAGCCCTCCGTCATTTCAGATAAGTACTGGTTAGTATTCGTGCTACGTTTGTTGACCTTAGCCAAGGCGTAGTGTGCGGTAGCTGATTAGTGCTTATCTGTATAAGCATATGATGCGATTGAGTTAGGGTAGTCGTGCGACTTTGTTGACCTTAGCCAAGGGTCGTGCGGGTGGGTTTAATTCAATCGGGAAATGACGGGTTGAACTTGGCTAGCACTTATGATTTGTTGACCTTAGCCAAGGTCATAAGATGCTAGGGGCAAAATATTATTGGGAATTTCAAGTGTTGAAATTTGCAATGAGATTGCATACCTTCTATGAGATAGTTGGATCCCGATACCCGCTGCGAGTAAGAGTTACTCCTGGGAGAGTTTTACACATTACAATTAGCCGATCAAGTAGGTGTCTAGAAAGGTGTTAACGGGGTTACGCCTCTGGGAAAACGAGGTTTACTTTAATTAGGTTCGTGCGAAAGCACGGGGGACCTCCCTCAAAGTACCGACACTGGCCTGGCTGAAAGATTGGCGAACTTGTAGCGTGTAATTAATCCCGGCTAGTCTTTCCTTTTAGAGTTTGAAGGAAGATTTGATTAAAACAGTGGGAGACATCCTGATTAGATATATTAAATAACCAATCTAATCTTGCAAGAGCATACGCTGAGTGTTTTCTTCTCTCTCTCTCCAGGTAGCGACCATATCACGCCTTAATCAAGATAATAATACGGATATATTGACCGAACCCGCTTGTTATACTGAGCTGGGGAACGTTGATCCCGCTCCAACTTATAATTGTTATAGGACAGAGCAGGAAATTGAGGAATACCAGATTTCCCGTGCCGCCCAAACGAAGAAAGTGCATGTTGATGCATCATCTTCGGGTGTGTTCATTACACAGAACTGTTTCTCAGTATCCTTTACGTCCTGGGTATGTGATACCGGATCAGGATCCCGCATATGTAATCTGTTACATGGGCTACAGATAGGTAGAGAACTGAGAACGGGTGATTAGTTTCATGAGACAGAAAACGGTGCAAGTGTTGCAGCCAAGTCTGTTGGTCACTATCACCCTGTATTGCCAGAATACATTGATTCTGAACAAATGTTATTAGATACCGAACCTGATATACAAAATCATATCAGTCTCTTTATTAGTAAAGAAAGGATATAATTTTGTATTGTTGGATAATGTTTTTGAACATTTCCTATATCAATAGTTGATCGGTTCAGGCACGTTATCTGAAAGCATTGACGTTCTAAATCAAACCACAGTTCTTAGTATATAGAACACACACAAGAGGAAGAATTCAGAAATGAACGAATCCTTCTTGAGGCATTGTAGACTAGGTCATATCAATGCGACCCGACTAGCTGAAGTTACATATAGATGCATATTTAAATTAGTTTGAATTTACATCTTGTGAAACTTGCTGGTCATGTCACAAAGATAAGATGACCACAGCTCTGTTTATTGGAAACAGAGAAAGAGTTAGTGAACTCTTGGGATTGATACATGCTGATGTATGAAAGTCCCCTGTCTACACATGCCAAGACCGGTTCTTTGTACTTTATTACATTCTCTGATAATCTCTCAAGATTCAGACATGTGTTCCTGTTGAAACACAAGTCCGAACCTTTTGAGATATTCACAGAATATAAGTTAGAAGTAGAGAACCAAAATACGGGTAAAAGTATTATGTCCTTTGATGAGATCAAGGAGGAGAATACTAGAGCACGGAATTCCTGGACTATTCTAAAGGAGAATGAGATTCTCTCTCAGCATTACTCCTCCTATACACCATAGCTCGATGGTATATCGGGGCGGAGCAATAGCACCCTATGTGATATGGTGTGCTCTATGATGAGTACTACTGAGTTTCCCTATTTCCTTTTGGGAGTTATGCACTTGAGAAGTTGCATACCTATTGAATAGGGTTCAAATCAAATCAGCTGCCTACCACTTCATATGTGATATGGAATGGGAAGAGCCCATATCTTAAGTTTGTTAAGATTTGGGGTTGTCCGGACTATGTCTAAAAGCAAAATCCGGACAAGCTCGAGGCAAGGTCTGTTATGTAGAACTGGAAGTGTTCCAGCTATACAAACTGCAGCTGATGATTTGGTAGAACCAAAGGATTCAATAGTAACCAACGAACCTCAGCCTCTCCGCCGATCTAGTACGGTTCCTCACCCACCTGAGAGATACTTTGGTTTCTCTATGACAGTGGGAGCGAGGATTGCATCATGAGATGATGACCCAACTAGTTTCGAGCCGGCCATCAGGAGTGGGACTCGTAAGAATGGCTGGATGCTTATCGATCTGAGATGGAATCCTTATACACCAACAAAGTATGGACTTTGGTTGCTTTATCTGAAGGGTTAAATCCCCATCAGGAGCAAGTATATCTTGAGAAGATTACTTGGTGTAGATGGAAAAGTTGAGACTTTCAAAGCTAGACTTGTTGAAGGTTTGCATCATTGACCAGGTATGGATTATAATGAAACCTTTTCTAAGGAGCTATGCTTAAGTCCATCCAGATCCTACTTGCCACGGCTACATACCATGACTACGATATCTGGTGGTTGGGTGTCATGACTGCTTTTCTAAATGATGTTTTAGAAAAGAGCGTCTATAAGTACACAGCCAGAGGGCTTCGTAGACAGTGGGAGCAGCGGAAACGTATGCAAGATGTTTTATGTGATAAAGCAGGCATCGCGGAGTTGGAACATCTGTTTTGATGTTGTAGTCAAAGAGTTTGACTTCATCAAAATGGTAGATGAACCTTGTATATACAAAAAGGTAGTAGGGAGTATGGTGGTGATCCTCGTAGAGTACGTGGATGACATACTCTTGATAGGGAAGGAGTTTTCTATGCTACGCTCGGTCAATCTCCGCTTATCACAAGGATTCTCCATATAGGATCAAAGTGATACCTCCTAAATCCCGGGTTTTTGGATCTATGAGATAGATCTAATTGGATGTTAGGATACTCACTAGTTGTAGTGAGATGGTATCAATCGATCCTGGGGAGAATCACTGGAAATGTTCCAGGGTGATAAGAACGACTGAATGTCAGTCGCAGGCATTGTCTTTACCCTCAGTGGAGGGACGGTATGTTGGAAGAGTTCCAAGCTAGATACCGTGACATACTAGACGATTAAAGGCAAGATACATCGTTACTAAGGATGCTACCAAAGAGGCAGTCTGGATATATAAGTTCATAAGATGAACTTCGTTCCTGCCATTGTGTGACAATGGAGTTGTGGCTTTAGCCAAGGAACTACCGTCCCATCAGAAATCCAGATATAATTCTTAGGCAGTATCACCTGATCATGGAGATGGTTGATCTCCAGGGAGATCGAGGTTAGGAGAGTAGACACAGAGGACAACAGCGCGGATCCACTCACAAAGGCCTTTTTCCTAGTAGAGACTTTTATGGGATGGTTGAGTATGAGATACTTCAACCACAGCTAATTGTTGGGTATGCGATACCACAACAGATGGCCCTAGTGCAAGTGGGAGATTGTTAGTTATATGTATTCCCTAGAGGCCATTACTGTACATACGATGTATATTGTAGTGGATGCTAGGACATATATAGGGAGGACTTTCTTGCTCGACATGATAGTATGCTATCTGGTTGTACTTTATCTTAACATGTACTCTGATTGTCTCTATATTACATGTTGATAAAGCCCTTAGGATGTGTACTCGACTACTGGGACTATGATGAGATCATACTAGTGGGGCCGCGGTAGTCGACGAGTACATCCTATAACTGTTCCTAGTCGAGGGTGTATCGAGACAGGGCATCGATGCACCAGAGTAGACTAGCGTATACGCATCTTGACCCATATGATGGGCGATGGATGATCCCATATCCATCGGTGTTTGACATCAAGGATGGTGTACGGGTGCTCAGTGGAGACTGGGTACACTGGACCGACTCGCCGAGAACTCCCAGATGGAATTATACCTCACGTCAGATGGCAGTTCTCTGGTGACACTGGTACAGAGTAGTCTGTTGACCCGAGATCGTCATAGAATCTTGTGTGATTCCCACTGTGCTTTGATTTCCATCATACCACGTCCAAGAAGGCGTGCAAAAAGGTGGCTTTTGGGTACAGTCCCGAATCACATGGAGGCAATGAGCGATAGGAGGGGATTCGTCTCTCCCGGTATAGGGAGTTGATGTTGTGCTGTGTTCGATTGGCTATAACCGGAAATCCCTGGCCAGGGTTGCTGAGATTTACTGGTAAGTGTTATCAGTAGTTTCTTGAACTGTTATAGGCCTCATATCGACACGACTTATCGAGATACTGGGGTCTGACGTTTACCACCCCTAGGCGAGATATGCACCATATCAGACGACGAGACCGGACTGTACGGGAGTGTTACTGTTTGGATTCACAGGAGAAGTTACAGGCTTTCTTGTTGATCTTCTGAGTGCTCAATACCTGGGTAGCTGTTACGTTTAGCTGACCGCTTGCAGCTTGTAGGTGTTTGATATGATCATCACCTACTGCCGGCGTATTGACGATTCTTTAGAGTCCTACATAGAGGTTTCTTGACTCAGGCAAAACGGAGTAGGAGCACATATGTGATATGTGCGGGACCGAGGATAATACGATATGAGATACCGTATTATATTCTCGCGATATTTGATATCAGCCGGGTCATCGGATCAAGTGTTGATTCGATGAATCGGTACGGATAAATATTAGTCGGTTATATGCGATATAGCCGGATTGTCGGATCAAGTGTTGATTCGATAATTTAATGTATAATAATATATATGATATATTAAATTACATTAACTAATATTAGCTCACTAAAAGATTCTTTTTCTCACTCGGGTAATACATTGATATATGTTAAATGTATTATTTTATTTTGTTACGATAAATATTATATATGTGATATATAATATTGTAACATGATATGATAAATAATGCAACATGTTTAGTGGAGATTAAACATGATTAGGGTTTGGATTAGGGTTAAGCTTTCTAGATGTTTCTAGAAGGTTTTGGTTTTGTTTTGTGAAAGATATTTGTAAGTGACTCATGCTTTAAACTAACCAAACCCTAACTCTAGTTAATTCTCTACAAAGGTTCACTTGACCATGGTTGCATAATTCTATCATATTATTCTTTTCTTATTCATCACAAAAGGATTCTAGCATTGTTCATCTTCTTCCTCCTTCATTCTTTCATGAAAAGCTTACTAGTTTTTCAAAAGGTGATGAATAAATATGAGAAAAAGATAAATAAAGAGAGCAAAAATCCTACTTCATCATCCTCATCTTCCCTTGCCATTTAGATGAGGGTGTTCACATCATTTCATGAGTGTTAGCTTGTGTTAACGGAACTTCAAGGTAGATCATCTTAGTATCGAAGATCGGAAGCAAAGGTTGCATCTTTCTCTTCGTGGAACTTCTCGAGAGTCCGGAACCCGATGATCGCAGCGAAGGGACCACAACACGGAGCATATGAAGTGAAGGACCGGATCTACAAAGGTTGTAATCCCTCTCACTTAGTGTTAAAATGTTTAGCATGCTAGTTTTCGCCTAATCTCTAGTTTAAAGTTCCATATTCGGGTTGTTCGGCACGGCTAAATTTTTAATCGGGCATGGTTGATGCCTCGTAGACCCTTGTGCGCGTGCCTAGCAACCCTACAACTCATCATTCAACGTTTGGGAATTTTGGGGTTTGATTTTTGGTTGGCGTCTGCATCGCTGCATTGGAATGTGATACCAGGAGCGACTCAACATTTGCCGTTTGGGAATTTAGAGTTTGAGTTTTGGATCGGCATCAGCACTGCTAACACTGAAGCATAGTTCCAGGAGTGACTCATCATTTGCCTTGCCCGTTAGGAAACGATGGCTTAGGAGACAACTTTAGATCCCTATCACCTAAGTCTTTTCAATTTTATGAGCCGTAAGGGTATCATAAAAGCATTTTCTCCTTACGAGTCAAGAGGATCTCACAGGTGTATTTCTCCCTAGGAATCGTGGGGATTCCTAAGTGTGTTGCTCCTTTGTGAGCCGTAAGGATCTCACGCGGGGATTTTCTCCTCACAAGGTCGAGAGGACTTTGCGAGTGTATTTCATTTCTATACACGAGTTTGCGCCCTTTCGGGTTTTCACAAACTCGTCAGCAGTCCTGCTGTTTTTTCTCATGGAGCCCTTTCGGGTTTTCATTCGTACCCATTTTGCTTGTGGACATACCCCTTTTTTTTCTTTTTTTTTTGCTTCATCGCCTGTAGGACTTCAGATGTAGTCTTACAGGCAGGACCTGGGAGACAGGGGTCATTTGCGCCTGTGGATTGTATACGGTTTTATAGGATGAATGATCCAGACCGTAGGGTCTGTCTGCTCAATTCGTCTGTGACTTGGAGCATTCACGCGTAGTATTTCTTGAGATATCAGCCACTGATGGATGGCATGGGCCTTTCACCCTCGGCATTTATCAGCTGGTAGGATCCTCCATCAAACACTTTCTCGATGACGTAAGGTCCTTCCCAGTTTGGCTCGAATTTTACCTTGGCATGTCGATTGGGGATGATCGGTCTTTTAAGGACCAACACTAATTCGCCTTTCTTAAAAGTACGGGGACGGGTCATCTTGTTACAGGCCCATGACATTTGGGCTCGGTACAACTCTAGATTTTGCTGTACTGCGAGCCTCTTTTCTTCGAGGGTGTTGAGCACTTCGAGCCAAAGGAGGATGTTTTCCTCCTCCGTTAACTCAGGCTGGACGACCATTCTTAGGCTTAGAACTTCGACTTCGAGCAGGAGGATTGCTTCCACTCTGAAGAGTAGTGAGTATGGAGTGGACTGAGTTGGAGTGCGATGCGTGGTACGATATGCTCACAACACCTCGTGGAGCTTGAGATTCCAGTCTCTCTTGTTGGCTGAAGTATTTTTCCTCAGGAGCTTGCATAGAGTCTTATTGAAGGCTTCGGCTAGCCCATTGGCTCTTAGATTATAGATGGAAGAATATCTCCATTCTATCTTATGTTGAGTAGAGAACCTAGAGACTCTGAAGCTCTTTAAAGAAGGTCCGTTGTCAGAAATGATTCTTCTAGGTGTACCAAAGCGGTATAGAATATTATGCTGGAAGAATGTCAGAATATCTTCCGTCTTGACTTCTTTTAGTGGGACAAATTCAGCCCATCTGGAGAAGTAGTCAGTTGCGGCCAATATGAACCTGGGGGCTTTGGATGACGGAGAATCAATTGGACCAACTATGTCGGTGCCTCAAACTTCAAAGGGCCATGACGCTACCGTAGGATGCAGCGGATTGGAATTCTTATGAATGAAATCACCATGAATTTGGCAGAGATGATACCTCTTCGCAATCCCTTATCATGGTAGGCCAGTAATATCCAAGCCGTTTAATTTGAAGCCGCATTTTGGGGCCAGATTGGTGAGCTCTGCAGACGCTTGAGTGAACTTCTTTCATGACTTTTTGGGTTTCGGCCGATGATAGACACCTGAGCCAGAGTTGGTCATATGATCTGCGGTAAATCGTATTATTTACAAACACATATCGGAGAGCTCTCTTCTTCAGCTGAATCCTCGCAGATTTTCCTTCGGGCAGCTTGTCGTATCGGAGGTACTCTATGGAGGGTTCTCTCCAATCGGGCTCGTCTTGAATGATCAGATCTTTTTTGGCAGGATTATTCTCTTGTTCTATATTTCCTTCTTTACGCAAAGAGACTGGAGGTAGAATCTGTAAGTCCATGCTACCTCTCCCGGTACTTTCGGGCATGCGGAATTTGATAAAAAACGATTTTTCTAGAGGTGGTAACATGGACTTAAAACCCGGATCTTTGTTAAACATCTAACTAACATCCTAACTAGGAGTCGTTAACTACTCGGTTAGGGGGTTTATACATTGCTTTGTCTTGAACTCCTTCGTCTTCAAACTCCGATGGTGGTCCGGATCGGCTTCTTCCCGTCGCCTTCTTACGCCGAAGATAGATCCACCTGAAAGCTTCAACCTTTTGGCTCCTTCTTCGATCTTTGAAGAAACTAGTTCACTCGGTTTGCTAAACCTTGTGAACTAGAGTGAGTAGAGAAGAATTTGTATGGGATTTTATCTATGGTTCTTGGTTCTCAACTCATGAGACAAGTGAACCATAGAGTCAAGAGAGGGAGCAAGAGGAAGAGGGTGAGAACAAGAGTATGAGAGCTCAAGAACAAGAGAGAGAATGGTCAAGTGAGAATGAGCCTCTCTTTTTTCTTTCACCCTCTCATAATCCAAAACAATGATAACAAAACATATTAATCAAGTGTTATGTGATGGTTTAAGCAACCATAGCCATATCATTTCATGCACTCATTTTGCACAAAAGAGCAAGCAAGCAAAAGTCTTTGCCATGAAATGATAGCTATGGTTATCATGATGGTCAACTAGTCAAGCCTAGTCAACCGGTCAACAAAGTCAACAAGTCAACAAAAGTCAACAAGTCAACAAGTCAACAACCATGTCATCATAATACTTAATTAATATAATTGTTAATCACATATCATATTCTCATTAGGGTTGAGCAAAAAGTCAATAGTCAACGGTCAACAACCCTAATGAGAATCCTCTGCCTCTGTCTCTCCGTCAACTGTGCATACACACCCGCATCCGCGTACCGAGGAACACGAACACACACTGGATAAATCCAATCCCAAAAGGTACACTAGGATCTGGCTTAAACCAAAGCCCGCTAGTGTGAACTGTCCGGACACTGTACGTGCACAAGTGCACGGATGTGACCGAACCCTGTCGCAAAACCATGCGACCTGTCGCAAAACCATGCGACCTCTACTCTTTTGCCTAAAGGCGAAAAGCTTTCTGTGTGGGACTCTAAAGACTCGACACTACGCTGGCAGTGGGTTTAACCACAGACCGCAAGCGGCACTAGCTGTGCGTAACGGTCCCCAAGTAATGCCGACAAGAAGACTGACGAGGCGAAACCCATCTGAACTCCTACTGAGCCTGAATGTGACATTCTCCGTACAGTCCGGTCTGTTCGTCTGATACATCGCATGGCGGGCCTAGGGGGCGGTAAACGTCAGTCCTCCAATAGCGGTACAAGTCGTGTCGGAGTGAAGCCCAAAACACCCTGAGATAACACTGGAAGCCTACCAGTATATCTCGTTTGCCCTGGCTAGGGACTACTCGTGTAATGGCTCTCCTAGACACAGCGCGATGTCAACCCCCAATACCGGGAGAGACGAATCCTGTCTAACCGTCACTGCCTCCAAGTGCTTCGGGACTGCACCCAACTACCACCTGTTTGCACGACTCCTTTGAGCCATGGTAGGGTAGTAATCAAAGTACAGTGGGAACACACTCGAGGCGAAGTGACAGTGTCAAGTCAGCGGACTAAGCTGTACTCATGTCACCTGGGAACTGATAACTGACGATAGGCATAATACCAACTAGTCAGTTCCCGACGAGTCCTGTCCAGTGTACTCGTAACCCAACGAGCACCCGCATACTATCTCAAGTACGACATACCGACGGCTGTGGGACAGACCGTCTCCCACACTGGGATGAGAAGCGCATGCGCTAGTCTACTCCGGAGTATCGATGCCCTGTCTCGATAGTCCTGCGACCAGGGACCTGCATAAGGATGTGCTTATAGATTACCCAGCCCCACTAGTGTGACTGCCATCACAACGCTGGTAATCAAGCAAAGATCCTAAGGGCTCCACTAATGTGTATAGGCGATATACTAAAATAAACACATGTACACATTGAAGTAGAAATAAACCAAGTAGCATACTACTATTTTGAGCAAGATTGTATATACAAGGTGAATATCCCAAGCTTCCATTAAGTAATATACAAACTAGTATGATACAGTAATGGCCTCTAGGGCATATACACTAACAATCTCCCACTTGCACTAAGGCCATGTACTGGCGTATCGAAGACCTATCATCTCGATCAGCCGCTCGAACTGAGTCTGGGGCAAGGCCTTGGTGAATGGATCTGCAGTGTTATCTTCTGAAGCGACTCTCCGAACCTCGATCTCCTGGCGATCCATGATCTCCCTGATCAGGTGATACCGCCTTAAGATGTGTCTGGATCTCTGATGGGACCTGGGTTCCTTCGCTAAAGCTATAGCCCCGTTGTTGTCGCAATACAGAGGTATTGGGTCAACAATGGACGGAACCACCTGAAGCTCTTTCAAGAACTTCCTCATCCAGACAGCTTCTTTTGCGGCATCAGATGCAGCGATGTATTCCGCTTCCATCGTCGAGTCTGCAACGGTTTCCTGTTTGGAACTCTTCCAACACACCGCCCCTCCATTGAGGGTAAAGACAAAACCCGACATGGACTTGGAATCATCCTTGTCACTCTGGAAGCTGGAGTCCGCAAAGGCCTCGATCTGGAGGTCTTTTCCGCCATACACCAAGAACATCTCCTTAGTCCTTCTCAGGTACTTGAGAATGTTCTTTACTGCTATCCAGTGTTTCTCCCCAGGGTTAGACTGATACCGGCTTACCACACTCAGTGCATAAGCAACATCCGGTCTGGTACACAACATCGCATACATTATAGAGCCTACCGCAGAAGCGTAGGGTATAATAGACATGCGATCCCTCTCCAAATCAGTCTTGGGAGACATCTCTTTAGAGAGGGTGATCCCGTGACAAGCCGGTAGGTTACCGCGCTTGGAATCTTCCATACTGAACCTCTTCAGTATGGTGTCGATGTACCTGGACTGTGAAAGTCCTAATATCCTCTTGGATCTATCACGATGGATCCGGATCCCCAGGATGTATGAGGCATCACCCAGGTCTTTCATGGAGAACCTTTGTGACAAGAACCCCTTGATAGATTGTAGCATAGAAATGTCATTTCCTATTAAGAGAATGTCATCCACGTACAAAACGAGGAATACTACAGTTCTCGCTACAAATCTACAATAGATGCATGGTTCATCTGGATTTTTGATAAAGCCAAATTCCTTGACCGTCTCATCAAAACAGATGTTCCAACTCCGCGATGCCTGCTTTAGTCCATAGATGGACTTAAGCAACTTGCACACCTTTCCGCTGCTCCCACTCTGAATGAAACCCTCTGGTTGGTCCATATAGACACACTCCTCTAAATTTCCATTTAGAAAAGCGGTCTTTACGTCCATTTGCCAGATCTCATAATCGTGGAAGGCAGCAATGGCAAGAAGGATCCGAATGGATTTCAGCATAGCCACTGGAGAAAAGGTTTCGTCATAGTCCAAGCCAGGTCTTTGACGGAAACCCTTTGCAACAAGTCTAGCTTTATAGGTCTCAACCTGTCCTCTACACCAATCTTCCTTTTGAAGATCCACTTGCATCCTACGGGTTTTACCCCGTCTGGAGCAATGTCCAACGTCCATACTTTGTTGGTGTACATGGACTCCATTTCGGTCCGCATTGCATCCAGCCATTTTACTGAGTCAACGCTCTGAACGGCCTGCTGGAAGCTAGTAGGCTCATCATAATCTATGATGCAATCCTCTCTATCCCCGTCTATGAGAAAACCGTAGTATCTCTCGGGCGGATGAGACTGCCTACTACTCCTGCGGAGCGGCGTAGGAATGTCCTGTTCTTTTGACCCCTCTGGTTCCACTAAACTTTCAGTAATAGTCTGTGGTTCTGGAATTTCTTCCAGTTCTACTGCGCTCCCACTAATTTCCTTTTCTAAGAACTGGTGTTCTAGAAAGTGGGCATGACGAGAAACAAGGACTTTTTGTTCCTCTTCGCAGTAGAAGAAATATCCCTTGGAATTCTTTGGATATCCCACAAACTTACACAGTACTGAGCGTGCCTCGAGCTTGTCCGCATGCTGCTTTTTGACAAAAGCTGGACTTCCCCATGTCTTAATGTGATTAAGATGGGGTCTCTTCCCACATCGCATCTCATATGGTGTAGTAGGCACAGTCTTAGTAGGAACTCGGTTCAAAAGGTATGCAGCTGATTCTAGCGCATACCCCCAGAATGATCGTGGTAACTCAGCGTTACTCATCATGGACCGTACCATATCCAATAGGGTTCGGTTCCGTCTTTCCGATACATCGTTATGTTGCGGAGTGTATGGAGGAGTAAGCTGAGAGAGAATTCCGTTCTCTTTTAAATAATTCAGGAATTCGGCACTTAAGTATTCTCCACCTCGATCCGATCTTAGAATCTTGATACTTTTGCCGGTCTGTTTTTCTACTTCACTCTTATATTCCTGGAACTTTCCAAAGGTTTCGGACTTATGTTTCATTAAGAAGACATAACCGTACCTTGAGAAGTCATCCGTAAAAGTGATGAAGTAAGAATAACCACTTCGCGCATGTGTAGACATTGGACCGCACACGTTGCTGTGTACGAGTCCCAATAGCTTGCTCGCTCTTACTCCGTGTCCAGTGAACGGAGACTTTGTCATCTTTCCCTTGAGACAGGATTGACAAGTGGCATACGATTGATATTCGAACGGATTCAAATATCCTTCTGTATGTAACTTAGTCAACCTTCTCTCATTGATGTGACCCAGTCTACAATGCCATAAGAAAGCCTGATTTATTTCCGGAGACTTTCTTTTGTGTGTATTCTGGATGTTGAAAATCTGTGGTTGGTTTAATACGTATATACCATTCCTCAATGTACCTGACCCAATCAAAACTTGATTAAGGTGAATGTTTACAACATTACTTACAAACGCAAATTCATAACCTTCTTTAGAAACTAAAGATACAGAAATGATATTACAAGTTGCGTTGGGTACAAAAAAGCAATTACGTAAAACCAAAACATGTCCATCTGACATTCCCAGGTGATAGTCCCCCACGGCTTTAGCATCCATGCTAGCTCCGTTCGCAACTCTGAGGGTCATGTCACCTGCCTTCAAAACCCTACGGTTTCTCAACGCCTGCAAAGAATTACAGATATGAGATCCTGATCCGGTATCCAATACCCAGGAAGTAGAGTTTATTGAAAGACAGTTTTCAATAACATACACACCTGAAACTGAAGCTGCAACCTGCTTCAATTCCTGTGTCCTGGCTTTCCAAGCCCTGCAATCATTCTTCCAGTATCCTTTCTTATGACAATAGAAGCATTCTTCCTTATCCACAAGCTTCCCCGCTTTCTTTGTTGCTTTTGCTTTTCCCTTTGTATCCACTTTACTAACACCGCCTCTTGGTTTGGCGGGGGCTTTCTTCTTCTTTCCCTTGGCTTTCGCCTTGGACCTAGAAGAAGATGATCCTCCTACAAACAAAGTGGATGTTTCCCTACTTTTCTGTAGGGTGCCCTCTGCGCTCCTCAGCATGTTGAGGAGCTCTGAAAGTTCAACCTCTTTTTCTTGTAGGTTGAAGTTCAGTATAAACTGGGCGTAAGTGGAAAGAAGGGACTGGAGAACTAAGTCCGTATAGAGCTCACTCTCCAATGTGGTCCCCATGTTCGCGAGCTCCTCAATGTAGCTGATCATCTTTAGCACCTGCTCTGCTACTGATGATCCGACGGCCATCTTTGCCGAAAATAACTTTTTCGACGCTTCGTATCTTGCGATACGAGATTGCTCTCCATACAGTTCTTTTGTATGAAGAAATATGGATTCCAAGTCCATATTCTCGTGCCTCCTATGATGTTCATTGTCCATAGAGGAAAGTACGAGGCATTTGGCCTTCGCGCTATCAATCTCCCAAGCCTTATGGATTTCCTTATCCGCGACGCTGGAAGTGGGACCAGGGACAGGGGGAGCTTTGGTGGTAAGAAGATACCCCAGCTTGTCGTAAGTGATTGCCATCTTGACATTCCTGAGCCAATCTTTGTAGTTTGGCCCTGTCAGTATGTTTTTATCTAGAAGTAACTTAAGTCCAGTCATGTCGATTGGTCGCTGCAATTAGGAGAGAGAAGAAACACTCAGCTTGATGCTCTTGCAAGTTTAGAATGGTTTTTAGTTTGTCTAAACAGGATGGCTCCCACTGTTTCTCGAATCCCTCCTCAAACCAAAAAGGAAGAATTAGTCGGGATCAATCCCACCGCACAATACTTGCTTAACCGTTCTGCCAGGCCAGTGTCGGTACTTCGAGGGAGGTTTTCCAACGCTTTCGCGAAGTTCCTTAATTCAAGAACCTCTTTTCCCTGGGGGCGTAGCCCCGCTAACACCTTTCTAGGCACCTACTAGGTTTATAGCATTGATCGTTTAGTGAGAAATTTCCCGAGGAGTAGCATATACTCACAGTAGGATCGGGATCCAAATATCATCGCGTGACGAAACTGAAGGAATCCTACCAGGATCATCACACTCCAAGTGGTATGCAAATCTAGCAAGTTTTAGTACTTATGAAACTCCCGATGTGGATTTTTGCCCCATGCTCTTATGACCTTGACTTTGGCCAAAATATCATAAGTCACATGTCAAGTTCTACCCGTCATTATCCAGGTTAATTTGGATCCATCCGTACCTACCCTTGACTTTGGCCAAAATGGCAGTACGACTGTCCCAAACTAACGCATCTATCTATGCTACACATGAATACCCAATAGCTACCAATCATTATGCCTTGACTTTGGCCAACATACACAGCTTGAATACTATTGACTATTCATGTGAAACGACGGAGGGCTACGAATGGTTTTGGCAAAACCGTGAACGTAGTGAACTTGATATAATCGATGGAACGAGATAGCTTTTAAAAGGAGTGGCTCAAGCTCCACATTTAAAAGTTAGTTTTGAAAAGAACCGAGTGGTTTTTCGAAAGTGTTCCAACGATTTTAACTTGGTTTATTTTCTTGCATTAGTTCTTTTAATGCGTGATATTCTTGCATTAGTTCTTTTAATGCGTCCCATCATTTAATCCTACCATTGCAGAAAACAACCAAAATATGACGTACGCTTATGCCATTCGCATTCGCCACGGGGCCCCGTCATTACCCGTTAGGTTACTTAACTAACGACAGAGCGGGGGCTGGGCTAGCGCGGCTGTAAAACATAAGCAATGCCTAAATAATATCATATATAGATATATTGCAATGATAGCCATTTCAGATCACAGATGAATACATTGGATATACTAGGAATCTGTAATTCGTACGAGCCTGTAACGAAAAGCAGATTACACGGTCGCTGTGAATAGCCAAAACCCCACCCAAGACCCCTACGGGCGCGGCAAACTACCCGCCAAGTACCCGAAGCGAAGCAACCTCCCTCATCTCCGTGAGTAGGTCACTCGGCACTTCGGCATACCCGGTAGTTTGTGCACCCCCTCCATGGGTCTATCCTAGGAGCAAAAACAGTAAAAAGAAATTATACAATGACGGCTACAACCCCGACCCGGTTGTGCGGCCATACAAATAATTATTACATCAATTTACAAATTTACATGAATTGAAAGAAAAGAAAACTCTCGTCTCACAACCCCCGGCTATTCACCCACGACAATCCAACATATTCATATACACATTCCAGAAAAACCCGTCAGCTTAAGTCTTTTAGAAGTTCGATCAAAATACGGATTTTCAGGACCCCAAAAATAAAATTTTCGTTCTGGAAAATCTGGGCAGAAAATATATATTCTAAAAATCCCAAAACAACCCCAGAAAAACACTGCACCAAAATTGGACCTCGGCCGAGTCAACTCGGCCGCGGAACCGCGGCGGGAGCGTGCTCCCGCCGCGTTTCCGCGGCGCTTTGACTCGATCGTTGGACCAAATTTGGTGGTT
This sequence comes from Agapanthus africanus, assembly GCA_030015575.1. NCBI lineage: Eukaryota > Viridiplantae > Streptophyta > Magnoliopsida > Asparagales > Amaryllidaceae > Agapanthus > Agapanthus africanus. Next base: position 101,129,146 of record CM057349.1, read on the forward strand.
ATTCTTACAAAAGCCTGAGCCGATTTTTAAGATGAAAATTATCAACTTTTGAACAGAATAAAAATCGGCAGAAACTTGACAGTTTTGGGTTCGTTTTGCGACTTTTCTTCGATCGATCTTCTAGCTACTTTGCTAACATGTTAGATAGAGTTTAACTAGGCTCTGATACCACTGTAAGTCCATGCTACCTCTCCCGGTACTTTCGGGCATGCGGAATTTGATAAAAAACGATTTTTCTAGAGGTGGTAACATGGACTTAAAACCCGGATCTTTGTTAAACATCTAACTAACATCCTAACTAGGAGTCGTTAACTACTCGGTTAGGGGGTTTATACCTTGCTTGTCTTGAACTCCTTCGTCTTCAAACTCCGATGGTGGTCCAGATCGGCTTCTTCCCGTCGTCTCCTTACGCCGAAGATAGATCCACCTGAAAGCTTCAACCTTTTGGCTCCTTCTTCGATCTTTGAAGAAACTAGTTCACTCGGTTTGCTAAACCTTGTGAACTAGAGTGAGTAGAGAAGAATTTGTTTGGGATTTTATCTATGGTTCTTGGTTCTCAACTCATGAGACAAGTGAACCATAGAGTCAAGAGAGGGAGCAAGAGGAAGAGGGTGAGAGCAAGAGTATGAGAGTTCAAGAACAAGAGAGAGAATGGTCAAGTGAGAATGAGCCTCTCTTTTTTCTTTCACCCTCTCATAATCCAAAACAATGATAACAAAACATGTCAATCAAGTGTTATGTGATGGTTTAAGCAACCATAGCCATATCATTTCATGCACTCATTTTGCACAAAACAGCAAGCAAGCAAAAGTCTTTGCCATGAAATGATAGCTATGGTTATCATGATGGTCAACTAGTCAAGCCTAGTCAACCGGTCAACAAAGTCAACAAGTCAACAAAAGTCAACAAGTCAACAAAGTCAACAAGTCAACAACCATGTCACCATAATACTTAATTAATATAATTGTTAATCACATATCATATTCTCATTAGGGTTGAGCAAAAAGTCAATAGTCAACGGTCAACGGTCAACAACCCTAATGAGAATCCTCTGCCTCTGTCTTTCCGTCAACTGTGCATACACACCCGCATCCGCGTTCCGAGGAACACGAACACACACTGGATAAATCCAATCCCAAAAGGTACACTAGGATCTGGCTTAAACCAAAGCCCGCTAGTGTGAACTGTCCGGACACTGTACGTGCACAAGTGCACGGATGTGACCGAACCCTGTCGCAAAACTATGCGACCTGTCGCAAAACCATGCGACCTCTACTCTTTTGCCTAAAGGCGAAAAGCTTTCTGTGTGGGACTCTAAAGACTCGACACAACGCTGGCAGTGGGTTTAACCGCAGACCGCAAGCGGCACTAGCTGTGCGTAACGGTCCCCAGGTAATGCCGATAAGAAGACTGACGAGGTGAAACCCAGCTGAACTCCTACTGAGCCTGAATATGACATTCTCCGTACAGTCCGGTCTGTTCGTCTGATACATCGCATGGCGGGCCTAGGGAGCGGTAAACGTCAGTCCCCCAATAGCGGTACAAGTCGTGTCGGAGTGAAGCCTAAAACACCCTGAGATAACACTGGAAGCCTACCAGTATATCTCGTTTGCCCTGGCCAGGGACTACTCGTGTAATGGCTCTCCTAGACACAGCGCGATGTCAACTCCCAATACCGGGAGAGACGAATCCTGTCTAACCGTCACTGCCTCCAAGTGCTTCGGGACTGCACCCAACTACCACCTGTTTGCACGACTCCTTTGAGCCGTGGTAGGGTAGTAATCAAAGTACAGTGGGAACACACTCGAGGCGAAGTGACAGTGTCAAGTCAGCGGACTAAGCTGTACTCATGTCACCTGGGAATTGATAACTGACGATAGGCATAATACCAACTAGTCAGTTCCCGACGAGTCCTGTCCAGTGTACTCGTAACCCAACGAGCACCCGCATACTATCTCAAGTACGACGTACCGACGGCTGTGGGACAGACCGTCTCCCACACTGGGATGAGAAGCGCATGCGCTAGTCTACTCCGGAGTATCGATGCCCTGTCTCGATAGTCCTGCGACCAGGGACCTACATAAGGATGTGCTTATAGATTACCCAGCCCCACTAGTGTGACTGCCATCACAACGCTGGTAATCAAGCAAAGATCCTAAGGGCTCCACTAATGTGTATAGGCGATATACTAAAATAAACACATGTACACATTGAAGTAGAAACAAACCAAGTAGCATACTACTATTTTGAGCAAGATTGTATATACAAGGTGAATATCCCAAGCTTCCATTAAGTAATATACAAACTAGTATGATACAGTAATGGCCTCTAGGGCATATACACTAACTGAATTTGCCGGCTTCTGACTGTTATCAGAATTTCATCCATATTGGGATCAGCTAGCTCCTTGGCTAAGCATGCACGTACATCAGCTTTTCCATTCAACGCCCTAGGAACTCTCATCAGTTCAATGTAGGTGAACTGTTTCGTGAGTTCCACCACCCGGCTTCTGTACCGAGCTAACTCGGGTTTGTATATGTTATAGTCGTCGCTTACTTGGTTGACGACAAGCTGGGAATCACCGTAAACTCATAGCCTCAGGATTTCCATTTCAATGGTGAGCTCCAGACTAGCTACCAGAGCTTCGTACTCAGCCTCATTGTTTGTGGGAGGCTTGGTGAGAGCAAAAGAACATCGTAGGGTTCCCATCGATGGCGTGATGAACACCAATCCTATCCCTGCTTTTATTTGTGGGACGCTTGATTTACTGGAGTTCCTAATTGATGAGGCTCCGTCAAAATAGAGCTCCCAACATGGCTCGTCATCCTCGAGGTGTAGCACTTATTCGTCGGGTAACTCACAATTGAGCGGTGACCATTCTGATATGAGATGAGCAGTAAGGAAGTTGGCGAGGGCTTGCCCTTTTATTGTTTTCTGAGGAGTATAGATATGTTAAATTCAAGCAGTATGATAGCCCATCTTGCCATTCTACTGGCTAGGCTTGCTTTGGTTATTAAGTGTTTGAGAGGGTCGACCTTGGAGATCAGCATAACCCGATGAGCGAGAAGATAGTGTCTTAGCTTTTTCATGACAAATGTCTGGGCCAAGCACTGCTTTTCGATCGGGGAATAGTTATGTTCCATCCCGATTAACGTTCGACTGAGGTAGTAAAGGGAATTCTCTTTTCTCACCTCATTGTTCTGGGCGAGGAGTGCACCGAGTGACTCATCTAGCGCGATAGTATAGAGAATCAACGGTTTATTTAGAATGGGAGCAGCAAGCATTCGAGGGTGCAGTAGGTATTGTTTTATATTTTCGAACACTTCTTGACATTCGGCATCCCATACGAAAGGATCTCGTTTCTTCATGAGCTTCGAGAAGGGTCTGCATCTTCCCGATAGGTTCGAGATGAACCTTCGTATGTAACCGAGCTTGCCTTGAAAGGATCTTAGCTGCGTCAGATTCTTCGGAGGAGGCATCTCCATGACAGCTTTTTATTTTCGATGGGTCGACTTCGATCCCCCGATGTCGGACTATGAAGCCCAAGAATTTTCCCGATGACACGCTAAAAGTGCACTTTAGAAGATTCATCTTCAGATCATGTTCTCTCAGTCGGGTGAAAACGGTGCTAAGATCTCGGATGTGATCGGCCTTAGCTTTAGTCTTGACGACCAAATCATCAACATAACATTCGACGACTTTATGGATTAAATCATCAAAGATTTTGGTCATTGCCCTTTGATATGTTATGCCCGCATTCTTCAGTCTGAATGGCATCACCTTGTAGCAGTATATGCCATCGGGGTTCGAAATGCTGTATGCTTCTCATCCTCAGACGACATTTTTATTTGATTGTACCAAAACGAACCGTCCATAAAAGTGAACAACTCGTAATTTGAGGTATCGTCGATCATCATCTCCATGACCAGAAGCGGGAAATCATCTTTAGGGCATGCTTTGTTCAGGTCCTTGAAATCAACACAGACTCAGATCTGCCCATTCTCCTTTTTCACTGGGACTATACATGCGATCCAATCTGCATACTTCTCTTCATTGATGAAGCCAGCATCGATAAGTTTCTTAGTTTCCTTGATGACCTTTTCTTCTAGATCCCTTCTCATTCTTCGAGGAGCTTGTTTGACTGGTTTGGCATCAGGAGATATAGCCAGCTTATGCATGGCCACTTTAGGGGAGAGGCCAGGCATTTCTTTGTACGTCCAAGTGAAGCAGTCAGCGAACTCATGCAACAGGGCGGCAATCTTCTCTTTCATTTCCTCTGACAAGAGTGTGCTGATGTAGGTCGGCCTTGGATTATCGGGCATTCCCAAGTCAATCTCGGTTAGCTCGTCGAAGGTTGCTTGTTCGCCATCTTCGAGCTTTCGAGGGGCTTCTTTTGGCTTGGCTAGCTCGTCGTCATCATTTGACCTTTCGCTAGCTTCACCAACCTGGATCATATAGCATGCTTTGGCATCAGGTTGAATGAAACCTATGCTCCGTCTATTTGGGATTCGTCCATTGATGAGTGCTCGGACATGAGGCGGATGCTACAGCCCCTCATAAAACTTCGCTTCGGATTCCGTTTGATATAACCGACATCCGCACTTTTTGAAATATTCCCGCATCTCGGGCATATAATATCTGGGATTGAGGATGGCTCTTATGCCTCTCTAATAGGGAAGGCACGTGACAGACAAATCGTCCGGGTGCACGACAGGATTTGACCCATAAAACAGGATGCCCTTCTGTCCACTTTTCCTTCCGGGAACATAGAAGGTCTTCTGCTGTTCCACGGTGGAGACTGACAATGCATCGAGTTCTTTGGACATCTGCTCCGGCACCCTTGTGACGGCTAGGGACCCTTTCGTAACTTCGAAGGTCTCTCTTAGCTTTGCTTTCCGCACGAGAGCGCGATTTGCACAGCTGTTGCAAGACGGATTCTCTTCTTTTGATTCCTCAGTGTCACTGCCTAAACGAGGGTGAATTTTGCTGTCGGATGATCCTTCAATATCATACTCGTCCATATCGCTACAGAAATGAGGGCGAGTTTTACGGAAGGACGGACTTCCAGCATCAGACTCATCAGTGTCACTGCCGAAACGCGAATGCACATGGGGTTTTTTTCTTTTGAAATTGACAGCTGGCTCAGATTTGCTTTTGATTTTCGGGGCCGTTCTATCTTTGGTCAGCTGTGGCTCAGCATTTTGGAGGTTCACAAAGTACTGAGAATCTTTGTATCAGACTTCATGCACACCGAACGGCTGGATGTCCCCGTCAATGCCTCTTTCTTCGCCATTTTTGGTATACTTCATGCACTGATGGAGAGTTGACAAAATGATGCCATAATCATGAAGCCATGGTCGTACTAGGAGGATCTTATAGGATGTGTCGGCGTCGATCACGTATATCTTAGCTTCAGTTTGCTGGTCCCCAAACCTGATCGGCAAATCTATGGATCCCAGAACTTGCTGGCAGTTTTGATTGAAACACTGGATGACAATCCTCTCCCTTGACAAGTGTCGAATGTCCACTGATAAACTCTTTAGAGTCCGCAAGTTCATGATGTTCACTAAGGACCCCGTATCAATCAACATGCGATTAATCCGATCTCCATCGCTGTACCCTGTTACGTATAGCGGTCGGTTATGCTCAGTTGTTCACAGTAATAGGTCTTCATCCTTAAATGTGACCGCGGCTATATGCAGAGTGTACTGGGTCTCTTTCATGTTAATTTCCGCAGAGCTAGCCTGGTACTGCTCGAGGTTTTCTAGAGCATGAATGAGAATATCTCTGAGATCCTTGGATAGGACAAGAGCATCATAGATGCTTAAGAGAGACGGAAGCTTCCGGAGATGAGCCAAGACATTATAGTCCACTGGGGAAGGACTCGAGTCTTCATGAGCAAGCTCTCTGCCATCTTCTTCATTAGCGACTTGTTTTTCCTTCCCGTTTGGGGTGTTACCTTGATTTGGCGGTAGAGCTTTGCCGCTTCTGTGATGGATTGGGTTGGCCTTCATGGCGAGGTCCTCGTCCTTTTCAGGAAAATAAAGTTGTTTCTCAGATTCGCTACCGAGGTGGACGACATAGTAGATCACTATAGGGATCTCGTCATCGGAGTCTTCTTCTAACTCCTCCAGAATCTCAGCCACTTCTATGGGGAAGAACTCCTTCAATTGAATTAGAGTTCTTTCCTTTTGTTCATAGTCTTCAAGGGAATCGATATATTTTTGAATGGTCAATCTCCCTGCAGACACTTTTTCGCGTCGAGATGCACTTTTCTTCTTCTTGAGCTTTTTAGATTTTGAGCCTGATTGAGTCGAAGTGGTAGCTGGAACGGTGGACTCCTTTTGCCCCTCCCATTCTGTTGTAGGCTCTTTCTGAAGTAGCTTTAGCATCTTCTTCTTCTTTTTGGACATGTGCATGCTCCATGGAGGTTGTTGTGAGTCAGATTCATTTCTCGGGGCAGCGGATTCAGCTGTCTACTCCCAAAAGGCTTCTGCTTCTGTCCGTATAAAGTTGGTGGTTGCAGCTTAGTTGTTCACCAATACACTCTTGGATAGCTCGATCTCTCTGGTCTTGTATTGCTTTTCGACCCAGTCTTTGAAAATGTAGCAATCCTCGATTGCATGGCTAACTACTCTGTGGTATGGGAAAAACAGGGGATTGTCGGTCATTTTTGCTTCGTGAGGTCTTTTCGACTCCAGCAATTGTAGACCGTTGTTCAGGGAATCCTTGAATATCTTGCGGACCTTGTCCCTCCTGAAAGAGTAGACTTTGTTCTTTTTCTCCTCTAGGGAAGGCCTTTCTCCTTCCAGCACTTGCTTTCGAGACCGGTTGGTTTCGGATTCGCCTGCCTTTCGCTTGTTTTCATTTTCGGACGCATTGAAGGCGTTGGTCATGTTGGAGCTCCCACTTTTACGGCTGTCGTCTTTTCTGCTCTTCCAAGACTTGTCACCCTGAGAGTCCGGGGTAGATCTTGCTTCAAGCGTTCCAACATTTGAACTCTCTTGGCCAACTCTTGAAATGTTTTGAGGCCTGCTGTACATAAGAATGAGACCATCCAATTGCCGAGGTTCCCAAGGAGGAGGATGACGGACTGGTCCTACTCTAGCGGAGGTTTGCACTTGACAGTGAGGTTGCGCCATTGGAAAATAAAGTCCGTGTTGCTTTCGTCTTTCCCCGGCTTGGTTCTCATGAGGTCAGCAATAGAGATTTTGTCACTAACACTCATGAATCTTTGCCGAAACAGAGACTCCATTTGGGCGAAAGTAGTGACAGGCCTGTTTGGTATATTTGCGTACTAGTCGAAAGCGACACTAGCCAGGCTGTTGACAAACTGACGAGGAAGGAGTGAATCATTGCCCCCTGTATTTCCGCACGATGCTTTAAAGTGGGCAACGTGTTGATTTGCGTTTCCCGTCCTATCAAATCTTCCGAACTTAGGAATGACGTAGCCACCAGAGAACTTGATTAAATCATACTGTGCGAGATATAGCCGCCCACTACTGCCAATTTCTTTCTGAGCTTCAGCTTTAGCCCCCAATGTTTTAACCTTGCTGGTGACCAAATCCATTATCCAATCTTGTGTTAGCGGGATAGTGCTATCTGGGGCCAAGGCGTCTCCAGAAGTGGAATGTGGCGGGCTTTCGTGCGGCTCATCCAACCTTGGACCCAAGGGGACATGCATCGGTTGCTTCGGGTTGTCATCACCCGGCTAATGAGTAGAAACATGTGCCTGATTGGAAGGTGCTCAAGCAATTTGAGACGTGAGCTGCATCACAACATTCGTCAGGTCGTCGATTTTGGAGTAAAGCATGGCCATCTCTTTATCTTTGCTCCTGAGCTGTTTTCGAAGCTCTTGAAGCAGCTCTTGCTCTGCGGTCCTGGGGCAGAAAGTCGGCTCTTCCTCACTGTCCGAGCTTGAATCCACATGGACTAAGGGGTCCTTCTTCCTATCGGCCTCATCGAGAGGGTTTTCATCGTCCAGTAGAGGCGGCTGATCTTGGGAAATGGCAACCACATTCAAGCCAGATAGGGCTTGGGATGTGGTGGCCCCATCCTTGCTTTTTCTGCGCAAGTTGTCGCTGGGACGCACGCCCGCCATATAGACCGTATGGATAACATATCCAACGTTCTTTTCATTATTGGCAGCTAATTTTACGGACTGATGTCGTGGCCCTTCTTTTTCGGTGGTGGGCAATCGACTGAAGGCGGCTGGCCTGACCGGGTTCTTGAATGGTGCTGGAGCTTTCTTTTTGGCTTTGCCCCACTGTTTTTGCACGGCATAGAGCACCTGATAGAATCTTGAAGAGGCAGTGTCATGCTTTCTCTGTTGGGGCTGGGACATGTTTCTTTGTAGTATCATTCGGACTACTGTCTTCTTAATTTTGGCGGTCATGGCATTATTCTGAACCCACTTCAGAGGTTCGAAAGAATTGCTGACTTTTACGGCTGACGCGGCCGTCGTTACAGGGTAACCCTGCTCTTGGAACCTCACAAGATTCCACTTGGTCAGAGTCCTGGCCCTCTTGTTGGCTCGATACCTGAGTCACTTCTGTTTCAACCTTTCTGTTTTGAGCACTTCGCAGGCTTCGGCTCTTCGGGAAGCCGCCGTAGACCGAGAGATGGAGAGCTCAGAGAAGACGCCTGCTCACGTGATTGTCAAGGGCACCATCCGAGGTTGCTGGATATGCTTTGTCGCTCCATTGGTGTTGATGACCTTGCCCCAGTCGGAACAGCAGAGAGCCATTTGAATACAGATTTTCATTTTGGGTGGGATGCTTTGGCGACCACAACGTTCGACCTCCTGCCCATTGAGGTCGGTTTGGCCGCTTGGTTTGCAGTGACCTCCGCCAGATGAGCGCTTCCGGTAGGGTAGATGATGACGGTACAAAATTGACAGGGTGGCTCCTCCCATTGCCGGCTGAGACTTATAGGGAGAACCACACGGACATTGATCTTGACCATGTACTAGATCGGGGTCGCATCGGAGGCTGAATTCATTTTAGAAGACAACGTCGTTGAAAGTTGATTGCTGCACGGAAAAATATCATTTCAGTACAGACGTCGGTATATATGTTAAATGAGTTCCCATGAACGCTTGACCCGAGATGTGAGAGGAGAGAAGGGTCCTACCGGGCATGCCAGAATCTGTAGGGTGTTTTTCGTCACCCCATTGAGATGAGAATACACATCGCTTGTTAGGCGTATACAGATTCCCCCTACCTAGGGTAGGCCGGGGTTTATTGATTGTAGGGATCCGAATCTCCGGCAGTCGCGGACTAAGCCGTCGTTAATTACCCCTCGCCTTTGAAGCGAAGGAACCTCCGATTGATGGGTCAACTAGTCATGAGAACTCAATGTGCAGTGTGCGTATGTGTGTCTTGAGGGGTTTTGGGTATATCGGGGGCCTCGCAGAGTTTATATGAGTGGTGCGTGGGCGCTGGGTGCCCGCGGGTCACGTGAGTGGCGCATGTGTGCGGGCGCCCGTGGGTCACGTGAGGGCTTGGCGTGGACGCCAGGCACCCGCGGGTCACGTGCCTTGCATGTGGGCGCTGGGAGCTCATGGGTCACGTGAGTGGCGTGTAGGCCCTGGGCGCCCGCGGGTCACGTGCCCTGCGCGTAGGCGCAGGGCGCCCGTAGGTCACGTGCCTTGCGCAGGGCATTGCGTGCTCGCGGGTCAAGTCGAATGTGTGCGCCAGCAGGTTATGTGCCCTGCACGTAGGGCACCGGGTGCCAGCGGGATACATACGCAGCACGCGACCGCTGGAAACACCATCAGAGAAAGGGGCATAGCCCGTGGGCTTGGAGTTGAACTCCTGAGAGACTTTGGAGTTGAACTCCTAAACAGGAATTAGGAATAAATTTGGAGTTAAACTTCCAAAAGATTTGGATTTTGAGTTAAACTCCTATGTAATAAATTAGATGTGGATTTGGAGTTAAACTCCCGAGGGACTTTGGAAACTCTTAGAAAAGGGAAGGATCAAAGATGACTACTTTCTTCTCTCCTTTAGCCCTGGATCTTCTTTTGAGTCTTGGATCTTCCCGAACTAGGGTTTTTTGGAAATGGGTCTCTTTCCTCCTCCTCTCTGTTGGTTGGATCTTGGAGAAAAAGGGGTGATACTTAAAATTCTCCCCTTTTGGGGATTTGATGGAAGATCCGAGCTCCCCTTCAAGGGTTTTATGGTGAAAAACTGTTTCTTTCTGAAAAAAGATGAGTTAAACTCTTAATTTAATTCAAAAAAATTAAAGAGGGTTTCGAACCTTGAGGAAGGAGAAGGAGGCATAAAACCCTAATTTTTGAGAGAATGAAAAAGTTGTTGATTTTTTCATCATGTTTGCTTTTATGGGCTACACACTTTACATATAGCTCCTTGAGTTTTGCCAAATGGCACTTGTGTCATTCTATGCCTTATGTGCTTATCTCTTTTTTGCATATAAACCATGGGGTTTAAAATATTTTGGCTTTTCCCCCATCTTACATACATTTATTTCTTAAAAAAAGAATTACATTAAACTAAGTTACGCCTTCATTCTTTTTGTCATGGGGTCGGTCCCTTCCATGCTCGTTCTTGACCTGGCCTTACGCCTAGTTGGCTTGGGGTTGACTTTGATTTTGACTTGGTTAACCGGGGTGTAATTTTTGACCTCAACACACGTAACGTCTATCCAGGTATTGAAAATATATAAGATCAACAAGTAAACTTTTCCAAACTTCCGTAGAGCCTATAAGCAACACTTACCGTATAGTCCGGTCTTTTCGTCTGATATGTTGAATATCGAGTCTGGGGGGTGGAATCGTCAGATCCCAATAACTCGATAAGTCATGTCGATGTGTGGCTTATAACTAATCGAGAAACTACTGATAACATTTATTGGTAAATCTCATCAGCCCTGACCAGAGACTTGCTGTTATAGCCAATCGAGTATAGCACAACATCAACTCCCAATACCGGGAAAGTCGAAACCCCTCCCATCGCTCACCGCCTCTATGTGATTCGGGACTGAACCCAACTACCACCTATTTGCATGACTCAGTAGAGCAATGGTAGGGAGGTAATCAAAGCACAGTGGGAACCACACAAGACACTATGACAATCTCGGGTTTACAGACTAACCTGTATAAGTGTCACCTGAGAACTACTATCTGGAGATTGGTATGGTACCATCTAGGAGTTCTCGGCGAGTCCGTTCGGTGTAATCATTTTCTAATGAGCACCTGCGTACAATCTTTGGTGTCAAACACTAATTATTATGGGATCAACCATCGCCCCAGTACAGGGTCAAGAAATGTACACACTAGTTTACTCTGAAATATTGATGCCCTATCTCGATACTCTCTCGACTAGGAACACTTCAGGTTGTTCTTGTGGACTTCTTGTAAGTCCATGATAGCGCCCCGGCCGTCTAACAGATGCCAAATGTGGAACAAAAACTTTTTACAACTGGCGCTATCGCGTACTATAACCCGGATCTTCCATTAAAGCTAAACTAACAAACTAAAAAGTGGGTCGAAGAGTTATACCGAACGATTCGAGTCCTTCGGTCTTCAACCATCATCCCATGCTTTGTTGCGGCTGCTCCGATCTCCCGATACTCCAGTCTTGTCATCCAGGTGGCACCACGTCGACGGATCTTTAAACGGGCTCCCGCCTCTGAACCGAGACAACTCGGTCGTCAAGTTTGCTAAAAGAGACGACCAAGATGATGTAGAGAATGAGTAGAACACTTTGTCTCGCTTCGTCCAAAGCCATGGACGAACGGTTAATGAAGTTGCCTTTTGGATCGGGTGAAATGAGAAAATGAGGCTATCTAATTTTCATGAGTCCAAAACTATATCAATCTTTTTCCAAGCAACCATATCTCATCCAAGAGGGGAGGGGCCGACCACTATATAGAGGTGGGGGGTGAGTGTAGGAGCAAGTGAGGGTAACCATTAGCAAAAAAGAATTAATGCAAATGGTGACACAACTAACCTAGTCATCCATTCAATAAATGCATATAATGAATCACCTTAACACATCATCAATCATTTAATGCAAATGGATGACTCACTAATCCTAGTCACCACACTAGAACATTCCACACTCATGACCCACCTCATGACTCACCCTCATCAAGAAAAGATAAATCCACATTTAACCGAATGTTAAATACGGCTGATAGAAAACTGGAAACTGGCAACTTCCAAAAGTGATCCTGAAACGAATTTCAGGATAATCCCGTAACAGTATAAACATGCCCGCATTTGTATTACGACCGAATACAAATGCAACTGAGACAAAGATATTATATCTACACAGCATAATACTCGGATCCGGCTTAAACCAAAGCCGACCAGTATTATCTGCCCGAAAAACGACACGTGCGAAAACGCACGTGCATTTTCCGAACCATGCCATAAAACCATACGGCCTCTACAACGTTTCGCCCGAACTTGGGAAAGTGTCTGTGGGGGACTCTAATGACTCATCAACACACTGGCACTGGGTATAACCATTAGCACGTCAGAGGTACAAGCTGTACGTAACGGTTGCCTATGTATTGATTGGAAGGGAAGCTGACGAGCGAACTCATCTAGAAACCCTACTGAGCCTAACATGATAATATACATACAGTCCGGTCCATTCGTCTATGAGTATCGCATATCTCCCTAGGGGGTTGGTAACGTCAGACCCCCATTAGCGGTATAAGTCGTGTCAGAGAGTGGCCCAGAACACCCTGAGATACTACTGAAGTACCTACCAGTAAATCTCCTGCCTCGGCCGAGGGCTTTGTGTAATGGCTCTCCTAGACACAGCGCGATCTCACCCCCAATACAGGGATAGATGAATCCCCTGTCGATCCGCTCACTTGCCTCCATGTGGCTCGGGACTGTACCCAAAAAAGACCTGTTTGCACGACTCCTTTGAGCCGTGGTAGGGTAGAAATCAAAGCACAGTGGGAACTCACACGAGACAAATGACGACATCAGGTTGATGAACTAACCTGTACACATGTCACCAGGGGACTGCTATCTGACGATATGTATAATACCAACTAGCATGTTCCCGGCGAGTCCTGTCCGGTGTACTCATAACCTAATGAGCACCTGTATACATCTTAGGTGATCCTACTGACACCAATGGCTTGTGAGACCGGCCATCGCCCCTCGTCGGGGTCTCGACTGTACACACTAGTCTACTCTGAAGTATCGATGACCTGTCTCGAAACTCCCACGACTAGGGACACTTTAAGGATGTGCTTACAGACCGCAGCTCCCACGTATATGATCGCCATCATACTGCTGGTAGTCAAGCAAGAATCCAATGGGATCTATCATCAAGCAATAGAGAACTAAAGTATGTATACGATGATAAAGACAAACCAGATTGCAAACTATCATCTCGAGAAGACTGTCATATCGGTATAGGTCCTCCCTCAATCATTGCAATCACGTACCTGCGATCCAATAATTGACTTTGAGGGCACTATCTCCAACAATCTCCCACTTGCACTTAAGGCTAATTATTGCGATGTCGCATACTCACAGCCCGTATGATACCGAACACCCAACTCCTCTACTAATCAGTTTCACAAAGCTAGTTTGTGAAACTCTTGTGTTCGAGGAATAGCCTCAGTGAGTGGATCCGCCCTGAAGTTTCTTTCTATGTCTCTTTTAATCTCAAGTTCGCGGAGAAAGCCACCTCCCGAATCGAGTAATATCTGTCTTAGAATATTTCGGATATCTGATGGGACATAGTTCATAAATGAACTCCAAATCCAAACTTCTTAGACTGTATCGATAACTGAACCTAATCAGTATCCAGCACCATGCCTCCCACAGTATCCTCTTGGACCACCCGTCCATAATACTGTCCCTCGTCAGAGGGAAAACTATAACTCTGACAATTACTCTGGCATCCATGTCACCTTTGAAGCCTGGAATGATAATCGTCTCCCGAAGGAGGCTGCCGTCATCAAATCCATAGAACATTCACTTATGTTCTAAAACTGTTGCCTTATGTTTCTCCAGGATTGGATTAATATTAACTTATCGCATCTAGTGCAAAAAACAACATCCGGTGTGGTACTTGACTTCTCACGATTGACTCAATTGCCTAAACAAGTGATCTGCCAATCATGCACATCCTTCTCCCCTTTAGTCTGTAAGACACCTTTAGAGAGGGTGACTCCATCACCTGCAGGTATACCACCATGCCAGGAGTCATTTATTCTAAAATACTATTAGAATATTGTCAAAGTACCCATATTGGGAAACTACCCAAATCTGGATCTAATACCATAGATCTAGTAAGTAGAATGTCTAATATTATATCCATATCCTTTGTGGAGAAACAACTGTGTGACGACCAAAATATAACCGATCGTAGTATAGGAATTTTACTTCCTACTCTGTGTATGTCATCCAAATACCAGGACATCACACCCTATTACCTTCTTAACAGATCCACCCCCTATTCTGATGAAGTCAAAACCATGACTGTCTCATCAAAATTAGATGATCTATCTCCGCTATATTTGCTCAAGTCTATAAATAGACATAAGCTACTTGCCCACTATGCTTCCGCTGCTCCCACTGACTACGACGACCCTCTGGCAAAATAATATATACGTGTACTTCTAAAGCTAGTTTAGAACGACGCTATACTTATCCTCCTGCTGGGTCTCACAGTTTGGAATAATAGTAGTGTCAAGTCTGGGTAAACAAGAACCTCACTGTCACCGTCCTTGAGGGCACCGGAGTACCTCTCGGGTGTCTGAGGTTACCCACCATATCTGCGGAGTGGGTATTGGAATGTCAAACCCGATTGAATATATAGGCCCTATTAAATTTTCGGCAATCGTTTGCGGTTCTGGAATCATTTCCAGTTCTAGGGTACTCCCACTACTGTTTTCTGAAAAAATCCATTTTACAAAAACTGTGGCGAGTCAAGAACAATATCACTATTGATCTTCCAGATGGTAGAAAGTCAATCCTCGTCAAAGCCAGGGTCAAGCTACAAACTGCCATTACAGAAACGTGCCTTGAGTTATCCAGTGTTTGGTTTTAAGTGATAGGTTTACCTAGCACCTCATGAAGGGTTTGGAAGCATCACATGTCTCAAAATCAAATTTTTAAGGTGCTAAGTGAACATACAAAGAATCATCACTAGAAAATTAGGGTTTCATTACAAAGACAACATCACAAGTAATAAAGGCTAGGGTTTTGAGAGTACAACCTTTGTAGCTCCCTACGTTAGACTCCTTGGCTACTTGAGGGTTGGAAAAAGGTTCGCTTGAGTTCTTCCAAGTCTACGACGATCCACCCGAAGCTCCTTTGCCCAAAGCTACTTGCTTTACTCGATATGTGAATGAAGTAGAGCAAACACCCTACATAAATGGGCTAGATGTGTGTAGTATGATGATGTGGTTTGTATTCTATAATCAAAACTCTTTCTTTTATCAACTTCACTTAAAGGAAATTATCAAGAGAGGAAGAAGAAGATGGTGGCTAAGCTTTTTCTCATAAAAGGAAAAGGAAATGAGAGTGAATAATAATTGAAATGAGAAAAGAATAATATATATTTAATCCTTTCTCACTTCAACCATGGTTAGAATCATCTAGATCTTTTTCAAAATGAGTTAAAAGGTAAAAGGATAATTAACTCAAGGTTAAGAAGTGGTTGAAGCATGGTCAAAGATGATAAACATTAACCTCTTATGAATTATCCTTTTCTTTTTACAAAATGATAAATAAATAGATAATTCTACAATGTTAGTCTTGCATTGCCACCAAACTTGTATCAACAACCATGATACTATGTATGTATGTATGTATCCATCCACATCATCATGTGCATACATGCATGCATACAAAAATAGAAAAAGAGTTTGATTAAAGAATTAATCTAAAAGTCATTTGTTAAATCAACACTTGATTTTGCAAACAGGTCATATCACATACGACCCAACCAATAGAAAATGCCCGATTAATATACGGTATCACATATCCGTATTTAATCGGGTCCCCGCGCATATCTCATATACACTCCACATCTTTTCGCCTGAGCCAGGAAACTTCATTGTGGGACTGTAAGACTCGTCAATACGCCGGCAGTAGATAATAATCATATCAAATGCCTACAAGCCGCAAGCGGTCAGCTAAACGTAACGGCCACCCGGATATTGAGCGATCAGAAGAAAACAAGCGAACCTATTACAACTCCCGTCGAGCCAACCGGCAACACTACCGTACAGTCCGGTCTCTTCGTCAGATATGCTGCATATCGAGTCTAGGGATGGTTACGTCGACCCCAATAACTCAATAAGTCATGCCGATGAAAGGTCTATAACAGATCGAGAAACTACTGATAACACTTATCAGTAAATCTCAACAGCCCTGACCAGGGACTTACTGATATAGCCAATCGAGCACAGCACAGCATCAACTCCCAATACCGGGAGAGACGAAACCCCTCCTATCGCTTATCGCCTTCGTGTGTCTCGGGATTGTACCCAACAGCCACCTGTTTGCATGACTCAGTAGAGCCGTGGTAGGGTGGTAATCAAAGTACAGTGGGAGAACACATAAGACTCTATGACGATCTCGGGTCTACAGACTAAGCTGCACCAGTGTCACCTGAGAACTGCTATCCGACGATAGATATAATTCCATATAGGAGTTCTCTGCGAGTCCGTCCAGTACCCAGTCACCACAGAGCACCCGTATACGATCTCGATGTCAAACATCGATGAATGTGGGAACATCCATCGCCCATCATATGGGGTCTAGTATCATATACGCTAGTCTACACTGGTATATCGATGCCCCATCTCGATACACCTACGACTAGAGACATTCCAGGATATGTTTATAAACTACTGATATTCCACTAGTATGATCTCTATCATAATCACTGTAGTCAAGTCTATATCCTCAGGGCTTTATCAACATGTATGAATGAATACAAGCATGATCAAATCAACATGTCAGATAAAGAAGAACCAGATAGCATACTATCATGTCGAGCAAGAATGTACACTGAATATATATATATATATATATATATATATATATATATATATTTATACATGTATAAATACATCCACTATCATATAATGGCTTCTAGGGCATACATATATCCAACAATCTCCCACTTGCACTAAGGCCAGTTATTGGCGTATCTCATACCCAACATCTCAAAAAGTCGCTCATGGTGTGACTGAGGGAGGGCCTTGGTGAGTGGATCCGCGGCATTATTCTTTGTGTCTACTCTCCTAATCTCGATCTCGCGGCGATCTACAATCTCCCGGATCAAATGAAAGCGCCTCAGGATGTGTCTGGATCGCTGATGGGACCTGGGCTCCTTGGCTAATGCCATAGCCCCATTATTACCACAATACAATGGTATTGGATCAATAATGGTTGGAACTACTCCTAGCTCCGAGATGAACTTCCTCATCCTGACGGCTTCCTTGGCGGCATCATTTGCAGCAATGTACTCAGCCTCCATCGTAGAGTCTGCAACAGTATCCTGTTTGGAACTCTTCCAACTTACCGCCCCTCCATTGAGGGTAAATACAAACCCAGAGATAGATTTGCTGTCGTTCTTATCGCTTTGGAAGCTCGAATCGGTAAAAGCCTCCATTTGGAGATCTCCATTACTATACACCAAGAACAATTCTTTAGTCTTTCGCAAGTACTTAAGAATGTTCTTCACAGCTATCCAGTGATTCTCCCCTGGGTTGGATTGATACCTGCTTACAACACTAAGTGCATAAGCTACATCTGGGCGTGTACATAACATCGCATACATTATAGATCCCACTGCCGAAGCATAGGGTATAATGCTCATGCGAGCTCTCTCTTCATCGGTCTTCGGGCAAGAGTCCTTGGATAGAGTGACCCTATGGCAAGCGGGTAAGGCACCCCGCTTGGAGTCTTCCATACTAAACCTTTTTGGGATGGTGTTAATGTACCTGGTTTGGGACAATCCCAATAACCTTTTGGATCTATCCCTATAGATCCTAATGCCCATAATGTATGTGGCATCACCCAGGTTCTTCATGGAGAACCTTAGTGATAAGAAAGATTTGACCGACTGTAGCATAGGAATATCATTTCCTATCAGAAGAATGTCATCCACGTACAATACGAGGAATGTGACAGCTCTCCCTACAGCCTTCTTATAAACACAAGGTTCATCTGGATTTTTGATGAAATCAAACTCTTTGATAACATCATCGAAACAGATGTTCCAACTCCGTGATGCTTGCTTTAACCCATATATGGATTTAAGTAATCTACATGCTTTCCCGCTACTCCTACTGTCAATGAAGCCCTCCGGCTGATCCATATAAACGCATTCTTCTAAATCTCCATTTAGAAATGCCGTTTTAACGTCCATCTGCCAGATTTCATAGTCCTAGTGAGAAGCAATAGCAAGTAGGATCCGAATGGATTTAAGCATGGCTACGGGCGAAAAAGTCTCGTCATAGTCCAAACCTGGTCTTTGACGAAAGCTCTTCGCCATAAGTCTTGCCTTATAGGTCTCTACCTGCCCATCTACACCAATCTTTCTTTTAAAGATCCATTTGCACCCCACAGGTTTTACCCCAGGGGGTACAACGTCCAAAGTCCATACTATGTTGGTGTACATAGACTCCATTTCGGATCTCATGGCATCCAGCCACTTCACAGAGTCACCACTCGTGATAGCTTGCTGAAAACTGGTAGGATCATCATCCTCCATGATGCAATCTTCTCTGTCACCATCAATGAGGAAACCGCAGTACGTCTCCGGTAGGCGAGAAGTCCTACCAGACCTTCGGAGTGGCCGAGGTTCCTCAGTTTCTATTACAACAGCCGGTTCAACCAAGTCGTCATTTGTAATTTGTGTCTCTAGAACCTCTTCTAGATCCACCACCTTGCCATCATCTTTATCTGTGAAAAACTCTTTTTCTAAGAATGTGGCATACTGAGAAACAAACACCTTTTGTTCCTCCTTGTGGTAGAATAGATATCCATAAGAGTTCCTTGGATATCCCACAAAGTTACACATGATCGACCGTGTCTCGAGTTTGTCCGGATTCTGCTTTTTAACATAGGCCGGGCAACCCCAAATCTTAATTCTCTTAAGAGATGGTCTCTTCCCATGCCATATCTCATATGGCGTGGTAGACACGGTTTTGGTTGGAACCCTATTCAGTAGAAACGCTGCAGTCTCCAATGCATGGCCCCAAAATGAGACAGGTAACTCAGCATAACTCATCATGGAATGGACCATATCTAATAGGGTCCTATTCCGTCGTTCAGACACACCGTTGTGCTGTGGTATGTAAGGAGGAGTGAGTTGAGAGAGAATCCCATTCTCTTTTAGGAAGTTTGCAAATTCTGTACTGAGGTACTCCCCACCTCGATCTGATCGAAGCATTTTGATACTCAAGCCGGTTTGTTTTTCTCTTCGAGTTTATATTCAGTGAATTTCTCGAAAGTTTCGGATTTGAGCTTTAATAAAAATACATGACCGAATCTTGAGAAATCGTCAGTGAAAGTAATGAAGTAAGAAAAACCGCCTCTAGCCTGTGTAGACATTGGCCCACATACATCACTATGTATGAGTCCTAGGAGCTCGATAGCTCTTTCTCCGTGTCCGGTAAACGGAGTTTTGGTCATTTTACCCTTGATACAAGACTGACAAGTCGCATAAGATTTATATTCAAAAGGGTTTAAATATCCATCTTTGTGTAACTTGTTTAGTCTTGTTTCGTTAATATGACCAAGTCTATAGTGCCAAAGAAAAGCTTCATTTATTTCTGAAAGTTTTCTTTTATTAGTGTGTTGTATGCTGAAAACTGTGTGTTGATTTAGGACGTATATCCCGTTATTAAGCGTACCATACCCAACCAACATTTGATTCAGGTGAATGTTCATAACATTGTTCTCCAATACAAAATTACATCCTTCATTGTCTAACAAAGAAACTGGATATTATATTACAAAGCATACTAGGTACAAAATAACATGGGTTCAAAACCAATATACACCCAGATGGCAACCCGAAGTGATACTCTCCCACTGCGACTGTATGTGCATTGGAACCATTTCCAACGCGGAGAGTATGGTCACTTGTCTTTAAAACCTTGCTATTTCTTAGCCCCTGCATAGAATTGCAAATATGAGAACCTGAACCGGTATCTAATACCCAGGAAGCATAGTTTATTGAAAAACAGTTTTCTGTCACAAACACACCTGAAGCGGAAGCAACCCCATGCTTCTTCTTGAGATTTAAGTACTCGGTACAGTTGCGCTTCCAATGTCCTGTTTTGTGGCAATGAAAATATTCCCCTTTTCCCGATTCTCCAGCTTTGGACTTGTCCTTCCCCTTAACCTTTTTAACTCCACCCTTAGGATTGGTGGGCTTCTTCTTTTTCTTTCCCTTGGCCTTAGCCTTTGGGCGAGAAGAGGAAGATTGTCCAACAGTCAAAACGGGAGTTTTCACTGATTTTAGTGTGCTCTCTGCACTCCTTAACATATTAAGGAGTTCAGGTAGTTCCCTCTCCATGTTGTGCATGTTGAAGTTAATTATGAATTGAGAAAAGGTGGAGGGGAGGGACTGCAGAATAATATCCGTATATTGTTCGTTGTCCATCGTCCATCCAAGGTCCTCAAGCTCTTCTATGAGAGATATCATCTTCAGAACATGGTCTCCTACTGGTGTGCCAGGGGACATTCGCATCTGAAACAATTTCTTTGATACTTTGTATCGTAATACGCAGGATTGCTCTCCATACAACTCCTTTGTATGGAGGAATATGGCTTGAATGTCCATATTCTCGTGCTGCTTTTGATGTGTGTTGTCCATCGATGCAAGCGCAAGGCATTTGGCTGTGGCACAGTCAGCGTCCCATGTCTTGCGGACTTCTTTGTCCGCAACTGAGGATTTAGGACCTGGGACGGGCGGGGCTGGAGCCGTGAGGACATATGATACTTTATCATAAGTCAAGGCAATTTTCAGATTCCTCAGCCAGTCTTTATAATTGGTCCCATTCAGTTTATTTTTATCTAGTAGAAGCTTGAGTCCAGTCATTGGTATCTGCCATTAAGAGAGAGAAAAGAATACACTCAGCGAAAGCTCTTGCAAAGATCAGATTGGTTATTATCTTGTCTAATCGATGTCTCCCACTGCTTTAATCAAATTTTTCTTTCAAACCTTAAAAAGAAAACTAGCCAGGATTAATTACAGTCTACAACTTCGTTAACCGTTCATCCAGGCCAGTGTCGGTACTTGAGGGAGGTTCCCCGTGCTTTCGCACGGACCTAATTAAAGTAAACCTCGTTTTCCCAGAGGCGTAGCCCCGTTAACACCTTTCTAGACACCTAATGAGTTAGCTAATTGTAAACTGCAAAACTCTCCTTGGAGCAACTATTGCCCACAGTAGGATCGGGATCCAACCATCATATAGAAGATATGCAATCTCATTGTAAATCTCAATACTTGAAATTCTCGATGCGGTTTTTACCCCTAGTACCTATGACCTTAACTATGGTCAACAAATCATAAGTACCAGTCAAGTTCTACCCGTCATTTCTTGATTAATTAGACCCACTCATATAACCCTTAACTATGGTCAACAAAGTCGCATGAATGTCCAAATTAATCTGCATCATATGCAGTGTAGGAAGATATCACTTAGCTACCGTACACTACGCCTTAACTATAGTCAACAAACGTAGCACGAATGCTAAGTACTCTACTTCCTAAAATGACGGAGGGTTGTGGATGATTTTTAATAAAATCTTTAATGCTTTGAACTTGATATCGCCGTAGAATCAAATGGTTTTCAAAAGGAGTGGCTTGTGCTCCGCAGTTTTGAAATGTAGCTTTTTCATAAAGAGCCGAGTGGTTTTCAAATCCGATTCTACAACATCTTTTTAGGTTTATTTTCTTTACATTAATCATATTAATGTAGTCCCATCATTTAAGTCCTTAAGCCAATCACAGAAAAGAAACGAAAATACAACGTACGCTTATGCCATCCGCATTCGCCGCAATGTTCCGTTATGCACCGTTAGGTTACTTAACTAACGGCATACCGGAATGGGACTAGCGCGGGTGTAAAACATAAGCAACGTCTACTATATATCTCATATATAATATATCATTCTTCTCAAATATCACAGAACACAGGCAGCAGAAACACAGATATAATGTGGGATATATTAGAACGTCCGTATTTAGTATTTAGCCAACAATAGAAAATACGGATTCCACAGTCGCAATGAATAGCCAAGCCCACACCTTTAGACCCCTACGAGAGCGGCAAGCGACCCTACCAATCCTGGAGTTTAGGAGACCCGGTCTCGACTCCTCGAGATGGCCTCCCACTGAACCCCAGAACCCGGTCACTTGTGCTCCCCTCCTTGGGTCTATCCTAAGGCAGAAAAGTAAATAATATACAATACTGGTGACAGCAAGCTCAACCCGGAAGTGCCCCAAATAAAAGAATATTACATTACATTTGAATTTTACATGAATGAAAATAAAACTCTCATCTTATATAAAACCCCCTGGCTATTCAATCGCGATAATCCTGCACATCATATCTAAGCAACACATAATATCATATATCATCAAAGTAAGTAAGTATGCGTACCCCGATTGTCGTTGATGTATAGCAACGAAACCGGCGATAAGCGACATACTACACTTAAATTTCATAAGAGAAGAAAGAAAGTAGCGTAGAAAGTTACGGCCACAGAAAAGAAAGTGTAAAACTACAACATTTGGAATCCACATTCTCTTTAGACATCGTAAATCCGAAATATCACATACTTCGCATTTCATGCCTAACTATATGAATTCCACATATTGTATCACATTCCAGATAAATAGACAGTATTAAACATTTCGATCGAATAATCAAATACCCAAAATTTCCTAAAGCTCAACACTTGAGTGGAGTTTAAAAATCCCGGAATGTGTCACAGTAGTAGCGGTCCAGCCGTAGAAGGGTCAAGCCAACGCCTCACATGTGGCACGCCGTACTGCCTCAAACCCTAAGGTTCAGAGGCAGTTCAGACGGTCACATAATCGAGTTAAGGTTTGTGTTCTTCTAGAGGGTCCACCACAAAACTTGCACGTATTTCCGAAAGATTTAAACTCGAGAAAAAATTCAACACTTGAAAATTTTTCGTGCCGGGAAAAAGTGAGTTAATGATATCCGTTCGAACTTTTTAATACTTTCTAAATTATCCGGAAAAATGCACGAAATTAAAATTCCGATCGAATCACAGAATCCAAAACAATCCCCAGAACATCCAACACATGAATCAGATTAAAAATACCCAAAAATATGTACAAGCAGTTCTAAACATTACTGTACAAAAACGAGGCATTATCTCATGTGTACGGCCGCGGAGCCGCGGCGCAAGCAAGCTCTGGCCGCGGTTCCACGGTGGAAGTTACTATTCATGGCTTCGTTTTTTACAGCGGTGCTTAGATTTCCCTGCTGAATTTTTTAAGTATTTTTAATTCTGAAAATAACACAGTTTCAAAAAATGTCCAGAGAGGGTTCAAAAAAGCGTATTTTTGGTTTGATCAGAGTTTTAACTTCGTTAAAGTGTCGTCTAATGTTCTAGGTCGGCTCTGATACCAATGTTAGGTTTACCTAGCACCTCATGAAGGGTTTGGAAGCATCATATGTCTCAAAATCAAATTTTTAAGGTGCTAAGTGAACATACAAAGAATCATCACTAGAAAATTAGGGTTTCATTACAAAGACAACATCACAAGTAATAAAGGCTAGGGTTTTGCGAGTACAACCTTTGTAGCTCCTAACGCTAGACTCCTCGGCTACTCGAGGGTTGGAAAAAGGTTCGCTTGAGATCTTCTAAGTCCACGACGATCCACCCGAAGCTCCTTTGCCCAAAGCTACTTGCTTTACTCGATATGTGAATGAAGTAGAGCAAACACCCTACACAAATGGGCTAGATGTGTGTAGTATGATGATGTGGTTTGTATTCTATAATCAAAACTCTTTCTTTTATCAACCTCACTTAAAGGAAATTATCAAGAGAGGAAGAAGAATATGGTGGCTAAGCTTTTTCTCATAAAAGGAAAAGGAAATGAGAGTGAATAATAATTGAAATGAGAAAAGAATAATATATATTTAATCCTTTCTCAGTTCAACCATGGTTAGAATCATCTAGATCTTTTTCAAAATGAGTTAAAAGGTAAAAGGATTATTAACTCAAGGTTAAGAAGTGGTTGAAGCATGGACAAAGATGATAAACATTAACCTCTTGTGAATTATCCTTTCCTTTTTGCAAAATGATAAATAAATAGATAATTCTACAATGTAAGTCTTGCATTGCCACCAAACTTGTATCAACAACCATGATACTATGTATGTATGTATGTATCCATGCACATCATCATGTGCATACATGCATGCATACAAAAATAGAAAAAGAGTTTGATTAAAGAATTAATCTAAAAGTCATTTGTTAAATCAACACTTGATTTTGCAAACCGGTCATATCACATACGACCCGACTAATAGAAAATGCCCGATTAATATACGGTATCACATATCCGTATTTAATCGGGTCCCCGCGCATATCTCATATGCACACCACATATTTTCGCCTGAGCCAGGAAACTTCATTGTGGGACTCTAAGACTCGTCAATATGCAGGCAGTAGGTAATGATCATATCAAATGCCTACAAGCCGCAAGCTGTCAGCTAAACGTAAAGGCCACCCGGGTATTGAGCGATCAGAAGAAAACAAGCGAATCTGTTACAGCTCCCGTCGAGCCAACCGGAAACACTACCGTACAGTCCGGTCTCTTCGTCATATATGCTGCATATCGAGTCTAGGGATGGTAACGTCGACCCCAATAACTTAATAAGTCATGCCGATGAAAGGTCTATAACAGATCGAGAAACTACTGATAATACTTATCAGTAAATCTCAACAGCCCTGGCCAGGGACTTACTGATATAGCCAATCGAGCACAGCACAACATCAACTCCCAATACCGGGAGAGACGAAACCCCTCCTATCGCTCATCGCCTTCGTGTGTCTCGGGACTGTACCCAATGACCACCTATTTGCACGACTCAGTAGAGCCGTGGTAGGGTGGTAATCAAAGTACAGTGGGAGAACACACAAGACTCTATGACGATCTCGGGTCTATAGACTAACCTGCACCAGTGTCACCTGAGAACTGCTATCCGACGATAGATATAATTCCATATAGGAGTTCTCGGTGAGTCCGTCCAGTGTGCCCAGTCAACACTGAGCACCCGTATACGATCTCGATGTCAAACATCGATGAATGTGGGAACATGCACCGCCCATCATATGGGTCTAGTATCATATACGCTAGTCTACACTGGTATATCGATGCCCCGTCTCGCTACACCTACGACTAGGGACATTCCAGGATATGCTTATAAACTACTGATGTCCCACTAATATGATCTCTATCATAATCACAGTAGTCAAGTCTATATCCTCAGGGCTTTATCAACATGTATGAATGAATAAAAGCATGATCAAATCAACATGTCAGATAAAGAAGAACCAGATAGCATACTATCATGTCGAGCAAGAATGTACACTGAATATATATATATATATATATATATATATATATATACATGTATAAATACATGCACTATCATATAATGGCCTCTAGGGCATACATATATCCAACATTAAGCATAAGCTGGACAACTCCCCGTATCTTAACATCGTTAAGATATGAACCATTATATATACAATATAGAAATAGAGGCACTAATTTAATTGGAATCAGATTCAAATTATACAGCTGTCTCCAGTGCATATCAACTTAATGGAGAGTGGCTAATCAGCATTACTCAACTTAGGAATCCATCCAATTATGAGTGACCTGAAAGAGAAACATGTTTCTCTAAACCATTACTATCATCTGAATACCAATCACAAGTATCTATATCTTCGATCTCTTTGAAGAATCCCGATACTTGCGATACCTGGTTCTCTACTTTATTCTTATACCCACAACTTCTCAAAACTTAGATATTGTATTTCTACGAAACACTTGTTTAAAAATTAGAGAAGTCACAAGTAAACAGAACATAGTACGAGGACCTACCCCTTTGTCCTGACGGACACTGGACAACATACAATACTCTGTATAAGTCCCCTGAGAATGAATAACTCAAAACCTGTGCATCGTAAGTTGAAAACTGTACCCAGGCGATTTCCTCAAATATCACCAACTACAACGAATTCCGATATAATGAGGATGATCACCTTAATTCCCAATAACTTACTCCCACTAATCATCTGTAAAACTATACAGATTTGAGAATAAAATCTGGTAAATACATACCCTGGAGTAAGTATCTAATCGGGAAATCAGTTTTCTTTTAACAATGCACTGAAACATAAAAATGTTTCGTAGGGGTATCCTGGTATTCTTAGTAATGACTCTTCCATAATCGAATTCATGACTATAACTGTATATCTCTTTGCCATCTCTCCAAATCCCTTTATTTGTCTTTAGTCGTTACCTTCTGTACCCCATCGTTAGGCTAAATGGTTTTCTTCCTTCCCTACCGTTCAGCATCAGCCTATGGTTTGGAAGAAGACTATCAAGTTAGCATAATAGGTGTACTCTCCTAATCCTAGGAGAAATCGCAACTTGAGAGAGGGTGATGATAAAAGACAACTGAATAATACCTTATTCTATTTCTCCCAAACTGGGGGAAAAAGCAAAGGTGAAATAGGAGTGGCGATGAAGTACGCGGTTTGGTCGTGAATGATAACAGTGGCAATTTACTTTGCCCTCTTTCTAATCCCTTTATCTTGTCTTTACATATTACCTTCTGCACACCCTACTTAGGCTAATTGGTTTTCTTCATTCCTTACCTTTCGGCACCAGCCTATGGTTTGTAATAAGACTATCCAATAAGCGTAATTGGTGTACTCTCCTAAACTAAGGAGCCCTCCCAATCTGAAAGAAGGTGATAATAAAAGAAAACTGAATAAACCAATTCTATTTCTCCTGAACCTGGATCCATCCTCGAAGAAGTCCCTTCGAGTTCGTATATAACCATACGATGGATCTATCCAATGGAAGTGCATATCCGTAGTAATACGGGGTGTTCTGAGAAATGCAAAGGGTAAAAGAAGGAGCGACAATGACTTATGCAACTCGGACAATCCAAAAGCCATTATTGTAAGAAGGTCCGGTCAACTTGGTCACTGAGTCATAGTCTAGGGTCGGTCAAAGGTCGCTTCCAAAGAGAGAGAGAGAAAAGAAACACTCTGTGAGCACTCTAACCTAGATCAGAATGGTTATCACTTTATCTAATCAGGAAACCTCCCTCTGTTATCTCAAATTCTCCTCCAAACCTGAAAGAAGAATTAGTCGGGATCACCCGAAGAGTAAACCAACTCATCAGTGAGAATCGGGATCCAACTATCATCGCATGATAACTTGATGGAAGCCACTCAAGTTATCACACTCCAGAAGGTATGCGCATACCTGGCAAGTTTCCTGTATGTTTGAAACTCCCGATATGATTTTTGCCCCATGCTCTTATAACCTTGGCGTTGGTCAAAATGTCATAAGTCACATGCCAAGTTCTACCCGTCATTGTCCAGGTTAATTTGAACCCACCCGTACATACCCTTGACTTTGGCCAACAAGGTAATACGACTTTCCCAAACCAATGCATCTATCTATGCAACAGATGAATACCCAGCAGCTACCAAACACTATTCCTTGGCGTTGGTCAAAATACATAACTTGAATACTACTGAATACCCAAAAGAAATGACGGAGTGCTACGGCTGGTTTTTGGCGAAAAACCTTTAACGTAATGAACTTGATCTCGTTGAAGGAACCTGATAGCTTTTTATAAAAATATAGTGGCGAAAACCTTTGCTAAAGAGATCACTCCCGGTGAAGGGATCTCCGCTCTTTCCTCGTGGAATGAGGTGCAGGATATTCTAACTGAATACCGCGATGCAAAGCAACTTGTAATCGACTATATTGAAGTTATTACCCTGACGTAAACTTCTGCCCAAGGGGTCACTCCCGGTGAAGGGATCTCGGCCCTTGCCTCGTCGAATGAGGTGCAGGATATTCCAACTGAATATCACTATGAAAAACAAAAGGAAACGTCTTTGTAATAACACCTTTTAAAATTTGTTCCAACAACATCAAATATATGTTTGTTTTATCCTTGCATTGATAAGAATCAATGCAGTCCCATCAATCAATCACACCAGAAAAGAACGAAAATAAAATGTACGTATATACCATCCGCATTCGTCACTGGGTCCCGTCATCACCCGTTAGGTTACTTAACTAACGACAGAGCGGGGGCTGGACTAGCGTGGGTGTAAAACATATACAACATCTAATAGTATATATACCAATATACAATAATCGCTCCTGGCGTGATAATATGCAACATTACAGAAAAGTAATAAGCGTCACAGAACAATACAGATAATCTGGGATCCCCGAGTTTCACAGAGCCGCTGCTAAAACCCAACGTTCCCCTGGTCGTGTGGATAGCCTGTGCAATGAAACCTAGACCCCTACGGGTGCGGCAAGTTACCCTCCAAAACCTGAAGCGAGGTAGTCTCCCCAGCATAGTGTTGGAACACCCGGCACTTCACGGAATCCGGTAACTTGAGCACCCCTCCTCGGGTCAACCTGTACCCCCTACGAGTGCGGCGAATAGCCTGCCAATTCTAGAGTGAGGCCCCTCTGCCTCTCAAAGCCATGAGATACGGACCCGTTGCCCTCCAGAACCCGGCTATCCGTGCACTCCTTCGCGGGATAAATCTAGTAAAGAAATAAAAATATGTACAACGGGTACATCGACCTCAACCCGGTCGTGCCCCAAAAGAATATTATACAACAGGCAGTGACGGCAGTCCACATATTGGATGCTCGCCCCGCAATATCAAATGTCCAAATAAATCCAAACTGCACTACCATTGCATACTGCTATCCACCACGACATATCCGCAACATCACGGCACAACACAGAATATCAACGCGAATGTGACGTTCGCAAACCCGTCTAAAAGAAATATAGCAATTAGACGCGGTTTACCGCTCGAATGACATTCCCGGTCGGAGATATAAAGTAAGTACTGTAAACCAACACGTTTAAATTTCGATCGACAAAATTTCCCAAAGTGGGCCCCACAAACATCTGCTGTACTGTAACAAAAACTGGGCCCAAAAGAACTTTACCAAAAACCATAATTTCCAACAAAGAACCAACAGTAGAAAATTTACCAACTGAAACGCCAAGACGGCCGCGGTTCCGCGGACGATTCAGTGGATCGTTTTTCTCCATTATTCTTTAAAAAGCCTGCTTGAATTTCTGTGATATGTAAAATTATTTTTAGACACTGTTTAAAATCGACAGAAACTTTAACCCTGGAATTTGCGGTTTTCGAAAATCCGTTCGATCGATATTTTAAACGTGTTAGCACAAGTTAGTATAGCTTAATGGTGAGGCTCTGATACTACTGTAAGTCTACGGTTGCGCCCCGGCCGTCTAATAGACGCCAAATGCGAAACAAAAACTTTTTACAACTGGCGCTATCGCGTACTATAACCCGGATCTGCCATTAAAGCTAAACTAACAAACTACAAAGTGGGTAGAAGAGTTATACCGAACGATCCGAGTCCTTCGGTCTTCAACCATCATCCCACGCTTTGTTGCGGCTGCTCCGATCTCCTGATACTCCAGTCTTGTCGTCCAGGTGGCACCACGTCGACGGATCTTTAAACGGGCTCCCGCCTCTGAACCGAGGCAACTCTGTCGTCAAGTTTACTAAAAGAGACGACCAAGATGATGTAGAGAATGAGTAGAATACTTTGTCTCGCTTCGTCCAAATCCATGGACGAACGGTTAATGAAGTTACCTTTTGGATCGGGTGAAATGAGAAAATGAGGCTATCTAATTTCCATGAGTCCAAAACTATATCAATCTTTTTCCAAGCAACCATATCTTATCCAAGAAGGGAGGGGCCGTCCACTATATAGTGGTGGGGGGTGAGTGTAGGAGCAAGTGAGGGTAACCATTAGCAAAAAAGAATTAATACAAATAGTGACACAACTAACCTAGTCATCCATTCAATAAATGCATATAATGAATCACCTTAACACATCATCAATCATTTAATGCAAATGGATGACTCACTAATCCTGACTCACCCTCATGAAGAAAAGATAAATCCGCATTTAACCGAATGTTAAATACGGCTAATAGAAAAATGGAAACCGGCAACTTCCAAAAGTGATCCTGAAATGAATTTCAGGATAACCCCGTAACAGTATAAACATACCCGCATTTGTATTACGACTGAATACAAATGCAACTGAGACAAAGATATTATATCTACACAGCATAATACTCGGATCCGGTTTAAACCAAAGCCGACCAGTATTATCTGCCCGAAAAACGACACGTGCGAAAACGCACATGCATTTTCCGAACCCTGCCATAAAACCATACGGCCTCTACAACGTTTCGCCCGAACTTGGGAAAGTGTCTGTGGGGGACTCTAATGACTCATCAAAATACTGGTGCTGGGTATAACCACTAGCACGTCAGAGGTACAAGCTGTACATAACGGTTGCCTATATATTGATTGGAAAGGAAGATGACGAGCGAACTCATCCAGAAACCATACTGAGCCTAACAGTGACAATATACATACAGCCCGGTCTGTTCGTCTATGAGTATCGCATATCTGCCTAGGGGGCTGGTAACGTCAGACCCCCATTAGCGGTATAAGTCGTGTCAGAGAGTGGCCCAGAACACCCTGAGATACTACTGAAGTACCTACCAGTAAATCTCCTGTCTCGGCCGAGGGCTTTGTGTAATGGCTCTCCTAGACACAGCGCGATCTCACCCCCAATACAGGGAGAGACGAATCCCCTGCGATCCGCACACTTGCCTCCATGTGGGTCGGGACTGTACCCAAAAAAGACCTGTTTGCATGACTCCTTTGAGCCGTGGTAGGGTAGAAATCAAAGCACAGTGGGAACTCACACGAGACAAATGACGACCTCAGGTCGATGAACTAACCTGTACACATGTCACCAGGGAACTGCTATCTGACGATATGTATAATACCAACTAGCATGTTCCCGGCGAGTCCTGTCCGGTGTACTCATAACCTAATGAGCACCTGTATACATCTTAGGTGATCCTACTGACACCAATGGCTTGTGAGACCGGCCATCGCCCCTCGTCGGGGTCTCGACTGTATACACTAGTCTACTCTGAAGTATCGATGACCTGTCTCGAAACTCCCACGACTAGAGACACTTTAAGGATGTGCTTACATACCCCAGCTCCCACGTATATGATCGCCATCATACTGCTGGTAGTCAAGCAAGAATCCTATGGGCTCTATCATCATGCAATAGAGAACTAAAGTATGTATACGATGATAAAGACAAACCAGATAGCAAACTATCATCTCGAGCAAGACTGTCATATCGGTATAGGTCCTCCCTCAATCATTGCAATCATGTACCTGCGATCCAATAATTGACTTTGAGGGCACTATCTCCAACACTTCTCAGGACCCACTAGTAAGATCTACATCATATTCCTGGTAGTCAAGCAAAACATCCTAAGGGCTTTATCAACATGTATCAGTGAAATAGTAAACTAGAGCAAATGTACATATTAAGATAAAGAGTAACCAGATAGCATATTATCACGTTGAGCAAGAAAGTCCTACATATATATATATATATATATATATATATATATATATATATATATATATGCTTAAGCATCCACTATAATTTACAATAATGGCCTCTAGGGCATACATATCACTAACAACCCTCCGTCATTTCCTACGAGCAGTGCTTAGCATTCATGCTGCATTTGTTAACCTCATCAAGGCATAGTGTACGGTAACCGAGTGGTGCTTATTTGTAGTATTAGATGCGATTGGTTGGGACAGTTGTACGACCTTGTTGACCTCGTCAAGGGTTTTGCAGGTGGGTTTAATGCAATCAAGATAATGACGGATTGAGCTTGACTGGGACTCTTTGATTTTTTGTCCTCGTCAAGATCACTGGGGTCTTAGGGGTAACAATCTATATCGGGAGTTTCAAATATAAAGGAAACTTACCAAGTATATGCATACCTTCTGGAGTGTGTGACTTGAGTAGCTTCCATCAAGTTATCACAGGGTGATAGTTGGGTTCCGATTCCCACTAATAAGTAGGTATTACTTTTCGGGTTATCCCAACTAGTTCTCTTTTTAGGATTTGAAGGAGAATTTGAGGAAACAGTGGGATCCATCCGGATTAGATAAATTAATTAACCAATTTAATTTAGATTAGAATGCATGATGAGTGCTTCTTTCTCTCTCTGGTTGCGACCATAACCCGCTTTAAACTAAAACTCATAACCAAGTTAATCGAACCTTTTACCATTCGGTTTTGGATTGTCTCGATTCACGACAAAATTATAAATATTCATGTCACTCCTACTTTACCCTTTAATTTTTCCAGAACATTCCGTATCACTATGAAGATTCATATAAAATGGATAAAACCATCACGTAAAGTTACATACAAACTCACATAAATTTATTTCAGTTCGAGGATGGTTACCGGTTCTGGGGAAATTGAATAGGATTATTCGGTTGGATCTTTCCTTTACCTTCTCTAAGGTTGCGAGAGCTCCTTATATTAGGAGAGCACACTTATTATGTTTATTGGATAGTCTTCTTCCATACCATAGGCTGGTGCCGAAAGGTTAGGAGGAAGAAAACCAATTAGCCTAAGTAAGGTGTACAGAAGGTAAGAAGCAAAGACAAATAAAAGGATTGCAGCGAGGGCAATGGAAATGACAACTAGTATCATGAATCTAGTATTGGAAGAGGCATCATTAGGAATACCCGGCCACCCCCTCAAAATATTTTCATGTTTCAGTTTTCTTATGCAGTAGTTATTGAAAACTGCTTTTCCAATTACATTCTAACTACAGGGTATGTATATATCAGTTTAGATTCTCATATCTGTATGGCGCTACAAATGATGAGTGGGAGTAGAATATTAGGAATTGGAT
Organism: Agapanthus africanus; assembly: GCA_030015575.1. Lineage (NCBI taxonomy): Eukaryota > Viridiplantae > Streptophyta > Magnoliopsida > Asparagales > Amaryllidaceae > Agapanthus > Agapanthus africanus. The sequence continues at coordinate 101,162,260 of CM057349.1, forward strand.
GATTAAATCCTCAATATCAGAGTTCTTTGTAATTGTTGATGTTTGAGAAAATCACCTGGGTTTGCCTATTGGCGATTTGTTGTTTTTGAATATCCGTTGTTATGCACCAATTTCAAACTGATATATTTGTACGTTTATTTCATAAAATGAGATATAATTTTTTGAAATTATGTTTACAACATTTACCTTTATCAGTTGATGATTAGGTAATGTGCATTCAATAACGGTGTAATTCTTCTTAACCAAAATGCAGTTTTCGACTTATGACACACAGAGTTATAGTTAGTAAACTCCGGGACTTATATGAGGTATTGTATGTGTAAGGGGTTCTTGCTCACTGGACGCGTGTTTAAAAAACTTTGTGGAAGCGGAAAAACGAAGGGATCCAAGCGAACAAGACCACCTAATCTAGAATCAACCATAGACTATAACTTGCAAACAAAAAAATAGAACAAGGAGAAGATACAACTTTTGAAGTGTCTTCATTTGCTCCAATGGTTGTACTCCGGATTCCGACTAAGCTCTGAGAGCTCCAGATCGCGCTTGATCTCCGATCGGCTCTATTGAAGATGATCCACGCGAAGGCTACCGGTTCTAGCTTCAATTTCAACAACTTGAAGCAACTCTCATTTAATATTTGCTAGAGATGAGATAAGAGAGATGTAGAATAATGGTGTAAACTCACTTGCTCATTACTCCTCTTTTCTTTTTCATTTCTTCTCTCTTTTTGGATGAAAGAGAAAAGGCAAAGTTTCTAAAGAATAATCCTTCACTAGCCATATCACCCCCTTGTTCTCTTTAATCCACTCCACTTGGCATGCGAGATGAGAGTGTTTGCCACCTTGTATATACCTCATCCTTAGCAATGCAAAAATTAAGAGAGAAAAATTATAAAAAGAAAATAATGTAAAATAATTATTATACATATAAATGCACATGTACAAAAAATGTAGTAAGCACATGTCATGTTACATAACATGTTATGTAACAAAATAAAAGAGAGTGAGGATAGCACAATAATACTAGATTATATATGCATCATCATATATAAATAATATCATTAAATCAACACTTGATTTAATAACCCGGTCCAATCATAAACCGGCTAGTATTATCCGTCCGATTAATACATATAGTATCACAAACACATGTTTAATTAGACCCCGCACACATCGTCGTACGTACAATACATCATTTCGCTAGAACAGGAAAAACCTTCTGTGTGGGATTCTAAAGACTCGACAATATGCCGGTAGTAGCTTAGGATCATATCAAATTTATCCAAAATACTTTCAGAAAATCCCCCACCGAGTTAACCTATAAGCTCATTAGTGGTACTAGCTGTACATAACAACTACCTAGGTACTGAACGAAAAGCCGGTCGACAAGCAAGCTCGTCCGTACCCTGCTAGAGCCTATCGGTGACATTCACCGTATAGTCCGGTCTTTTCGTCTAAGATTGTCGCATACCGGGTCTGGGAGGTGGATAATGTCAAACTCCCAATAACCCGATAAGTCGTGCCGACGTCAAGCTCATGACCATCAAAGAAACCACTGATAACACTTATCAGTAAATCTTAACAATCTTAGCCAAGGACTTATGGTCATAGCTATCTGTGCATAGTACGACATCAACTCTTTATACCGGGAGAGACGAGTTCCCTCGACTGCTCATTGTCTCCATGTGCTTTAGGACTGTACCCAACTAAAACCTATTCACATGGCTCTTTTAAAGACATGGTAGGGTAGTAATCTAAGTACAGTGGGAACACACATAAGAAACTATGGCAATCTTAGGTATAGGGACTACCATGTACTCATGTCACCAGAGAACTTCTATCTGACGATTGGTATAATACCATCTAGGAGTTCTCAGCGAGTCCGTCCAGTGTAACTCATCCAATGAGCACATGTATACAATCATCAGTTTCAAACACCAATGGTTATGGGATCAACCATCGCCCCGTAAAGAGTCATGAAACGTATACACTAGTCTAAACTAAATACCGATGCCCAGTCTCGATATTCCTACGACTAAGGACTTTTAAGGATGTGCTTTAGACTACCTAGGCCCCTCTAGTATGATTCTTATCATAATCTTAGTAGTCAAGCAAACGTCTTAAGGGTTTTATCATCATGTAGTAGTGATATGTTATAACAAGTAAAATGTATACTTATGAATGATAAATACAAACCAGATAGCATACTATCATCTCGAGTAATATTGTTCTTGGTATAGGTCCACATGAATTCGGTAATTTCATTCCTGCAACTACGATAATTGCCTTGAGAGCACCTATATCCAACAATCTCCCACTTGCACTCAAGGCCAATTATTGCGGCATCGCATACACACATCTCATGTACTACTGCATAACCAACTTCCATACTAACAGTTGCATAAACTGTGTTCGAGAAAAAGCCTCAGTGAGTTGATCCGCCGTAACGTTTTATATGTATCTCTCTGAATCTCAACTTTGCGGAGATCAACTATCTCCCAGAATGAGCGATGCCTACCTAAGAACTTTGTTTGGATAGATGATGGGACCATGTTCATGAATGAACGTATTTATCCAATCAAATACTTAGAATGTATCCTCTGTTGAGTCAAAATCAGCATCCAGCGTCTTGACTACCTCAGTATCCCTCTTGGAACTCTTCCAATATACTGCTCCTCATAAGAGGGTAAACTAATGACTCGTGACAGATACTTTTGTCACCCTTGTCACCATGGAAGCTGGAATCGGTAATCGCATCCCGAAGGAGTCTGTCATTATCATACACCAAGAACATCTCATATGTTCTTCACTTCTTCTTATGATTCTCCAGGATTGGATTAATATCTGCTTACTACACTAAGTGTCAAAACAATATCTGGTCTGGTATATAATATGGCATGATTGACCTCACTGCCAAAGTATGTCGAATGTCTTTCATGTAAGTCCCTCTCTTCATCAGTCCCGAAAGACATCTGTAGAGAGAGTGATCCCATTATTTGCGGGTACATCACCTCACTAGGAGTTCTCCATTCCAAACCATTTTAGAATGGTGTTAAGATACCTGAATCGGGACAATCCCAAAACCCATACTAGATCTAAATCTATAGACCTAGTCACCAGAATCTATGATATATATATTCCATAAAGGAGAAATAGTGACAACCAATGTTTGACCGAATCGTAGAATATGAACATCACTTCCTATCAAGATTATGTTATCCACATCAATATGAGGAACCTGACACTACTCCCCACTGCTTCCTTACAAATACCAAGTTCATCTCTAATTTTGATGAAGTCAAACACTTTGAACGCAACATCAAAATAGATGATCCATCTCCGCTATGTCTGCTTTAGTCTACAAATAGACTTAAGCAACTTGCACATTATCCGCTTCTCCCACCGACTAAGAAAATCTTCTGGTAAAGTCATATACACGTACACTTCTAAATCCAATTTAGAAAGATGTAATAGTCATCCTCATACCAGATATCATAGTCATGAAAACAACAGTTGAAAATTATATCCATATGGACTTCTGCACAGACAATGATGTAACAGTATCATCACAATCCCCATCGGGTATTTGATGAATATATGCTAACTACAAGTCTGGCCTTATTAGGTTAATACCTTTTAATTTGCACTGATCTTGAAATAAATGCTTGTTCCTTATGGGTTTTGCCTATTTTAGGAGCACATAGCAAAGTTTATAATTTGTTGTAGTGTATGGAGTCCAACTTGGATAACTTGGCATCCAACCAGCAGTTGGAAGTCACCAATTCCTATGGCATGCTTGTTGGTTTGTTGTGCTCACTCTGCATCGAAGTAGAGTGGCGGAATGCATAAAAAATAAAGTTTTAAGCAAGCACAACCAACATAATCCAAGTGATCAAACCATAACCATAAACTAGCAACTACTAGGAGTTTTGTCTGCTATGAAAGATGGGTTATACCGAATGATCCGTGTCCTTCGGTCTTCTAACCTCTTCCTTAGCTCCTTAAGGTCTCTTTGATCGAGCTTGACCACCAGTCTTCCACCATCGTAGATGATTCACCCGAGGGATGTGGTTCATGGCTCTAACTCCACACTAAAAATCAATGGAGCAACTAAAGACTCTAGGATGCTAGTCTAGAGTGCTTAGAGATGTAGTAATGTTGTTCTTATGGTTTTCTATCTCACTTCAACCCTTGATTCTCAACTCATAAGAGTATAGGGTTGAAGAGGAAGGAGGAGCTCAAGAAAGGAGAGAGAATAAGATTGGTGAAATGAAAAATCTCATACCATCACAATAATGCAAGCATGGTTTTGTTAAAAGATATTTTGCAATATTAAAAACCAACCACACTTGAATACTGTAGACAAATGAATTATAAATTCATTTGTCTACCCTATTCAACCATGCTTCACACCATTCTCATGCCACCTCACCCCTCCACTTTATTTCTAATTTCTTAGAAAAGAAAAACCATGGAAAAGAGGTGTCCTCCTTCTAGAATGTTTTCTGTATAAATACGGAATACACTTTACCGTATATACATACCCTTATTCGTATCAAAATATGAATACCCAAAGAGATAGAATAACACAATGAACATAATACTAGAATATATATATCGAAATGTATATATGTAAATTATTAAATCAATATCTGATATAAGAATCCGGCTTAATTCTAAGCCGGCTAGTATAATCAATCGTCCGACCGAAATCCCGGATAACACTAGAATATACATATTGAAATATATATATGTAAATTATTAAATCAATACCTAATTTAATAATCCGGCTTAGTCCTAAGCCGGCTAGTATTATTATTCGATCGGAACCCTGCATGTATCAAAATACGGCAATTGCATCATTTCGCCTGAACCAAAGAAATTCTCTGTGTGGGACTCTAATGACTTGACAGTACGCTGGTAATGGGTTTAACCACAAGCACGTCAGCAGTACTAGCTGTATGTAACGACTACCCTGGTATCTATCAGAAAGGAAGGCCAACGAGCAAGCTCATCCGAACCCCAACTGAGCCTAACCTTGACAATCTTCGTACAGTCCGGTCTCTTCATCTAAGAGTATCGCATACCAGGTCTAGGGGGTGGTAAATGACAGAACCCTAATAACCTGATAAGTCATGTCAATTTGGCTCAGGACTGATCCGAGAAACTACCGATCTATTTATCTGTAAACCTCAACTGCCTTGGCCAAGGTCTTATGGTTCTGGCCAACTGGACACAGTGCGATATCGACTCCCAATACCGGGATAGACGAATCTCTGACAATCACTCACTGCCTTCATGTGGCTCGGGACTGTACCCAATCAAAACCTGTTTGCACGACTTAGTAGATGTTAGTTATATGTATGCCCTAGAGGCCATTACTGTACATTGGATGTATATTGTAGTGGATGCTGGGACATATATAGGGAGGACTTTCTTGCTCGACATGATAGTATGCTATCTGGTTACTCTTTACCTTAACGTGTATACTGATTGTCTCTCTGTTACATGTTGGTAAAGCCCTTAGGATGTGTACTTGACTATCTGGACTATGATGCGGATCATACTAGTGGGGACATGGTAGTCCATAAGTACATCCTTCAAAGTCCCTAATCGTGGGTGTATCGAGACGGGGCGTCGATATACCAGAGTAGACTAGCGTATACCTTCTCGACCCATATAGATGGGCGATGGATGATCCCATATCCATTGGTGTTTGACATCGGAGATGATATACGGGTGCTCAGTAGAGACTGGGTACAGTGGACGGACTCGCCGAGAACTCCCAGATGGTATTATACCTCACGTCAGATGGCAGTTCTCTGGTGACACTGGTACAGAGTAGTCTGTTGACCCGAGATCGTCATAGAGTCTTGTGTGGTTCCCACTGTGCTTTGATTTCCATCTTACCACGTCCAAGAGGGCATGCAAAACGGTGGTTTTTGGGTACAGTCCCGAGTCACATGGAGGCAATGAGCGATAGGAGGGGATTCGTCACTCCCGGTATAGGGGGTTGATGTTGCGCTGTGTTCGATTGGCTATAACAGGAAATCCCTGGCCAGGGTTGCTGAGATTTACTGGTAAGTGTTACCAGTAGTTTCTCGAATTGTTATAGACCTCATATCGACACGACTTATCGAGCTATTGGGGTCTGACGTTTACCACCCCTAGGCGAGATATGCGACATATCAGACGATCAGACCGGACTGTACGGTAGTGTTACTGGTTGGATTCACTGGAGTGTGAGCGGGCTTGCTCGTCGATCTTCTGATCACTCAATACCCGGGTGGCCGTTACGTTTAGCAGACCGCTTGCGGCTTGTGGGTGTTTGATATGATCATCATCTACTGCCGGCGTATTGACGAGTCTTTAGAGTCCTACACAGAGGTTTCCTGGCTCAAGCGAAACGAAATAGGAGCGCATATGAGATATGTGCGGGACCGAGAATGATACCAGTATGTGATACTGTATTCGATTCTCGCGATATGTCACATTGATCGGTTATATGCGATATAGCAGGCATATCGGATCAAGTGTTGATTCGATAAGTTGTTACTGTTGATATTAGTCGGTTATATGCGATATGACCGGATCATTAAATCAAGTGTTGATTTAATGATTTAATGCATAATTATATATTTGATATATTACTTTGCATTAAGTAGTATCGGTTCACTTAAGATGGATTTTCTCACTCGGATGTGTGCATTGCATATGCGATATGATTTTGTGCACTTGCTTATATCATGTTTGATGATACATGCCTTTTGGTTAAGTGTAAAGAATTAAACCTTGGTTAATGAAATGGTTAGGTTTTACTATTTCCTTATTCATTTTATTCATTTATTTATTCTTTTGGAAAAAGAAAAGCAAATGAGAAAATGGTCGCTTTCTTTGTTCTTTCTTGAAGCTTCATGAAGACTTTGATCAAGTGACCATTTTGTCTCATGCTTAACCCTAACCATCCCACTAACCATGATTTATTCTCTACACTTGACCATGGTTGATTATGATAAGTATTCTTTTATTTTCTATTTTCAATATTCTTATCATAACAATATTCTTCTTCTTCTTCTTCATTTCTTCAAGTGAAGATAGCTTGCCTCCATCAATGGCAAGTGATGAAAAAGAGTGAGAAATCCAATTCTAAAGTCTACCCACTTCCTATTTCTTCATCCTCTACCTCTTGCCAAGTAGTAGAGTGTGTTTCCTTCACAAGTTTTCATGGCTTGGTGAAGGTGGAGCTTGATCTAGTGATGCCTCGACGTAGATCATCTTCGGCATGGACATCGACGACCTAGCTCGCCATTTCTCCGACGAAGCCGACGCTAGAGCCCGGGAATTCATTTGGACAGCGAGGGGACTTCGTTGCGGAGCTATGGAGGTGGAGCACCGGATCTACATAGGTTGTATTTCCGTTTAAACTTTAGTTAAGTAGTTAACTAGTTTCATTTTCGCTTAGAATTCTAGCCAACGATCCGTATTAGGGTTTCTCGGCACCCGTAATTTTTGAAACTGGCATGATTGATGCCTTGTGACACCTCCTTGGAGTACCTAGGAACCCTACAGTGGTATCAGAGCCTAGCTAGAGACTTAGGCGAAGTCTAGACGATGTTTGAAACCCGATCGAACCGAAAACCCAATCCGGAAAATGCTCTCTGTACTTTTTCTAAAAACAGGGTTTTTTCCATATTAAAAATTCGTAAAAAATTCAGCAGGGAATTCTAAGAATTACGGCGCAAAATTTTTTTCATGAACGGTGTAAACGGCGGCGGAACCGCGGCAGAAGCCTGGCTTCTGCGGCGGTTCCGCGGCGACATGGTGACGTCATCCTCCCCTTTTTGCACAGTAATTCATGTTGTCAGATGCTGAGTTTTCTGGGAATTTTTAAAATTTATTCAAGAGTTGAATTTTCTGGAGTTGTTTTGGGGATTCGGTGTTTCGGTCGGGGTATCAAATTTTGTCTATTTGGCTTTCCGGATAATTTTAGAATATGTTAAAAAGTTCGACCGGATACAAATACCCAATTTTTCCCCTGCAGGGAAATTTCCAAGTGTTGGATTTTTCCGAAGTTTAACGACGTTCTAAGTAGTGCAAGTAACGCGATGGTCCCTCTAGAAGACAACAAACCTTAACTCGATTATGTGACCGTCTTGAACTGCCCTTTGAACCTTCGGGTTTGGGGGAGTACGGCGTGCCACATGTGAGGCGTTGGCTTGACCCTTCTACGGCTGGACCGTTGGTACTGAGGCACGAACTGAATGTTGTTAGACTTATTTCAAGAGTTGATCTGTTTCGGGAAAACTTGGGCGTTTGACTGTTCGATCGGAAAGTTTAACATTTTCTATTTATCTGGAATGGGATACAATAATTGGAATTCACAACAAGTTATGAGATAACTGAATGAATGTTATAAACATAGCAGTTTAGTCTCACTTGATCGGTTGCCACGGAATTTTGATGTGATCAAAAGTCCGTCGCAATCACGTAGCGTACGCGGATACTCGCCGGGTAAACTTAATAGACAGCTACACCCCATAGCCCCGACCAAGTGACTGTAGGAGAACCCCGTCGCTGAAAGCATCCGTTCGGGTGCTCGCTGCAGCGGTGTTCCGCCTTGGTGCACTTCGTCGACGGTATCGGGGGTGCGACTGTCTACTGAAGTTTGCGACGAGCATTCGATAAGGATGCCGGGAATCTTGTTGAATTGCCCGACTTGATATTGAAAAGAGTTTTCAATTTTGAGACTAAAATGCAGGGTTTATAATTGTTAGGCATGTGATATCTAAGGAATTCATTTGGTCAGGCATGCGATGTCTGAGGTGGTTGCGGATTCCAACTGTTGTAGTTTTACACTTTCTTTTCTGTGACCGTAAGTGTAATATGTGATATCGCCGGTTTCGTTGTTATATGTCAACGACAATTGGGATGGACATGTTTACTTACGTTGATGACATGTGATGTTATGTGTTGCTGGATATGTTATATTGGATCGTCGTGTTTGAATAGCCGGGGTTTTTTTTATTTGAGATGAGTGTTTTTCATTTTCTTTCATGTAAAAACTTGTATGTAATATTCTTTTATTGGGACACTTCCAGGTTGCGGAAGATGTCACCGTTTGTATATTATTTACTTTTCCGCACTAGGATGACCCAAGGAGGGGAGCACAAGTAACCGGGTTCTGGAGTCCAGTGGGAGACCAACTCGAGGAGTCGAGTCCGGGTCTCCTAACTCTAGAATTGGTAGGGTTGCTTGCCGCTCTCGTAGGGGTCTAGGGGTGTGGGTTTGGCTATTCATCGTGACCGTGGAATCCGTATTTTATACTGGCTCGTATTGAAAACACGGACGTCCTAGTATATCCAATATTTCATATGATTCTTCTGCTGCGATATCTGTGATGTGATCATGTGATGTTCTGTGATAGATACAGTATATAGTATATATGATATATTATATAGACGTTACTTATGTTTTACACCCGCGCTAGCCCTGCCCCGCTCTGCCGTTAGTTACCTAACCTAACGGTGCATGATGGGACATCGAGGGGAATGCGGATGGCATAAGTGTACGTCGTATTTATCTGTGATGTTTAGGTACTTAAATGATGGGACTTCATTAATGTGATTAATGAAATAAAAAGAAACCTAAGATGTTGTAGAATCGAATTTCAAAATAAAACAGGTAACTACAGTTCTTGTTTTGCACAGAGGTATATGTGATATATCCTGCACCTTATTCGATAAGGAAAGGACCGAGATCCCTTCACCGGGAGTGACTCCTTTAGCAATAACTGGCAGATGCTACAAACTCGGTTTGTCTTTTGATTGCTTTTAAGAGTTTTTGCTTTGCACAGTGATATATAAGATATATCCCGCACCTCATTCGACGAGGAAAGGACCGACGATCCCTTCACCGGGAGTGACTCCTTTAGCAAAACTAGAAAAGCCTCAAAAACACTCCATTTCAAAATTCATTCGATCCTACAACGATATCAAGTTCATTACGCAATAGGTTTTCAGAAAAACCTGTCGTAGCCCTCCGTCATTTCAGATAAGTACTAGTTAGTATTCGTGCTACGGTTGTTTGGCATGCGTCAAGGCGTAGTGTACGGTAACTAACTAGTGCTTATCTGCTAGCATACGATGCGATTGGATTAGGGTATTCGTACGGCGTTGTTTGGCATGCGTCAAGGGTCGTGCGGGTGGGTTTAATTCAATCAAGAAATGTACGGGTTGAACTTGACTAGCGGACTATGGGTTGTTTGGCATGCGTCAAGGTCATAGCACGCTAGGGGCAAAATATTATCGGGAACTTCAAGTGTTGAAATTTGCAATGAGATTGCATACCTTCTATGAGATAGTTGGATCCCGATACCCGCTGCGAGTAATTGTTACTCCTGGGAGAGTTTTACACATTACAATTAGCCAATCAAGTAGGTGTCTAGAAAAGTGTTAACGAGGTTACGCCTCTGGGAAAATAAGGTTTACATTAATTAGGTTCGTGCGAAAGCACGGGGGACCTCCCTTAAAGTACCGACACTGGCCTGGCTGAAAGATTGGCGAACTTGTAGTGTGTAATTAATCCCGGCTAGTCTTTCCTTTTAGGGTTTGAAGGAAGATTTGATAAAAAGCAGTGGGAGCCATCCTGATTAGATAAAATAAAAACCAATCTATTCTTGACAGAGCGCACGCTGAGTGTTTTCTTCTCTCTCTCTCCTGGTAGCGACTATATCACGCCTTAATCAAGATAATAATACGGAATATTGACCGAACCCGCTTGTTATACTGAGCTGGGGAACGTTGGTCCCGCTCCAACTTATAAATGTTATAAGACAGAGCAGGAAATTGGGGAACACCAGATTTCCCGTGCCGCCCAAACGAAGAGAGTGCATGCTGATGCATCATCTTCGGGTGTGTTCGTTACACAGAACTGTTTCTCAGTATCCTCTGAATCCCGGGTATATGATACCGGATCAGGATCCCAGATATGTAATCTGTTACATAGGGCTACAAAAGGTAGAAAAACTGAGAACGGGTGATAAGTTTCATGAGACAGAAAACGGGGCAAGTGTTGCAGCCAAGTCTGTTGGTCACTGTCACCCTGTATTGCCAGAATACATTGATTCTGAACGAATGTTATTAGATACCGAACCTGATATACAAAATCATATCACTCTCTTTATTAGTAAAGAAAGGATATAATTTTGTATTGTTGGATAATGTTTTGAACATTTCCTATATCAAAAGTTGATCGGTTCAGGCACGTTATCTAAAAGCATTGATGTTCTCAATCAAACTGCAGTTCCTAGTATACGGAACACACACATGAGGAAGAGTTCAGAAATGAACGAATCCTTCTTGAGGTATTGTAGACTAGGTCATATCAATGCGACCCGACTAGCTGAAGTTACATGAAGATGCATATTTAAATCAGTTTGAATCTACATCTTGTGAAACTTGCCAGTCATGTCACAAAGATAAAATGACCATAGCTCCGTTTATTGGAAACAGAGAAAGAGTTATGTAAACTCTTGGGATGATACATGTTGATGTATGTAGGTCCCCAGTCTACACATGCCAGGACCGGTTCTTTATACTTCATTACGTTCTCTGATAATCTCTCAAGATTCAGACATATGTTCCTGTTGAAACACAAGTCTGAACCTTCTGAGATATTCACAGAATATAAGTTGGAAGTAGAGAACCAATAAGGGTACAAGTATTATGTCCTTTGATGTGATCAGGGAGGAGAATACTTGAGCACGGAATTCCTGGACTATTCTAAAGGAGAATGAGATTCTCTCTCAGTATTACTCCTCCGTATACACCATAGCACGATGGTATATCGGGGCGGAGCAATCACACCCTATATGATAAGGTGTGCTCTATGATGAGTATTACTGAGTTACCTATTTCCTTATGGGAGTTTTGCACTTGAGAAGCTGCATACCTATTGAATAGGGTTCCAATCAAATCAGTTGCCTATCACTTCATATGTGATATGGAAAGGGTAGAGCCCATGTCTTAAGATGGTTAAGATTTGGGGTTGTTCGGCCTATGTTTAAAAGCAAAATCCGGATAAGCTCGAGGCAAAGTACTGTTATGTAGAAATGGAATAGTTCCATCTATACAAACTACAGTAGATGATTTGGTAGAACCGAAGGATTCAATAGTTTCCAACGAAACTCAGCCTTTCCGCCGATCTAGTAGGGTTTCTCACCCACCTGTGAGATACTTCGGTTTCTCTATGACAGTGGGAGCGAGGATTGCATCATGAGATGATGACCCAACTAGTTTCGAGCTGGCCATCAGGAGTGGGACTCTGTAAGAATGGCTGGATGCTTAGTGATCTGAGGTGGAATCCATGTACACCAACAAAGTATGGACTTTGGTTGCTATATCTGAAGGGTTAAATCCCCATCAGGAGCAAGTATATCTTGAGAAGATTACTTGGTGTAGATGGAAAAGTTGAGACTTTCAAAGCTAGACTTGTTAAAGCTTTTCGTCATCGACCAGGCGTGGATAATGATGAAACCTTTTCAAGTGGCTATGCTTAAGTCCATCCAGATCCTACTTGCCACGGCTTCATACCATGACTACGATATCTGGCGGTTGGGTGTCATGACAGCTTTTCTAAATGATGTTTTAGAAGAGAGCGTCTATAAGTACACAGCCAGAGGGCCTCGTAGACAGTGGGAGCAGCGGAAACGTGTGCAAGATGTTTTATATGATAAAGCAGGCATCGCGGAGTTGGAACGTCTGTTTTGATGTAGTAGTCAAAGAGTTTGACTTCATCAAAATGGTAGATGAACCTTGTATAAACAAAAAGGTAGTAGGGAGTATGGTGGTGATCCTCGTAGAGTACGTGGATGACATACTCTTGATAAAAAAGGAATTTCCTATGCTACGCTCGATCAATTTCCGCTTATCACAAAGATTCTCCACATAGGATCAAAGTGATACCTACTAAATCCTGGATTTTGGATCTATAAGATAGATCTAATTGGATGTTGGGAATCTCACTAGTAGTAGTGAGATGGTATCAACCGATCCTGGGGAGAATCACTGGAAGGGTTCCAGGGTGATAATGACGACTGAATATCAGTCGCAGGCATTGTCTTTACCCGAGTACAGGGACGGTATGTTGGAAGAGTTCCAAGCTAAATACCGTGACATACTAGACGATAAAGGCTGGATACATCACTACTTAAGATGCTACCAAAGAGGTTGTCTGGGTGTATATTTGTTCATGAGATGAACTTAGTTCCTCCCATTGTGTGACAATGGAGTTGTGGCTTATGCAAAGGAACGCCGGTCCCATCAGTGATCCAGATATATTCTAAGGCAGTGTCACCTGATCATGGAGATGCTTGATCTCCAAGGGATCGAGGTTAGGAGAGTAGACTCAGAGGACAACACAGCGGATCCACTCACAAAGGCCTGTTCCCAGAGAGAGATCTTTATGGGATGGTTGAGTATGAGATACTACAACCACTGCTATCAGATGGCCCTAGTGCAAGTGGGAGATTGTTAGTTATATGTATGCCCTAGAGGCCATTACTGTACATTGGATGTATATTGTAGTGGATGCTGGGACATATATAGGGAGGACTTTCTTGCTCGACATGATAGTATGCTATCTGGTTACTCTTTACCTTAACGTGTATACTGATTGTCTCTCTGTTACATGTTGGTAAAGCCCTTAGGATGTGTACTTGACTATCTGGACTATGATGCGGATCATACTAGTGGGGACATGGTAGTCCATAAGTACATCCTTCAAAGTCCCTAGTCGTGGGTGTATCGAGACGGGGCGTCGATATACCAGAGTAGACTAGCGTATACCTTCTCGACCCATACAGATGGGCGATGGATGATCCCATATCCATTGGTGTTTGACATCGGAGATGATATACGGGTGCTCAGTAGAGACTGGGTACACTGGACGGACTCGCCGAGAACTCCCAGATGGTATTATACCTAACGTCAGATGGCAGTTCTCTGGTGACACTGGTACAGAGTAGTTTGTTGACCCGAGATCGTCATAGAGTCTTGTGTGGTTCCCACTGTGCTTTGATTTCCATCTTACCACGTCCAAGAGGGCGTGCAAAACGGTGGTTTTTGGGTACAGTCCCGAGTCACATGGAGGCAATGAGCGATAGGAGGGGATTCGTCTCTCCCGGTATAGGGGGTTGATGTTGCGCTGTGTTCGATTGGCTATAACAGGAAATCCCTGGCCAGGGTTGCTGAGATTTACTGGTAAGTGTTACCAGTAGTTTCTCGAATTGTTATAGACCTCATATCGACACGACTTATCGAGCTATTAGGGTCTGACGTTTACCACCCCTAGGCGAGATATGCGACATATCAGACGATCTGACCGGACTGTACGGTAGTGTTACTGGTTGGATTCACTGGAGTGTGAGCGGGCTTGCTCGTCGATCTTCTGATCGCTCAATACCCGGGTGGCCGTTACGTTTAGCAGACCGCTTGCGGCTTGTGGGTGTTTGATATGATCATCGTCGGTTGTCGGCGTATTGACGAGTCTTTAGAGTCCTACACAGAGGTTTCCTGGCTCAAGCGAAACGAAATAGGAGCGCATATGAGATATGTGCGGGACCGAGAATGATACCAGTATGTGATACTGTATTCGATTCTCGCGATATGTGACATTGATCGGTTATATGCGATATAGCCGGCATATCGGATCAAGTGTTGATTCGATAAGTTGTTACTGTTGATATTAGTCGGTTATATGCGATATGACCGGATCATTAAATCAAGTGTTGATTTAATGATTTAATGCATAATTATATATTTGATATATTACTTTGCATTAACTAGTATCGGTTCACTTAAGATGGATTTTCTCACTCGGATGTGTGCATTGCATATGCGATATGATTTTGTGCACTTGCTTATATCATGTTTGATGATACATGCCTTTTGGTTAAGTGTAAAGAATTAAACCTTGGTTAATGAAATGGTTAGGGTTTACTATTTCCTTATTCATTTTATTCATTTATTTATTCTTTTGGAAAAAGAAAAGCAAATGAGAAAATGGTGGCTTTCTTTGTTCTTTCTTGATGCTTCATGAAGATTTTGACCAAGTGACCATTTTGTCTCATGCTTAACCCTAACCATCCCACTAACCATGATTTATTCTCTACACTTGACCATGGTTGATTATGATAAGTATTCTTTTATTTTCTATTTTCAATATTCTTATCATAACAATATTCTTCTTCTTTTTCATTTCTTCAAGTGAAGAAAGCTTGCCTCCATCAATGGCAAGTGATGAAAAAGAGTGAGAAATCCAATTCTAAAGTCTACCCACTTCATATTTTTTCATCCTCTACCTCTTGCCAAGTAGTAGAGTGTGTTTCCTTCACAAGTTTTCATGGCTTGGTGAAGGTGGAGCTTGATCTAGTGATGCCTCGACGTAGATCATCTTCGGCATGGACATCGACGACCTAGCTCGCCATTTCTCCGACGAAGCCGACGCTAGAGCCCGGGAATTCATTTGGACAGCGAGGGGACTTCCTTGCGGAGCTATGGAGGTGGAGCACCGGATCTACAAAGGTTGTATTTCCGTTTAAACTTTAGTTAAGTAGTTAACTAGTTTCATTTTCGCCTAGAATTCTAGCCAACGATCCGTATTAGGGTTTCTCGGCACCCGTAATTTTTGAAACTGGCATGATTGATGCCTTGTGACACCTCCTTGGAGTGCCTAGGAACCCTACAGTGGTATCAGAGCCTAGCTAGAGACTTAGGCGAAGTCTAGACGATGTTTGAGACCCGATCGAACCGAAAACCCAACCCGGAAAATGCTCTCTGTACTTTTTCTAAAAACAGGGTTTTTTCCAGATTAAAAATTCGTAAAAAATTCGGCAGGGAATTCGAAGAATTACGGCGCAAATTTTTTTTCATGAACGGTGTAAACGGCGGCGGACGTCATCCTCCCCTTTTTGCACAGTAATTCATGTTGTCAGATGCTGAGTTTTCTGGGAATTTTTAAAATTTATTCAAGAGTTGAATTTTCTAGAATTGTTTTGGGGATTCGGTGTTTCGGTCGGGGTATCAAATTTTGTCTATTTGGCTTTCCGGATAATTTTAGAATATGTTAAAAAGTTCGACCGGATACAAATACCCAATTTTTCCCCTGCCGGGAAATTTCCAAGTGTTGGATTTTTCCGAAGTTTAACGACGTTCTAAGTAGTGCAAGTAACGCGATGGTCCCTCTAGAAGACAACAAACCTTAACTCGATTATGTGACCGTCTTGAACTGCCCTTTGAACCTTCGGGTTTGGAGGAGTAGGCGTGCCACATGTGAGGCGTTAGCTTGACCCTTCTACGGCTAGACCGTTGCTACTGAGGCACGAACTGAATGTTGTTAGACTTATTTCAAGAGTTGATCTGTTTCGGGAAAACTTGGGCGTTTGACTGTTCGATCGGAAAGTTTAACATTTTCTATTTATCTGGAATGTGATACAATAATTGGAATTCACAACAAGTTATGAGATAACTGAATGAATGTTATAAACATAGCAGTTTAGTCTCACTTGATCGGTTGCTACGGAATTTTGATGTGATCAAAAGTCCGTCGCAATCACGTAGCGTACGCGGATACTCGCCGGGTAAACTTAATAGACAGCTACACCCCATAGCCCCGACCAAGTGACTGTAGGAGAACCCCGTCACCGAAAGCTTCCGTTCGGGTGCTCGCGGCAGCGGTGTTCCGCCTTGGTGCACTTCGTCGACGGTATCGGGGGTGCGACTGTCTACTGAAGTTTGCGACGAGCATTCGATTAGGATACCGGGAATCTTGTTGAATTGCCCGACTTGATATTGAAAAGAGTTTTCAATTTTGAGACTAAAATGCGGGGTTTATAATTGTTAGGCATGTGATGTCTAAGGAATTCATTTGGTCAGGCATGCGATGTCTGAGGTGGTTGCGGATTCCAACTGTTGTAGTTTTACACTTTCTTTTCTGTGACCGTAAGTGTAATATGTGATATCGCCGGTTTCGTCGCTATATGTCAACGACAATTGGGATGGACATGTTTACTTACGTTGATGACATGTGATGTTATGTGTTGCTGGATATGTTATATTGGATCGTCGTGTTTGAATAGCCGGGTTTTTTTTATGTGAGATGAGTGTTTTTCATTTTCTTTCATGTAAAAACTTGTATGTAATATTCTTTTATTAGGACACTTCCAGGTTGCGGAAGATGTCACCGTTTGTATATTATTTAATTTTCCGCACTAGGATAGACCCAAGGAGGGGAGCACAAGTAACCGGGTTCTGGAGTCCAGTGGGAGACCAACTCGAGGAGTCGAGTCCGGGTCTCCTAACTCTAGAATTGGTAGGGTTGCTTGCCGCTCTCGTAGGGGTCTAGGGGTGTGGGTTTGGCTATTCATCGTGACCGTGGAATCCGTGTTTTATACTGGCTCGTATTGAAAACACGGACGTCCTAGTATATCCAATATTTCATATGATTCTTCTGCTGCGATATCTGTGATGTGATCATGTGATGTTCTGTGATAGATACAGTATATAGTATATATGATATATTATATAGACGTTACTTATGTTTTATACCCGCGCTAGCCCTGCCCCGCTCTGCCGTTAGTTACCTAACCTAACGGTGCATGAGGGGACATCGAGGCGAATGCGGATGGCATAAGTGTACGTCGTATTTATCTGTGATGTTTAGGTACTTAAATGATGGGACTTCATTAATGTGATTAATGAAATAAAAAGAAACCTAAGATGTTGTAGAATCGAATTTCAAAATAAAACAGGTAACTACAGTTCTTGTTTTGCACAGAGGTATATGTGATATATCCTGCACCTTATTCGATAAGGAAAGGACCGAGATCCCTTCACCGGGAGTGACTCCTTTAGCAATAACTGGCAGATGCTACACACTCGGTTTGTCTTTTGATTGCTTTTAAGAGTTTTTGCTTTGCACTGTGATATATATGATATATCCCGCACCTCATTCGACGAGGAAAGGACCGACGATCCCTTCACCGGGAGTGACTCCTTTAGCAAAACTAGAAAAGCTTCAAAAACACTCCATTTCAAAATTCATTCGATCCTACAACGATATCAAGTTCATTACGCAATAGGTTTTCAGAAAAACCTGTCGTAGCCCTCCGTCATTTCAGATAAGTACTAGTTAGTATTCGTGCTGCGGTTGTTTGGCATGCGTCAAGGCGTAGTGTACGGTAGCTAACTAGTGCTTATCTGCTTGCATACGATGTGATTAGATTAGGGTATTCGTACGGCGTTGTTTAGCATGCGTCAAGGGTCGTGCGGGTGGGTTTAATTCAATCAAGAAATGTACGGGTTGAACTTGACTAGCGGACTATGGGTTGTTTGGCATGCGTCAAGGTCGTAGCACGCTAGGGGAAAAATATTATCGGGAACTTCAAGTGTTGAAATTTGCAATGAGATTGCATACCTTCTATAAGATAGTTGGATCCCGATACCCGCTGCGAGTAATTGTTACTCCTGGGAGAGTTTTACACATTACAATTAGCCAATCAAGTAGGTGTCTAGAAAAGTGTTAACGAGATTACGCCTCTGGGAAAACGAGGTTTACATTAATTAGGTTCGTGCGAAAGTACGGGGGACCTCGCTCAAAGTACCGACACTGGCCTGGCTGAAAGATTGGTGAACATGTAGTGTGTAATTAATCCCGGCTAGTCTTTCCTTTTAGGGTTTGAAGGAAGATTTGATAAAAAGCAGTGGGAGCCATCCTGATTAGATAAAATAAAAACCAATCTATTCTTGACAGAGCGCACGCTGAGTGTTTTCTTCTCTCTCTCTCCTGGTAGCGACCATATCACGCCTTAATCAAGATAATAATACGGAATATTGACCGAACCCGCTTGTTATACTGAGCTGGGGAACGTTGGTCCCTCTCCAACTTATAAATGTTATAAGACAGAGCAGGAAATTGGGGAACACCAGATTTTCCGTGCCGCCCAAACGAAGAGAGTGCATGCTGATGCATCATCTTCGGGCGTGTTCGTTACACAGAACTGTTTCTCAGTATCCTCTGAATCCCGGGTATATGATACCGGATCAGGATCCCAGATATGTAATCTGTTACATAGGGCTACAAAAGGTAGAAAAACTGAGAACGGGTGATAAGTTTCATGAGACAGAAAACGGGGCAAGTGTTGCAGCCAAGTTTGTTGGTCACTGTCACCCTGTATTGCCAGAATACATTGATTCTGAACTAATGTTATTAGATACCGAACCTGATATACAAAATCATATCACTCTCTTTATTAGTAAAGAAAGGATATAATTTTGTATTGTTGGATAATGTTTTGAACATTTCCTATATCAAAAGTTGATCGGTTCAGGCACGTTATCTAAAAGCATTGATGTTCTCAATCAAACTGCAGTTCTTAGTATACGGAACACACACAAGAGGAAGAGTTCAGAAATGAACGAATCCTTCTTGAGGTATTGTAGACTAGGTCATATCAATGCGGCCCGACTAGCTGAAGTTACATGAAGATGCATATTTAAATCAGTTTGAATCTACATCTTGTGAAACTTGCCAGTCATGTCACAAAGATAAAATGACCATAGCTCCGTTTATTGGAAACAGAGAAAGAGTTATGTAAACTCTTGGGATGATACATGTTGATGTATGTAGGTCCCCTGTCTACACATGCCAGGACCGGTTCTTTATACTTCATTACGTTCTCTGATAATCTCTCAAGATTCAGACATATGTTCCTGTTGAAACACAAGTCTGAACCTTTTGAGATATTCACAGAATATAAGTTGGAAGTAGAGAACCAATAAGGGTACAAGTATTATGTCCTTTGATGTGATCAGGGAGGAGAATACTTGAGCACGGAATTCCTGGACTATTCTAAAGGAGAATGAGATTCTCTCTCAGTATTACTCCTCCGTATACACCATAGCACGATGGTATATCGGGGCGGAGCAATCACACCCTATATGATAAGGTGTGCTCTATGATGAGTATTACTGAGTTACCTATTTCCTTATGGGAGTTTTGCACTTGAGAAGCTGCATACCTATTGAATAGGGTTCCAATCAAATCAGTTGCCTACCACTTCATATGTGATATGGAAAGGGTAGAGCCCATGTCTTAAGATAGTTAAGATTTGGGGTTGTCCGGCCTACGTTTAAAAGCAAAATCCGGATAAGCTCGAGGCAAAGTACTGTTATGTAGAAATGGAATAGTTCCATCTATACAAACTACAGTAGATGATTTGGTAGAACCGAAGGATTCAATAGTTTCCAACGAAATTCAGCCTTTCCGCCGATCTAGTAGGGTTTCTCACCCACCTGAGAGATACTTCGGTTTCTCTATGACAGTGGGAGCGAGGATTGCATCATGAGATGATGACCCAACTAGTTTCGAGCTGGCCATCAGGAGTGGGACTCTGTAAGAATGGCTGGATGCTTAGTGATCTGAGGTGGAATCCATGTACACCAACAAAGTATGGACTTTGGTTGCTATATCTGAAGGGTTAAATCCCCATCAGGAGCAAGTATATCTTAAGAAGATTACTTGGTGTAGATGGAAAAGTTGAGACTTTCAAAGCTAGACTTGTTAAAGCTTTTCGTCATCGACCAGGCGTGGATAATGATGAAACCTTTTCAAGTGGCTATGCTTAAGTCCATCCAGATCCTACTTGCCACGGCTTCATACCATGACTACGATATCTGACGGTTGGGTGTCATAACAGCTTTTCTAAATGATGTTTTAGAATAGAGCGTCTATAAGTACACAGCCAGAGGGCCTCGTAGACAGTGGGAGCAGCGGAAACGTGTGCAAGATGTTTTATATGATAAAGCAGGCATCGCGGAGTTGGAACGTCTGTTTTGATGTAGTAGTCAAAGAGTTTGACTTCATCAAAATGGTAGATGAACCTTGTATAAACAAAAAGGTAGTAGGGAGTATGGTGGTGATCCTCGTAGAGTACGTGGATGACATACTCTTGATAAGAAAGGAGTTTCCTATGCTACGCTTGATCAATCTCCACTTATCACAAAGATTCTCCACATAGGATCAAAGTGATACCTACTAAATCCTGGATTTTGGATCTATAAGATAGATCTAATTGGATGTTGGGAATCTCACTAGTAGTAGTGAGATGGTATCAACCGATCCTGGGGAGAATCAATGGAAGGGTTCCAGGGTGATAATGACGACTGAATGTCAGTCGCAGGCATTGTCTTTACCCGAGTACAGGGACGGTATGTTGGAAGAGTTCCAAGATAAATACCGTGACATACTAGACGATAAAGGCTGGATACATCACTACTTAAGATGCTACCAAAGAGGTTGTCTGGGTGTATATTTGTTCATAAGATGAACTTAGTTCCTCCCATTGTGTGACAATGGAGTTGTGGCTTACGCCAAGGAACGCCGGTCCCATCAGTGATCCAGACATATTCTAAGGCAGTGTCACCTGATCATGGAGATGCTTGATCTCCAAGGGATCGAGGTTAGGAGAGTAGACTCAGAGGACAACACAGCGGATCCACTCACAAAGGCCTGTTCCAAGAGAGAGATCTTTATGGGATGGTTGAGTATGAGATACTACAACCACTGCTATCAGATGGCCCTAGTGCAAGTGGGAGATTGTTAGTTATATGTATGCCCTAGAGGCCATTACTGTACATTGGATGTATATTGTAGTGGATGCTGGGACATATATAGGGAGGACTTTCTTGCTCGACATGATAGTATGCTATCTGGTTACTCTTTACCTTAACGTGTATACTGATTGTCTCTCTGTTACATGTTGGTAAAGCCCTTAGGATGTGTACTTGACTATCTGGACTATGATGCGGATCATACTAGTGGGGACATGGTAGTCCATAAGTACATCCTTCAAAGTCCCTAGTCGTGGGTGTATCGAGACGGGGCGTCGATATACCAGAGTAGACTAGCGTATACCTTCTCGACCCATACAGATGGGCGATGGATGATCCCATATCCATTGGTGTTTGACATCGGAGATGATATATGGGTGCTCAGTAGAGACTGGGTACACTGGACGGACTCGCCGAGAACTCCCAGATGGTATTATACCTCACGTCAGATGGCAGTTCTCTGGTGACACTGGTACAGAGTAGTCTGTTGACCCGAGATCGTCATAGAGTCTTGTGTGGTTCCCACTGTGCTTTGATTTCCATCTTACCACGTCCAAGAGGGCGTGCAAAACGGTGGTTTTTGGGTACAGTCCCGAGTCACATGGAGGCAATGAGCGATAGGAGGGGATTCGTCTCTCCCGGTATAGGGGTTGATGTTGCGCTGTGTTCGATTGGCTATAACAGGAAATCCCTGGCCAGGGTTGCTGAGATTTACTGGTAAGTGTTACCAGTAGTTTCTCGAATTGTTATAGACCTCATATCGACACGACTTATCGAGCTATTGGGGTCTGACGTTTACCACCCCTAGGCGAGATATGCGACATATCAGACGATCAGACCGGACTGTACGGTAGTGTTACTGGTTGGATTCACTGGAGTGTGAGCGGGCTTGCTTGTCGATCTCCTGATCGCTCAATACCCGGGTGGCCGTTACGTTTAGCAGACCGCTTGCGGCTTGTGGGTGTTTGATATAATCATCATCTGCTGCCGGCGTATTGACGAGTCTTTAGAGTCCTACACAGAGGTTTCCTGGCTCAAGCGAAACGAAATAGGAGCGCATATGAGATATGTGCGGGACCGAGAATGATACCAGTATGTGATACTGTATTCGATTCTCGCGATATGTGACATTGATCGGTTATATGCGATATAGCCGGCATATCGGATCAAGTGTTGATTCGATAAGTTGTTACTGTTGATATTAGTCGGTTATTTGCGATATGACCGGATCATTAAATCAAGTGTTGATTTAATGATTTAATGCATAATTATATATTTGATATATTACTTTGCATTAACTAGTATCGGTTCACTTAAGATGGATTTTCTCACTCGGATGTGTGCATTGCATATGCGATATGATTTTGTGCACTTGCTTATATCATGTTTGATGATACATGCCTTTTGGTTAAGTGTAAAGAATTAAACCTTGGTTAATGAAATGGTTAGGGTTTACTATTTCCTTATTCATTTTATTCATTTATTTATTCTTTTGGAAAAAGAAAAGCAAATGAGAAAATGGTGGCTTTCTTTGTTCTTTCTTGAAGCTTCATGAAGACTTTGACCAAGTGACCATTTTGTCTCATGCTTAACCCTAACCATCCCACTAACCATGATTTATTCTCTACACTTGACCATGGTTGATTATGATAAGTATTCTTTTATTTTCTATTTTCAATATTCTTATCATAACAATATTCTTCTTCTTCTTCATTTCTTCAAGTGAAGAAAGCTTGCCTCCATCAATGGCAAGTGATGAAAAAGAGTGAGAAATCCAATTCTAAAGTCTACCCACATCCTATTTCTTTATCCTCTACCTCTTGCCAAGTAGTAGAGTGTGTTTCCTTCACAAGTTTTCATGGCTTGGTGAAGGTGGAGCTTGATCTAGTGATGCCTCGACGTAGATCATCTTCGGCATGGACATCGACGACCTAGCTCACCATTTCTCCGACGAAGCCGACGCTAGAGCCCGGGAATTCATTTGGACAGCGAGGGGACTTCGTTGCGGAGCTATGGAGGTGGAGCACCGGATCTACAAAGGTTGTATTTCCGTTTAAACTTTAGTTAAGTAGTTAACTAGTTTCATTTTCGCCTAGAATTCTAGCCAACGATCCGTATTAGGGTTTTTCGGCACCCGTAATTTTTGAAACTGGCATGATTGATGTCTTGTGACACCTCCTTGGAGTGCCTAGGAACCCTACAGTGTTATCAGAGCCTAGCTAGAGACTTAGGCGAAGTCTAGACGATGTTTGAAACCCGATCGAACCGAAAACCCAACCCGGAAAATGCTCTCTGTACTTTTTATAAAAACAGGGTTTTTTCCAGATTAAAAATTCGTAAAAAATTCAGCAGGGAATTCTAAGAATTACGGCGCAAATTTTTTTTCATGAACGGTGTAAACGGCGGCGGAACCGCGGCAGAAGCCTGGCTTCTGCGGCGGTTCCGCGGCGACATGGTGACGTCATCCTCCCCTTTTTGCACAGTAATTCATGTTGTCAGATGCTGAGTTTTCTGGGAATTTTTAAAATTTATTCAAGAGTTGAATTTTCTGGAGTTGTTTTGGGGATTCGGTGTTTCGGTCCGGGTATCAAATTTTGTCTATTTGGCTTTCCGGATAATTTTAGAATATGTTAAAAAGTTCGACCGGATACAAATACCCAATTTTTTCCCTGCCGGGAAATTTCCAAGTGTTTGATTTTTCCGAAGTTTAACGACGTTCTAAGTAGTGCAAGTAACGCGATGGTCCCTCTAGAAGACAACAAACCTTAACTCGATTATGTGACCGTCTTGAACAGCCCTTTGAACCTTCGGGTTTGTGGGAGTACGGCGTGCCACATGTGAGGCGTTGGCTTGACCCTTCTACGGCTGGACCGTTGGTACTGAGGCACGAACTGAATGTTGTTAGACTTATTTCAAGAGTTGATCTGTTTCGGGAAAACTTGGGCGTTTGACTGTTCGATCGGAAAGTTTAACATTTTCTATTTATCTGGAATGGGATACAATAATTGAAATTCACAACAAGTTATGAGATAACTGAATGAATGTTATAAATATAGCAGTTTAGTCTCACTTGATCGGTTGCCACGGAATTTTGATGTGATCAAAAGTCCGTCGCAATCACGTAGCGTACGCGGATACTCGTCGGGTAAACTTAATAGACAGCTACACCCCATAGCCCTGACCAAGTGACTATAGGAGAACCCCGTCGCCGAAAGCATCCGTTCGGGTGCTCGCGGCAGCGGTGTTCCGCCTTGGTGCACTTCGTCGACGGTATCGGGGGTGCGACTGTCTACTGAAGTTTGCGACGAGCATTCGATCAGGATGCCGGGAATCTTGTTGAATTGCCCGACTTGATATTGAAAAGAGTTTTCAATTTTGAGACTAAAATGCGGGGTTTATAATTGTTAGGCATGTGATGTCTAAGGAATTCATTTGGTCAGGCATGCGGTGTCTGAGGTGGTTGCGGATTCCAACTGTTGTAGTTTTACACTTTCTTTTCTGTGACCGTAAGTGTAATATGTGATATCGCCGGTTTCGTTGCTATATGTCAATGACAATTGGGATGGACATGTTTACTTACGTTGAAGACATGTGATGTTATGTGTTGCTGGATATGTTATATTGGATCGTCGTGTTTGAATAGCCGGGTTTTTTTTATGTGAGATGAGTGTTTTTCATTTTCTTTCATGTAAAAACTTGTATGTAATATTCTTTTATTGGGACACTTCCAGGTTGCGGAAGATGTCACCGTTTGTATATTATTTACTTTTCCGCACTAGGATAGACCCAAGGAGGGGAGCACAAGTAACCGGGTTCTGGTGTCCAGTGGGAGACCAACTCGAGGAGTCGAGTCCGGGTCTCCTAACTCTAGAATTTGTAGGGTTGCTTGCCGCTCTCGTAGGGGTCTAGGGGTGTGGGTTTGGCTATTCATCGTGACCGTGGAATCCGTGTTTTATACTGGCTCGTATCGAAAACACGGACGTCCTAGTATATCCAATATTTCATATGATTCTTCTGCTGCGATATCTGTGATGTGATCATGTGATGTTCTGTGATAGATACAGTATATAGTATATATGATATATTTTATAGACGTTACTTATGTTTTACACCCGCGCTAGTCCTGCCCCGCTCTGCCGTTAGTTACCTAACCTAACGGTGCATGAGGGGACATCGAGGCGAATGCGGATGGCATAAGTGTACGTCGTATTTATCTGTGATGTTTAGGTACTTAATGATGGGACTTCATTAATGTGATTAATGAAATAAAAAGAAACCTAAGATGTTGTAGAATCGAATTTCAAAATAAAACAGGTAACTACAGTTCTTGTTTTGCACAGAGGTATATGTGATATATCCTGCACCTTATTCGATATTGAAAGGACCGAGATCCCTTCATCGGGAGTGACTCCTTTAGCAATAACTGGCAAATGCTACACACTCGGTTTGTCTTTCGATTGCTTTTAAGAGTTTTTGCTTTGCACAGTGATATATATGATATATCCCGCACCTCATTCGACGAGGAAAGGACCGACGATCCCTTCACCGGGAGTGGCTCCTTTAGCAAAACTAGAAAAGCCTAAAAAACACTCCATTTCAAAATTCATTCGATCCTACAACGATATCAAGTTCATTACGCAATAGGTTTTCAGAAAAACCTGTCGTATCCCTCCGTCATTTCAGATAAGTAATAGTTAGTATTCGTGCTGCGGTTGTTTGGCATGCGTTAAGGCGTAGTGTACGGTAGCTAACTAGTGCTTATCTGCAAGCGTACGATGCGATTGGATTAGGGTATTCGTACGGCGTTGTTTGGCATGCGTCAAGGGTCGTGCGGGTGGGTTTAATTCAATCAAGAAATGTACGGGTTGAACTTGACTAGCGAACTATGGGTTGTTTGGCATGCGTCAAGGTCATAGCACGCTAGGGGCAAAATATTATCGGGAACTTCAAGTGTTGAAATTTGCAATGAGATTGCATACCTTCTATGAGATAGTTGGATCCCGATACCCGCTGCGAGTAATTGTTACTCCTGGGAGAGTTTTACACATTACAATTAGCCAATCAAGTAGGTGTCTAGAAAAGTGTTAACGAGGTTACGCCTCTGGGAAAACGAGGTTTACATTAATTAGGTTCGTGCGAAAGCACGGGGGACCTCCCTCAAAGTACCGACACTGGCCTGGCTGAAAGATTGGCGAACTTGTAGTGTGTAATTAATCCCGGCTAGTCTTTCCTTTTAGGGTTTGAAGGAAGATTTGATAAAAAGCAGTGGGAGCCATCCTGATTAGATAAAATAAAAACCAATCTATTCTTGACAGAGCGCACGCTAAGTGTTTTCTTCTCTCTCTCTCCTGGTAGCGACCATATCACGCCTTAATCAAGATAATAATACGGAATATTGACCGAACCCGCTTGTTATACTGAGCTGGGGAACGTTGGTTCCGCTCCAACTTATAAATGTTATAAGACAGAGCAGGAAATTAGGGAACACCAGATTTCCCGTGCCGCCCAAACGAAGAGAGTGCATGCTGATGCATCATCTTCGGGTGTGTTCGTTACACAGAACTGTTTCACAGTATCCTCTGAATCCTGGGTATATGATACCGGATCAGGATCCCAGATATGTAATCTGTTACATAGGGCTACAAAAGGTAGAAAAACTGAGAACGGGTGATAAGTTTCATGAGACAGAAAACGGGGCAAGTGTTGCAGCCAAGTCTGTTGGTCACTGTCACCCTGTATTGCCAGAATACATTGATTCTGAACGAATGTTATTAGATACCGAACCTGATATACAAAATCATATCACTCTCTTTATTAGTAAAGAAAGGATATAATTTTGTATTGTTGGATAATGTTTTGAACATTTCCTATATCAAAAGTTGATCGGTTCAGGCACGTTATCTAAAAGCATTGATGTTCTCAATCAAGCTGCAGTTCTTAGTATACGGAACACACAGAAGAGGAAGAGTTCAGAAATGAACGAATCCTTCTTGAGGTATTGTAGACTAGGTCATATCAATGCGACCCGACTAGATGAAGTTACATGAAGATGCATATTTAAATCAGTTTGAATCTACATCTTGTGAAACTTGCCAGTCATGTCACAAAGATAAAATGACCATAGCTCCGTTTATTGGAAACAGAGAAAGATTTATGTAAACTCTTGGGATGATACATGTTGATGTATGTAGGTCCCCTGTCTACACATGCCAGGACCGGTTCTTTATACTTCATTACGTTCTCTGATAATCTCTCAAGATTCAGACATATGTTCCTGTTGAAACACAAGTCTGAACCTTTTGAGATATTCACAGAATATAAGTTAGAAGTAGAGAACCAATAAGGGTACAAGTATTATGTCCTTTGATGTGATCAGGGAGGAGAATACTTGAGCACGGAATTCCTGGACTATTCTAAAGGAGAATGAGATTCTCTCTCAGTATTACTCCTCCGTATACACCATAGCACGATGGTATATCGGGGCGGAGCAATCACACCCTATATGATAAGGTGTGCTCTATGATGAGTATTACTGAGTTACCTATTTCCTTATGGGAGTTATGCACTTGAGAAGCTGCATACCTATTGAATAGGGTTCCAATCAAATCAGTTGCCTACCACTTCATATGTGATATGGAAAGGGTAGAGCCCATGTCTTAAGATAGTTAAGATTTGGGGTTGTCCGGCCTATGTTTAAAAGCAAAATCCGTATAAGCTCGAGGCAAAGTACTGTTATGTAGAAATGGAATAGTTCCATCTATACAAACTACAGTAGATGATTTGGTTGAACCGAAGGATTCAATAGTTTCCAACGAAACTCAGCATTTCCGCCGATCTAGTAGGGTTTCTTATCCACCTGAGAGATACTTCGGTTTCTCTATGACAGTGGGAGCGAGGATTGCATCATGAGATGATGACCCAACTAGTTTCGAGCTGGCCATCAGGAGTGGGACTCTGTAAGAATGGCTGGATGCTTAGTGATCTGAGGTGGAATCCATGTACACCAACAAAGTATGGACTTTGGTTGCTATATCTGAAGGGTTAAATCCCCATCAGGAGCAAGTATATCTTGAGAAGATTACTTGGTGTAGATGGAAAAGTTGAGACTTTCAAAGCTAGACTTGTTAAAGCTTTTCGTCATCGACCAGGCATGGATAATGATGAAACCTTTTCAAGTGGCTATGCTTAAGTCCATCCAGATCCTACTTGCCACGGCTTCATACCATGACTACGATATCTGGCGGTTGGGTGTCATGACAGCTTTTCTAAATGATGTTTTAGAAGAGAGCGTCTATAAGTACACAGCCAGAGGGCCTCGTAGACAGTGGGAGCAGCGGAAACGTGTGCAAGATGTTTTATATGATAAAGCAGGCATCGCGGAGTTGGAACGTCTGTTTTGATGTAGTAGTCAAAGAGTTTGACTTCATCAAAATGGTAGATGAACCTTGTATAAACAAAAAGGTAGTAGGGAGTATGGTGGTGATCCTCGTAGAGTACGTGGATGACATACTCTTGATAAGAAAGGAGTTTCCTATGCTACGCTCTATCAATCTCCGCTTATCATAAAGATTCTCCACATAGGATCAAAGTGATACCTACTAAATACTGGATTTTGGATCTATAAGATAGATCTAATTGGATGTTGGGAATCTCACTAGTAGTAGTGAGATGGTATCAACCGATCCTGGGGAGAATCACTGGAAGGGTTCCAGGGTGATAATGACGACTGAATGTCAGTCGCAGGCATTGTCTTTACCCGAGTACAGGGACGGTATGTTGGAAGAGTTCCAAGCTAAATACCGTGACATACTAGACGATAAAGGCTGGATACATCACTACTTAAGATGCTACCAAAGAGGTTGTCTGGGTGTATATTTGTTCATAAGATGAACTTAGTTCCTCCCATTGTGTGACAATGGAGTTGTGGCTTATGCCAAGGAACGCCGGTCCCATCAGTGATCCAGACATATTCTAAGGCAGTGTCACCTGATCATGGAGATGCTTGATCTCCAAGGGATCGAGGTTAGGAGAGTAGACTCAGAGGACAACACAGCGGATCCACTCACAAAGGTCTGTTCCCAGAGAGAGATCTTTATGGGATGGTTGAGTATGAGATACTACAACCACTGCTATCAGATGGCCCTAGTGTAAGTGGGAGATTGTTAGTTATATGTTTGCCCTAGAGGCCATTACTGTACATTGGATGTATATTATAGTGGATGCTGGGACATATATAGGGAGGACTTTCTTGCTCGACATGATAGTATGCTATCTGGTTACTCTTTACCTTAACGTGTATACTGATTGTCTCTCTGTTACATGTTGGTAAAGCCCTTAGGATGTGTACTTGACTATCTGGACTATGATGCGGATCATACTAGTGGGGACATGGTAGTCCATAAGTACATCCTTCAAAGTCCCTAGTCGTGGGTGTATCGAGACGGGGCGTCGATATACCAGAGTAGACTAGCGTATACCTTCTCGACCCATACAGATGGGCGATGGATGATCCCATATCCATTGGTGTTAGACATCGGAGATGATATACGGGTGCTCAGTAGAGACTGGGTACACTGGACGGACTCGCCGAGAACTCCCAGATGGTATTATACCTCACGTCAGATGGCAGTTCTCTGGTGACACTGGTACAGAGTAGTCTGTTGACCCGAGATCGTCATAGAGTCTTGTGTGGTTCCCACTGTGATTTGATTTCCATCTTACCACGTCCAAGTGGGCGTGCAAAACGGTGGTTTTTGGGTACAGTCCCGTGTCACATGGAGGCAATGAGCGATAGGAGGGGATTCGTCTCTCCCGGTATAGGGGTTGATGTTGCGCTGTGTTCGATTGGCTATAACAGGAAATCCCTGGCCAGGGTTGCTGAGATTTACTGGTAAGTGTTACCAGTAGTTTCTCGAATTGTTATAGACCTCATATCGACACGACTTATCGAGCTATTGGGGTCTGACGTTTACCACCCCTAGGCGAGATATGCGACATATCAGACGATCTGACCGGACTGTACGGTAGTGCTACTGGTTGGATTCACTGGAGTGTGAGCGGGCTTGCTCGTCGATCTTCTGATCGCTCAATACCTGGGTGGCCGTTACGTTTAGCAGACCGCTTGCGGCTTGTGGTTGTTTGATATGATCATCATCTGCTGCCGGCGTATTGACGAGTCTTTAGAGTCCTACACAGAGGTTTCCTGGCTCAAGCGAAACGAAATAGGAGCGCATATGAGATATGTGCGGGACCGAGAATGATACCAGTATGTGATACTGTATTCGATTCTCGCGATATGTGACATTGATCGGTTATATGCGATATAGCCGGCATATCGGATCAAGTGTTGATTCGATAAGTTGTTACTGTTGATATTAGTCGGTTATATGCGATATGACCGGATCATTAAATCAAGTGTTGATTTAATGATTTAATGCATAATTATATATTTGATATATTACTTTGCATTAACTAGTATCGGTTCACTTAAGATGGATTTTCTCACTCGGATGTGTGCATTGCATATGCGATATGATTTTGTGCACTTGCTTATATCATGTTTGATGATACATGCCTTTTGGTTAAGTGTAAAGAATTAAACCTTGGTTAATGAAATGGTTAGGGTTTACTATTTCCTTATTCATTTTATTCATTTATTTATTCTTTTGGAAAAATAAAAGCAAATGAGAAAATGGTGGCTTTCTTTGTTCTTTCTTGAAGCTTCATGAAGACTTTGACCAAGTGACCATTTTGTCTCATGCTTAACCCTAACCATCCTACTAACCATGATTTATTCTCTACACTTGACCATGGTTGATTACGATAAGTATTCTTTTATTTTCTATTTTCAATATTCTTATCATAACAATATTTTTCTTCTTCTTCATTTCTTCAAGTGAAGAAAGCTTGCCTCCATCAATGGAAAGTGATGAAAAAGAGTGAGAAATCCAATTCTAAAGTCTACCCACTTCCTATTTCTTCATCCTCTACCTCTTGCCAAGTAGTAGAATGTGTTTCCTTCACAAGTTTTCATGGCTTGGTGAAGGTGGAGCTCGATCTAGTGATGCCTCGACGTAGATCATCTCCGGCATGGATATCGACGACCTAGCTCGCCATTTCTCCGACGAAGCCAACGCTAGAGCCCGGGAATTCATTTGGACAGCGAGGGGACTTCGTTGCGGAGCTATGGAGGTGGAGCACCGGATCTACAAAGGTTGTATTTCCGTTTAAAGTTTAGTTAAGTAGTTAACTAGTTTCATTTTCGCCTAGAATTCTAGCCAACGATCCGTATTAGGGTTTCTCGGCACCCATAATTTTTGAAACTGGCATGATTGATGCCTTGTGAGACCTCCTTGGAGTGCCTAGGAACCCTACAGTAGAGCCGTGTTAGGGTAGTGATCAAAGTTCAATAGGAACCCACACGAGACAAATGATGATCTCAGGTCTAAAGACTAACCTGTACTCATATCACCTGAGAACCGCTATCTAACGATACGTATAATACCATCTAGAGATTCTCGATGAGTCCGTCCAGTGTACTCACACCCAGTGAGCATATGTATACAATCTTAGGTGATCACACCAATGGCTGTGGGACCAACCACCACCCTTCGTCGGGGTCTAGAAACATATATACAAGTCTACTCTGAAATATCGATGCCCGGTCTCGATAATCCTGCGACTTGGGACCTTTAAGGATGTGCATGCGGACTACCCAGCTCCCATAAGTTTGTGTTAGGAATATGTATTCCCTAGAGTCCATTATTGTATAATATAGTGGATGCTTGGACATATATATAGAGGACTTTCTTGCTCGATATGATAGTACGCTATCTGGTTGCTCTTTATCTTAAGACGTACACTAGTATTATTATACTGTCTCTTTGATACATGTTGATAAAACCCTTAGGATGTCTTCTTGACTACCAGGACTATGATGCAGATCATACTACTGGGACTTGTGTAGTCTACAAGCACATCCTTTAATTGTTCCTAGTCGAGAGAGTATTGAGACATGGCATCGATATTCCAGAGTAGACTAGTATGTACGTTTTTTGACCTTGTATAGGGCGATGGTTGATCCCATAACCATTGGTGTTTAACATCAATGACTGTACACAAGTGCTCATTAGAGAATGGTACATTGAACAGGACTCGCCGAGAACTCCTAGTTGGTACTATACATATCATCAGATAGCAGTTCTCTGGTGACACTGGTACAAGTTAGTCTGTAGACCCAAGATCGTCATAGAGTCTTGTGTGGTTCCCACTGTGCTTTGATTTCCTCCCTACCACGGCTCAAAAGAGTCGTACAAACAGGTGGATTTTGGGTACAGTCCCGAGTCACATAGAGGTAATGAGCGGTTGGAAGGGTTTTGTCTCTCCCGATATTGGGAGTTGATGTTACGCTATGCTCGATTGGCTATAACAGTAAGTCCCTGGCCAAGGCTGATGAGATTTACTGGTAAGTGTTATCAGTAGTTTCTCGAACCGTTATGAGCCACACATCAGCATGACTTATCTAGTTATTGGGGTTTGACGATTCCACCTCTAGACTCGATATGCGACATATCAGACGAAGAGACCGGATTGTACGGTAAGTGTTACTTATAGGCTTCATGGGAGTTTGGACAAGCTTGCTTGTTGATCTTGTATTCGCTCAATACCTGGGTAGCCGTTACGTCTAGCTAGTACTGCTGACGGCTTGTAGGTAACTAATGTGATCATTACCTGGCGTATTGACGAGTCTTTAGAGTCCCACATAGAAATTTCCTAGTTCAAGCGAAACGAAGTAGGGCACATATGCTAATATGTGCAGGGGGTCTGATTAAATACGATTATGTGATACCGTATTCTAATCTGGCAATAATCTGATATCAATTAGGTTATATGTGATATGACCGGATTATTGAATCAAGTGTTGATTTGATAATGTGATATACAGATAAATGATATTAGTAGCTTATATGTGATATAACCAGATTATTGAATCAAGTGTTGATTTAATAATATGATATATATTTATATTTGATATAATTATATATTAACTAATATTATTGCTCACTAATTATTTTTTCTTAATATATATATATATATATATATATATATATTATGAAGCATGGCATAGATTTTCTATTTTGAGAAAATAGAAAATGAGGCGGAAAATGGGGAGACTTTTAAAAGGAATGGGTGAAGCATGGTTTGGCTTTACTATTGAAGTATGGTTCATTTCTTTATTGAAATGAATTCCATGCTTCAATAATAGAGTTCATTTTGTTTGTTATATGTTTGCCCTAGAGGCCATTACTGTACATGCGATGTATATTGTAGTGGATGCTTGGACATATATAGGGAGGACTTTCTTTCTGGACATGATAGTATGATATCTGGTTTCACTTTATCTTAACATGTACACTTATTGTCTCTCTATTACATGTTGATAAAGCCCTTAGGATGAGTACTTGACTACCAGGATTATGATGCAGATCATACTAGTGGGGACAGGGTGGTTGGTAAGTACATCCTTCAAATGTTCCTAGTCGTAGGAGTATCGAGACAGGGCATCAATATTCCAGAGTAGACTAGCGTATACGCTTCTCGACCCATATAATGGGCGATGGATGATCCCACATCCATTGGTGTTTGACATCAGAGAAGGTATACGGGTGCTCAGTGGAGACTGGGTACACGGAATGGACTCGCCGAAAACTCTTAGATGGTATTATATCTATCGTCAGATAGCAGTTCTCTGGTGACACTGGTACAGGTTAGTCTGTCAACCCGAGATCGTCATAGAGTCTTGTGTGATTTCCACTGTGTTTTGATTTCCACCATACCACGGTCAAGAGATCGTGCAAAAAGGTGGTTTTTGGTACAGTCCCGAGTCACATGGAGGCAATGAGCGATAAGAGGGGATTCGTCTCTCCCAGTATCGGGGGTTGACGTTGCGCTATGCTCGATTGGCCATAACATGAAATCCCTGGCCAGGGTTGCTGAGATTTACTAGTAAGTGTTATTAGTAGTTTCTCGAACCGTTATGAACCTTGCATCGGCATGACTTATCAGGCTATTGGGGTCTGACGTTTTACTACCCCCAGGCTGTGATATGCGATATATCTGATGAAGAGACCGGACTGTACGGTAGTGTTACTGATTGGATCCGCAGGAGTATGAGCAGCTTGCTTGTTGATCTTCTGATCCCTTAATACCGGGGGCCGTTACGTTTAGCATACCGCTTGCGGCTTATGGGTGTTTGATATGATCATCACCTACTGCCGGCGTATTGATGAGTCTTTAAAGTCCTACACAGAGGTTTCCTGATTCATGCGAAAAGAAGTAGGAGCACATACGTGATATGTGCGAGACCGAGATTAATACGAGTATGTGATACGGTATTCTATTCTCGCGATATGTGATATCGATCGGTTATATGTGATATAGCCGGGTTATCGGGTCAAGTGTTGATTCGATAAGTTGATTTATATGATATTAGTCGGTTGTATATGATAAAGCCTGAATATTAAATCAAGTGTTGATTTTATAATTTAATGTATAATTATATATTTGATATATTAACTTATATTAACTAATATTTTCTCACTAAGTATTCTTTTTCTTACGTGTGTGCATATTGTATATATGTGATATATATTAATGTATATTTTATTGTGTCATGCTTGATGCCACATGCTTCATGGGTGTATGAGACTTACACTATAGTTAGGATAATTCTAGGGTTTATATTTATCTAAGTAATTAAAAAATGAGTGGATATTTGGCATGGCTACAAGTTTGTAGAAGCTTGTGGAAAACTTTGACCAAGTCCACCATTTTTGTTTCACTTGTAGATATTTATTAACCTAACCTTTATCCTCAACCATGGTCAATTCTCTACATGGGTTAGTGTATGACACTAACTCACCCATGGTTTATTTTCTCACCTCATGAGTTCATTCTCTCATTCTTCACTTGTTCTTCTTCTGCCCCATGAGAAAAGCTTGCTAGCTTTTTCTAAGTGAGAAAATATTATGAGAAAAATAAAACTAAAGAGAGCCCATTTCCTAATTCACCATCCTCTACTATTAGCCATTTAGTTTAGAGTGTTTGCTTCACTAAACCCTAATTTAGTGAAGAGGTAGCATGAGCTTGAGTCTTCTCGACGTAGATCATCTTCGGCCTCGAAAACTTCGAGCAAATTTACATCTTTCACCTTGTGGAGCCTCTCAAGAGTTCGGGAGATCATAACTCGCAGCGAAGGGACTTCTATACGGAGCATTTGAAGTGAGGGACCGGTCTACAATGGTTTTATTCCGCATTCACTTAGCTGTTAAAGTGTTTACATATCGTTTCGTTTAAAACTCTAGTTAAGATTCTAGGGTTAGGGTTCTTTAGAACGGCAAAAATTTGAAAACGGCATGGACGATGCCTTCCGAAACCTTGCTCCCGCGCTTAGTAACCCTACAGTGGTATCAAAGCCAAGCTAAAGATTTAAACGATGTTTGTTAGATTACGAAACCGAAACTACCCCGAAACTTTAAACATTGCAACCCAGTTTCTGTCGAATTTAAAAATGCCTCTAAAATGTTTTAAACAACTGCAGAATGTTGTATGACATATAACATGAATACTGTGAAAATTTGAAGCAGAACCACCTCAAAGTGGCAGGCCACAATGCCTCAAAAACTGGTGATCTCTACCCATTTTGGGAGTTCTGGGTTCAAATTTTCATGGTGTTCCAGTCTCTGGGTTTTAGTATTTCAGGTGTTGTTTGTTTTTGCTAAATTTACATGTGATGTTAACTTTCTGCAAAGGAAACTCGGAGTGTTTCGTAAACGTAATTCTAACATGTATTCGGGTTATTTAGACGATGTTAAAAAGTTTGAACGGCTATCAATAACCCAATTTTTCCCAGCTGGAAATTTTCTAAGGGTTGGATTTTTTCCGAGTTTAAAACCTTCAGAAAATCATGCAAGCAATTCTGTGGACCCTCTAGAAGAACGATACCCGAACTCGACTTTTTGGATCGCGGAACGACGGTCATACCCTAGGGTTTGCCACAGTTCCGTGGCGACATGAGTGAGGCATGGGTCGGCCCTTCTATGGATGGTTCATAGGAGCTGTGGCAGTTTCTGGACACTTTTTTGAACTCCGCTTAAGTGTTGAGCTTTTTAGGAAATTTTGGGTGTTCGATTATTCGATCGAAAAGTTTAATTTCGTCTAGCTATCTGTGATTGTGATACAATATTTGAAATCCACATAATTAGTTATGAGATAACTAGTTTGAATTTTATAAATCTAGCAGTTTAGTCTCATTTGATCGGTTGCTATGGAATTTTGATGTGGATCAATAGTCCGTCGCAATTACGTAGTGTACGCGGATACTCGCCGGGTAACCTTAATAGATAGCCACGCCCCATAGCCCTAACCAAGTGACTGTAAGAGAACCCTGTCGCCAAAAGCATCCGTTTGAGTGCTCGCGGCCGCGGTGTTCCTCCTTAGTGCACTTCGTCGATGGCATCGGAGGTGCGGCCGTCTACTAAAGTTTCTGACGAGCATTCGATAAGGTTATCGGGAATCTTGTTGAATTACCCGACAGCTTATTGGAAAGTGTTTTCAATATCAAGACTAAAATGCGGGGTTTATAATTGTTAGGCATGTGATGTCAAAGGAATTCATTTGGGTAGGCATGAATTCCAAAGTATGTGATACATTGGGTTTATGATATCTAAGGTGGTTGCGGATTCTAATTGTTGTAGTTTTTCACTTTCTTTTCTGCGACCGTAAGTGTAATATGTGGTGTATCGCCGGTTTCGTTGCTATACGTCAACGACAATTAGGATACGCATATTTACTTACGTTGATGGCATGTGATGTTATGTGTTGCTGTGATATGTTATATTGGATCGTCGTGTTTTGAATAGCCGGTTTTTTTTTATGTGAGATGAGAGTTTTACATTTTCATTCATGTAAAAGCTTGTATGTAATATTCTTTTATTGGGGCACTTCCGGGTTGAGGATGATGTCATCATTAGTGTATATTATTTACATTTCGGCATTAGAATAGACTTAAGGAGGAGAGCACAAGTAACCGGGTTCTAGGGTCTAGTGGGAGACCATCTCGAGGAGTCGAGACCGGGTCTCCTAACTGTAGAATTGGTAGGGTTTCTTACCGCTCTCGTAGGGGTCTAGGGATGTGGGTTTGGCTATTCATCGCGAACGTGGAATCTGTGTTTTATACCGGCTTAAATTAAAACACGGAATTCCTTGTATATCCAATATTTCATATTTGGTTCTTCTGCTGATATTCTGTGATGTGATCACTTGATATGTTCTGAGATGAATGCCTATATTATATATATGATATATAATAACTATTGTTGCTTTCGTTTCTTCTATGATACTTGGGAAGCATAATTGATAGGACTTCATTAATGAGATTAATGAAAGAAAAAGAAACCTAAAGATGTAGAAACTTGTTTAAAAACTGGTAGCTTTAGTTCTTGCTTTGCATAGCGGTATTTATTTTAGAATATCCAGCACCTTATTCGATAAGAAAAGAGCCGAGATCCCTTCACTGGGAGTGACCTCTTTAGCGAAACTAGTAGATGCTACAACCCACTCAGATTTGTCTTTTGACTGCTTTTTTAGTTCTTGCTTTGTATAGTGGTATTTCCTTGTAGAATATCCAGCACCTTATTCTATAAGGAAAGAGCCGACGATCCCATCACCGGGAGTGACTGTAACACCTTAGAATGCGATTAGTGTTAATTAAACGATAATGCGGGTTTTTAAGGAGAAGTTTACCAAATTGGTTTCCTCACATTTCATAACAATTAATTAATATTTTATTTTTATTTGTTATGGCTTGCACACACTTGTGCATGTTAATGTGGGGGTTAGTTAGTGTTAATCTTGTTAAGTAGCCATGACACCTTAAACTAATCCATGCCTTGATTTAACCTAGCACTTAGATATTTTATGTGAGAAATATCTTCTTGTTTTGGAATGAGGGAGGTGGCTAGGTGAGTCATGGAGGCATTAATGTTTGCATTGATGTGGAGAGGGAGAGAGTAAGTGTAAGGTTAAAGCTCACCCTACACTCGCCCTCTCATCATTTTCTTCCCACACTCTCTCATTCTTATCCTTTCTCAATTATTTCTTCATCTCCTCTAACCTCAAACTGAAACGCTCACTATCTTTTCACAAATCCTTGCAAAACTTCATTAAACACCATGAAAAACCCTTCACAAGTCTTGATTTAGCCACTAGGTTGACTTGGAGCTTGGAAAGATTGGATTTTTGAGCAAGAGTGGCTAGGTAATGAGCTCTAACTGATAATTAGGTGTTTATATTATTGTGTTGCCTTGTAGTTGTGATTTAGAGCACTAAAGGTTTAGTTTCGTGCACATATCGTATTTTTAGTGTCATATTGGAGTCTCTGTGATCTGCTATGACCTGGAATCTTTACTGTAAAATCTAGCAATGTAGTAGTGTTGTACTAGTGACCCTGAGTGCACACCTGAAGCACGAACCCCACCTGGGCGGTTTTGGCCGGCGACAATAGGGTGAAGTCCGTCGAGCTCGGTGGTTTAGGGGAGTTGGGGCTTGGTTTTTGTAGGGTAGCTGTCTGCAGTTGTTTAGGGGTGTTTGGTACTGTTTGATTTTTAGGTTTTGACAGTATAAAAAATCTGGGATCACTTTGCTATAATCTAGTGTTTTGACTACGTGTGTTACGTTATCCGACACGGTTCGTGATCTTGTGTAGCTGTTGCTCATGGGTTGGTTTTGGAGTGTCGCTTTACACGTTAACCACTAGACGGACACTTGAGAGTTGTATTGGAGTTGGTGCGTCGGTCAAACGTAGTTTGTACGTGATATTGATCGATTTCTGTGATTTTCACTTGCTATGTTTTGTGTTAATAGGATCGCAGGAGGGGACTTCGAACGCTGCGAAGAAAGGGAAGTAGGTGATTGGATCTACCTAGCTTGAGATCGTCGGTGAGTAGATTTAACATCTACGGGGAAATTGCCCGTATGGCGTTAAGCGTCAGGGCTAGATATGATATGATATTAGCCGCATGTTTATATGCACATATAGAGATGGTGCATGAACTTCATTTCATATTATTACTTGTTGTGTCTGGACTTGTACCCTTTCGGACACTGCACTATTATTGACAGTTCATGTTGCACGAGCATTAATTGTATGCTACACATACTGTCGGTAATTGCCATGACACGCACAACACATATACATATGTGATATTGTATTGATTAGTGACATTGAGACATTGATTCTTTGCAATTGCGGATATGAAATATAACATACATGCATACTACATGCTTGCACATATACCTTACTATAGCTACATGTTCACCTTTATATGATGTTGCGTTGGATTTTGGATAATTGGGAACCGCGTGATATATTTAATAACTTGATGCATTCAAATAGCGGATTTTCCTTGATATGCTCATATTACTGTTCTATATTGCATACATGATATTATATGGATTTACGCATTGAGATATGGATTTCATATGATTTTCTGGATTTGAGAACCGTGGGGATATTCAAGAAATGTGTATTGTTTTGAAAACCCGGTTTCTCTTGATATGATATTTCAGTGTGTCCACCATGAGTTTCTTGGTTCTAAGACTTGTGTTAGAAATCCGATGCGAGGAGTGGATGAGGCCGTGTTGCGGGTTCATGGTGGACCCGGTATGGTACCCCGGGGCAAGAAATGTATGTCGATGGATTAGCCGATGAGCCTGGCAGGGGAGGTGAACTTCCTACCGGTGATAGTATTTGGACTCGGCGGTGATCTGGAGGATACCGACCGGAGTCATGAGATGGATATGAGCCAATTCGTACTGCCGGAGCCCGCGGGTCGATCCGGGCAGACGGAGCCCATGGTACGTGGATTTACATGTCGATGATGGACACGAGTATTTCATGATGTTTTTGAGTGTCGATGTTGGGCACTCAGGTTCCATGAGATATACAGATATGAGGGCCGGTCCTGGTGACGGCGCTAGAGGATTTTAGGATTTGGGGTGTCATCGATGGACACCAGGGTTTTTCCATGCTGATGATTTGTGCATGAGGTTTATTATTTATCCCATACTCAGGATTTATTTGATATGTATTTGATTCATGTAGATATAGTACCCTGGTGGTGTACTTTGATCATGATTGTTGTATATCCATATTGCCATACTTATGCTATCAGATTGCATGTGATAGATTTATCGTTGTTTGTGCATACTTGCGATTACAGTATGATGTTATTTACTATTCACGAGTTGGAAACTCACCCCCGTTGTGCCACAGTGTTTTGCAGGTCTGACCCTCAGGGTAGGCGGCATGGCCCTTATTATCTCTACTTTTGCGGATACCGCTACCGTTGGCTGTGAGGCCTTTTGCTATAGGTGGGTTGCGGTTATCCGATGATGTCGTTGTATACCTTTTGTATCTAGTACTCTCCATCTACCATCTTCATGTTTATACTTA
The DNA here is from genome assembly GCA_030015575.1 of Agapanthus africanus. NCBI lineage: Eukaryota > Viridiplantae > Streptophyta > Magnoliopsida > Asparagales > Amaryllidaceae > Agapanthus > Agapanthus africanus. The sequence goes on from CM057349.1 coordinate 101,203,437, forward strand.
GAGACGAGTTGTGAGGATCGATATTTTATATTCTTGTGACTCTGGTTGTCGTGCTCGTGTGAGCCGGCCTTTATTTATGTTGATTATGGTCTTTTCCTTCGCTACGGAGTCGTATATCTGTTGTCGTGGTTGTTTCCGCCTTTGGGCGAGATTTTCTCCCGTTTGGGGATGCTTTACTTATATCTTATATTTGTACCCGTTTCGGGGCTGGCTGTTACAAAGGAGGTGCTGCCGAAATTTTCATGAAAACAAACTCAAGGTTTAAGTTTTGCTTGAGATTTAAAAGTATTCTATCTTTTCTTTCTTGTAATGGTTTAGAGTGCTGGGTTTTCGGCTTACTTAAATTGCGTTACACCTGTTGACGTTACGTAGTCTAAATGCCGGTCATGTGCCTAACATGGGTCGTGACAGTGACCTGTTTAGCGAAACTAAAAAAAGCCTCAAAAATGCTCCTTTTAAAAATTACTCGATTCTACAACGATATCAAGTTCATTACGCAAAAGGTTTTCTTAAAACCTGTCGTAGCACTCCGTCATTTCAGATAAGTAGTATTTAGTATTCGTGCTGCGTATGTTGGCTTTCGTCAAGGCGTAGTGTGCGGTAGCTGATTAGTACTTATCTTCTTAAGCATATGATGCGATTGGATTAGGTAGTCGTACGACTTTGTTGGCTTTCGTCAAGGGTCGTGCGGGTGGGTTTAATTCAATCAGGAAATGACGGGTTTAACTTAACTAGCGGACTATAGTTTGTTGGCTTTTATCATGGTTATAGGACGCTAGGGGCAGAAGCTTATCGGGAATTTCAAGTGTTGAAATTTGCAATGAGATTGCATACCTTCTATGAGATAGTTGGATCCTGATACCCACTGCGAGTAAGAGTTACTCCTGGGAGAGTTTTACACATTACAATTAGCCGATCAAGTAGGTGTATAGAAAGGTGTTAACGGGGTTACGCCCATGGAAAAACGAGGTTTATTTTAATTAGGTTCGTGCGAAAGCACGGGGAACCTCCCTCAAAGTACCGACACTGGCATGGCCGAAAGATTGGCGAACTTATACGGTGTAATTAATCCCGGCTAGTCTTACTTTTTAGGGTTTGAAGGAAGATTTGATAAAAACAGTGGGAGCCATCCTGATTAGATAAACTAATAACCAATCTAATCTTGCAAGAGCGCACACAGAGTGTTTTCTTCTCTCTCTCTCTCCTGGTAGTGACCATGTCACGCCTTAATCAAGATAATAATATGGATGAATTGACCGAACCTGCTTATTATACTGAGCTGGGGAATGTTGGTTCCTCTCTATCTTATAATTGTTATAAGTCTGAGATGGAAATAGGGGAATATCCGGATTTCCTTGCCACCCAATCGAGGAATGAGCATATTGATGCATATTCTTCGGGTTTGTTCGTTACCGAGAACTGTATCTCAGTATCCTCTACGTCCTAGGTATGAGATACTGGATTAGGATCCCATATATGTAATTTGTTACATGGGCTACAGACAGGTACAGAACTGAGAATGGGTGATATGTCTTTAAGCCTTAGAGAATGGTGCAAGTGTTGCAACCAAACCAGTTGGCAAATATCACCTTGTATTACTAAATGGTAAATACATTGATTCTGAACAAATGTTATTACATGCCGAACTTGATATACAACATTACATCGGTTTCTTTATTAAGTTAAAGAAGGATATAATTCTGTATTTGAGGATAATGTTGTGAATATTTCCTGAATTAAGAGTTGATTGGATCAGGCACGTTATGTAATGGTATATAAATTCTAAATCAAACCACCGCTCAAAGTAAGTAGAACACACAGAAGAGGAGTAGTTCAGAAATGAACGAATCTTTCTTATAGCATTGTAGAAAAGGTCATATCAATGCGACACGACTAGCTAAAGTTACATTAAGGATGAATATTAGAATCTGTTCGAATTTTCATCTTATGATACTTGTCAGTCTTGTCTCAAAGATAAAATGACCAATACTAACAGAGAAAGAGTTAGTGAACTCTTGGGACAGATACATGATGATGTATACGGTCCTATGTCTACAAATGCCAGGGTTGGTTCTTTGTACTTCATTACATTCACTGACCATCTCTCAAGATTCGGACATATGTTCCTGTTGAAACACAAGTCTGAAACTTTTGACAAATTCAACGAATATAAGTTTGAAGTTAAGAACCAGATGGGTAGAAGTATTAGGTCCTTCGATGTGATCGAAGAAGCGAATACTTGGGCATGAAATTCCTGGGGTTTCTAAACAGAGAATAGGATTCTCTCTCAGCTTACTCCTTTGTATACACCACAGCACAACGGTGTATCGGGGCGGAGGTATCGCATCCTATGAGATATGGCGCGCTCTATGATGAGTATTGCTCAGTTACCTATTTTCTTTTAGAAATATGCACTTGAGAAGTTGCATACCTATTGAATGGGATTCCATCCAAATCATTGCCTACCACTCCATATGAGATATGGTATGGGAAGAGACCATGTCTTAAACGAGTTAAGATATGGGGTTGTCCGGCCTATATTGAAAAACAAAATTCGGACAAGCTCGAGGCAAGGTCAGTTCTGTATATGTTTGTTAGGATATCCTAAACATATGCGAGGGTATATCGTCTACCACACTGAGGAGCAAAAGGTTTTTTGTTTCTCATCATGCCACCTTTTTAGAAAAGGAATTTCTTGTGAAGAAATTAGTGGTCATGAGGTAGAAAAGGAGTTCCAGCTAGACAAACTAACAGCTGATGATTTGGTGAAACCAAAGGATTCAATAGTCTCCAACGAACCTCAGCCTCTCCGCGAATCTGGTAGTGTTCCTCATCCACTTGAGAGATACTATGGTCTTCTCGGTGACAGTGGGAGCCAGGATTGCATCATGGTTGATGATGGCCCGACCAGGTTCACGAAGGCTATCACGAGTTGCGACTCTATGAAATGGTTGGATGCTATACAATCAAAGATGGAATCTATGTACACCAACAAAGTATGACTTTGCATGTTGCACCTGAAGGAGAGCAAATGGTTCTTGATAAGATTCTTGATGTAGATGGAAAAGTTGAGACTTTCAAAGCTATGCTTAAGTCCATCAGGATTAAAGCAGGCATCGCGGAGTTGGAACATTTGTTTTGATGTGACAGTCAAAGTATTTGACTTCATCAAAAAGGTAGATGAACCTTGTATATACAAGTGGGTTGTAGAGAGTGAGGTTTTCTTATACGTATTGTACGCAGATGACATACTCTTGATAGGAAATTGTTTCCTATGCTACACTCGGTCAAGCTCCTCTTATCACGAGGATTCTCTATAGAAGATCTGGATGATACTTACTATATCTTGTAGATTATGATCTATGGTGATAGAACTAAGTGGATGTTGGGAGTGTCCCAAATCCAGGTACATTAACACCATCCTAAAGGGGTTTAGTATAGAAGATTCTAAGCGTGGTGGTTCGTCCACTTACTCAGGAATCACTCTCTCCAAAAAAAGAAGTCTTCCAAGACTGATTTGGAGAGAGCTCGCATGCAAGAGATACCCTATGCTTCTGCAGTAGGCACTATCATGTATGCGATGTTATGTACCAGACCAGATGTAGATCACTCACTGGGTGTAGTGATCAGGAATCAATCGGATCTGGGGAGAATCACTGGACAACTGTGGAGGACATTCTTAAGTACTTGAGAAGCACTAAATGAATGTTCTTGGTTCGAGCTTCCAGAGTGATAAGGTCGACTGAAAGTCAGTCACAAGCATTGTCTTTACCCTCACTGGAGGGACGGTATGTTGGAAGAGTTCCAAGCTAGATACCGTGACATACTAGACGATAAAGGCTGAATACATTGCTATAAATGATGCTGCCAATATGGCTGTCTGGGCATTTCTTGTTTATGAGATGAACATGGTTCCTACCATTGAGCATCCAATAACTGTTATTGTGAAAAAATGGAGTTATGGCTTTGGCCTAGGAACGCAGGTCCCATCAGCATTCCAGACATATTCTGAGGCAAGTATCACCTAATCACGGAGATGGTTGATCTCCAGGAGATCGAGGTCAGGAGAGTTGACATAAAGGATAACATAGCGGATCCACTTACAAAGGCCTTTCCCTAGAGAGACTTCTATAGAACGTTGCATATGAGATACTGCAACAAATGACCTTAGTGCAAGTGGGAGATTGTTAGTTATAAGTATGCCCTAGAGGCCATTACTGTACATGCGATGTATATTATAGTGGATGCTTGGACATATATAGGGAGGACTTTCTTGCTCGTCATGATAGTATGCTATCTGGTTGCACTTTATCTTAACATGTACACTTATTATCTCTCTATTACATGTTGATAAAGCCCTTAGGATGAGTACTTGACTACCAGGATTATGATGCGGATCATACTAGTGGGGACAGGGTAGTCGGTAAGTACATCCTTCAAATGTTCCTAGTCGTAAGAGTATCGAGACAGGGCATCGATATTCCAGAGTAGACTAGCGTATACGCTTCTCGACCCATATGATGGGCGATGGATGATCCTACATCCATTGGTGTTTGACCTCAGAGAAGGTATACGGGTGCTCATTGGAGACTGCGTACACTCAACGGACTCGCCGAGAACTTCTAGATGGTATTATACCTATCGTCAGATAGCAGTTCTCTGGTGACACTGGTATAGGTTAGTCTGTCGACCCGAGATCGTCATAGAGTCTTGTGTGATTCCCACTGTGCTTTGATTTCCACCATACCATGGTCAAGATATCGTGCAAAAAGGTGGTTTTTGGGTACAGTCCCGAGTCATATGGAGGCAATGAGCGATAGGAGGAGATTCGCCTTTCCCGGTATTGGGGGTTGATGTTGCGCTTTGCTCGATTGGCCATAAAATGAAATCCATGGCCAGGATTGCTGAGATTTACTGGTAAGTGTTATCAGTAGTTTCTCGAACCGTTATGAACCTTGCATCGGCACGACTTATCATGCTATTGGGGTCTGACGTTTTACCACCCCCAGGCTGTGATATGCGACATATCTGACGAAGAGACCGGACTGTACGGTAGTGTTACTGATTGGAATCGCAGGAGTATGAGCAGGCTTGCTTATTGATTTTCTGATCGCTCAATACCAGGATGGCCGTTACGTTTAGCAGACCGCTTGCGGCTTGTGGGTGTTTGATATGATCATCACCTACTTCCGGCGTATTGACGAGTCTTTAGAGTCCTACACAGAGGTTTCCTGGTTCAAGCGAAACGAAGTAGGAGCACATATGTGATATGTACGAGACCGAGATTAATACGAGTATGTGATACCGTATTCTATTCTCGCGATATGTGATATCCGTCGGTTATATGTGATATAGCCGGGTTATCGGGTCCGGTGTTGATTCGATAAGTTGATTCATATGATATTAGTCGGGTGTATGTGATATAGCCGGATTATTAAATCAAGTGTTGATTTGATAATTTAATGTATAATTATATATTTGATATATTAACTTACATTAACTAATATTTGCTTACTAAGTATTCTTTTTCTCACATGTGTGCATATTGTATATATGTGATATATATTAGTGTACATTTTATTGTGTCATCCTTGATGCCACATGCTTCATGGGTGTATGAGACTTACACTATAGTTAGGATAATCCTAGGGTTTATATTTATTTAAGTAATTAAAAAATGAGTGGATATTTGGCATGGTGATTGTTTGATTTTTGTTGTGTAGTATGAAAATTGTACAGAAATCACAACCAAAAATATTTTGAGCGCAATCAATAACGGTGTCGAATGTAGCGCGTTAGTAAGTGCGGATCGTCCACAGGGAAAGTGTAATCGTTCGTCTTTTGAATTAGATGAATTGAAACTTTAATGAAAAGAAAACAAACATTTCATGATTTATATTTGAAGTTCAAGAATTAGAAAATCTAGATCTAATAACAAGAAAAAGATAGAATCAAGAATTGATAGTTTGTTGTGTTTATCAAATGATCCCCGGCAACGGCGCCATTTGATTTTAAACGATTTCCGGTGTGTAGTATTTGAAAATTGTAAAGAAAACAAACAATTCATGATTTATATTTGAAGTTCAAGAATTAGAAAATCTAGATCTAATAATAAGAAAAAGATAGAATCAAGAATTGATAGTTTGATGATTTTTCCAACCAAATATCAAGAATCAAAATGAGGCTCGTAGGAATCGATCGGATCTATAGATGTGATGTAATCTTACAATGACGTATTCTTATCCTTCGATGAATTGATACTAGATCGATGATGATCGACAAGAATTAGGGATTTCTAGTGAAACTAGGGTTTCATCTTATCCCTTGTTCTTTCGTCGATATCATTCACATTCTAGCCTTTAGTAAATTCAAGAAACGATCGTAGATCCCTAATTTCGAGCGATTACAATCAAGAAAGCATCACAACGAAACTGGGTCATCGATTCTTGAACTTGCTAGGGTTTACAAGACTCGTAGGACTCAAGAATCGTATTAAGATTTGTTACATCATCATTCTATTGATCGTCTCGACTCCTTAACGAGCGGAGTTTTACTCAAACATCACAACAAGAACAACAATCACAAATTGAGATCTAATCATGATGCAAGAATTAAAAGAAAACAAGATTAAAGAATTTCACCTTTTATTTATATCAACAATTTCGTTACATTCGCTCAAGAACTACAAGAGGAAGAACTCGATCGTCGATTTGGCTTCGCTCGTCTCCGTGAGTCGCGGATCGGCTTGGATCACTTGCCCGATTGAAGATCGGCTCGGCTCCTAAAAGGTTGAAGTGCTTCTTGCTTGATTTGGTACTCGGGATCTTGAATTTGATTGGAATTAGGGTTAGGGTTTCGCACAAGCCTTGTCACTAGACTTGTGGAAGAAGATGAAGAGATTAAAGATTGATTTAGGATCTAATGATCTAAGATTGATTAGCCTTTAACCCTAGGTCTAGGCTTCTATTTATAGACTTCCCTAAACCCTAGATCTAGGATTAGAATTTGAATTTCCCTCCAAAAAGTTAGTTAGATGAATTTTGAATTTCCCTCCAAAATTTTGTTGAGGAGAAGCTTCTAGATGTAATTAGTTAGGAGCTTAAGCAAGATTAGCTTAATTAATCATCTTTGCTGATCTGGCAGTAGCTTCGTGAGAATTCTGGAAATTGAAGTATATAAAAGGAATGTGGGCCCAGAGATGAGAATTTTGCACAGAAAATGGAGCGCTGATCTGACCAAACAGCAGCGGAACCGCGGCCCAAGCCGGCTCCCACCGCGGTTCCGCGGCGCTTTAGGGGCTTTAGGGCTTGAAACTTTTGGGCTTCTCTGGTACTGACATATGGGCCCTTTTGTGATATATTGAATTGTATTTTTCCCTCTATATTGCTACCAGATCTGAAAACATGGAGTTGGTGTATTTTTGATCAGCTTCTTTTGACTTTGCTCCTGCAATTTCCTGCACAAATCTCGACACAGGTGTTGCGCAATACAGGGATGATGCGATGCCATAAAATACAGTCAATTTCCTTTAAAGTGCCGTTTTAAAAGTCTAACACATGCAATCTGATATTTAAAGACTGATTTGCTAATATGTGAAATATGAATACCGAACAATTCTAAATGAGTGCAAATGATAGGGAAATTGCCGGTTAAAATATGCAATATTTTCGACTGATCAAATTCCCCCAAACTCAGTTTCGATCGTCTCGAGCGAACTTTTTATTAAAAAGAGAAGGAGAAAATAATGAAAGAAAAAAACTAACTAGCATACTTTCGTAGGCAACACGATTGCACTGAGCACGTGCAACAAGTCTTTAAACCTCTAGGTGTCCCTAGTAGGAGGAGTGTTGTCTCCTGAGGGTTTTCAGCGGATTGCACCCACAAAATCCAATAATAAAAGAAAGATCATGAATATTACATTTAAAGAAAAGAATCGTAGAAGAAAAGCCTTGAAAATTAGGGTTTCCAACTAAGCTAGCTTTTCGGTTGTCATTAGCCCTATCTTAATAGTCATGAAAAGATGTTAGAAATCACGTCCTCCCTCAATAAAACATCATCTTATTCTTCATTCCTATCTTTCTTCCAAACATCGATCATATCACCCTGCGTGTGTGTAAAGGACATCCCTACACCCGGAGAATTCAATTCAAGCTATTATACTCTTGCCCATCAGCCTCAGTACTTTTTGATTAATGAATATTTAGATGAGATTGCTCACACACTTTCATGCGACCGTTAATACTTCTTGAGGTACTAACCGACCGATTACTCATGTGCTTGCTTATTTGGTGTATTTTCCTCGTCTTGCACCACCTCAGGCGTAGCAGTGACTCCCAGACCAGTTGGCCTTAGGGCACTAGGTGAAGAGGCACCCTCGCTATATATTTTTTTATTGCCCCCGGTGATAACAAAACCAGTGTCCATTTTTCTCACCATTTTATATTTTTTTTTATTCACTTTTTCTTTTTATTTCCTTCATACTTTTGTCTTTAAGACAAGAGCATTTCAAGGTATCCTCTACTATCCCGGGCTTCAAGACGTGTGTAAGTGCGAATAGCAGGGTATCAACGTTCAAAATGTTTGGCTTCCAGACTAGAAACTATTTTTCAGACTTATTTTTATCCTCAGATTAGTGACGTCCTTCATCCTACTAACCCTTGGGACAACGGCTCATAACTACTTATTACTAGTTCGTATAAGAAAACTTCTAATTTTCTTGGTTTTCTTAAATTTTTCTAATCTCATGGATGTAATTTTTCACTATCTAAACTTTTATTATCTTATTTATGTACAAAAAATATTTTTATTTTTATTTTTTTTGAAAATTTTTAAATTTTTATAGGTTTTCAAAAAAATGTTTTGTGCTTATGCAAATGATATGCAAATGATGCGAAAATAAGCACAAACCTCCCCCAAACTTGTTTTCAACAGTGTCCTCACTGTTGCCTTCTGCTAAATCTCGGAAAACCTGTAAGCTTGGGAGGAAATTATTAGTGGGGGAAAAATATTTAAGTGAAGATCCTCCCCCAAACTTATTTTTGGCTCACAATTTTGTAAAAATTTTCTTTTCAAGAGCCCGATTATACCCCCCCAAACTTAAGCAATGTTAATCTTTGAAAATCACATGAGGGGGTTAAGAAATCAATGGTCGATGCCAAGCTTTGCAAAGACCGAATGTTAACACCAACCATTCAAAAACTTTATCTATGCAGTGCTTAGGTTGGTGGAAGAAGAAGTGGGGAAAGGTTAAGTGGTGGAATAGAATGTGTGTGCGTCTCATTTTGGAGAGACGATGCAGTGAATGTGATGGATTGCTCGCATTCTTTTTACAGTTCAGAAGAAGGGGTGGAGGTTCAATTTCATTGATTGGGATATGATTTATCTCAACACCCGTGTCATTCAAAAATGCGAGTTCATCAACGAAGATCTCCTCAAAAGTTCCATCAATACCCCAATGAATAATGTCATCACAAAGTACGGGGTCATCTTCAGACTCTAAGAACAGTTCATAATCCGTGTTAGTTATTGACCCGGACATCTCGGTGGAAGAGTCCGTATGTGTATGATACATAGTAGGGTCAAACAACAACGTATGAAAAGAGTCTAGATCAATATCAGGAGGATCATCAAATTCGCTGCTGTCGACCTCCATTAAGTCGACAGAACAGACCTGAGCAGTAGGTTCGGAGGGTACACTTCCCAACTTGTAAATGTTCAGTTCTATTGACCTATTCCCGAAGGATAGGGTCATAGAGCCATTACGACAGTTGATTAAAGCGTTGGAAGTGGCCAAAAATGGGCGACCTAAAATCACCGGAATTTGATTCCGTGGGTTCGCTACAGGCTGTGTATCAATTACAATAAAGTCCACAGGGAATATGAATTCCCCGATTTTTATTAACACATCCTCCAGTTCACCCCTAGGTTTGGTGATTGATCGGTCAGCCCTCTGAAGAGTTATGTTCGAAGGCTTTAACACTCCGATACCTAGTTGCTCGTAAACCGAGTAAGGAAGCAAGTTAACACTAGCGCCAAGGTCAAGTAACGCACGGTTGATGTGTTTCTCCCCAACAGATATGGAAATAGTAGGACGGCCAGGGTCCTTACGTTTCCTCGGTACTTGTTGGGGGAAAGCTGTGTCTACTGTCTTTGCCATGAATATCTTCTTGGGCACTTATTTCTTCTTCTTCCTAGTGCACAAGTTCTTAAGAGTTTTCGCATAGGACGGAACTTGTTGGATAGCATCTAGGAGAGGGATGTTGATGTTAACTTGCTTAAAAATGTCCATGATCTTCTCCATATGTGGACTCGATGTGTTAGCCCTTAACCGATTAGGATAAGGTGCTTTAGCAATAAGCGCTGGGTCCATCATAGGAGATGGAAGTGTGTGTGGACCCGATCCCAAAATAGAAGTGGGGATCGTCCACGGAGGGGTAAAAGAGGTGGGCTGAAGTGGCGAGCCTTGTGGGAAACGAAGAATAGGCTCGCAAGAAGGTGGTGGGGTAGAAGAACTGGGGTCAGAATTAGAAGTGTGTGTGTGAGGAAAGGTCTCAGCCGGGGTTTTATTAATTGATTTATCAGTGTCATCAAACTCTTCCCCAACGTGATTGTCAAGCACTTTTCCAGATCTCAACGTGATTGCATCCACATGATGTGAATAGCTGGGATTAGGTAAAGGTTGAGCTGGAAGTTTCCCTTTCTCTCTTGCACGCACTTCGGCTTTTAGTTGTGCAATTTGTTCTTCCATCGATTTGATATTCTCATTTTGAGAGACAATGATCTTTATCATATTCTCGACGGAAGATTGCAAACTTGCCGTCCCTTGGATGGATTGTTTCATGAAGGTATCCAAGGTTTGTGCTAGTGCAGAGGTATTATCTGTACCGGTCAATTGCAAAGGACTAGACGGTGCAAAAGTGTTGGCCGGATTTTGGAAATTTTGTGCTTGAAAGGGTGCTGACTCAATTGAAGTGGTGGCTGCTGTTGTGGTGGAGGGGCCCTTTGGAAATTGTGTTGGGTTGGAACCGTGTTTTGAAATTGGGATTGGTTCCAAGCAAAGTTAGGGTGATTCCTCCAACCCTGATCATATGTGGAGGAAGAAGGATCGTTCTTAGGTCCTTGTTGGTAAGCAGAATTGATAAGCTCATGACCTTGAAACGGACATTCTTCCGTCAAGTGAGACGGATCAGAACAGCAGCCACATACAGTTTTGGAGAGTGACATTTGGTTTAGGGCGGCGGCTAAAAATTTGTTTTCCATAGTCTCGAGTTTCTTATTGATAACTGAAATTTCAGCTCTAACTCCTATGGAAATATCATTGCCATCCCTAGATGATTGACTCACACCCTCCCACTGTAAAGATTTTTCAGCGAAATCTTCTAGAAAGTTCCAGGCTTCCCCATCATCTTTGGTCATAAAATTGCCTTGACACATGGACTCAAGGGTCTGTCTTGTGTTAGGATTAATGCCCTCATAAATGATTCGGCACAGTTCCCATCTCGGGATGCCGTGATGTGGACATTGGACTAACAGATCCTTGAAACATTCAAGACATTTTGAAAATGTTTCATTTGGAAGCTGGGTGAATTGATAGATTTCGCTACGGACTCGAGCTGTCTTTTGATGTGGGTAAAATTTCTTAAGGAATGCTTTGACAAATTCGTCCCAATTTGAAATGGAATATGCGGTAGTGTTATATAGCCACTTCTCGGCTAAATCGCACAAGGTAAATGGGAGAAGACGAAGACGTAAAGCATCCACAGAAAGCTGTGAAGTACCCATCATTGCGTATACATTTTCAAATTTCGTGATAAACACGTATGCGTCTTCAGACTCGAGACCGTGAAATTTTGGTAGAAGGTTGATGTATTGGGGTTTAATCTGAAAATTTTCCCCGTTGGCTGGTGGAATGGAAAGACAGGTGGACAAAGGTCCTCGTGTAGGATAGCACCTCTCTTGGAGAGAGATGCGAGGTGGATTCTGCGCACCAACGGACGGCGGCAGAGTAGTGGTAAAGAAATTCGATGGAGACGGATCCATCGATGTGGGTGTGGTGGTGGGTAAAAGAAAAGGTAAGTGTAGAAATATCGACTTTTGGGTCGATCGAAAGGACGTGGACTAACAGGCACTAGAATCCTGTTGTCCAGCCTATCTTGCACTAAAAAGGGTTAGTACAAGTGGCAGCGTGAATTTATAATTAGGGGAATGATGAATGAATGCGGTGTTTGCTTTGAAAAAGGGACGGATTTTTGAAAAAAATGATGCGACACAACAAATGCAGCAACAAAAGCCCTAGAATCTAGTGGTCACCTAGGTCCGGCTCTAGACCGCTCCTAACTGCCAAAAGACAAGTCGCAGGATAGAATCCTCTGTTAGTTATGTATATGCCCTAGAGGCCATTGTTGTACATATGATGTATATTATAATGGATGCTTGGATATATATAGAGATGATTTTCTTGCTCGTCATGATAGTATGCTATTTGGTTTCACTTTATCTTAACATGTTGACTTGTATTGGTTTACTGTTTTACTCTCACATGTTGATAAAGCCCTTAGGATCTGTACTCGACTACTGGGACTATGATGAGATCATACTAGTGGGGCCGCGGTAGTCGATGAGCACATCCTATGACTGTTCCTAGTCGAGGGTATATCGAGACAGGGCATCGATACACCAGAGTAGACTAGCGTATACGCATCTTGACCCATATGGTGGGTGATGGATGATCCCATATCCATCGGTGTTTGACATCAGAGATGGTGTACGGGTGCTCAGTGGAGACTGGGTACACTGGACGGACTCGCCGAGAACTCCCAGATGGTGATATACCACACGTCAGATGGCAGTTCTCCGGTGACACTGGTACAGGGTAGTCTGTAGACCCGAGATCGTCATAGAGTCTTGTGTGATTCCCACTGTGCTTTGATTTCCACCTTACCACGTCCAAGAGGGCATGCAAAACGGTGGCTTTTGGGTACAGTCCCGAATCACATGGAGGCAATGAGCGATAGGAGGGGATTCGTCTCTCCCGGTATAGGGAGTTGATGTTGTGCAGTGTTCGATTGGCTATAACTGGAAGTCCCTGGCCAGGGCTGATATAGAGATTTACTGGTAAGTGTTACTAGTAGTTTCTCGACCCGTTATGAGCCACACATCGACACGACTTATCGGTTACTGGGGTCTGACGTATACCACCCCTAGACTTGATATGCGACATATCAAACGAACAGACCGGACTGTACGGGAGTGTTACTGATTGGATTCATAAGAGAACGCACAGGCTTGCTTGTTGATCTTCTGATCTCTCAATACCTGGGTGGCTGTTACGTTTAGCTGACCGCTTGCAGCTTGTGGGTGTTTGATATGATCATCACCTGCTACAGGCGTACTGACGATTCTTTAGAGTCCTACACAGAGATTTCTTGGCTCAGGCGAAACGGAGTAGAGGCACATATGTGATATGTGCAGGACCGAGAATAATGCGATATGGGATACCGTATTATATTCTCGCGATATTTAGATATAAACCGGGTCATCGGATCAAGTGTTGATTCGATGAATCGGTACATGATATATTAGTCGGCAATATTCGATATAGCCGGATCGTCGGATCAAGTGTTGATTCGATGATTTAATGTATAATAATATATATGATATATTATTACATTATCTAATATAGGCTCTCTTTATTATTTCATTTTCTCACTGGATGATACATTGATATATATGCGATATATGTTAATTGTATTATTTTCTATTGTTGCAAATATATAATATATATGTGATATATATTATTATGACATGATATGATTAATTGTTAAACATGTTTAAGGATGATTAATTGAGGTTAGGGTTTGATTAGGGTTAGATGCTTCATGCACCTTCTAGAAGCTTTTTCTTTTGTCATTCTTAAGATATTTTTGGATGACACATTCTTAACCTAACCAAACCCTAACTCTAGTTTATTCTATACTAAATCTTGACCACTCATCCTTGACCATGGTTTATAAATCAATCATATAGTCTTCTTTCTATTCATCACAAAAGGATTAATCTTATTATCATTTCCATTATCATCTTCTTCTCTCTTGAAGAAGCTCAATTGATTTTCTTTATGTGATGAATAAATATGAGAAAATGATTTAAAAAGAAAGCAAAATTACTACTCTCTCATCCTCATCTCATCTAGCCCATGAGATTAGTGTGTTCATCTCTTTAAAGTGAGAAAGCTTGAGTCTTTGCAACTTCGAGGTAGATCATCGGAGATTTGGAATACTTCAAGCTAGCATGGATCGTTCGAGTCGTGGAGCCTCTCATGAGTCCGGGAGATCGTGGATCGCGGCAAAGGGACTTCTACTCGGAGCTTGTGAAGTGAAGGAGCGGACTACAAAGGTTGTAATCCCTCACACTTAGATAAAAGTTATCATCTTGCATGTTTAAACCTAATAATCTAGCAAAGATCCCGGCTTTGGGTTGTTCGGCACGTCTAAATTTTTATCCGGGCATGTTTGATGCCTTTTGAACCTTCACAAGAGTGCCTAGGAACCCTACAGTGGTATCAGAGCCTAGCTAGAGCATTAGGCGATGTGTTTACGAAGTTAAAACTCCGATCGAACCCGAAACGACAAAATAAGACCCCTCTCTGGAAATTTTTTAAATTTTGGGATTTTTCTGAATTAAAAATATGTAAAAAATTCAGCAGGGAATTCTAAGAATTACCATAAAACCCGAGCCCCCAATTCGACCAAACGGCGGCGGAACCGCGGCGCAAGCTTGCTTGCGCGGCGGTTCCGCGGCGGATTCATCGATTGGCGACACGTGGCTTTTCTGGTAATATCCGTAGGTGCTTGTTGATGCTTCTGGATATTTTTAAAAGTGATTCCAGTGTTGTTTAAAACTGGGGTTTATTTTGTAATCGTAGATTCGATCGGAATATTTAAATTCGTATTTCTTTCCGGATATTTAGAAACTGTTAAACTATTTGAACGGATATCATTAACTCACTGTTTCCCGGTACGGCAAACTTTCAAGTGTTGAAAATTTTATCGGGTTTAAATCTTTCGGAAAAATTGTACAAGTTAAGCGGTGGACCCTCTAGAAGACAACAAACCTTAACTCGATTATGTGACCGTCTTGAACTGCCTTTTGAACCTTCGGGTTTGGGGCAGTACGGTGTGCCACATGTGAGGCGTTGGCTTGACCCTTCTACGGCTGGATCACTGGTACTGTGACATATTCTGGGATTATTTGAACTCCGCTCAAGAGTTGAGCACTTTGGGAAACTTTGGGTATTTGATTATATGTTCGAAAAGTTTAATACTGTCTATTTATCTGGAATGTGATACAATATATGGAATTCATAGAGTTAGGCATGAAATGCGAAATATGTGATATTTCGGATTTACGATGTCTAAAGTGATTGTGGATTCCAAATATTGTAGTTTTACACTTTCTTTTCTGTGACCGTAAGTGTAATATGTGATATCGCCGGTTTCGTTGCTATATGTCAACGACAATTGGGATGCGCATATTTACTTACGTTGATGATATGTGATATTATGTGTTGCTGTGATATGTTATATTGGATCGTCGCGTTCAGAATAGCCGGGGGTTTTATGTGAGATGAGGGTTTTTATTTTCATTCATGTAAAATTCATTTGTAATGTAATATTCTTTTATTTGGGGCACTTCCAGGTTGCGGTTGATGTCACCAGTGTATATTATTTACTTTTCCGCATTAGGTAGACCCAAGGAGAGGAGCACAAGTAACCGGGTTCTAGGGTCCAGTGGGAGGCCATCTCGAGGAGTCGAGACCGGATCTCCTAACCCTAGAATTGGCAGTGTTACTTGCCGCTCTCGTAGGGGTCTTGGGATGTGGGTTTGGCTATTCGTCGCGACCGTGGAATCCGTGTTTTATACAGGCTCGTATTGAAAACACGGACGTCCTAGTATATCCAATATTTCATATATGTTCTTCTGCTGCAATGTTCTGTGATGAGATCATATTACTGCCTGAGACGAATCCTTATACTATATATATATGCTGATATATAAATATTACTGTTTTCGTTTCTTCTGTGATGCTTAGGAAGCATAAGCTGATGGGATTTTTATTAATGAGATTAATAAAAGAAAAGAAACCTAAAGATGTTGTAGAATCAAAACATTATAAAAAGGGTAGCTACAGTTTTGCTTTGCACAGTGATATATATGATATGTCCTGCACCTTATTCGATGAGGAAAGGACCGAGATCCCTTCACCGGGAGTGACTCCTTTAGCAAAACTGGCAGATGCTACAAAACTCGGTTTGTCTTTTGATTGCTTTTAGTGTTTTGCTTTGCACAGCGGTATATATGATATATCCTGCACCTTATTCGATGAGGAAAGGGCCGACGATCCCTTCACCGGGAGTGACCCCTTTAGCGAAACTAAGAAAAGCCTCAAAAACACTCCTTTTCAAAAATCACTTGATTCTACGACGATATCGAGTTCATTACGCTCAGGGTTTTCTGAAAAACCTGCATAGCCCTCCGTCATTTCAGATAGAGACTAGTTAGTATTCGTGCTGCGTTTGTTGACCTTAGCCAAGGCGTGGTGTACGGTAGCTAATTAGTATTTATCTGCTAAAACATGAGATGTGATTGAGTTAGGGTAGTCATGCGACTTTGTTGACCTTAGCCAAGGGTCGTACGGCTGGGTTTAATTCAATCAGGAAACGACGGGTTGAACTTGACTAGCGCTTATGATTTGTTGACCTTAGCCAAGGTCATAAGTTGCTAGGGGTAAAAATATTATCAGGAATTTCAAGTGTTGAAATTTGCAATGAGATTGCATACCTTCTATGAGATAGTTGGATCCCGATACCCACTGCGAGTAAGAGTTACTCCTGGGAGAGTTTTACACAAGACAATTAGCCGATCAAGTAGGTGTCTAGAAAAGTGTTAACGGGGTTACGTCTCTGGGAAAACGAGGTTTACTTTAATTAGGTCCGTGCGATAGCACGGGGAACCTCCCTCAAAGTACCGACACTGATCTGGCTGAAAGATTGACGAAATTGTAGGGTGTAATTAATCCCGGCTAATCTTACCTTTTAGGGTTTTAAGGTAGATTTGATAAAAACAGTGGGAGACATCCTGATTAGATAAGATAATAACCAATCTAATCTTGCAAGAGCATACGCTAAAGTGTTTTCTTCTCTCTCTCTCAAGGTAGCGACCATTTCAGGCCATAATCAAGATAATAATATGGATGTATTGACTAAACCTAATTATTGTACTGAGCAAGGGAACGTTGGACCCATTCTTTCTTATAAGAGTTATAAGACTGAACAGGAAACAGGAGAATATCTGGATTCTCACGCCCCCTAAAAGAACATGCATGTTGATGCATCTTCTTCGGGTGTGTTAGTTATTGAGAACTGTTTCTCAGTTCACCCTACGTCCTGGGTATTAGATACCGGATCAGGATCCCACATATGTAAACAGTTACATGGGCTACGTAAAGGTAGAGAACTGGGAAAAGGTGACCATTCCGTTCAAGTAGGGAACGGTGCAAGTATTGTAGCCAAAGCAGTTGGCGAATATCACCTTGTATTACCAAGTCGTAATACACTGATTCTAAATGAGTGCTATTATATACCGAACATGATGTGCAACATTATATCAGTTTCTTTATTAAGTAAAGAAGGATATAATTTTGTAGTAAAGGATAATGTTATGAACATATTCCTAGATCAAAGGTTGATTGCATCAGGCTCGTTATATAATGGCATATTCATTCTAAATCAGAATACAGTCCTCAATATACAAAACACACACAAGAGGAAAAGTTCAGATATGAACGAATCCTTCTTGTGGCATTGTAGACTTGGTCATATCAATGCGACACGACTGGCTAAGTTACATAAGGATGGTTATTTGAATCCGTTCGAATTATCATCTTATGATACTTGCCATTCATGTCTCAAAGGAAAAATGACCAAAGCTCCGTTTAGTGGACACGGAGAAAGAGTTACTGAACTCTTAGGAGTGGTACATAGTGATGTATGCGGTCCCATGTCTACGCATGCCAGGAACGGTTCTTCCTATTTCATTACATTCACTGACGATCTCTCTAGATTCGGACATGTATTCCTGATGAAGCACAAGTCTGAAGATTTTGAGAAATTCAGAGAATATAAGCACGAAGTAGAGAATCAAACGGGCAAAAGTATTAAGATTCTTCGATCTGATCGAGGAGGTGAATACTTAAGCGGTGAGTTTTTAGATTATCTAAAAGAGAATGGGATTCTCTCTCAGCTTACTCCTCCTTATACACCACAGCACAACGGTGTATCGGAGCGGAGGAATCGCACCCTATTAGATATGGTGCGCTCTATGATGAGTACAGCTGAGTTACCTATTTCCTTCTGGGGGTATGCGCTGGAGACAGCCATATACCTATTGAATAGAGTTCCAACTAAATCTGTGCCTACCACTCCATATGAGATATGGAATGGGAAGAGACCATCTCTTAAAAGAGTTAAGATATGGGGTTGTCCGGCCTATGTTAAAAAGCAAAATCCGGACAAACTCGAGGCACGATCAGTTCTTTGTAAGTTTGTAGGATATCCAAGCAATTCGTATGGATATCTATTCTACCACAGTGAACAACAAAAGGTGTTTATTACTCAACATGCCACCTTTTTAGAAAAGGAATTTCTTGCAAAAGAAATTAGTGGCGAAGATGTAGAGCTAGAAGAGGTTCCAGCAACACAAACTACAACTGAAGATTTAGTGGAATCAGAGGATTCAGTAGTACCCGACCAACCCCAGCCTCTCCGCCGATCTAGTAGGGTTTCTCTTCCACCTGAGAGATACTACGGTTTTCTCATTGATGGTGGAAGCGAGGATTGCATCATGGATGATGATGAACCGACTAGTTTCGAGCAGGCCATCACGAGTGGTGACTCTGTGAAATGGCTGGATGCAATGCGATCTGAGATGGAATCCATGTACACCAACAAAGTATGGACTTTGGAAAATGCTCCTGAAGGGGTAAAACCCATTGGGAGCAAGTGGATCTTTAAAAAGAAATTTGGTGTAGATGGAAAAGTTGAGACTTTCAAAGCTAGACTTGTAGCAAAAGGTTTTCGTCAACGACCAGGTGTGGATTATGACGAAACCTTTTCTCCAGTGGCTATGCTTAAGTCCATCCGAATCTTACTTGCCATTGCTGCATACCATGACTACGAAATCTGGCAAATGGATGTTAAGACCGCCTTTCTAAACGGTGATTTAGAAGAGAGCGTGTACATGACTCAGCCAGAGGACTTCGTAGATAGTGGGAGCAGCGGAAAGGTGTGCAAGCTGCTTAAATCTATTTATGGGTTAAAGCAAGCATCGCGGAGTTGGAACATCTGTTTTGATGTTGTAGTCAAAGAGTTTGACTTCATCAAAAATATAGATGAACCTTGTATCTATAAGAAGGTAGCAGAGGGTAAGGTTGTCTTCCACGTATTGTACGTCGATGGCATACTCTTGATAGGAAATGATATTCCTATGCTGCAATCAGTCAAGCTCTTCTTATCACAGAGATTCTCAATGAAAGATCTAGGTGATGCCTCCTGCATATTGGGAATCATAATCTATAGAGATAGATCTAAACGGATACTGGGATTGTCCCAATCCAGGTACATTGACACCATACTAAAGAGGTTTAGTATGGAAGAATCCAAACGTGGGAATCAGCCCACGATCTTTGGACTCACTCTCTCCAAAGAGATGTCTCCCAAGACTGATTTGGAGAGAGCTCGCATGCAAGGGATACCCTATGCTTCGGCAGTAGGCTCTATCATGTATGCGATGCTATGTACCAGACCCGATGTAGCATACTCACTAAGTATAGTGAGTCGGTATCAAGCAGATCCTGGAGAGAGTCACTGGACAGCTGTGAAGAACATTCTCAAGTACTTACGAAGGACTAAGGAGATGTTCTTGGTGTATGGTAACGGAGAACTCCAGGTGGAGTCCTTTACCGATTCCAGCTTCCAAAGTGATAAGGACGACTCTAAGTCGCATTCGGGTTTTGTCTTTACCCTCAATGGAGGGGCGGTATGTTGGAAGAGTTCCAAACAGGATACCGTTGCAGACTCGACGATGGAGGCTGAATACATCGCTGCCAACGATGCTGCCAAAGAGGCTGTCTGGATAAAGAAGTTCATTTGTGAACTTGGTGTGGTTCCATCCATTGAGCATCCAATACCTCTGTATTGCGATAACAATGGAGCTGTGGCTTTGGCCAAGGAACTCCGATCCCATCAGAAGTCCAGACATATTCTGAGGCGGTATCACCTGATCAGGGAGATAGTTGATCGCCGGGAGATCGAGGTCAGGAGAGTAGATACGAAGGACAACACTGCGGATCCATTCACGAAGGCTATTCCCTAGATACAGTTTGAGAGATTATTCGGGATGCTAGGTATGCGATATTACAGCAGCTGGCCTTAGTGCAAGTGGGAGATTGTTAGTTATGTATATGCCCTAGAGGCCATTGTTGTACATATGATGTATATTATAATGGATGCTTGGATATATATAGAGATGACTTTCTTGCTCGTCATGATAGTATGCTATTTGGTTTCACTTTATCTTAACATATTGACTAGTATTGGTTTACTGTTTTACTCTCACATGTTGATAAAGCCCTTAGGATCTGTACTCGACTACTGGGACTATGATGAGATCATACTAGTGGGGCCGCGGTAGTCGATGAGTACATCCTATGACTGTTCCTAGTCGAGGGTATATCGAGACAGGGCATCGATACACCAGAGTAGACTAGCGTATACGCATCTTGACCCATATGATGGGTGATGGATGATCCCATATCCATCGGTGTTTGACATCAGAGATGGTGTACGGGTGCTCAGTGGAGACTGGGTACACTGGACGGACTCGCCGAGAACTCCCAGATGGTGATATACCACACGTCAGATAGCAGTTCTCCGGTGACACTGGTACAGGGTAGTCTGTAGACCCGAGATCGTCATAGAGTCTTGTGTGATTCCCACTGTGCTTTGATTTCCACCTTACCACGTCCAAGAGGGCGTGCAAAATGGTGGCTTTTGGGTACAGTCCTGAATCACATGGAGGCAATGAGCGATAGGAGGGGATTCGTCTCTCCCGGTATAGGGAGTTGATGTTGTGCAGTGTTCGATTGGCTATAACTGGAAGTCCCTGGCCAGGGCTGATATAGAGATTTACTGGTAAGTGTTACTAGTAGTTTCTCGACCCGTTATGAGCCACACATCGACACGACTTATCGGTTACTGGGGTCTGACGTATACCACCCCTAGACTTGATATGCGACATATCAGACGAACAGACCGGACTGTACGGGAGTGTTACTGATTGGATTCACAGGAGAACGCACAGGCTTGCTTGTTGATCTTCTGATCGCTCAATACCTGGGTGGCTGTTACGTTTAGCTGACCGCTTGCAGCTTGTGGGTGTTTGATATGATCATCACCTGCTACCGGCGTATTAACGATTCTTTAGAGTCCTACACAGAGGTTTCTTGGCTCAGGCGAAACGGAGTAGAGGCACATATGTGATATGTGCAGGACCGAGAATAATGCGATATGGGATACCGTATTATATTCTCGCGATATTTAGATATGAACCGGGTAATCGGATCAAGTGTTGATTCGATGAATCGGTACATGATATATTAGTCGGCAATATTCGATATAGCCGGATCGTCGGATCAAGTGTTGATTCGATGATTTAATGTATAATAATATATATGATATATTATTACGTTATCTAATATAGGCTCGCTTTATTATTTCATTTTCTCACTGGATGATACATTGATATATTTGCGATATATGTTAATTGTATTATTTTCTATTGTTGCAAATATATAATACTTATGTGATATATATTATTGTGACATGATATTATTAATTGTTAAACATGTTTAAGGATGATTAATTGAGGTTAGGGTTTAATTAGGGTTAGATGCTTCATGCACCTTCTAGAAGCTTTTTCTTTTGTCATTCTTAAGATATTTTTGGATGACACATTCTTAACCCAACCAAATCCTAACTCTAGTTTATTCTCTACTAAATCTTGACCACTCATCCTTGACCATGGTTTATAAATCAATCATATAGTCTTCTTTCTATTCATCACAAAAGGATTAATCTTATTATCATTTCCATTATCATCTTCTTCTCTCTTGAAGAAGCTCACTTGATTTTCTTTATGTGATGAATAAATATGAGAAAATGATTTAAAAAGAAAGCAAAATTACTACTCTCTCATCCTCATCTCATCTAGCCCATGAGATTAGTGTGTTCATCTCTTTAAAGTGAGAAAGCTTGAGTCTTTGTAATTTCGAGGTAGATCATCGGAGATTTGGAATACTTCAAGCTAGCATGGATCGTTCGAGTCGTGGAGCCTCTCATGAGTCCGGGAGATCGTGGATCGCGGCAAAGGGACTTCTACTCGGAGCTTGTGAAGTGAAGGAGCGGACTACAAAGGTTGTAATCCCTCACACTTAGATAAAAGTTATCATCTTGCATGTTTAAACCTAATAATCTAGCAAAGATCCCGGCTTTGGGTTGTTCGGCACGTCTAAATTTTTATCCGGGCATATTTGATGCCTTTTGAACCTTCAGAAGAGTGCCTAGGAACCCTACATCCTCCACTGCCTCTTTGTCCCCCTGTGGCCAGGTAAGTGCCAGGTAAGTGGGAAGGTACTCCACTACGTAAGTAGTGGGCCTAATTAATAACCACTAGCCTTCGACACACTTGCCTTAGACACCACAAGAAAACGCGGATAAGCAATGAATTAACCACGGCCTTCTTCTATCCTAAGTGAGCGCGACGGTCCTTAGAGTCATCTCTAGATATTTTTTAATTAATGAGGGTAAATGCGGATGCAAGTTTGTGATTTTTGGGGCTTAGGAAGGGTAATGAACTCCCCACCTAATCTGGATTTGGTCGTGCCCCTTAATATCCGTATTAATATGCAAACAACCAAGAATCAAAAACACACACAATTTAATTTTGCTATTTTGCGGCGCTGCGATTATTTGCAAAGAAACCTGCACAAAATGTTAGTTAGAGCTAAAAAGAGGAGAGAGGAGAAGGTAAGAAAACACCTGAGAGAAAAATTGTACAGAGAACTCTCAAAAGGGCCATGGTTCCGCCGCAATAGCCACTTAATGCCGCCCTTCCGCGGTCCCTTGTGCTGATCACTGCACAAAAATTCTTGAGGCTGCTACTGTTCAGCCCCTGAACTCTCTGGAATTTTCAGAAATTTTTTTCTCCAGCTCCAATGATCCCAGATTTCCTCGCAGTCAAATCACAAAACACGTATTAGGGTTTGTGCGAGTTTAGATCTAAAAATTATAATGGAATAAATTTTTCAACTCAAATTTCAAAATACGAACAATTAGCGCACTATCCCCGGCAACGGCGCCATTTGATTGTTTGATTTTTGTTGTGTAGTATGAAAATTGTACAGAAATCACAACCAAAAATATTTTGACCGCAATCAATAACGGTGTCGAATGTAGCGCGTTAGTAAGTGCGGATCGTTCATAGGGAAAGTGTAATCGTTCGTCTTTTGAATTAGATGAATTGAAACTTTAATGAAAAGAAAACAAACAATTCATGATTTATATTTGAAGTTCAAGAATTAGAAAATCTAGATCTAATAACAAGAAAAAGATAGAATCAAGAATTGATAGTTTGTTGTGTTTACCAAATGATCCCCGGCAACGGCGCCATTTGATTGTAATAAATTTCCGATTGTGTGTATCAAATCAAATAGTCCCCGGCAACGGCGCCATTTGATTGAATGATTTTTGTTGTGTAGTATGAAAATTGTAAAGAAATCACAACCAAAAATATTTGACCGCAATCAATAACGGTGTCGATTGTAGCGCGTTAGTAAGTGTGGATCGTCCACAGGGAAAGTGTAATTGTTCGTCTTTTGAATTAGATGAATTGAAATTTTAATGAAAACAAAACAAAACAATTCATGATTTATATTTGAAGTTCAAGAATTAGAAAATCTAGATCTAATAACAAGAAAAAGATAGAATCAAGAATTGATAGTTTGATGATTTTTCCAAACCAAATATCAAGAATCTAAATGAGGCTCGTAGGAATCGATCGGATCTGTAGATGTGATGTAATCTTACAATTACGTATTCTTATCCTTCGATGAATTGATACTAGATCGATGATGATCGACAAGACTTAGGGATTTCTAGTGAAACTAGGGTTTCATCTTATCCCATGTTCTTTCATCGATATCATTCACATTCTAGCCTCTAGTAATTTCAAGAAACGATCGTAGATCCCTAATTTCGAACGATAACAATCAAGAAAGCATTGCAACGAAACTAGGTCATCGATTCTTGAACTTGCTAGGGTTTACAAAACTCGTAGGACTTAAAAATCGTATTAAGATTCGTTACATCATCATTCTATTGATCGTCTCGACTCCTTTACGAGCGAAGTTTTACTCAAACATCACAACAAGAACTACAATTACAAATTGAGATCGAATCATGATGCAAGAATTTAAAGAAAACAAGATTAAAGAATTTCACCTTTTATTTATATCAACAATTTCATTACATTCGCTCAAGAACTACAAGAGGAAGAACTCGATCGTCGATTTGGCTTCGCTCGGCTCCGTGAGTCGCGGATCGGCTTGGATCACTTGCTCGATTGGAGATCGGCTCCGCTCCTAAAAGGTTGAAGGGCTTCTTGCTTGATTTATACTCGGGATCTTGAATTTGGATTGGAATTAGGGTTAGGATTTCGCACAAGCCTTGTCACTAGACTTGTGGAAGAAGATGAAGAATTAACAACTAAGATTGAACTAAGATTGATTAAAGATTGAACATCCTCAACCCTTAGATCTAGGCTCCTATTTATAGATCTCAAAACCCTAGATCTAGGATTTGAGTTTTAAGTTTCCCTCCAAAAGTTTGTTGAGGAAATTTGAATTTCCCTCCAAAAGTTAGTTAGAGGAGAAGCTTCTAGATGTGATTAGTTAGGAGGGAGCTTCTAGAAGAGGTTAGTTAGGAGCTTAATTAGGATTAGCTCTGCTTAATGATCTTTGCTGATCTGGTAGTAGCTTCGCGAGAATTCTGGAATTTGACATATCTTTCTGAGCTGTAGGGCTTGAGATATGAATTTTGCACTAAAAATAATTTGCTGATCTGACCAAACCGCCGCGGAACCGCGGCGTAAGCCGGCTTCCGCTGCGCTTTTGAAGAGTTGGGGCTCGGGCTCTCTGGTGCTTGTTGGGCTTGAGTTGTGGGCCTTTCTTTGATATGTTGAATTGTATTTCTCCCTTTGGATTGCTACCAGATCTCAAAACTTAGAGTTGGTGTAATGTTTGATCAGCAAAATGATAATTTTGTCTTTTCTTCCGGATTTTCCTGCACAATTTCTCAAGACAAGTGTTGCGCAATATAGAGATGATGCGATGCCATGAAATGCAGTCGATTTCCTTTATAGTGCCGGTTTTAGAGTCTAACACATAAAATCTGATATTTTACGACTGATTTGCTAATATGAGAAATATGAATACCGAACACTTCTAAATGAGTGCAAATGATAGGGAAATTGCCGTGTTAAAAATACATTATTTTCGACTGATCACATGGCTACAAGCTTGTAGAAGCTTGTGGAAAACTTTGACCAAGTGCACCATTTTTGTTTCACTTGTAGATATTTATTAATCTAACCTTTATCCACAACCATGGTCAATTCTCTACATGGGTTAGTGTATGACACTAACTCACCCATGGTTTATTTTCTCACCCTATGAGTTCATTTTCTCATTCTTCACTCGTTCTTCTTCTTCCTTATGAGAAAAGTGTTGGGTTACTAGGCACTCTCACAAGGGTCTATTAGGAATCAACCATGCCCGATTTAAATTTTATCCGTGCCGAACAACCCTAACCAAGATCTTTAAACTAGAGATTAGGTGAAACATATCATGTTAAACACTTTAACATCTAAAAGTTTGGGATTATAACCTTTGTTTTCCGGTCCTTCACTTCATAAGCTCCGTGTTGAGGTCCCTTCGCTGCGATCATCATGTACCCGGACTTTAGAGAGGCTCCACGAAGAGAATGATGCAAACTTGCTTCCGATCTTCGATAACAAAGATGATCTACCTTGAAGTTTCATTAACACAAGCTCTCACTTATAAATGAAGTGAACACCCAAATCTAAATGGCTAGGATAGATTAGGATGATGAAGTAGGATTTTAGCTCTCTTTTATTTTCATAATCTCACCCATTTTCATCACAAGAATCAAAGCTAGAAAGCTTTGCAAGGAGGAAGAAGAAGAAGAATGAATAATAATCCTTTTGTGATGAATAATGAATTGTTATGATAACTACAAAATGCAACCATGGTTGACCAAAGTAAAGTCTAACCTATGTAGAGAGTTAACTAGGGTTAAAGGGTGTGGGTTGGGTTTGGAAATATCTTACAAAATATCAACATAAATATCTTTGCAAGAAACAAAGTAAAAATTTCTAGAAGCTTCTAGAAAACATTAACCCAAATCAAACCCTAACCATGTTTAATCTCCACTAATCATGTTGCATTAGTAATCATAACTTGTTACAATATTATATATCACGTATATAATATTTATTGTAACAAAATAAAATAATACAATTAACATATATCGCGTATATATTAATGTATTACCCGATGAGAAAATGAATCAATAAAGCGAGCCTATATTAGTTAATGTAATTTAATATATCAAATATATATAATTATACATTAAATTATCGAATCAACACTTGATCCGATAATCCAGCTATTTCACAAATAACCGACTAATATAATCTGTATTAGTTCATCGAATCAACACTTGATCCGATGACCCGGTTATATCACATATACCCGGCCGATATCTCATATCGCGAGAATCTAATACGGTATCACATACACGTATTGTTCTCGGTCCTACACATATCATATACGTGCTCCTACTCCGTTTTGCCTGAGCCAAGAAACCTCTGTGTAGGACTCTAAAGAATCGTTAATACGCCGGCAGTAGGTGATGATCATATCAAACACCCACAAGCTGCAAGCAGTCAGCTAAACGTAACAGCCACCTAGGTATTGAGCGATCAGAAGATCAACAAGCAAGCCTGTACATTCTCCTGCGAAACCAATCAGTAACACTCCCGTACAGTCCGGTCTCTTCGTCTGATATGTCGCATATCTCGCCTGGGGGTGGTAAACGTTAGACCCCAGTAGCTTGATAAGTCGTGTCGATATGAGGTCTATAACAGTTCAAGAAACTACTGATAACACTTACCAGTAAATCTCAGCAACCCTGGACAGGGATTTCCAGTTATAGCCAATTGAACACAATACAACATCAACTCCCTATATCGGGAGAGACGAATCCCCTCCTATTGCTCATTGCCTCCATGAGATTCGGGACTGTACCCAAAAGCCACCTTTTTGCACGCCCTCTTGGACGTGGTATGATGCAAATCAAAGCACAGTGGGAATCACACAAGACTTTATGACGATCTCGGGTCTACAGACTAACCTGTACCAGTGTCATCAGAGAACTGCCATTTGACGTGAGGTATAATACCATCTGGGAGTTCTCGGCGAGTCCGTCCAGTGTACCCAGTCTCTACTGAGCACCCGTACACCATCCTTGATGTCAAACACCGATGGATATGGGATCATCCATCGCCCATCATATGGGTCAAGATGCGTATACGCTAGTCTACTCTGGTGTATCGATGCCCTGTCTCGATACACCCTCGACTAGGAACAGTTATAGGATGTACTCATCGACTACCGTGGCCCCACTAGTATGATCTCATCATAGTCCCAGTAGTCGAGTACATATCCTAAGGGCTTTATCAACATGTTACATAGAGACAATCAGAGTACATGTTAAGATAAAGTACAACCAGATAACATACTATCATGTCAAGCAAGAAAGTCCTCCCTATATATCTCCAAGCATCCATTACAATATACATCATATATACAGTAATGGCCTCTAGGGCATACTGTAACACCTTAGAATGTATTTTGGGGCTAATTATATTTTAATATATGGTTTTTAATAAAAAGTTTACCAAATTGGTTTTCAATTATTTTATCCTAATTAATGAACATTTTATTAGATTTTTCCTAGGCTCGCGCACACTTGTGCATGTTAACTAGGGTGTTAATTTGGGGGTTTAACCATGATTAGCAACATGGTGAACTAACCAT
Source organism: Agapanthus africanus (assembly GCA_030015575.1). Taxonomy (NCBI): domain Eukaryota; kingdom Viridiplantae; phylum Streptophyta; class Magnoliopsida; order Asparagales; family Amaryllidaceae; genus Agapanthus; species Agapanthus africanus. The sequence goes on from CM057349.1 coordinate 101,231,728, forward strand.
TCCCTAATCTAGTTTTATAATTTGTTTAAGTGTTTTGGGTTTTATTATGGTGTATGGTTGTTTGAAAAAAAATGAATTTAAAAGGTTTTTTTAAATTGGGTTGAAGTGTTGACCATGAGAGAGAGAGAGAGAAGGAAAAGCATGGGGCAACATGGTTTAGGCCATGCCTCATTTAATGATGAGAGAGTGGGAGAGAGGGAGGGGTGCTTACCTTGCTCTCATTCCTCATTCTCATTCTCTTTTCTCTCATTCTCTCACTCTCATTCTCACACACACACACAAGGCTGAAGCAATCAGCAACAGCAGCAGCAGCAGCTTCTGGCAGCAGCAGCAGAGGCCCCAGCAACTTGCAGTAGCTCTTCTTCCTCCATACACTTCTTCTCCTGCTTCTTAGCGTACCATAGGGTATATTTTCTGAACCCAATTCCCTTTTTCCTAGCTTGTGTGTTGTTTAGCGTCGGTTTGTGTTAAATAGTGAGTTTTGTGCTAAATATGGCGATTTATGTGGAATTTTGTTTATATGATGATTGTGTTAGTTAACCTAGCCTATTTAAGTATTATTAGGGTCACTTCAATTGAGTTTAACCCAGATTTCACTAAAATACCATAGGTTTTCTGTTTTGTGCAATATATCGTATTTTTGGTGTCGTTTTGCGACATCTGGAACCTGCTGTGATCCGGGATGATTACTGGAAAATTAAGCAAAATTGTAGTTATGTACTAGGGACCCTGGAGCACCACCTGAGGCACGACACCCAGGCCACCGGCCAGGGCCGGCGATGGCAAAGAGGAGGTCCAGCGACGCCGGCTATGGTGAGGAGATAGGATTTGGGTTATTCTGTGTTGGTGTCTGCAGTGGTTTGGGTTCTGTTGGTCTTGTTTGTGTGTTTAGTTTACACAGTATGCAAAATCTGGGATCACATCGTATTTCTAGTTCGTTGTGTTTGCGCGATACGCGCGATACGTGAGTGGGTTCTGTGATCCAGCGTGTCGCGGCGTGTCACGGTAGTTTTAGACGCGTATACACACGTTTCTGCGTATCGTGCACACACGCGTTTAGTTCGCGAATATCGCATTTTGCGAGATATTTGCTTATATATATGATTTCCTTGTCTAATTTTCAGGTTTGCAGGCGGAGACTATGGACACAGCTACTGGGGAAACAGGTGGTAGGATTCACCTAGCGTGGAGCACTGGTGAGTAGATTTAACATCTACAGGGGAATCGCCCGCATGGCGTTATGCGTCTGGGCTAAGATTCAAATACTTTTCGTATATTCTACGTCATTGTTAGAATTGCGCCTTTACCCTATTACTTAGATGTTGTACCTGGACTAGTAGCCGTAGGACACTGCATAAATTATTGACGATTCATGTTGCACGAGCACTGATTGTATGCTACACACACCGTCAATAATTGCTATGTGACACACAAACCCCTTATAGATACTATATTGCTTGGTTAGGGACCTTGTGATATTGATTCGTACTACTTATCACATATGACATTTACCATACCTGTATACCTATAGAGTATCGTACCCTTAGCGATAGGTACATACACACTTTACGATACAGCTACAGGTATACCTGGTTCATATTCTACTCTTACCCGGAGGGGGTATACTTTATCAGTTCTTATAGGTAGATACCTATACTTTGTTACACCTGTATGTTACACATATATTCAGTTGCTGTTACATATTTACCTGTACTGATGTTACTTAGCAGTTTTCCTTTTTATATGCTCGCATTTCAGTTTATGTCGCATATATTCTATTCATGGATTTGCGCATTCTTATATGGATTTTTATGATGTTTTCTGGATTTGGGAACCGCGGGAGTTCATGAAATTATGCATACATTGAAAAAACCGGTTTTCTTGATATGATATTTGCGTATCCACCATGAGTTTTATCGGTTCTGATTTATATATATACCCTTACGAGGAGGCGTTGAGGCCGTAGAGGGTACATAGTGGGGTCCGGAGGTACCCCGGGGCAAAAAGATCGAAGGTGCATGCCGATGAGCCCGACAGAGGAACCATACCATCCGGTGATAGTATCAATGACTCGGCGGGGATCATGGAGATACCGTTGGGAGTCATGTACGTATGGATACGTAGGAAGGCGAGAGTCAGAGCTAGGCACTCGTGCTTTCCGGGATACCGTATGATACGTGCCTATCAGAATGCTAGTCTTGGTGATGGCATCTGATAGATCAGTATTTCTGTGTCGATGCTTGGCACATTGTCTTCATGATATTTCTTTTAACACCCTTGTATATATAACAGGGGATTTAGCCGTTGTTATATATACCCTTACACCAATATTAGTGGAGTGGGACGCTAATATATGTGTATTGACCCCATCATATTTATTTCTGCAAATATATATATTTAGGATGTTAGAATTTTACTTGGGATTCGACTTGGGATATAGGTGATTCATTGAGATTGGATATGGATATGAATGAGATTGCCGATATTGTACATTGAGGAGATATGAGACTTATATGATATGAAAGCCGATTGGGGGCTGATTTGAGAAATTGGGATTTGAGTGTCTTGATGGATTGTGATCCTACCACGATGTCAGGATTCCGTGGAAATGACATATTTCATTCCATATCTCATACCTATCTGTTTTTGCACTATTTCATGTATTGGTAGTACCATTTAGTGTACCCTTCTTGATTGTTGCATATTTACATTCTCATATTCCTATTTCATGATTATTGCATATTGATTGTCATATCATTATTGCTTCATATATTTATTGTACCTGTTAGTGTACTTTCTATTATTCTGCATTCACATGACCTGTTATTACTGTAAATTGCATATCTTAGATTCATGCTGTACGTACATACCTGCGATTACCTGCATATGTTATCTACTATTCACGAGTTGGCAACTCACCCCCGTTGTGCCACAGTTGTTTTGCAGTGTGTTTCCCCAGAGTAGTCGAGGCAGGCTATTCATCTATCATCTTTTGCTACAGATACCGCATCGGCTCACAGTGTGCTATTTTGCTTAGGTGGGTATTGGTGGTTATCTGTATTTTGTATTGTATAATTTGTTGTACCTTGTACTCTCCATCTACTATTATGTTGTTGACTTAGAGACTTGGTGAGGACGTTATTGTATATTATTTGTGGATTTGTTGTCTTTTATATAGCTTTATCTCTATTGTCTTTATTTTTTCGCTGCGGCGTCGTATATTTGTGATGTGATTGTTTCTGCTTTTGGGCCAGTTTTTACAAAGGGGGTGTTGCCAAAATTTTAAAGAAAGAAAGTTGGACTTTTAAAGAATTTGGGTTGTGATTTCTGATGTTTCAAAAACTTTTATTATCTTTTCCGTATTTTCATGGTTTAGATTTCTGGCTTTTGGCTTTCTTTTACTGCGTTACGTCTTTAGGCATTGCGTAGTATTAGGGCCGTCACGTGCCAATTTTGGGTCGTAACACATACATATAACTAACAATCTCCCACTTGCACTAGGGCCATCTGTTGTGGTATCACATACCCAACAATTAGCTGTGGTTGAAGTATCTCATACTTAACCATCCCATAAAAATCTCTACTGGGAAAAAGGCCTTTGTGAGTGGATCCGCGCTGTTGTCCTCTGTGTCTACTCTCCTAACCTCGATCTCCCTGGAGATCAACCATCTCCATGATCAGGTGATACTGCCTAAGAATTATATCTAGATTTCTGATGGGACGGGGGTTCCTTGGCATAAGCCACAACTCCATTGTCACACAATGGTTGGAACGAAATTCATCTCATGAACTTATATATCCAGAATGCCTCTTTGGTAGCATCCTTGGTAACGATGTTTCTTGCCTTTAATCGTCTAGTAAGTCACGGTATCTAGCTTGGAACTCTTCCAACATACCGTCCCTCCACTGAGGGTAAAGACAATGCCTGCGACTGACATTCAGTCGTCCTTATCACCCTGGAACTTTTCCATTGATTCTCCCCAGGATCGATTGATACCATCTCACTACATCTAGTGAGAATCCTAATATCCAAATAGATCTATCTCATAGATCCATAACCCAGGATTTAGGAGGTATCACCTTGATCCTATATGGAGAATCCTTGTGATAAGCGGAGATTGACCGAGCGTAGCATAGGAAACTCCTTCCCTATCAAGAGTATGTCATCCACGTACTCTACGAGGATTACCACCATACTCCCTACTACCCTTTTGTATATACAAGGTACATCTACCATTTTGATAAAGTCAAACTCTTTGACTACCACATCAAAATAGACGTTCCAATTCCGCGATGCCTACTTTATCCTATAAAGCAACTTGCACACGTTTCCACTGCTCCCACTGTCTACGAAGCCCTCTGGCCGTGTACTTATAGACGCTCTCTTCTAAATCATCATTTAGAAAAGCTGTCATGACACCCAACCACCAGATATCGTAGTCATGGTATATAGCAGTGGCATGTAGGATCTGGATGGACTTAAGCATAGCTTTGAAAGTCTCAACTTTTCCATATACACCAAGTAATCTTCTCAAGATATACTTGCTCCTGATGGGGATTTAACCCTTCAGATAAAGCAACCAAAGTCCATACTTTGTTGGTGTATAAGGATTCCATCTCAGATCGCTAAGCATCCAGCCATTCTTACAGTGTCCTACTCATGATGGCCAGCTCGAAACTAGTTGGGTCATCATCTCATGATGCAATCCTCACTCCCACTGTCATAGAGAAACTGAAGTATCTCTCAGGTTGGTGACGAACCCTACTAGATTGGCGGAGAGGCTGAGGTTTATTGGAAACTATTGAATCCTTTGGTTCTACCAAATCATCTTCTGTAGTTTGTATAGGTGGAACTCCTTCCAGTTCTACCTCATGACCACTAATTTCTTCACAAAAAATTCCCTTTCACAAAGGTGGCATGTTCGGAAACAAAACATCTTTTGTTCCTCGGTTAGGTTGAAGATATTCCCTTGCGTATGCTTGGGATATCCAACAAACTTCCACAGATCTGACTTTATCTCGAACTTTTCCGGATTATGCTTTTAGACATAGGCTGGACAACCCCAAATCTTAACAAACTTAAGATAAGGGCTCTTCCCATTCCGTATCACATATGAAGTGGTAGGCAACTGATTTGATTTGAACCCTATTCAATATGTATGCAGCTTCTCAAGTGCATAACTCGCAAAAGGAAATAGGAAACTCAGTAGTACTCATCATAGAGCACACCATATCACATAGGGTGCTATTGCTCCGCCCCGATATACCATCGTGCTATGGTGTATACGGAGGAGTAATGCTGAGAGAGAATCTCATTCTCCTTTAGAATAGTCCAGGAATTCCGTGCTCAATGTATTCTCCTCCCTGATCTCATCATAGGACATAATACTTATACCCGTTTTTGGTTCTCTACTTCTAATTTTTATTCTGTGAATATCTCAAAAGCTTCGGACTTGTGTTTCAACAGGAACATATGTCTAAACCTTGAGAGATCATCAGAGAATGTAATGAAGTACAAAGAATCGGTCTTGGCATGTGTAGACAGGAGACCTTACATACATCATCATGTATCAATCCCAAGAGTTCACCAACTCTTTCTTTGTTTCCAAAAAACAGAGCTGTGGTCTTCTTATCTTTGTGACAGGACCGGTAAGTTTCACAAGATGTAAATTCAAACTAATTTAAATATGCATCTAAATGTAACTTAGCTAGTCGGGTCGCATTGATATGACCTAGTCTACAATGCCTCCAGAAGAATTCGTTCATTTCTGAATGCTTCCTCTTGTGTGTGTTATGTATACTAAGAACTGTAGTTTTGATTTAGAACGTATATGCTTTTAGATAACGTACCTGAACCGATCAACTCTTGATATAGGAAATGTGTAAGTCCATGCTACCTCTCCCGGTTCTTTCGGGAATGCGGAATTTGGTAAAAAACGATTTTTACGGAGGTGGTAACATGGACCTAAAACCCGGATCTTGGTTAAACATCTATCTAACAACCTAACTACGAGTTGCTAACTACTCGGTTAGGGGGTTATACCTTTCTTTGTCTTGAACTCCTTCGTCTTCAAGCTCCGATGGTGGTCCGGACCGGCTTCTTCTCGTCGTCTCCTTAGGCCGAAGAAAGATCCACCTGAAAGCTCCAACCTTTAGCTCCTTCTTCGTTCTTTGAAGAAACTAGTTCACTTGGTTTGCTAAACCTAGTGAACTAGAATGAGTAGAGAAGAATTAGAATGGGATTTTATCTATGGTTCTTGATTCTCAACTCATGAGAGATATGAACCATAGAGTCAAGAGAGGGAGCAAGAGGATGAGAGTGAAAGCAAGAGAAAGAGAGCTCAAGAACAAGAGAGAGAATGTGTAAGTGAGAATGAGGCTCTCTTTTGTCTTTCACCCTCTCATAATCCAAAGCAATGATCACACATCATACCAATCAAGTGTTATGTGATGGTTGAAGCAACCATAACCATATCATTTCATGCACTAATTTTGCAAAAATGAGCAAGCAAGCAAAAGTCTTTGCCATGAAATGATAGCTATGGTTATCATGATGGTCAACTAGTCAAGCCTAGTCAACCGGTCAACAAAGTTAACAAGTCAACAAAAGTCAACAAGTCAACAAAGTCAACAAAGTCAACAACCATGTCACCATAATACTTAATTAATATAATTGTTAATCTCATATCATATTCTCATTAGGGTTGATCAAAAGGTCAATAGTCAGCGGTCAACTGTCAACAACCCTAATGAGAATCCACTGTCTCTGACTCCCTGTCAACTGTGCATACACACCCGCATCCGCGTTCCGAGGAACACGAATGCAAACTGGATAAATCCAATCCCATAAGGTACACTAGGATCTGGCTTAAACCAAAGCCCGCTAGTGTAAACTGTCCGGACACTGTACGTGCACAAGTGCACGGATGTGACCGAACCCTGTCGCAAAACCTTGCGACCTATCGCAATACCATGCGACCTCTACTCTTTTGCCTAAAGGCGAAAAGCTTTCTGTGTGGGACTCTAAAGACTCGACACTACGCTGGCAGTGGGTTTAACCACAGACCGCAAGCGGCACTAGCTGTGCGTAACGGTCCCCAGGTAATGCCGACAAGAAGACCGACGAGGCGAAACCCATCTGAACTCCTACTGAGCCTGAGTGTGACATTCTCCGTACAGTCCGGTCTGTTCTTCTGATACATCGCATGGCGGGCCTAGGGGGCGGTAAACGTCAGTCCCCCAATAGCGGTACAAGTCGTGCCGGAGCGAAGCCCAAAACACCCTGAGATAACACTGGAAGCCTACCAGTATATCTCGTTTGCCCTGGCCAGGGACTACTCGTGTAATGGCTCTCCTAGACACAGCGCGATGTCAACCCCCAATACCGGGAGAGACGAATCCTGTCTAACCGTCACTGCCTCCAAGTGCTTCGGGACTGCACCCAACTACTACCTGTTTGCACGGCTCCTTTGAGCCGTGGTAGGGTAGTAATCAAAGTACAGTGGGAACACACTCGAGGCGAAGTGACAGTGTCAAGTCAGCGGACAAAGCTGTACTCATGTCACCTGGGAACTGATAACTGACGATAGGCATAATACCAACTAGTCAGTTCCCGACGAGTCCTGTCCAGTGTACCCGTAACCTAACGAGCACCCGCATACTATCTCAAGTACGACGTACTGACGGCTGTGGGACAGACCGTCTCCCATACTGGGATGAGAAGCGCATGCGCTGGTCTACTCCGGAGTATCGATGCCCTGTCTCGATATTCCTGCGACCAGGGACCAGCATAAGGATGTGCTTATAGATTATCCAGCCCCACTAGTGTGACGGCCATCACATCGCTGGTAATCAAGCAAAGATCCTAAGGGCTCCACTAATGTGTATAGGCGATATACTAAAATAAACACATGTACACATTGAAGTAGAAACAAACCAAGTAGCATACTACTATTTTGAGCAAGATTGTACATACAAGGTGAATATCCCAAGCTTCCATTAAGTAATATACAAACTAGTATGATACAGTAATGGCCTCTAGGGCATATACACTAACAATCTTCCACTTGCACTAAGGCCATGTACTGGCGTATCGAAGACCTATCATCTCGATCAGCCGCTCGAACTGAGTCTGGGGTAAGGCCTTGGTGAATGGATCTGCAGTATTATCTTCTGAATTTACTCTCTTTACCTCGATCTCCCGGCGATCAATGATCTCCCTGATCAGGTGGAACCGCCTCAAAATGTGCCTGGACTTCTGATGGGACCTTGGTTCCTTCGCTAAAGCTATAGCGCCGTTGTTGTCACAATACAGCGGTATTGGATCAACACTGGTAGGAACCACCTGAAGTTCCGCGAGGAACTTCTTCATCCAGACAGCTTCCTTTGCGGCATCGCAAGCAGCTATGTACTCCGCTTCCATGGTTGAGTCAGCAACGGTTTCCTGCTTGGAACTCTTCCAGCAAACCGCCCCTCCATTGAGGGTAAAGACATAACCCGACATGGACTTGGAGTCATCCTTGTCACTCTAGAAGCTGGAGTCAGCAAAGGCCTCAATCTGGAGGTCCTTTCCGCCATACACCAAGAACATCTCCTTAGTCCTTCTCAGGTACTTGAGAATGTTCTTTACTGCTATCCAGTGTTTCTCCCCTGGGTTCGACTGATACCGGCTTACAACGCTCAATGCGTATGCTACATCTGGTCTGGTACATAACATCGCATACATAATAGAGCCTACCGCAGATGCGTAGGGTATTGATGACATGCGAGCCCTTTCCAAATCAGTCTTGGGAGACATCTCTTTGGAGAGGGTGATTCCGTGACAAGCCGGTAGATTACCACGCTTGGAATCTTCCATACTGAATCGTTTCAGTATGGTGTCGATGTACCTTGACTGTGAAAGTCCCAACATCCTCTTAGATCTATCACGATAGATCTGGATCCCCAGAATGTAGTTGGCATCACCCAGGTCCTTCATGGAGAACCTCTGTGACAAGAATCCTTTGACTGACTGTAGCATAGGAATATCATTTCCTATTAGGAGAATGTCATCGACGTACAAGACGAGGAATACCACATTTCTCCCTACAATCTTACTGTAAATGCATGGTTCATCTGGGTTTTTGACAAAGTCGAATTCTATGACAGTATCATCAAAGCAGATGTTCCAACTCCGCGATGCCTGCTTAAGTCCATAGATGGACTTGAGCAACTTGCACACTTTACCGCTGCTCCCACTCTGAATGAATCCCTCTGGCTGATCCATATAGACGCACTCTTCTAGATTTCCATTTAGGAAAGCCGTCTTTACGTCCATCTGCCAGATCTCATAATCGTGGAAGGCAGCAATGGCAAGAAGGATCCTAATGGATTTAAGCATGGCTACCGGAGAAAAAGTCTCGTCATAGTTCAAACCAGGTCTTTGACGAAAACCCTTTGCAACGAGCCTAGTTTTATAGGTTTCAACCTGCCCATCTACACCAATCTTCTTTCTGAAGATCCATTTGCAGCCTACGGGTTTTACCCCTTCTAGAGCAAAGTCCAAAGTCCAAACTTTGTTGGTGTACATGGACTCCATCTCGGTCCGCATTGCATCCAGCCATTTTACCGAGTCACCGCTCTGAATGGCTTGCTGGAAGCTGGTAGGCTCATCATAATCTATGATGCAATCCTCTCTATTCCCGTCTATGAGAAAACCGTAGTATCTCTCGGGCGGATGAGACTGCCTACTACTCCTGCGGAGCGGCGTAGGAATGTCCGGTTCCCCTGAACCTTCTGGTTCTACTAAGGTTTCAGTAATAGCTTGTGGTTATGGAATTTCTTCCAGTTCTATTGCGCTCCCACTTATCTGATTTTCTAAAAACTCAGTTTCCAAGAAGCGGGCATGACGAGAAACAATGACTTTTTGCTCCTCTGCGTAATAGAAAAGATACCCCTTTGAGTTCTTTGGGTATCCCACAAACTTGCACTGTACTGAGCGTGCCTCGAGCTTGTCCGTATGCTGCTTTTTTACAAAAGCCGGACATCCCCATGTCTTAAAGGATTTAAGACAGGGTTTCTTCCCACTCCACATCTGATATGGTGTGGTAGGCACTGTCTTAGTAGGAACTTGGTTCAAGAGATGTGCAGCTGTTTCCAGTGCATAACCCCAGAAAGATCGCGGTAACTCAGCCTTACTCATCATGGAACGAACCATATCTAATAGGGTTCGATTCCTTTTTTCCGATACACCGTTGTGTTGTGGTGTGTATGGAGGAGTACGCTGAGAGAGAATTCCATTCTCTTTTAAGTAGTCCAGAAACTCGGCACTCAAGTATTCACCACCTCGATCCGATCTTAGGATCTTGATACTTTTGCCTGTTTGTTTTTCAACTTCATTCTTATATTCCCGAAATTTCTCAAAGGCCTCGGATTTGTGCTTCATTAAGAAGACATGTCCATACCTAGAGAAATCATCTGTGAAAGTAATGAAGTATGAATAACCACTTCGAGCATGTGTAGACATTGGACCATACACGTCACTGTGTATAAGTCTCAAGAGCTCGCTCGCTCTTACTCCGTGTCCAGTGAACGGAGTCTTTGTCATTTTCCCATGAGACAAGATTCACAAGTGGCATAAGACTGGTACTCGAACGGATCCAAGTATCCTTCTTTATGTAACTTAGTCAACCGTGTCTCATTGATGTGACCCAGTCTACAATGCCATAAGAAAGCCTGATTTAATTCTGGAGACTTTCTTTTAAGTGTGTTCTGGACACTGAATATCTGAGCTTGATTCAATACGTATATACCGTTATTTAATGTACCTGACCCAATCAGTGCTTGATTTAGGTGGATGTTTACTACATCGCTTACAAAGGCAAAATCATATCCTTCCTTAGAAAGTAAGGATACAGATATGATATTGCAAGTCGCACCTGCTACATACAAACAGTCACGCAGAATCAATATCTGCCCAGTTGTCAGTCCTAGGTGATATTCCCCTACGGATACAGCATCCATGCTCATTCCGTTAGCAACCCTGAGAGTCATATCACCTTTCCTGATAACCCTACGGTTTCTCAGACCCTATAACGAATTACAGATATGAGATCCTGATCCGGTATCCAATACCCAGGAAGTAGGGTTAACTGACAAACAGTTCTCAATTACAAACACACTCGAAGCCGAAGCCACAACATGCTTCGAATTCTGGCTACTGGCTTTACAAGCCCTGCAATCTTTCTGCCATAGTTCATTCCCGTTACAATAGGAACGTCCCTCTTTTACTATATCCAGTCCTGAAACTTTTTCCCTTGTTTTTCCTTTTTCTTCCCTGGTTTCTTTCAGGGTATAAGCAGAGGGCAGGGACTGTAGAATTAGGTCAGTACTTGACCCATTCTCCAACGTGGTCTCCAGGTCCGTGGGCTCAATATAGCTGGTCTCTGTAAGGACGTTGCCCCTTACAGATGACCCGACAGCCAACCTCGCTTGAAGCAATTCGTTCGAGGTCTCATATCTTGCGATACGAGATTGCTCTCCATATAAAACTTTGTTATGGAGGAAGATAGAAACTGAGTCCATCTTCTCGTGCTGCCTCTGGTTTGCACCATCAACTGAGGCTAACACGAGGCACTTGGCTTTCGCACAATCCTTTTCCGATGTCCTGCGGATGTGAACATCCGTGACAGGGGAAACTGGACCTGAGACAGCAGGGTTTTGATTAGTTAAGAGGTGTCCCAGCTTGTCATGGGCAATGGACATCTGGACAGACCTTTGCCAGTCATAACAGTCAGGTTCAGTCATATTTTTATCTAGATGTAATCTAGGCGTGGTCACAGGGTCGCTGCAATTAAGAGAGAGAGAAGAAAACACTCAGCATGATGCTCTTGCAAGTTTAGAGTGGTTTTTAGTTTGTCTAAACAGGATGGCTCCCACTGTTTCTCGAATCCCTCCTTAAAACCAAAAAAGGAAGAATTAGTCAGGATCAATCCCACCGTACAATACTTGCTTAACCGTTCGGCCAGGCTGGTGTCGGTACTTTGAGGGAGGTTTTCCAACGCTTTCGCGAAGTTCCTTAATTAAAGAACCTCTTTTCCCTAGGGGCGTAGCCCCGCTAACACCTTTCTAGACACCTACTAGGTTTATAGCATTGATCGTTAAGTGAGAATTTTCCCGAGGAGTAGCATATACTCACAGTAGGATCGGGATCCAAATATCATCGTGTGACGAAACTGAAGGAATCCTACCAGGATCATCACACTCCAAATGGTATGCAACACTAGCAAGTTTCAGTTCTTTTGAAACTCCCGATGTGGATTTTTTCCCCATGCTCTTATGACCTTGACTAAGGCCAACAAATCATAAGTCACATGTCAAGTTCTACCCGTCGTTGTCCAGGTTAATTTGAACCCACCCGTATATACTCTTGACTATGGCCAACAAAGTAATACGACTGTACCAAACCAACGCATCTATCTATGCAACATATGAATATCCACCAGCTACCAATCACTGTGCCTTGACTAAGGCTAACAAACACAGCTTGAATACTGTTGAATATTCATATGAAACGACGGAGGGCTACGAATGGTTTTGGCGAAACCGTGAACGTAGTGAACTTGATTTAGTCGATGGAATGAGATAGCTTTTAAATGGAGTGGCTCAAACTCCGCATTTTAAAAGTTTGTTTTGAAAAGAACCGAGTGGTTTTTCGAAAGTGTTCCAACGACTTATACTTGGTTTATTTTCTTGCATTAGTTCTTTTAATGCATGTTTTGCTTGCATTAGTTCTTTTAATGCGTGATATTCTTGCATTAGTTCTTTTAATGCGTCCCATCATTTAATCCTACCATTGCAG